>OX244033.2:60138549-61375126 GCA_945859785.2 Tridacna gigas
TATAAGAAGGGAAGACGGAGAATTTTATCTTGGAGATAAACCTATTTGCTACGATGGAAAGTATTATTGTTTAGAGGATACTGCCTACCCTGCTACAGATGGATTAGAGGAGTTACTTTTTTCCAAAAGTCCAAGAGTAAATAGATATGAACCAGAAGATAGAGAAAACTGGGAAAAAATGGTAATACAAAGCAATGTAGCATTTAGAGATAACAACCCTACTCTACAAGTAAAGAGTAATAGAGGTAAGAAGTATATAAACTATGTAAAACCTGCTTTAGAAAACCATAGTAGAGAAAAGATACAAGAAAAAATAGAAGAAGATAGAAACACTGGGGAAGGCCTCAGTAGAGGAGCGTAAAATTTTTCAACTACTCGTTTTGACTACCACACTTTAACTATACATTTATATCCATCCAAACAACCTTAAAAAATTACCTTTTCTACAACACAACAAAATAGTACCATAGTAATGTAGTAATCCAACAATACAACAAAGCAACAACTTACCAACATACCAGCTTACTAACAAACCTAGTAACACAACAAACCCACAAACCTATTTTAACCCTTCTCCCTTTTCTCCTTCCCATCTAACGGCACATCTAACAAAGACTAGACAGTTTAATAGTTAGTCCTTATACCTATATAAACAAAATTAAGAGTTTTTTCTAAGCCAACATACCAACGCTGCATAGTAGTTAGTAACCTAGTTATATAGTAACACGGTAACTTAGTAACCTAGTAACACACTAACACAGCACCATAGTCTCTAATCTTCTTTGTTCCTTCCTTTTTTTTCTTAATCTCCATATCTCCGTATTCCCATAAGTATTTTATTTTACTCTTATGCAAAATAAAATATAATAATTTTTTTTTTACATTTTTTCCATTTATCCTTTTCTTAATCCTACAACTTCTACAATTCTATCTTTTGCTTTATTTTTATTTGTTTTATGTATCCCTACTTTTACATGCAACGGCTCCAACATATTTTTTAAATCCATCTCTTTTAGTTTTTCTTCTAGAAACATACCATAAACCACCCCTTTCCAGTCTCCATTTTCCTTTTCTAACTCTGCTACTATTCTACTATTGTTTTTATACATTCCAAAATAGTATTTTTTACATATATAGCTACCTTCGTCTATATCTTTTATTTTTTGATTTTTAGGCCAGCATTTCCATGTTACTACTTCTTCTCCCTGCAAAGTTTTAGGCTTTCCACTTAAATCTTCCATTTTCTTCCTGTTGTTTTTTATTTCCTTTAAGATATCCACAATTTTAGTATAATTATGATTTATAAAGTATCTGCTAGGACTATAAGAAAATTTTAAATTATGTGGTTTATTTCCTTGTAATACAATACTATCCGCTACCATAATATAAATAGGGTTACTTTTTCCATCTCCATATTTTTGGGGTAATTTTTCAAACGCTAACTTTTTAATTTTTCTTAAAACTTCCTGTACATGCTCGTTAGCAAAGAAAGCATAAAAATTTTCTTTATTATCTTTAAACACTACTCTGGTGCAAGTTTCATATTCTCTAAATGCAAATATTTCCACTTTTCCTTTACAACTTTCTAACAATTCTAAAGTAATTTCCCGGTTTGATTTAATTCTTAAAACTGCAACAACTTTATCTATTCTTTCTCTATATTTTTCTAATTCTATATTTGCCTGTTTTATTTTTTCTATCTCTTCCTTGTTTTCTTCTTTTATTTTCTTTTGTTCTCCTCTATCTTTCTCTAAAATTTTTATAGTTTTTTCTTCCCATTCTTTAAATTCATAAGTTTGCCTTATTTCCAAAATTAACCTTTCTCTTTTTGCAGTAGAAAGTAAAGACACAACCTTTTTAGTTTCTATCTCTTTTAAAATATGTTTTGTGGTTTCTGTACCAATACTATGGTTAACTTTTTCTCTTCTAAATACTAATTTTATATGTTCTGTATCTGGAAGGTAATTGTTTGCATCTTTTGCTTCTGGAGGGTAGATTTTTGTTGGTTTTGAACATACTGTTAAGCATGTAGACCCTGTTTTTAAAAAACATCTTAATGTTGATAATTCTACCTTTGGTTTTTTTTCTTCTTTTGTTGTTTCTATTTCTAGTAGATAAATTGGTAATCCATTGAATCCAAATTCTCCTAACATCCAAAAAACTGCATTATTCCATTTTTTTAGATTATGTCTTATATTTTCTTTTACTTCTTTATGTATACCACAATATCGTTTTGTTAAAGAATTACCATATAAAGCATGAGTAATTTCTCCGGTGCTTCTATTTGCAATACAAAAACTTTTATCTATCTTTTCTGTTAATCTTTTCCATTGTTCTGCCCCACTTTGTATATGAAATATTTCCTCATTTTTTATTTTATTAAATTCTGTTTCTAAAAGATTTCTATAATCTTTTCCATAGTTAAAACCTTTTATAGATATCTCTAATCTTGTAAGTCCTCTTTCCTGTACATCTGGATGGTAAAAAGTTTTTCTTAAATGTTCATCTGTACAAAATGCATAATCTGCTAGATGTGTAGAATGTTTATTTCTAACATCTCCAGCTTCAAAATTACCAACTATTTTATTATAATATTTTACCCAGTAAGTCGGATATCTATATTTTAAAATATTTTTACCTGCAGTAAGTTCTACTTCTCTTCTATCCATTAAAAAACCTGTATTTTCATCCATATCCTGGTAATCTTCTGTAAAATTTACTCCATTGTTTAAAAAATTAAAAAGTCTATCTCTTTCTAACGTTCCTGAAAAATCTCTAGTATAATCTATAGAATATAAACCAAAACCTCTATTATTTAATTGTTTTTCCATAGATGGTAACGCTTTTAATACATCCTCTAGCAGAAAGTTAGAAGTATGCAGTTTTATTAAAATTATTGCAAAAGGTTCTTCTTTTGTATTATGGTGCTTAAAATAACTTTTATAAGTTCTTTTATTTGTTTGTTCTCCTATAATCTCTATTATTTTAGATATTTCCCTAATGGTTGACGTTCTTACAGTACTAACTATTTTATGACTACAATAAGATTTTAAAGTATCTAATATTATACTATCTATAAATTTATTTATACTTTTCCCTATTTCATCCTTTTTTGCAACTACAACATCCCCAGTTTTTTTATTAATATCTACCTGTTTTCGTGGAAGAAATCCGTAAAAATATAAATCGTCTATAAATGGAGGTAATCCATCTAAAGGTTTTAAAGATGTTAATCCTTTACTACCTTTTAAATAATCCACTTCTGTAATATCGCTTACAAGATTACTATCGTGTATATTATCTAAAATTATATGATTTAAAGCGCTCTTTTCTGCATGTAATCCTAACTCTTTTAAATCTTTAGTAATAGTAGCAGTAGTTATAATTTCATTTTGTTCTTTGTTATTTTCATCCATTTTTTCCTATTTTATAACTACTATTTTTTACTTAACTTATGTTTGATTTTTTTTTACTTAAGTTTAAAAAAAAATATCCTATATAAAAATATGGAACAAGAAATACAAAATATTAAAGAAATTTTAAAGGTTTTAACACAAAAAATAGATAATCTACAAAACACAAAAGCATACAAACAAAATACTAAATTAGAAGAATTTCCCCCTTTATGGAAAAATGAAGAAGAATTTGACCAATTTGTAGAAGAAAGTTTTAATCGTTTGTTCCCAAAAACAAAAGAATTTTTTATGGATTACGATGAATTTTAAGATTTTTATTGTTTTTTTGTTAGTCTTCTACAACAATAAAAATTATTTAATTTTTGTAAACAAATTTTTTATTTTTACTAGTGTCGTTTTTCTAAAAATTGTAAAAAGGTATACAAGTAAAAAAAAAGAAATATGGAAGAAGAAAATGAAAACGAAAATACAACAAGGCCCCTATTTATGTCTATTTTGAACAAGATCGATTACAAAAATTGCAGACAAACTAATAGAGAAATAGTTCTATCTACTACTTTCTTATTTTTTTAAAAAAAATAAGAAAATTATGGATAAAAACAATAACAAGACATCCTTTTTTTTACTTAAAAACCGATGTTGTTGGTTTTTAAATAGTATTTTTTTTATTTAATTTTCATGTTTAAAGAAAAGTAAGATTAAATCTTTCTTGTTACTCGATTATTTTTTAAAAAATTAAAACTATTTTTTATCCAGGTAGGTATACAAGTAAAAAAGAAATATGGAAGAAGAAAATGAAAAGTTAAGCATACAAATAGAAAGAAGAGTAAGATTAAAATGATCTTGTTACTATCTTGTTTTGTTTGCTTTTAGAAATTAAATATTTAATATTTTACAAGAAAAAAAAAAATTAAATATCTTTCTTCATCTTTAACAATAATCTTAGTTTGTTAGTTCTTAGTTTAATATTTATTTTTCAACAAGGCAATGACAAAATACAAAACAATATTTTTAAATGAAAAATATTATAGCATTAAGATAATCTTGTTTTTAAAGTATACAGTTAGTTTATAAGATATGCAACTTAGTATATACAGTTTAGTAGATAATACTATTAAACATAATATCTAACCTCTGTCTTGGTTAAATATTAAAATTATAGTTTTTAATCTGTTTTTATTCTACTACGACCAAACATCAAACAGCTCTAAACGGGTTTTACGTTCTGTTCTGTCCGTTAATCTGTTCTGTTTTGTCTGTTAAACTGTTCTGTTTTGTCTGTTAAACTGTTCTGTTTTGTCTGTTAAACTGTTCTGTTCTGTCGGTTAATCTGTTCTGTTTTGTCTGTTAAACTGTTCTGTTTTGTCTGTTAAACTGTTCTGTTTTGTCTGTTAAACTGTTCTGTTCTGTCCGTTAATCTGTTCTGTTTTGTCCGTTAAACTGTTCTGTTTTGTCTGTTAATCTGTTCTGTTCTGTCTGTTAATCTGTTCTGTTTTCCCAGCAAAACGGATTTAAGTTTTCCGTTTTCATTTTTAAAAAATGATTTTAACAAGAGGAAAACCATTACCAGAATTAAACCTTGTCGATAAACAAGAAGCTACGAAACAGATTACAAAAGAAGACGAGGAAGAAAATAGAGAATTATTAGAGAAAAAATACAATACTCTCCATAAAATATATAGTGGTAAGATAGATAATAATTATGGTATAAGAAGGGAAGACGGAGAATTTTATCTTGGAGATAAACCTATTTGCTACGATGGAAAGTATTATTGTTTAGAGGATACTGCCTACCCTGCTACAGATGGATTAGAGGAGTTACTTTTTTCCAAAAGTCCAAGAGTAAATAGATATGAACCAGAAGATAGAGAAAACTGGGAAAAAATGGTAATACAAAGCAATGTAGCATTTAGAGATAACAACCCTACTCTACAAGTAAAGAGTAATAGAGGTAAGAAGTATATAAACTATGTAAAACCTGCTTTAGAAAACCATAGTAGAGAAAAGATACAAGAAAAAATAGAAGAAGATAGAAACACTGGGGAAGGCCTCAGTAGAGGAGCGTAAAATTTTTCAACTACTCGTTTTGACTACCACACTTTAACTATACATTTATATCCATCCAAACAACCTTAAAAAATTACCTTTTCTACAACACAACAAAATAGTACCATAGTAATGTAGTAATCCAACAATACAACAAAGCAACAACTTACCAACATACCAGCTTACTAACAAACCTAGTAACACAACAAACCCACAAACCTATTTTAACCCTTCTCCCTTTTCTCCTTCCCATCTAACGGCACATCTAACAAAGACTAGACAGTTTAATAGTTAGTCCTTATACCTATATAAACAAAATTAAGAGTTTTTTCTAAGCCAACATACCAACGCTGCATAGCAGTTAGTAACCTAGTTATATAGTAACACGGTAACTTAGTAACCTAGTAACACACTAACACAGCACCATAGTCTCTAATCTTCTTTGTTCCTTCCTTTTTTTTCTTAATCTCCATATCTCCGTATTCCCATAAGTATTTTATTTTACTCTTATGCAAAATAAAATATAATAATTTTTTTTTTACATTTTTTCCATTTATCCTTTTCTTAATCCTACAACTTCTACAATTCTATCTTTTGCTTTATTTTTATTTGTTTTATGTATCCCTACTTTTACATGCAACGGCTCCAACATATTTTTTAAATCCATCTCTTTTAGTTTTTCTTCTAGAAACATACCATAAACCACCCCTTTCCAGTCTCCATTTTCCTTTTCTAACTCTGCTACTATTCTACTATTGTTTTTATACATTCCAAAATAGTATTTTTTACATATATAGCTACCTTCGTCTATATCTTTTATTTTTTGATTTTTAGGCCAGCATTTCCATGTTACTACTTCTTCTCCCTGCAAAGTTTTAGGCTTTCCACTTAAATCTTCCATTTTCTTCCTGTTGTTTTTTATTTCCTTTAAGATATCCACAATTTTAGTATAATTATGATTTATAAAGTATCTGCTAGGACTATAAGAAAATTTTAAATTATGTGGTTTATTTCCTTGTAATACAATACTATCCGCTACCATAATATAAATAGGGTTACTTTTTCCATCTCCATATTTTTGGGGTAATTTTTCAAACGCTAACTTTTTAATTTTTCTTAAAACTTCCTGTACATGCTCGTTAGCAAAGAAAGCATAAAAATTTTCTTTATTATCTTTAAACACTACTCTGGTGCAAGTTTCATATTCTCTAAATGCAAATATTTCCACTTTTCCTTTACAACTTTCTAACAATTCTAAAGTAATTTCCCGGTTTGATTTAATTCTTAAAACTGCAACAACTTTATCTATTCTTTCTCTATATTTTTCTAATTCTATATTTGCCTGTTTTATTTTTTCTATCTCTTCCTTGTTTTCTTCTTTTATTTTCTTTTGTTCTTCTCTATCTTTCTCTAAAATTTTTATAGTTTTTTCTTCCCATTCTTTAAATTCATAAGTTTGCCTTATTTCCAAAATTAACCTTTCTCTTTTTGCAGTAGAAAGTAAAGACACAACCTTTTTAGTTTCTATCTCTTTTAAAATATGTTTTGTGGTTTCTGTACCAATACTATGGTTAACTTTTTCTCTTCTAAATACTAATTTTATATGTTCTGTATCTGGAAGGTAATTGTTTGCATCTTTTGCTTCTGGAGGGTAGATTTTTGTTGGTTTTGAACATACTGTTAAGCATGTAGACCCTGTTTTTAAAAAACATCTTAATGTTGATAATTCTACCTTTGGTTTTTTTTCTTCTTTTGTTGTTTCTATTTCTAGTAGATAAATTGGTAATCCATTGAATCCAAATTCTCCTAACATCCAAAAAACTGCATTATTCCATTTTTTTAGATTATGTCTTATATTTTCTTTTACTTCTTTATGTATACCACAATATCGTTTTGTTAAAGAATTACCATATAAAGCATGAGTAATTTCTCCGGTGCTTCTATTTGCAATACAAAAACTTTTATCTATCTTTTCTGTTAATCTTTTCCATTGTTCTGCCCCACTTTGTATATGAAATATTTCCTCATTTTTTATTTTATTAAATTCTGTTTCTAAAAGATTTCTATAATCTTTTCCATAGTTAAAACCTTTTATAGATATCTCTAATCTTGTAAGTCCTCTTTCCTGTACATCTGGATGGTAAAAAGTTTTTCTTAAATGTTCATCTGTACAAAATGCATAATCTGCTAGATGTGTAGAATGTTTATTTCTAACATCTCCAGCTTCAAAATTACCAACTATTTTATTATAATATTTTACCCAGTAAGTCGGATATCTATATTTTAAAATATTTTTACCTGCAGTAAGTTCTACTTCTCTTCTATCCATTAAAAAACCTGTATTTTCATCCATATCCTGGTAATCTTCTGTAAAATTTACTCCATTGTTTAAAAAATTAAAAAGTCTATCTCTTTCTAACGTTCCTGAAAAATCTCTAGTATAATCTATAGAATATAAACCAAAACCTCTATTATTTAATTGTTTTTCCATAGATGGTAACGCTTTTAATACATCCTCTAGCAGAAAGTTAGAAGTATGCAGTTTTATTAAAATTATTGCAAAAGGTTCTTCTTTTGTATTATGGTGCTTAAAATAACTTTTATAAGTTCTTTTATTTGTTTGTTCTCCTATAATCTCTATTATTTTAGATATTTCCCTAATGGTTGACGTTCTTACAGTACTAACTATTTTATGACTACAATAAGATTTTAAAGTATCTAATATTATACTATCTATAAATTTATTTATACTTTTCCCTATTTCATCCTTTTTTGCAACTACAACATCCCCAGTTTTTTTATTAATATCTACCTGTTTTCGTGGAAGAAATCCGTAAAAATATAAATCGTCTATAAATGGAGGTAATCCATCTAAAGGTTTTAAAGATGTTAATCCTTTACTACCTTTTAAATAATCCACTTCTGTAATATCGCTTACAAGATTACTATCGTGTATATTATCTAAAATTATATGATTTAAAGCGCTCTTTTCTGCATGTAATCCTAACTCTTTTAAATCTTTAGTAATAGTAGCAGTAGTTATAATTTCATTTTGTTCTTTGTTATTTTCATCCATTTTTTCCTATTTTATAACTACTATTTTTTACTTAACTTATGTTTGATTTTTTTTTACTTAAGTTTAAAAAAAAATATCCTATATAAAAATATGGAACAAGAAATACAAAATATTAAAGAAATTTTAAAGGTTTTAACACAAAAAATAGATAATCTACAAAACACAAAAGCATACAAACAAAATACTAAATTAGAAGAATTTCCCCCTTTATGGAAAAATGAAGAAGAATTTGACCAATTTGTAGAAGAAAGTTTTAATCGTTTGTTCCCAAAAACAAAAGAATTTTTTATGGATTACGATGAATTTTAAGATTTTTATTGTTTTTTTGTTAGTCTTCTACAACAATAAAAATTATTTAATTTTTGTAAACAAATTTTTTATTTTTACTAGTGTCGTTTTTCTAAAAATTGTAAAAAGGTATACAAGTAAAAAAAAAGAAATATGGAAGAAGAAAATGAAAACGAAAATACAACAAGGCCCCTATTTATGTCTATTTTGAACAAGATCGATTACAAAAATTGCAGACAAACTAATAGAGAAATAGTTCTATCTACTACTTTCTTATTTTTTTAAAAAAAATAAGAAAATTATGGATAAAAACAATAACAAGACATCCTTTTTTTTACTTAAAAACCGATGTTGTTGGTTTTTAAATAGTATTTTTTTTTATTTAATTTTCATGTTGAAAGAAAAGTAAGATTAAATCTTTCTTGTTACTCGATTATTTTTTAAAAAATTAAAACTATTTTTTATCCAGGTAGGTATACAAGTAAAAAAGAAATATGGAAGAAGAAAATGAAAAGTTAAGCATACAAATAGAAAGAAGAGTAAGATTAAAATGATCTTGTTACTATCTTGTTTTGTTTGCTTTTAGAAATTAAATATTTAATATTTTACAAGAAAAAAAAAATTAAATATCTTTCTTCATCTTTAACAATAATCTTAGTTTGTTAGTTCTTAGTTTAATATTTATTTTTCAACAAGGCAATGACAAAATACAAAACAATATTTTTAAATGAAAAATATTATAGCATTAAGATAATCTTGTTTTTAAAGTATACAGTTAGTTTATAAGATATGCAACTTAGTATATACAGTTTAGTAGATAATACTATTAAACATAATATCTAACCTCTGTCTTGGTTAAATATTAAAATTATAGTTTTTAATCTGTTTTTATTCTACTACGACCAAACATCAAACAGCTCTAAACGGGTTTTACGTTCTGTTCTGTCCGTTAATCTGTTCTGTTTTGTCTGTTAAACTGTTCTGTTTTGTCTGTTAAACTGTTCTGTTTTGTCTGCTAAACTGTTCTGTTCTGTCGGTTAATCTGTTCTGTTTTGTCTGTTAAACTGTTCTGTTTTGTCTGTTAAACTGTTCTGTTTTGTCTGTTAAACTGTTCTGTTCTGTCCGTTAATCTGTTCTGTTTTGTCCGTTAAACTGTTCTGTTTTGTCTGTTAATCTGTTCTGTTCTGTCTGTTAATCTGTCCTGTTTTCCCAGCAAAACGGATTTAAGTTTTCCGTTTTCATTTTTAAAAAATGATTTTAACAAGAGGAAAACCATTACCAGAATTAAACCTTGTCGATAAACAAGAAGCTACGAAACAGATTACAAAAGAAGACGAGGAAGAAAATAGAGAATTATTAGAGAAAAAATACAATACTCTCCATAAAATATATAGTGGTAAGATAGATAATAATTATGGTATAAGAAGGGAAGACGGAGAATTTTATCTTGGAGATAAACCTATTTGCTACGATGGAAAGTATTATTGTTTAGAGGATACTGCCTACCCTGCTACAGATGGATTAGAGGAGTTACTTTTTTCCAAAAGTCCAAGAGTAAATAGATATGAACCAGAAGATAGAGAAAACTGGGAAAAAATGGTAATACAAAGCAATGTAGCATTTAGAGATAACAACCCTACTCTACAAGTAAAGAGTAATAGAGGTAACAAGTATATAAACTATGTAAAACCTGCTTAGAGAAAACCATAGTAGAGAAAAGATACAAGAAAAAATAGAAGAAGATAGAAACACTGGGGAAGGCCTCAGTAGAGGAGCGTAAAATTTTTCAACTACTCGTTTTGACTACCACACTTTAACTATACATTTATATCCATCCAAACAACCTTAAAAAATTACCTTTTCTACAACACAACAAAATAGTACCATAGTAATGTAGTAATCCAACAATACAACAAAGCAACAACTTACCAACATACCAGCTTACTAACAAACCTAGTAACACAACAAACCCACAAACCTATTTTAACCCTTCTCCCTTTTCTCCTTCCCATCTAACGGCACATCTAACAAAGACTAGACAGTTTAATAGTTAGTCCTTATACCTATATAAACAAAATTAAGAGTTTTTTCTAAGCCAACATACCAACGCTGCATAGCAGTTAGTAACCTAGTTATATAGTAACACGGTAACTTAGTAACCTAGTAACACACTAACACAGCACCATAGTCTCTAATCTTCTTTGTTCCTTCCTTTTTTTTCTTAATCTCCATATCTCCGTATTCCCATAAGTATTTTATTTTACTCTTATGCAAAATAAAATATAATAATTTTTTTTTTACATTTTTTCCATTTATCCTTTTCTTAATCCTACAACTTCTACAATTCTATCTTTTGCTTTATTTTTATTTGTTTTATGTATCCCTACTTTTACATGCAACGGCTCCAACATATTTTTTAAATCCATCTCTTTTAGTTTTTCTTCTAGAAACATACCATAAACCACCCCTTTCCAGTCTCCATTTTCCTTTTCTAACTCTGCTACTATTCTACTATTGTTTTTATACATTCCAAAATAGTATTTTTTACATATATAGCTACCTTCGTCTATATCTTTTATTTTTTGATTTTTAGGCCAGCATTTCCATGTTACTACTTCTTCTCCCTGCAAAGTTTTAGGCTTTCCACTTAAATCTTCCATTTTCTTCCTGTTGTTTTTTATTTCCTTTAAGATATCCACAATTTTAGTATAATTATGATTTATAAAGTATCTGCTAGGACTATAAGAAAATTTTAAATTATGTGGTTTATTTCCTTGTAATACAATACTATCCGCTACCATAATATAAATAGGGTTACTTTTTCCATCTCCATATTTTTGGGGTAATTTTTCAAACGCTAACTTTTTAATTTTTCTTAAAACTTCCTGTACATGCTCGTTAGCAAAGAAAGCATAAAAATTTTCTTTATTATCTTTAAACACTACTCTGGTGCAAGTTTCATATTCTCTAAATGCAAATATTTCCACTTTTCCTTTACAACTTTCTAACAATTCTAAAGTAATTTCCCGGTTTGATTTAATTCTTAAAACTGCAACAACTTTATCTATTCTTTCTCTATATTTTTCTAATTCTATATTTGCCTGTTTTATTTTTTCTATCTCTTCCTTGTTTTCTTCTTTTATTTTCTTTTGTTCTTCTCTATCTTTCTCTAAAATTTTTATAGTTTTTTCTTCCCATTCTTTAAATTCATAAGTTTGCCTTATTTCCAAAATTAACCTTTCTCTTTTTGCAGTAGAAAGTAAAGACACAACCTTTTTAGTTTCTATCTCTTTTAAAATATGTTTTGTGGTTTCTGTACCAATACTATGGTTAACTTTTTCTCTTCTAAATACTAATTTTATATGTTCTGTATCTGGAAGGTAATTGTTTGCATCTTTTGCTTCTGGAGGGTAGATTTTTGTTGGTTTTGAACATACTGTTAAGCATGTAGACCCTGTTTTTAAAAAACATCTTAATGTTGATAATTCTACCTTTGGTTTTTTTTCTTCTTTTGTTGTTTCTATTTCTAGTAGATAAATTGGTAATCCATTGAATCCAAATTCTCCTAACATCCAAAAAACTGCATTATTCCATTTTTTTAGATTATGTCTTATATTTTCTTTTACTTCTTTATGTATACCACAATATCGTTTTGTTAAAGAATTACCATATAAAGCATGAGTAATTTCTCCGGTGCTTCTATTTGCAATACAAAAACTTTTATCTATCTTTTCTGTTAATCTTTTCCATTGTTCTGCCCCACTTTGTATATGAAATATTTCCTCATTTTTTATTTTATTAAATTCTGTTTCTAAAAGATTTCTATAATCTTTTCCATAGTTAAAACCTTTTATAGATATCTCTAATCTTGTAAGTCCTCTTTCCTGTACATCTGGATGGTAAAAAGTTTTTCTTAAATGTTCATCTGTACAAAATGCATAATCTGCTAGATGTGTAGAATGTTTATTTCTAACATCTCCAGCTTCAAAATTACCAACTATTTTATTATAATATTTTACCCAGTAAGTCGGATATCTATATTTTAAAATATTTTTACCTGCAGTAAGTTCTACTTCTCTTCTATCCATTAAAAAACCTGTATTTTCATCCATATCCTGGTAATCTTCTGTAAAATTTACTCCATTGTTTAAAAAATTAAAAAGTCTATCTCTTTCTAACGTTCCTGAAAAATCTCTAGTATAATCTATAGAATATAAACCAAAACCTCTATTATTTAATTGTTTTTCCATAGATGGTAACGCTTTTAATACATCCTCTAGCAGAAAGTTAGAAGTATGCAGTTTTATTAAAATTATTGCAAAAGGTTCTTCTTTTGTATTATGGTGCTTAAAATAACTTTTATAAGTTCTTTTATTTGTTTGTTCTCCTATAATCTCTATTATTTTAGATATTTCCCTAATGGTTGACGTTCTTACAGTACTAACTATTTTATGACTACAATAAGATTTTAAAGTATCTAATATTATACTATCTATAAATTTATTTATACTTTTCCCTATTTCATCCTTTTTTGCAACTACAACATCCCCAGTTTTTTTATTAATATCTACCTGTTTTCGTGGAAGAAATCCGTAAAAATATAAATCGTCTATAAATGGAGGTAATCCATCTAAAGGTTTTAAAGATGTTAATCCTTTACTACCTTTTAAATAATCCACTTCTGTAATATCGCTTACAAGATTACTATCGTGTATATTATCTAAAATTATATGATTTAAAGCGCTCTTTTCTGCATGTAATCCTAACTCTTTTAAATCTTTAGTAATAGTAGCAGTAGTTATAATTTCATTTTGTTCTTTGTTATTTTCATCCATTTTTTCCTATTTTATAACTACTATTTTTTACTTAACTTATGTTTGATTTTTTTTTACTTAAGTTTAAAAAAAAATATCCTATATAAAAATATGGAACAAGAAATACAAAATATTAAAGAAATTTTAAAGGTTTTAACACAAAAAATAGATAATCTACAAAACACAAAAGCATACAAACAAAATACTAAATTAGAAGAATTTCCCCCTTTATGGAAAAATGAAGAAGAATTTGACCAATTTGTAGAAGAAAGTTTTAATCGTTTGTTCCCAAAAACAAAAGAATTTTTTATGGATTACGATGAATTTTAAGATTTTTATTGTTTTTTTGTTAGTCTTCTACAACAATAAAAATTATTTAATTTTTGTAAACAAATTTTTTATTTTTACTAGTGTCGTTTTTCTAAAAATTGTAAAAAGGTATACAAGTAAAAAAAAAGAAATATGGAAGAAGAAAATGAAAACGAAAATACAACAAGGCCCCTATTTATGTCTATTTTGAACAAGATCGATTACAAAAATTGCAGACAAACTAATAGAGAAATAGTTCTATCTACTACTTTCTTATTTTTTTAAAAAAAATAAGAAAATTATGGATAAAAACAATAACAAGACATCCTTTTTTTTACTTAAAAACCGATGTTGTTGGTTTTTAAATAGTATTTTTTTTTATTTAATTTTCATGTTGAAAGAAAAGTAAGATTAAATCTTTCTTGTTACTCGATTATTTTTTAAAAAATTAAAACTATTTTTTATCCAGGTAGGTATACAAGTAAAAAAGAAATATGGAAGAAGAAAATGAAAAGTTAAGCATACAAATAGAAAGAAGAGTAAGATTAAAATGATCTTGTTACTATCTTGTTTTGTTTGCTTTTAGAAATTAAATATTTAATATTTTACAAGAAAAAAAAAATTAAATATCTTTCTTCATCTTTAACAATAATCTTAGTTTGTTAGTTCTTAGTTTAATATTTATTTTTCAACAAGGCAATGACAAAATACAAAACAATATTTTTAAATGAAAAATATTATAGCATTAAGATAATCTTGTTTTTAAAGTATACAGTTAGTTTATAAGATATGCAACTTAGTATATACAGTTTAGTAGATAATACTATTAAACATAATATCTAACCTCTGTCTTGGTTAAATATTAAAATTATAGTTTTTAATCTGTTTTTATTCTACTACGACCAAACATCAAACAGCTCTAAACGGGTTTTACGTTCTGTTCTGTCCGTTAATCTGTTCTGTTTTGTCTGTTAAACTGTTCTGTTTTGTCTGTTAAACTGTTCTGTTTTGTCTGCTAAACTGTTCTGTTCTGTCGGTTAATCTGTTCTGTTTTGTCTGTTAAACTGTTCTGTTTTGTCTGTTAAACTGTTCTGTTTTGTCTGTTAAACTGTTCTGTTCTGTCCGTTAATCTGTTCTGTTTTGTCCGTTAAACTGTTCTGTTTTGTCTGTTAATCTGTTCTGTTCTGTCTGTTAATCTGTCCTGTTTTCCCAGCAAAACGGATTTAAGTTTTCCGTTTTCATTTTTAAAAAATGATTTTAACAAGAGGAAAACCATTACCAGAATTAAACCTTGTCGATAAACAAGAAGCTACGAAACAGATTACAAAAGAAGACGAGGAAGAAAATAGAGAATTATTAGAGAAAAAATACAATACTCTCCATAAAATATATAGTGGTAAGATAGATAATAATTATGGTATAAGAAGGGAAGACGGAGAATTTTATCTTGGAGATAAACCTATTTGCTACGATGGAAAGTATTATTGTTTAGAGGATACTGCCTACCCTGCTACAGATGGATTAGAGGAGTTACTTTTTTCCAAAAGTCCAAGAGTAAATAGATATGAACCAGAAGATAGAGAAAACTGGGAAAAAATGGTAATACAAAGCAATGTAGCATTTAGAGATAACAACCCTACTCTACAAGTAAAGAGTAATAGAGGTAACAAGTATATAAACTATGTAAAACCTGCTTAGAGAAAACCATAGTAGAGAAAAGATACAAGAAAAAATAGAAGAAGATAGAAACACTGGGGAAGGCCTCAGTAGAGGAGCGTAAAATTTTTCAACTACTCGTTTTGACTACCACACTTTAACTATACATTTATATCCATCCAAACAACCTTAAAAAATTACCTTTTCTACAACACAACAAAATAGTACCATAGTAATGTAGTAATCCAACAATACAACAAAGCAACAACTTACCAACATACCAGCTTACTAACAAACCTAGTAACACAACAAACCCACAAACCTATTTTAACCCTTCTCCCTTTTCTCCTTCCCATCTAACGGCACATCTAACAAAGACTAGACAGTTTAATAGTTAGTCCTTATACCTATATAAACAAAATTAAGAGTTTTTTCTAAGCCAACATACCAACGCTGCATAGCAGTTAGTAACCTAGTTATATAGTAACACGGTAACTTAGTAACCTAGTAACACACTAACACAGCACCATAGTCTCTAATCTTCTTTGTTCCTTCCTTTTTTTTCTTAATCTCCATATCTCCGTATTCCCATAAGTATTTTATTTTACTCTTATGCAAAATAAAATATAATAATTTTTTTTTTACATTTTTTCCATTTATCCTTTTCTTAATCCTACAACTTCTACAATTCTATCTTTTGCTTTATTTTTATTTGTTTTATGTATCCCTACTTTTACATGCAACGGCTCCAACATATTTTTTAAATCCATCTCTTTTAGTTTTTCTTCTAGAAACATACCATAAACCACCCCTTTCCAGTCTCCATTTTCCTTTTCTAACTCTGCTACTATTCTACTATTGTTTTTATACATTCCAAAATAGTATTTTTTACATATATAGCTACCTTCGTCTATATCTTTTATTTTTTGATTTTTAGGCCAGCATTTCCATGTTACTACTTCTTCTCCCTGCAAAGTTTTAGGCTTTCCACTTAAATCTTCCATTTTCTTCCTGTTGTTTTTTATTTCCTTTAAGATATCCACAATTTTAGTATAATTATGATTTATAAAGTATCTGCTAGGACTATAAGAAAATTTTAAATTATGTGGTTTATTTCCTTGTAATACAATACTATCCGCTACCATAATATAAATAGGGTTACTTTTTCCATCTCCATATTTTTGGGGTAATTTTTCAAACGCTAACTTTTTAATTTTTCTTAAAACTTCCTGTACATGCTCGTTAGCAAAGAAAGCATAAAAATTTTCTTTATTATCTTTAAACACTACTCTGGTGCAAGTTTCATATTCTCTAAATGCAAATATTTCCACTTTTCCTTTACAACTTTCTAACAATTCTAAAGTAATTTCCCGGTTTGATTTAATTCTTAAAACTGCAACAACTTTATCTATTCTTTCTCTATATTTTTCTAATTCTATATTTGCCTGTTTTATTTTTTCTATCTCTTCCTTGTTTTCTTCTTTTATTTTCTTTTGTTCTTCTCTATCTTTCTCTAAAATTTTTATAGTTTTTTCTTCCCATTCTTTAAATTCATAAGTTTGCCTTATTTCCAAAATTAACCTTTCTCTTTTTGCAGTAGAAAGTAAAGACACAACCTTTTTAGTTTCTATCTCTTTTAAAATATGTTTTGTGGTTTCTGTACCAATACTATGGTTAACTTTTTCTCTTCTAAATACTAATTTTATATGTTCTGTATCTGGAAGGTAATTGTTTGCATCTTTTGCTTCTGGAGGGTAGATTTTTGTTGGTTTTGAACATACTGTTAAGCATGTAGACCCTGTTTTTAAAAAACATCTTAATGTTGATAATTCTACCTTTGGTTTTTTTTCTTCTTTTGTTGTTTCTATTTCTAGTAGATAAATTGGTAATCCATTGAATCCAAATTCTCCTAACATCCAAAAAACTGCATTATTCCATTTTTTTAGATTATGTCTTATATTTTCTTTTACTTCTTTATGTATACCACAATATCGTTTTGTTAAAGAATTACCATATAAAGCATGAGTAATTTCTCCGGTGCTTCTATTTGCAATACAAAAACTTTTATCTATCTTTTCTGTTAATCTTTTCCATTGTTCTGCCCCACTTTGTATATGAAATATTTCCTCATTTTTTATTTTATTAAATTCTGTTTCTAAAAGATTTCTATAATCTTTTCCATAGTTAAAACCTTTTATAGATATCTCTAATCTTGTAAGTCCTCTTTCCTGTACATCTGGATGGTAAAAAGTTTTTCTTAAATGTTCATCTGTACAAAATGCATAATCTGCTAGATGTGTAGAATGTTTATTTCTAACATCTCCAGCTTCAAAATTACCAACTATTTTATTATAATATTTTACCCAGTAAGTCGGATATCTATATTTTAAAATATTTTTACCTGCAGTAAGTTCTACTTCTCTTCTATCCATTAAAAAACCTGTATTTTCATCCATATCCTGGTAATCTTCTGTAAAATTTACTCCATTGTTTAAAAAATTAAAAAGTCTATCTCTTTCTAACGTTCCTGAAAAATCTCTAGTATAATCTATAGAATATAAACCAAAACCTCTATTATTTAATTGTTTTTCCATAGATGGTAACGCTTTTAATACATCCTCTAGCAGAAAGTTAGAAGTATGCAGTTTTATTAAAATTATTGCAAAAGGTTCTTCTTTTGTATTATGGTGCTTAAAATAACTTTTATAAGTTCTTTTATTTGTTTGTTCTCCTATAATCTCTATTATTTTAGATATTTCCCTAATGGTTGACGTTCTTACAGTACTAACTATTTTATGACTACAATAAGATTTTAAAGTATCTAATATTATACTATCTATAAATTTATTTATACTTTTCCCTATTTCATCCTTTTTTGCAACTACAACATCCCCAGTTTTTTTATTAATATCTACCTGTTTTCGTGGAAGAAATCCGTAAAAATATAAATCGTCTATAAATGGAGGTAATCCATCTAAAGGTTTTAAAGATGTTAATCCTTTACTACCTTTTAAATAATCCACTTCTGTAATATCGCTTACAAGATTACTATCGTGTATATTATCTAAAATTATATGATTTAAAGCGCTCTTTTCTGCATGTAATCCTAACTCTTTTAAATCTTTAGTAATAGTAGCAGTAGTTATAATTTCATTTTGTTCTTTGTTATTTTCATCCATTTTTTCCTATTTTATAACTACTATTTTTTACTTAACTTATGTTTGATTTTTTTTTACTTAAGTTTAAAAAAAAATATCCTATATAAAAATATGGAACAAGAAATACAAAATATTAAAGAAATTTTAAAGGTTTTAACACAAAAAATAGATAATCTACAAAACACAAAAGCATACAAACAAAAAACTAAATTAGAAGAATTTCCCCCTTTATGGAAAAATGAAGAAGAATTTGACCAATTTGTAGAAGAAAGTTTTAATCGTTTGTTCCCAAAAACAAAAGAATTTTTTATGGATTACGATGAATTTTAAGATTTTTATTGTTTTTTTGTTAGTCTTCTACAACAATAAAAATTATTTAATTTTTGTAAACAAATTTTTTATTTTTACTAGTGTCGTTTTTCTAAAAATTGTAAAAAGGTATACAAGTAAAAAAAAAGAAATATGGAAGAAGAAAATGAAAACGAAAATACAACAAGGCCCCTATTTATGTCTATTTTGAACAAGATCGATTACAAAAATTGCAGACAAACTAATAGAGAAATAGTTCTATCTACTACTTTCTTATTTTTTTTAAAAAAATAAGAAAATTATGGATAAAAACAATAACAAGACATCCTTTTTTTTACTTAAAAACCGATGTTGTTGGTTTTTAAATAGTATTTTTTTTTATTTAATTTTCATGTTGAAAGAAAAGTAAGATTAAATCTTTCTTGTTACTCGATTATTTTTTAAAAAATTAAAACTATTTTTTATCCAGGTAGGTATACAAGTAAAAAAGAAATATGGAAGAAGAAAATGAAAAGTTAAGCATACAAATAGAAAGAAGAGTAAGATTAAAATGATCTTGTTACTATCTTGTTTTGTTTGCTTTTAGAAATTAAATATTTAATATTTTACAAGAAAAAAAAAATTAAATATCTTTCTTCATCTTTAACAATAATCTTAGTTTGTTAGTTCTTAGTTTAATATTTATTTTTCAACAAGGCAATGACAAAATACAAAACAATATTTTTAAATGAAAAATATTATAGCATTAAGATAATCTTGTTTTTAAAGTATACAGTTAGTTTATAAGATATGCAACTTAGTATATACAGTTTAGTAGATAATACTATTAAACATAATATCTAACCTCTGTCTTGGTTAAATATTAAAATTATAGTTTTTAATCTGTTTTTATTCTACTACGACCAAACATCAAACAGCTCTAAACGGGTTTTACGTTCTGTTCTGTCCGTTAATCTGTTCTGTTTTGTCTGTTAAACTGTTCTGTTTTGTCTGTTAAACTGTTCTGTTTTGTCTGCTAAACTGTTCTGTTCTGTCGGTTAATCTGTTCTGTTTTGTCTGTTAAACTGTTCTGTTTTGTCTGTTAAACTGTTCTGTTTTGTCTGTTAAACTGTTCTGTTCTGTCCGTTAATCTGTTCTGTTTTGTCCGTTAAACTGTTCTGTTTTGTCTGTTAATCTGTTCTGTTCTGTCTGTTAATCTGTCCTGTTTTCCCAGCAAAACGGATTTAAGTTTTCCGTTTTCATTTTTAAAAAATGATTTTAACAAGAGGAAAACCATTACCAGAATTAAACCTTGTCGATAAACAAGAAGCTACGAAACAGATTACAAAAGAAGACGAGGAAGAAAATAGAGAATTATTAGAGAAAAAATACAATACTCTCCATAAAATATATAGTGGTAAGATAGATAATAATTATGGTATAAGAAGGGAAGACGGAGAATTTTATCTTGGAGATAAACCTATTTGCTACGATGGAAAGTATTATTGTTTAGAGGATACTGCCTACCCTGCTACAGATGGATTAGAGGAGTTACTTTTTTCCAAAAGTCCAAGAGTAAATAGATATGAACCAGAAGATAGAGAAAACTGGGAAAAAATGGTAATACAAAGCAATGTAGCATTTAGAGATAACAACCCTACTCTACAAGTAAAGAGTAATAGAGGTAACAAGTATATAAACTATGTAAAACCTGCTTAGAGAAAACCATAGTAGAGAAAAGATACAAGAAAAAATAGAAGAAGATAGAAACACTGGGGAAGGCCTCAGTAGAGGAGCGTAAAATTTTTCAACTACTCGTTTTGACTACCACACTTTAACTATACATTTATATCCATCCAAACAACCTTAAAAAATTACCTTTTCTACAACACAACAAAATAGTACCATAGTAATGTAGTAATCCAACAATACAACAAAGCAACAACTTACCAACATACCAGCTTACTAACAAACCTAGTAACACAACAAACCCACAAACCTATTTTAACCCTTCTCCCTTTTCTCCTTCCCATCTAACGGCACATCTAACAAAGACTAGACAGTTTAATAGTTAGTCCTTATACCTATATAAACAAAATTAAGAGTTTTTTCTAAGCCAACATACCAACGCTGCATAGCAGTTAGTAACCTAGTTATATAGTAACACGGTAACTTAGTAACCTAGTAACACACTAACACAGCACCATAGTCTCTAATCTTCTTTGTTCCTTCCTTTTTTTTCTTAATCTCCATATCTCCGTATTCCCATAAGTATTTTATTTTACTCTTATGCAAAATAAAATATAATAATTTTTTTTTTACATTTTTTCCATTTATCCTTTTCTTAATCCTACAACTTCTACAATTCTATCTTTTGCTTTATTTTTATTTGTTTTATGTATCCCTACTTTTACATGCAACGGCTCCAACATATTTTTTAAATCCATCTCTTTTAGTTTTTCTTCTAGAAACATACCATAAACCACCCCTTTCCAGTCTCCATTTTCCTTTTCTAACTCTGCTACTATTCTACTATTGTTTTTATACATTCCAAAATAGTATTTTTTACATATATAGCTACCTTCGTCTATATCTTTTATTTTTTGATTTTTAGGCCAGCATTTCCATGTTACTACTTCTTCTCCCTGCAAAGTTTTAGGCTTTCCACTTAAATCTTCCATTTTCTTCCTGTTGTTTTTTATTTCCTTTAAGATATCCACAATTTTAGTATAATTATGATTTATAAAGTATCTGCTAGGACTATAAGAAAATTTTAAATTATGTGGTTTATTTCCTTGTAATACAATACTATCCGCTACCATAATATAAATAGGGTTACTTTTTCCATCTCCATATTTTTGGGGTAATTTTTCAAACGCTAACTTTTTAATTTTTCTTAAAACTTCCTGTACATGCTCGTTAGCAAAGAAAGCATAAAAATTTTCTTTATTATCTTTAAACACTACTCTGGTGCAAGTTTCATATTCTCTAAATGCAAATATTTCCACTTTTCCTTTACAACTTTCTAACAATTCTAAAGTAATTTCCCGGTTTGATTTAATTCTTAAAACTGCAACAACTTTATCTATTCTTTCTCTATATTTTTCTAATTCTATATTTGCCTGTTTTATTTTTTCTATCTCTTCCTTGTTTTCTTCTTTTATTTTCTTTTGTTCTTCTCTATCTTTCTCTAAAATTTTTATAGTTTTTTCTTCCCATTCTTTAAATTCATAAGTTTGCCTTATTTCCAAAATTAACCTTTCTCTTTTTGCAGTAGAAAGTAAAGACACAACCTTTTTAGTTTCTATCTCTTTTAAAATATGTTTTGTGGTTTCTGTACCAATACTATGGTTAACTTTTTCTCTTCTAAATACTAATTTTATATGTTCTGTATCTGGAAGGTAATTGTTTGCATCTTTTGCTTCTGGAGGGTAGATTTTTGTTGGTTTTGAACATACTGTTAAGCATGTAGACCCTGTTTTTAAAAAACATCTTAATGTTGATAATTCTACCTTTGGTTTTTTTTCTTCTTTTGTTGTTTCTATTTCTAGTAGATAAATTGGTAATCCATTGAATCCAAATTCTCCTAACATCCAAAAAACTGCATTATTCCATTTTTTTAGATTATGTCTTATATTTTCTTTTACTTCTTTATGTATACCACAATATCGTTTTGTTAAAGAATTACCATATAAAGCATGAGTAATTTCTCCGGTGCTTCTATTTGCAATACAAAAACTTTTATCTATCTTTTCTGTTAATCTTTTCCATTGTTCTGCCCCACTTTGTATATGAAATATTTCCTCATTTTTTATTTTATTAAATTCTGTTTCTAAAAGATTTCTATAATCTTTTCCATAGTTAAAACCTTTTATAGATATCTCTAATCTTGTAAGTCCTCTTTCCTGTACATCTGGATGGTAAAAAGTTTTTCTTAAATGTTCATCTGTACAAAATGCATAATCTGCTAGATGTGTAGAATGTTTATTTCTAACATCTCCAGCTTCAAAATTACCAACTATTTTATTATAATATTTTACCCAGTAAGTCGGATATCTATATTTTAAAATATTTTTACCTGCAGTAAGTTCTACTTCTCTTCTATCCATTAAAAAACCTGTATTTTCATCCATATCCTGGTAATCTTCTGTAAAATTTACTCCATTGTTTAAAAAATTAAAAAGTCTATCTCTTTCTAACGTTCCTGAAAAATCTCTAGTATAATCTATAGAATATAAACCAAAACCTCTATTATTTAATTGTTTTTCCATAGATGGTAACGCTTTTAATACATCCTCTAGCAGAAAGTTAGAAGTATGCAGTTTTATTAAAATTATTGCAAAAGGTTCTTCTTTTGTATTATGGTGCTTAAAATAACTTTTATAAGTTCTTTTATTTGTTTGTTCTCCTATAATCTCTATTATTTTAGATATTTCCCTAATGGTTGACGTTCTTACAGTACTAACTATTTTATGACTACAATAAGATTTTAAAGTATCTAATATTATACTATCTATAAATTTATTTATACTTTTCCCTATTTCATCCTTTTTTGCAACTACAACATCCCCAGTTTTTTTATTAATATCTACCTGTTTTCGTGGAAGAAATCCGTAAAAATATAAATCGTCTATAAATGGAGGTAATCCATCTAAAGGTTTTAAAGATGTTAATCCTTTACTACCTTTTAAATAATCCACTTCTGTAATATCGCTTACAAGATTACTATCGTGTATATTATCTAAAATTATATGATTTAAAGCGCTCTTTTCTGCATGTAATCCTAACTCTTTTAAATCTTTAGTAATAGTAGCAGTAGTTATAATTTCATTTTGTTCTTTGTTATTTTCATCCATTTTTTCCTATTTTATAACTACTATTTTTTACTTAACTTATGTTTGATTTTTTTTTACTTAAGTTTAAAAAAAAATATCCTATATAAAAATATGGAACAAGAAATACAAAATATTAAAGAAATTTTAAAGGTTTTAACACAAAAAATAGATAATCTACAAAACACAAAAGCATACAAACAAAAAACTAAATTAGAAGAATTTCCCCCTTTATGGAAAAATGAAGAAGAATTTGACCAATTTGTAGAAGAAAGTTTTAATCGTTTGTTCCCAAAAACAAAAGAATTTTTTATGGATTACGATGAATTTTAAGATTTTTATTGTTTTTTTGTTAGTCTTCTACAACAATAAAAATTATTTAATTTTTGTAAACAAATTTTTTATTTTTACTAGTGTCGTTTTTCTAAAAATTGTAAAAAGGTATACAAGTAAAAAAAAAGAAATATGGAAGAAGAAAATGAAAACGAAAATACAACAAGGCCCCTATTTATGTCTATTTTGAACAAGATCGATTACAAAAATTGCAGACAAACTAATAGAGAAATAGTTCTATCTACTACTTTCTTATTTTTTTAAAAAAAATAAGAAAATTATGGATAAAAACAATAACAAGACATCCTTTTTTTTACTTAAAAACCGATGTTGTTGGTTTTTAAATAGTATTTTTTTTATTTAATTTTCATGTTGAAAGAAAAGTAAGATTAAATCTTTCTTGTTACTCGATTATTTTTTAAAAAATTAAAACTATTTTTTATCCAGGTAGGTATACAAGTAAAAAAGAAATATGGAAGAAGAAAATGAAAAGTTAAGCATACAAATAGAAAGAAGAGTAAGATTAAAATGATCTTGTTACTATCTTGTTTTGTTTGCTTTTAGAAATTAAATATTTAATATTTTACAAGAAAAAAAAAATTAAATATCTTTCTTCATCTTTAACAATAATCTTAGTTTGTTAGTTCTTAGTTTAATATTTATTTTTCAACAAGGCAATGACAAAATACAAAACAATATTTTTAAATGAAAAATATTATAGCATTAAGATAATCTTGTTTTTAAAGTATACAGTTAGTTTATAAGATATGCAACTTAGTATATACAGTTTAGTAGATAATACTATTAAACATAATATCTAACCTCTGTCTTGGTTAAATATTAAAATTATAGTTTTTAATCTGTTTTTATTCTACTACGACCAAACATCAAACAGCTCTAAACGGGTTTTACGTTCTGTTCTGTCCGTTAATCTGTTCTGTTTTGTCTGTTAAACTGTTCTGTTTTGTCTGTTAAACTGTTCTGTTTTGTCTGTTAAACTGTTCTGTTCTGTCGGTTAATCTGTTCTGTTTTGTCTGTTAAACTGTTCTGTTTTGTCTGTTAAACTGTTCTGTTTTGTCTGTTAAACTGTTCTGTTCTGTCCGTTAATCTGTTCTGTTTTGTCCGTTAAACTGTTCTGTTTTGTCTGTTAATCTGTTCTGTTCTGTCTGTTAATCTGTCCTGTTTTCCCAGCAAAACGGATTTAAGTTTTCCGTTTTCATTTTTAAAAAATGATTTTAACAAGAGGAAAACCATTACCAGAATTAAACCTTGTCGATAAACAAGAAGCTACGAAACAGATTACAAAAGAAGACGAGGAAGAAAATAGAGAATTATTAGAGAAAAAATACAATACTCTCCATAAAATATATAGTGGTAAGATAGATAATAATTATGGTATAAGAAGGGAAGACGGAGAATTTTATCTTGGAGATAAACCTATTTGCTACGATGGAAAGTATTATTGTTTAGAGGATACTGCCTACCCTGCTACAGATGGATTAGAGGAGTTACTTTTTTCCAAAAGTCCAAGAGTAAATAGATATGAACCAGAAGATAGAGAAAACTGGGAAAAAATGGTAATACAAAGCAATGTAGCATTTAGAGATAACAACCCTACTCTACAAGTAAAGAGTAATAGAGGTAACAAGTATATAAACTATGTAAAACCTGCTTAGAGAAAACCATAGTAGAGAAAAGATACAAGAAAAAATAGAAGAAGATAGAAACACTGGGGAAGGCCTCAGTAGAGGAGCGTAAAATTTTTCAACTACTCGTTTTGACTACCACACTTTAACTATACATTTATATCCATCCAAACAACCTTAAAAAATTACCTTTTCTACAACACAACAAAATAGTACCATAGTAATGTAGTAATCCAACAATACAACAAAGCAACAACTTACCAACATACCAGCTTACTAACAAACCTAGTAACACAACAAACCCACAAACCTATTTTAACCCTTCTCCCTTTTCTCCTTCCCATCTAACGGCACATCTAACAAAGACTAGACAGTTTAATAGTTAGTCCTTATACCTATATAAACAAAATTAAGAGTTTTTTCTAAGCCAACATACCAACGCTGCATAGTAGTTAGTAACCTAGTTATATAGTAACACGGTAACTTAGTAACCTAGTAACACACTAACACAGCACCATAGTCTCTAATCTTCTTTGTTCCTTCCTTTTTTTTCTTAATCTCCATATCTCCGTATTCCCATAAGTATTTTATTTTACTCTTATGCAAAATAAAATATAATAATTTTTTTTTTACATTTTTTCCATTTATCCTTTTCTTAATCCTACAACTTCTACAATTCTATCTTTTGCTTTATTTTTATTTGTTTTATGTATCCCTACTTTTACATGCAACGGCTCCAACATATTTTTTAAATCCATCTCTTTTAGTTTTTCTTCTAGAAACATACCATAAACCACCCCTTTCCAGTCTCCATTTTCCTTTTCTAACTCTGCTACTATTCTACTATTGTTTTTATACATTCCAAAATAGTATTTTTTACATATATAGCTACCTTCGTCTATATCTTTTATTTTTTGATTTTTAGGCCAGCATTTCCATGTTACTACTTCTTCTCCCTGCAAAGTTTTAGGCTTTCCACTTAAATCTTCCATTTTCTTCCTGTTGTTTTTTATTTCCTTTAAGATATCCACAATTTTAGTATAATTATGATTTATAAAGTATCTGCTAGGACTATAAGAAAATTTTAAATTATGTGGTTTATTTCCTTGTAATACAATACTATCCGCTACCATAATATAAATAGGGTTACTTTTTCCATCTCCATATTTTTGGGGTAATTTTTCAAACGCTAACTTTTTAATTTTTCTTAAAACTTCCTGTACATGCTCGTTAGCAAAGAAAGCATAAAAATTTTCTTTATTATCTTTAAACACTACTCTGGTGCAAGTTTCATATTCTCTAAATGCAAATATTTCCACTTTTCCTTTACAACTTTCTAACAATTCTAAAGTAATTTCCCGGTTTGATTTAATTCTTAAAACTGCAACAACTTTATCTATTCTTTCTCTATATTTTTCTAATTCTATATTTGCCTGTTTTATTTTTTCTATCTCTTCCTTGTTTTCTTCTTTTATTTTCTTTTGTTCTTCTCTATCTTTCTCTAAAATTTTTATAGTTTTTTCTTCCCATTCTTTAAATTCATAAGTTTGCCTTATTTCCAAAATTAACCTTTCTCTTTTTGCAGTAGAAAGTAAAGACACAACCTTTTTAGTTTCTATCTCTTTTAAAATATGTTTTGTGGTTTCTGTACCAATACTATGGTTAACTTTTTCTCTTCTAAATACTAATTTTATATGTTCTGTATCTGGAAGGTAATTGTTTGCATCTTTTGCTTCTGGAGGGTAGATTTTTGTTGGTTTTGAACATACTGTTAAGCATGTAGACCCTGTTTTTAAAAAACATCTTAATGTTGATAATTCTACCTTTGGTTTTTTTTCTTCTTTTGTTGTTTCTATTTCTAGTAGATAAATTGGTAATCCATTGAATCCAAATTCTCCTAACATCCAAAAAACTGCATTATTCCATTTTTTTAGATTATGTCTTATATTTTCTTTTACTTCTTTATGTATACCACAATATCGTTTTGTTAAAGAATTACCATATAAAGCATGAGTAATTTCTCCGGTGCTTCTATTTGCAATACAAAAACTTTTATCTATCTTTTCTGTTAATCTTTTCCATTGTTCTGCCCCACTTTGTATATGAAATATTTCCTCATTTTTTATTTTATTAAATTCTGTTTCTAAAAGATTTCTATAATCTTTTCCATAGTTAAAACCTTTTATAGATATCTCTAATCTTGTAAGTCCTCTTTCCTGTACATCTGGATGGTAAAAAGTTTTTCTTAAATGTTCATCTGTACAAAATGCATAATCTGCTAGATGTGTAGAATGTTTATTTCTAACATCTCCAGCTTCAAAATTACCAACTATTTTATTATAATATTTTACCCAGTAAGTCGGATATCTATATTTTAAAATATTTTTACCTGCAGTAAGTTCTACTTCTCTTCTATCCATTAAAAAACCTGTATTTTCATCCATATCCTGGTAATCTTCTGTAAAATTTACTCCATTGTTTAAAAAATTAAAAAGTCTATCTCTTTCTAACGTTCCTGAAAAATCTCTAGTATAATCTATAGAATATAAACCAAAACCTCTATTATTTAATTGTTTTTCCATAGATGGTAACGCTTTTAATACATCCTCTAGCAGAAAGTTAGAAGTATGCAGTTTTATTAAAATTATTGCAAAAGGTTCTTCTTTTGTATTATGGTGCTTAAAATAACTTTTATAAGTTCTTTTATTTGTTTGTTCTCCTATAATCTCTATTATTTTAGATATTTCCCTAATGGTTGACGTTCTTACAGTACTAACTATTTTATGACTACAATAAGATTTTAAAGTATCTAATATTATACTATCTATAAATTTATTTATACTTTTCCCTATTTCATCCTTTTTTGCAACTACAACATCCCCAGTTTTTTTATTAATATCTACCTGTTTTCGTGGAAGAAATCCGTAAAAATATAAATCGTCTATAAATGGAGGTAATCCATCTAAAGGTTTTAAAGATGTTAATCCTTTACTACCTTTTAAATAATCCACTTCTGTAATATCGCTTACAAGATTACTATCGTGTATATTATCTAAAATTATATGATTTAAAGCGCTCTTTTCTGCATGTAATCCTAACTCTTTTAAATCTTTAGTAATAGTAGCAGTAGTTATAATTTCATTTTGTTCTTTGTTATTTTCATCCATTTTTTCCTATTTTATAACTACTATTTTTTACTTAACTTATGTTTGATTTTTTTTTACTTAAGTTTAAAAAAAAATATCCTATATAAAAATATGGAACAAGAAATACAAAATATTAAAGAAATTTTAAAGGTTTTAACACAAAAAATAGATAATCTACAAAACACAAAAGCATACAAACAAAATACTAAATTAGAAGAATTTCCCCCTTTATGGAAAAATGAAGAAGAATTTGACCAATTTGTAGAAGAAAGTTTTAATCGTTTGTTCCCAAAAACAAAAGAATTTTTTATGGATTACGATGAATTTTAAGATTTTTATTGTTTTTTTGTTAGTCTTCTACAACAATAAAAATTATTTAATTTTTGTAAACAAATTTTTTATTTTTACTAGTGTCGTTTTTCTAAAAATTGTAAAAAGGTATACAAGTAAAAAAAAAGAAATATGGAAGAAGAAAATGAAAACGAAAATACAACAAGGCCCCTATTTATGTCTATTTTGAACAAGATCGATTACAAAAATTGCAGACAAACTAATAGAGAAATAGTTCTATCTACTACTTTCTTATTTTTTTAAAAAAAATAAGAAAATTATGGATAAAAACAATAACAAGACATCCTTTTTTTTACTTAAAAACCGATGTTGTTGGTTTTTAAATAGTATTTTTTTTATTTAATTTTCATGTTGAAAGAAAAGTAAGATTAAATCTTTCTTGTTACTCGATTATTTTTTAAAAAAATAAAACTATTTTTTATCCAGGTAGGTATACAAGTAAAAAAGAAATATGGAAGAAGAAAATGAAAAGTTAAGCATACAAATAGAAAGAAGAGTAAGATTAAAATGATCTTGTTACTATCTTGTTTTGTTTGCTTTTAGAAATTAAATATTTAATATTTTACAAGAAAAAAAAAATTAAATATCTTTCTTCATCTTTAACAATAATCTTAGTTTGTTAGTTCTTAGTTTAATATTTATTTTTCAACAAGGCAATGACAAAATACAAAACAATATTTTTAAATGAAAAATATTATAGCATTAAGATAATCTTGTTTTTAAAGTATACAGTTAGTTTATAAGATATGCAACTTAGTATATACAGTTTAGTAGATAATACTATTAAACATAATATCTAACCTCTGTCTTGGTTAAATATTAAAATTATAGTTTTTAATCTGTTTTTATTCTACTACGACCAAACATCAAACAGCTCTAAACGGGTTTTACGTTCTGTTCTGTCCGTTAATCTGTTCTGTTTTGTCTGTTAAACTGTTCTGTTTTGTCTGTTAAACTGTTCTGTTTTGTCTGTTAAACTGTTCTGTTCTGTCGGTTAATCTGTTCTGTTTTGTCTGTTAAACTGTTCTGTTTTGTCTGTTAAACTGTTCTGTTTTGTCTGTTAAACTGTTCTGTTCTGTCCGTTAATCTGTTCTGTTTTGTCCGTTAAACTGTTCTGTTTTGTCTGTTAATCTGTTCTGTTCTGTCTGTTAATCTGTCCTGTTTTCCCAGCAAAACGGATTTAAGTTTTCCGTTTTCATTTTTAAAAAATGATTTTAACAAGAGGAAAACCATTACCAGAATTAAACCTTGTCGATAAACAAGAAGCTACGAAACAGATTACAAAAGAAGACGAGGAAGAAAATAGAGAATTATTAGAGAAAAAATACAATACTCTCCATAAAATATATAGTGGTAAGATAGATAATAATTATGGTATAAGAAGGGAAGACGGAGAATTTTATCTTGGAGATAAACCTATTTGCTACGATGGAAAGTATTATTGTTTAGAGGATACTGCCTACCCTGCTACAGATGGATTAGAGGAGTTACTTTTTTCCAAAAGTCCAAGAGTAAATAGATATGAACCAGAAGATAGAGAAAACTGGGAAAAAATGGTAATACAAAGCAATGTAGCATTTAGAGATAACAACCCTACTCTACAAGTAAAGAGTAATAGAGGTAAGAAGTATATAAACTATGTAAAACCTGCTTTAGAAAACCATAGTAGAGAAAAGATACAAGAAAAAATAGAAGAAGATAGAAACACTGGGGAAGGCCTCAGTAGAGGAGCGTAAAATTTTTCAACTACTCGTTTTGACTACCACACTTTAACTATACATTTATATCCATCCAAACAACCTTAAAAAATTACCTTTTCTACAACACAACAAAATAGTACCATAGTAATGTAGTAATCCAACAATACAACAAAGCAACAACTTACCAACATACCAGCTTACTAACAAACCTAGTAACACAACAAACCCACAAACCTATTTTAACCCTTCTCCCTTTTCTCCTTCCCATCTAACGGCACATCTAACAAAGACTAGACAGTTTAATAGTTAGTCCTTATACCTATATAAACAAAATTAAGAGTTTTTTCTAAGCCAACATACCAACGCTGCATAGTAGTTAGTAACCTAGTTATATAGTAACACGGTAACTTAGTAACCTAGTAACACACTAACACAGCACCATAGTCTCTAATCTTCTTTGTTCCTTCCTTTTTTTTCTTAATCTCCATATCTCCGTATTCCCATAAGTATTTTATTTTACTCTTATGCAAAATAAAATATAATAATTTTTTTTTTACATTTTTTCCATTTATCCTTTTCTTAATCCTACAACTTCTACAATTCTATCTTTTGCTTTATTTTTATTTGTTTTATGTATCCCTACTTTTACATGCAACGGCTCCAACATATTTTTTAAATCCATCTCTTTTAGTTTTTCTTCTAGAAACATACCATAAACCACCCCTTTCCAGTCTCCATTTTCCTTTTCTAACTCTGCTACTATTCTACTATTGTTTTTATACATTCCAAAATAGTATTTTTTACATATATAGCTACCTTCGTCTATATCTTTTATTTTTTGATTTTTAGGCCAGCATTTCCATGTTACTACTTCTTCTCCCTGCAAAGTTTTAGGCTTTCCACTTAAATCTTCCATTTTCTTCCTGTTGTTTTTTATTTCCTTTAAGATATCCACAATTTTAGTATAATTATGATTTATAAAGTATCTGCTAGGACTATAAGAAAATTTTAAATTATGTGGTTTATTTCCTTGTAATACAATACTATCCGCTACCATAATATAAATAGGGTTACTTTTTCCATCTCCATATTTTTGGGGTAATTTTTCAAACGCTAACTTTTTAATTTTTCTTAAAACTTCCTGTACATGCTCGTTAGCAAAGAAAGCATAAAAATTTTCTTTATTATCTTTAAACACTACTCTGGTGCAAGTTTCATATTCTCTAAATGCAAATATTTCCACTTTTCCTTTACAACTTTCTAACAATTCTAAAGTAATTTCCCGGTTTGATTTAATTCTTAAAACTGCAACAACTTTATCTATTCTTTCTCTATATTTTTCTAATTCTATATTTGCCTGTTTTATTTTTTCTATCTCTTCCTTGTTTTCTTCTTTTATTTTCTTTTGTTCTTCTCTATCTTTCTCTAAAATTTTTATAGTTTTTTCTTCCCATTCTTTAAATTCATAAGTTTGCCTTATTTCCAAAATTAACCTTTCTCTTTTTGCAGTAGAAAGTAAAGACACAACCTTTTTAGTTTCTATCTCTTTTAAAATATGTTTTGTGGTTTCTGTACCAATACTATGGTTAACTTTTTCTCTTCTAAATACTAATTTTATATGTTCTGTATCTGGAAGGTAATTGTTTGCATCTTTTGCTTCTGGAGGGTAGATTTTTGTTGGTTTTGAACATACTGTTAAGCATGTAGACCCTGTTTTTAAAAAACATCTTAATGTTGATAATTCTACCTTTGGTTTTTTTTCTTCTTTTGTTGTTTCTATTTCTAGTAGATAAATTGGTAATCCATTGAATCCAAATTCTCCTAACATCCAAAAAACTGCATTATTCCATTTTTTTAGATTATGTCTTATATTTTCTTTTACTTCTTTATGTATACCACAATATCGTTTTGTTAAAGAATTACCATATAAAGTATGAGTAATTTCTCCGGTGCTTCTATTTGCAATACAAAAACTTTTATCTATCTTTTCTGTTAATCTTTTCCATTGTTCTGCCCCACTTTGTATATGAAATATTTCCTCATTTTTTATTTTATTAAATTCTGTTTCTAAAAGATTTCTATAATCTTTTCCATAGTTAAAACCTTTTATAGATATCTCTAATCTTGTAAGTCCTCTTTCCTGTACATCTGGATGGTAAAAAGTTTTTCTTAAATGTTCATCTGTACAAAATGCATAATCTGCTAGATGTGTAGAATGTTTATTTCTAACATCTCCAGCTTCAAAATTACCAACTATTTTATTATAATATTTTACCCAGTAAGTCGGATATCTATATTTTAAAATATTTTTACCTGCAGTAAGTTCTACTTCTCTTCTATCCATTAAAAAACCTGTATTTTCATCCATATCCTGGTAATCTTCTGTAAAATTTACTCCATTGTTTAAAAAATTAAAAAGTCTATCTCTTTCTAACGTTCCTGAAAAATCTCTAGTATAATCTATAGAATATAAACCAAAACCTCTATTATTTAATTGTTTTTCCATAGATGGTAACGCTTTTAATACATCCTCTAGCAGAAAGTTAGAAGTATGCAGTTTTATTAAAATTATTGCAAAAGGTTCTTCTTTTGTATTATGGTGCTTAAAATAACTTTTATAAGTTCTTTTATTTGTTTGTTCTCCTATAATCTCTATTATTTTAGATATTTCCCTAATGGTTGACGTTCTTACAGTACTAACTATTTTATGACTACAATAAGATTTTAAAGTATCTAATATTATACTATCTATAAATTTATTTATACTTTTCCCTATTTCATCCTTTTTTGCAACTACAACATCCCCAGTTTTTTTATTAATATCTACCTGTTTTCGTGGAAGAAATCCGTAAAAATATAAATCGTCTATAAATGGAGGTAATCCATCTAAAGGTTTTAAAGATGTTAATCCTTTACTACCTTTTAAATAATCCACTTCTGTAATATCGCTTACAAGATTACTATCGTGTATATTATCTAAAATTATATGATTTAAAGCGCTCTTTTCTGCATGTAATCCTAACTCTTTTAAATCTTTAGTAATAGTAGCAGTAGTTATAATTTCATTTTGTTCTTTGTTATTTTCATCCATTTTTTCCTATTTTATAACTACTATTTTTTACTTAACTTATGTTTGATTTTTTTTTACTTAAGTTTAAAAAAAAATATCCTATATAAAAATATGGAACAAGAAATACAAAATATTAAAGAAATTTTAAAGGTTTTAACACAAAAAATAGATAATCTACAAAACACAAAAGCATACAAACAAAATACTAAATTAGAAGAATTTCCCCCTTTATGGAAAAATGAAGAAGAATTTGACCAATTTGTAGAAGAAAGTTTTAATCGTTTGTTCCCAAAAACAAAAGAATTTTTTATGGATTACGATGAATTTTAAGATTTTTATTGTTTTTTTGTTAGTCTTCTACAACAATAAAAATTATTTAATTTTTGTAAACAAATTTTTTATTTTTACTAGTGTCGTTTTTCTAAAAATTGTAAAAAGGTATACAAGTAAAAAAAAGAAATATGGAAGAAGAAAATGAAAACGAAAATACAACAAGGCCCCTATTTATGTCTATTTTGAACAAGATCGATTACAAAAATTGCAGACAAACTAATAGAGAAATAGTTCTATCTACTACTTTCTTATTTTTTTAAAAAAAATAAGAAAATTATGGATAAAAACAATAACAAGGCATCCTTTTTTTTACTTAAAAACCGATGTTGTTGGTTTTTAAATAGTATTTTTTTTATTTAATTTTCATGTTGAAAGAAAAGTAAGATTAAATCTTTCTTGTTACTCGATTATTTTTTAAAAAAATAAAACTATTTTTTATCCAGGTAGGTATACAAGTAAAAAAGAAATATGGAAGAAGAAAATGAAAAGTTAAGCATACAAATAGAAAGAAGAGTAAGATTAAAATGATCTTGTTACTATCTTGTTTTGTTTGCTTTTAGAAATTAAATATTTAATATTTTACAAGAAAAAAAAAATTAAATATCTTTCTTCATCTTTAACAATAATCTTAGTTTGTTAGTTCTTAGTTTAATATTTATTTTTCAACAAGGCAATGACAAAATACAAAACAATATTTTTAAATGAAAAATATTATAGCATTAAGATAATCTTGTTTTTAAAGTATACAGTTAGTTTATAAGATATGCAACTTAGTATATACAGTTTAGTAGATAATACTATTAAACATAATATCTAACCTCTGTCTTGGTTAAATATTAAAATTATAGTTTTTAATCTGTTTTTATTCTACTACGACCAAACATCAAACAGCTCTAAACGGGTTTTACGTTCTGTTCTGTCCGTTAATCTGTTCTGTTTTGTCTGTTAAACTGTTCTGTTTTGTCTGTTAAACTGTTCTGTTTTGTCTGTTAAACTGTTCTGTTCTGTCGGTTAATCTGTTCTGTTTTGTCTGTTAAACTGTTCTGTTTTGTCTGTTAAACTGTTCTGTTTTGTCTGTTAAACTGTTCTGTTCTGTCCGTTAATCTGTTCTGTTTTGTCCGTTAAACTGTTCTGTTTTGTCTGTTAATCTGTTCTGTTCTGTCTGTTAATCTGTCCTGTTTTCCCAGCAAAACGGATTTAAGTTTTCCGTTTTCATTTTTAAAAAATGATTTTAACAAGAGGAAAACCATTACCAGAATTAAACCTTGTCGATAAACAAGAAGCTACGAAACAGATTACAAAAGAAGACGAGGAAGAAAATAGAGAATTATTAGAGAAAAAATACAATACTCTCCATAAAATATATAGTGGTAAGATAGATAATAATTATGGTATAAGAAGGGAAGACGGAGAATTTTATCTTGGAGATAAACCTATTTGCTACGATGGAAAGTATTATTGTTTAGAGGATACTGCCTACCCTGCTACAGATGGATTAGAGGAGTTACTTTTTTCCAAAAGTCCAAGAGTAAATAGATATGAACCAGAAGATAGAGAAAACTGGGAAAAAATGGTAATACAAAGCAATGTAGCATTTAGAGATAACAACCCTACTCTACAAGTAAAGAGTAATAGAGGTAAGAAGTATATAAACTATGTAAAACCTGCTTTAGAAAACCATAGTAGAGAAAAGATACAAGAAAAAATAGAAGAAGATAGAAACACTGGGGAAGGCCTCAGTAGAGGAGCGTAAAATTTTTCAACTACTCGTTTTGACTACCACACTTTAACTATACATTTATATCCATCCAAACAACCTTAAAAAATTACCTTTTCTACAACACAACAAAATAGTACCATAGTAATGTAGTAATCCAACAATACAACAAAGCAACAACTTACCAACATACCAGCTTACTAACAAACCTAGTAACACAACAAACCCACAAACCTATTTTAACCCTTCTCCCTTTTCTCCTTCCCATCTAACGGCACATCTAACAAAGACTAGACAGTTTAATAGTTAGTCCTTATACCTATATAAACAAAATTAAGAGTTTTTTCTAAGCCAACATACCAACGCTGCATAGCAGTTAGTAACCTAGTTATATAGTAACACGGTAACTTAGTAACCTAGTAACACACTAACACAGCACCATAGTCTCTAATCTTCTTTGTTCCTTCCTTTTTTTTCTTAATCTCCATATCTCCGTATTCCCATAAGTATTTTATTTTACTCTTATGCAAAATAAAATATAATAATTTTTTTTTTACATTTTTTCCATTTATCCTTTTCTTAATCCTACAACTTCTACAATTCTATCTTTTGCTTTATTTTTATTTGTTTTATGTATCCCTACTTTTACATGCAACGGCTCCAACATATTTTTTAAATCCATCTCTTTTAGTTTTTCTTCTAGAAACATACCATAAACCACCCCTTTCCAGTCTCCATTTTCCTTTTCTAACTCTGCTACTATTCTACTATTGTTTTTATACATTCCAAAATAGTATTTTTTACATATATAGCTACCTTCGTCTATATCTTTTATTTTTTGATTTTTAGGCCAGCATTTCCATGTTACTACTTCTTCTCCCTGCAAAGTTTTAGGCTTTCCACTTAAATCTTCCATTTTCTTCCTGTTGTTTTTTATTTCCTTTAAGATATCCACAATTTTAGTATAATTATGATTTATAAAGTATCTGCTAGGACTATAAGAAAATTTTAAATTATGTGGTTTATTTCCTTGTAATACAATACTATCCGCTACCATAATATAAATAGGGTTACTTTTTCCATCTCCATATTTTTGGGGTAATTTTTCAAACGCTAACTTTTTAATTTTTCTTAAAACTTCCTGTACATGCTCGTTAGCAAAGAAAGCATAAAAATTTTCTTTATTATCTTTAAACACTACTCTGGTGCAAGTTTCATATTCTCTAAATGCAAATATTTCCACTTTTCCTTTACAACTTTCTAACAATTCTAAAGTAATTTCCCGGTTTGATTTAATTCTTAAAACTGCAACAACTTTATCTATTCTTTCTCTATATTTTTCTAATTCTATATTTGCCTGTTTTATTTTTTCTATCTCTTCCTTGTTTTCTTCTTTTATTTTCTTTTGTTCTTCTCTATCTTTCTCTAAAATTTTTATAGTTTTTTCTTCCCATTCTTTAAATTCATAAGTTTGCCTTATTTCCAAAATTAACCTTTCTCTTTTTGCAGTAGAAAGTAAAGACACAACCTTTTTAGTTTCTATCTCTTTTAAAATATGTTTTGTGGTTTCTGTACCAATACTATGGTTAACTTTTTCTCTTCTAAATACTAATTTTATATGTTCTGTATCTGGAAGGTAATTGTTTGCATCTTTTGCTTCTGGAGGGTAGATTTTTGTTGGTTTTGAACATACTGTTAAGCATGTAGACCCTGTTTTTAAAAAACATCTTAATGTTGATAATTCTACCTTTGGTTTTTTTTCTTCTTTTGTTGTTTCTATTTCTAGTAGATAAATTGGTAATCCATTGAATCCAAATTCTCCTAACATCCAAAAAACTGCATTATTCCATTTTTTTAGATTATGTCTTATATTTTCTTTTACTTCTTTATGTATACCACAATATCGTTTTGTTAAAGAATTACCATATAAAGTATGAGTAATTTCTCCGGTGCTTCTATTTGCAATACAAAAACTTTTATCTATCTTTTCTGTTAATCTTTTCCATTGTTCTGCCCCACTTTGTATATGAAATATTTCCTCATTTTTTATTTTATTAAATTCTGTTTCTAAAAGATTTCTATAATCTTTTCCATAGTTAAAACCTTTTATAGATATCTCTAATCTTGTAAGTCCTCTTTCCTGTACATCTGGATGGTAAAAAGTTTTTCTTAAATGTTCATCTGTACAAAATGCATAATCTGCTAGATGTGTAGAATGTTTATTTCTAACATCTCCAGCTTCAAAATTACCAACTATTTTATTATAATATTTTACCCAGTAAGTCGGATATCTATATTTTAAAATATTTTTACCTGCAGTAAGTTCTACTTCTCTTCTATCCATTAAAAAACCTGTATTTTCATCCATATCCTGGTAATCTTCTGTAAAATTTACTCCATTGTTTAAAAAATTAAAAAGTCTATCTCTTTCTAACGTTCCTGAAAAATCTCTAGTATAATCTATAGAATATAAACCAAAACCTCTATTATTTAATTGTTTTTCCATAGATGGTAACGCTTTTAATACATCCTCTAGCAGAAAGTTAGAAGTATGCAGTTTTATTAAAATTATTGCAAAAGGTTCTTCTTTTGTATTATGGTGCTTAAAATAACTTTTATAAGTTCTTTTATTTGTTTGTTCTCCTATAATCTCTATTATTTTAGATATTTCCCTAATGGTTGACGTTCTTACAGTACTAACTATTTTATGACTACAATAAGATTTTAAAGTATCTAATATTATACTATCTATAAATTTATTTATACTTTTCCCTATTTCATCCTTTTTTGCAACTACAACATCCCCAGTTTTTTTATTAATATCTACCTGTTTTCGTGGAAGAAATCCGTAAAAATATAAATCGTCTATAAATGGAGGTAATCCATCTAAAGGTTTTAAAGATGTTAATCCTTTACTACCTTTTAAATAATCCACTTCTGTAATATCGCTTACAAGATTACTATCGTGTATATTATCTAAAATTATATGATTTAAAGCGCTCTTTTCTGCATGTAATCCTAACTCTTTTAAATCTTTAGTAATAGTAGCAGTAGTTATAATTTCATTTTGTTCTTTGTTATTTTCATCCATTTTTTCCTATTTTATAACTACTATTTTTTACTTAACTTATGTTTGATTTTTTTTTACTTAAGTTTAAAAAAAAATATCCTATATAAAAATATGGAACAAGAAATACAAAATATTAAAGAAATTTTAAAGGTTTTAACACAAAAAATAGATAATCTACAAAACACAAAAGCATACAAACAAAATACTAAATTAGAAGAATTTCCCCCTTTATGGAAAAATGAAGAAGAATTTGACCAATTTGTAGAAGAAAGTTTTAATCGTTTGTTCCCAAAAACAAAAGAATTTTTTATGGATTACGATGAATTTTAAGATTTTTATTGTTTTTTTGTTAGTCTTCTACAACAATAAAAATTATTTAATTTTTGTAAACAAATTTTTTATTTTTACTAGTGTCGTTTTTCTAAAAATTGTAAAAAGGTATACAAGTAAAAAAAAGAAATATGGAAGAAGAAAATGAAAACGAAAATACAACAAGGCCCCTATTTATGTCTATTTTGAACAAGATCGATTACAAAAATTGCAGACAAACTAATAGAGAAATAGTTCTATCTACTACTTTCTTATTTTTTTAAAAAAAATAAGAAAATTATGGATAAAAACAATAACAAGACATCCTTTTTTTTACTTAAAAACCGATGTTGTTGGTTTTTAAATAGTATTTTTTTTATTTAATTTTCATGTTTAAAGAAAAGTAAGATTAAATCTTTCTTGTTACTCGATTATTTTTTAAAAAATTAAAACTATTTTTTATCCAGGTAGGTATACAAGTAAAAAAGAAATATGGAAGAAGAAAATGAAAAGTTAAGCATACAAATAGAAAGAAGAGTAAGATTAAAATGATCTTGTTACTATCTTGTTTTGTTTGCTTTTAGAAATTAAATATTTAATATTTTACAAGAAAAAAAAATTAAATATCTTTCTTCATCTTTAACAATAATCTTAGTTTGTTAGTTCTTAGTTTAATATTTATTTTTCAACAAGGCAATGACAAAATACAAAACAATATTTTTAAATGAAAAATATTATAGCATTAAGATAATCTTGTTTTTAAAGTATACAGTTAGTTTATAAGATATGCAACTTAGTATATACAGTTTAGTAGATAATACTATTAAACATAATCTTAGTTAATTATATTTTTTATAAATTATTTTGGTTAATCTACACGATGTAAATACTATTTTGTAAAAAGGATTAACTAGATGGATTAAATTATTTACTCAGTTTTTATAAAAATCTTACTAAATTATTTAACAATTAACTAGTAATATTGTTAATTTTAAATAAATACCAGGTTAATTATTTATTTAGATTCTAGATAAACTAATTATCTAAGTTTACAAAGAAAAAATAATAATTTATTGGATAATTATTTACTCAGTTTTATAAATTAGATACTTAATTTATTAAAATCTTACTAAATTATTTAACAATTAACTAGTAATAATGTTAATTTTAAATAATTACCAGGTTAATTATTTATTTAGATTCTAGATAAACTAATTATCTAAGTTTACAAAGAAAAAAATAATAATTTTGTTTTATTAAAATCGTCTCGTAACTCTTGTTTGTTTGCTTAAGAAATAAAAATATTTAATATTTACAAGAAAAAATATTAAATATCTCTTCATCGTTAAAGTTGGTTAATCTTGTTTGTTAGCTTGTCACTTAATCCTTTCAATCCACAACAAGAACCAAGGAATATAATGTTTTACACTTTCCATTTTTAGAATAGGAAAAATTAGGAACTACAACAAGCTATTACGATATTTCTACAATGTTCGAGATTTAAAATATCTTGTCTATTTAATTCTTTACAGATACGTGCAACTTCTGCGATTACCTCGATATCCCCAGCTTCTTCGCTATCTATTAATTTTTCTATTTTTTCTAGTAGTTTCTTTGCGTCTTTTGTGGTTATATCTTTGAGGCCTTCCCCAGTGTTTCTATCTTCTTCTATTTTTTCTTGTATCTTTTCTCTACTATGGTTTTCTAAAGCAGGTTTTACATAGTTTATATACTTCTTACCTCTATTACTCTTTACTTGTAGAGTAGGGTTGTTATCTCTAAATGCTACATTGCTTTGTATTACCATTTTTTCCCAGTTTTCTCTATCTTCTGGTTCATATCTATTTACTCTTGGACTTTTGGAAAAAAGTAACTCCTCTAATCCATCTGTAGCAGGGTAGGCAGTATCCTCTAAACAATAATACTTTCCATCGTAGCAAATAGGTTTATCTCCAAGATAAAATTCTCCGTCTTCCCTTCTTATACCATAATTATTATCTATCTTACCACTATATATTTTATGGAGAGTATTGTATTTTTTCTCTAATAATTCTCTATTTTCTTCCTCGTCTTCTTTTGTAATCTGTTTCGTAGCTTCTTGTTTATCGACAAGGTTTAATTCTGGTAATGGTTTTCCTCTTGTTAAAATCATTTTTTAAAAATGAAAACGGAAAACTTAAATCCGTTTTGCTGGGAAAACAGAACAGATTAACAGACAGAACAGAACAGATTAACAGACAAAACAGAACAGTTTAACGGACAAAACAGAACAGATTAACGGACAGAACAGAACAGTTTAACAGACAAAACAGAACAGTTTAACAGACAAAACAGAACAGTTTAACAGACAAAACAGAACAGATTAACCGACAGAACAGAACAGTTTAACAGACAAAACAGAACAGTTTAACAGACAAAACAGAACAGTTTAACAGACAAAACAGAACAGATTAACGGACAGAACAGAACGTACCCGTTTAGAGCTGTTTGATGTTTGGTCGTAGTAGAATAAAAACAGATTAAAAACTATAATTTTAATATTTAACCAAGACAGAGGTTAGATATTATGTTTAATAGTATTATCTACTAAACTGTATATACTAAGTTGCATATCTTATAAACTAACTGTATACTTTAAAAACAAGATTATCTTAATGCTATAATATTTTTCATTTAAAAATATTGTTTTGTATTTTGTCATTGCCTTGTTGAAAAATAAATATTAAACTAAGAACTAACAAACTAAGATTATTGTTAAAGATGAAGAAAGATATTTAATTTTTTTTTTCTTGTAAAATATTAAATATTTAATTTCTAAAAGCAAACAAAACAAGATAGTAACAAGATCATTTTAATCTTACTCTTCTTTCTATTTGTATGCTTAACTTTTCATTTTCTTCTTCCATATTTCTTTTTTACTTGTATACCTACCTGGATAAAAAATAGTTTTAATTTTTTAAAAAATAATCGAGTAACAAGAAAGATTTAATCTTACTTTTCTTTAAACATGAAAATTAAATAAAAAAAATACTATTTAAAAACCAACAACATCGGTTTTTAAGTAAAAAAAAGGATGCCTTGTTATTGTTTTTATCCATAATTTTCTTATTTTTTTTAAAAAAATAAGAAAGTAGTAGATAGAACTATTTCTCTATTAGTTTGTCTGCAATTTTTGTAATCGATCTTGTTCAAAATAGACATGAATAGGGGCCTTGTTGTATTTTCGTTTTCATTTTCTTCTTCCATATTTCTTTTTTTTACTTGTATACCTTTTTACAATTTTTAGAAAAACGACACTAGTAAAAATAAAAAATTTGTTTACAAAAATTAAATAATTTTTATTGTTGTAGAAGACTAACAAAAAAACAATAAAAATCTTAAAATTCATCGTAATCCATAAAAAATTCTTTTGTTTTTGGGAACAAACGATTAAAACTTTCTTCTACAAATTGGTCAAATTCTTCTTCATTTTTCCATAAAGGGGGAAATTCTTCTAATTTAGTATTTTGTTTGTATGCTTTTGTGTTTTGTAGATTATCTATTTTTTGTGTTAAAACCTTTAAAATTTCTTTAATATTTTGTATTTCTTGTTCCATATTTTTATATAGGATATTTTTTTTTAAACTTAAGTAAAAAAAAATCAAACATAAGTTAAGTAAAAAATAGTAGTTATAAAATAGGAAAAAATGGATGAAAATAACAAAGAACAAAATGAAATTATAACTACTGCTACTATTACTAAAGATTTAAAAGAGTTAGGATTACATGCAGAAAAGAGCGCTTTAAATCATATAATTTTAGATAATATACACGATAGTAATCTTGTAAGCGATATTACAGAAGTGGATTATTTAAAAGGTAGTAAAGGATTAACATCTTTAAAACCTTTAGATGGATTACCTCCATTTATAGACGATTTATATTTTTACGGATTTCTTCCACGAAAACAGGTAGATATTAATAAAAAAACTGGGGATGTTGTAGTTGCAAAAAAGGATGAAATAGGGAAAAGTATAAATAAATTTATAGATAGTATAATATTAGATACTTTAAAATCTTATTGTAGTCATAAAATAGTTAGTACTGTAAGAACGTCAACCATTAGGGAAATATCTAAAATAATAGAGATTATAGGAGAACAAACAAATAAAAGAATTTATAAAAGTTATTTTAAGCACCATAATACAAAAGAAGAACCTTTTGCAATAATTTTAATAAAACTGCATACTTCTAACTTTCTGCTAGAGGATGTATTAAAAGCGTTACCATCTATGGAAAAACAATTAAATAATAGAGGTTTTGGTTTATATTCTATAGATTATACTAGAGATTTTTCAGGAACGTTAGAAAGAGATAGACTTTTTAATTTTTTAAACAATGGAGTAAATTTTACAGAAGATTACCAGGATATGGATGAAAATACAGGTTTTTTAATGGATAGAAGAGAAGTAGAACTTACTGCAGGTAAAACTATTTTAAAATATAGATATCCGACTTACTGGGTAAAATATTATAATAAAATAGTTGGTAATTTTGAAGCTGGAGATGTTAGAAATAAACATTCTACACATCTAGCAGATTATGCATTTTGTACAGATGAACATTTAAGAAAAACTTTTTACCATCCAGATGTACAGGAAAGAGGACTTACAAGATTAGAGATATCTATAAAAGGTTTTAACTATGGAAAAGATTATAGAAATCTTTTAGAAACAGAATTTAATAAAATAAAAAATGAGGAAATATTTCATATACAAAGTGGGGCAGAACAATGGAAAAGATTAACAGAAAAGATAGATAAAAGTTTTTGTATTGCAAATAGAAGCACCGGAGAAATTACTCATGCTTTATATGGTAATTCTTTAACAAAACGATATTGTGGTATACATAAAGAAGTAAAAGAAAATATAAGACATAATCTAAAAAAATGGAATAATGCAGTTTTTTGGATGTTAGGAGAATTTGGATTCAATGGATTACCAATTTATCTACTAGAAATAGAAACAACAAAAGAAGAAAAAAAACCAAAGGTAGAATTATCAACATTAAGATGTTTTTTAAAAACAGGGTCTACATGCTTAACAGTATGTTCAAAACCAACAAAAATCTACCCTCCAGAAGCAAAAGATGCAAACAATTACCTTCCAGATACAGAACATATAAAATTAGTATTTAGAAGAGAAAAAGTTAACCATAGTATTGGTACAGAAACCACAAAACATATTTTAAAAGAGATAGAAACTAAAAAGGTTGTGTCTTTACTTTCTACTGCAAAAAGAGAAAGGTTAATTTTGGAAATAAGGCAAACTTATGAATTTAAAGAATGGGAAGAAAAAACTATAAAAATTTTAGAGAAAGATAGAGGAGAACAAAAGAAAATAAAAGAAGAAAACAAGGAAGAGATAGAAAAAATAAAACAGGCAAATATAGAATTAGAAAAATATAGAGAAAGAATAGATAAAGTTGTTGCAGTTTTAAGAATTAAATCAAACCGGGAAATTACTTTAGAATTGTTAGAAAGTTGTAAAGGAAAAGTGGAAATATTTGCATTTAGAGAATATGAAACTTGCACCAGAGTAGTGTTTAAAGATAATAAAGAAAATTTTTATGCTTTCTTTGCTAACGAGCATGTACAGGAAGTTTTAAGAAAAATTAAAAAGTTAGCGTTTGAAAAATTACCCCAAAAATATGGAGATGGAAAAAGTAACCCTATTTATATTATGGTAGCGGATAGTATTGTATTACAAGGAAATAAACCACATAATTTAAAATTTTCTTATAGTCCTAGCAGATACTTTATAAATCATAATTATACTAAAATTGTGGATATCTTAAAGGAAATAAAAAACAACAGGAAGAAAATGGAAGATTTAAGTGGAAAGCCTAAAACTTTGCAGGGAGAAGAAGTAGTAACATGGAAATGCTGGCCTAAAAATCAAAAAATAAAAGATATAGACGAAGGTAGCTATATATGTAAAAAATACTATTTTGGAATGTATAAAAACAATAGTAGAATAGTAGCAGAGTTAGAAAAGGAAAATGGAGACTGGAAAGGGGTGGTTTATGGTATGTTTCTAGAAGAAAAACTAAAAGAGATGGATTTAAAAAATATGTTGGAGCCGTTGCATGTAAAAGTAGGGATACATAAAACAAATAAAAATAAAGCAAAAGATAGAATTGTAGAAGTTGTAGGATTAAGAAAAGGATAAATGGAAAAAATGTAAAAAAAAAATTATTATATTTTATTTTGCATAAGAGTAAAATAAAATACTTATGGGAATACGGAGATATGGAGATTAAGAAAAAAAAGGAAGGAACAAAGAAGATTAGAGACTATGGTGCTGTGTTAGTGTGTTACTAGGTTACTAAGTTACCGTGTTACTATATAACTAGGTTACTAACTACTATGCAGCGTTGGTATGTTGGCTTAGAAAAAACTCTTAATTTTGTTTATATAGGTATAAGGACTAACTATTAAACTGTCTAGTCTTTGTTAGATGTGCCGTTAGATGGGAAGGAGAAAAGGGAGAAGGGTTAAAATAGGTTTGTGGGTTTGTTGTGTTACTAGGTTTGTTAGTAAGCTGGTATGTTGGTAAGTTGTTGCTTTGTTGTATTGTTGGATTACTACATTACTATGGTACTATTTTGTTGTGTTGTAGAAAAGGTAATTTTTTAAGGTTGTTTGGATGGATATAAATGTATAGTTAAAGTGTGGTAGTCAAAACGAGTAGTTGAAAAATTTTACGCTCCTCTACTGACGCGTTGGTTGATGGGGAGGTTAAGCGATTAACTGATTTAAGGGTTTGTTTGGTTGATGGGTTTGTTGGTTAGATGATGCGTCTTGTTAAGCCATTGCCACAGTTAAACGAATATATTTGCTTTAATTGAGATATTGCATCACTTAATATACTGTTGCTCTTAGAGGACATTTAGTATGAGACGGTCTGTAATCTACTTTTGCAGCAAATTGGCATAATATCTACTACTCCTGCTAAATAAGTGACATGAAATTTCCAAGCCAATGGTAAAAAAACAAAAAATCTTCCATTTCCATAGGTATTTTTTTCTTTTTCTTTTTTTTTTTTGGGGGGGGGGGAATACCTCTTTATCGGACAGTGTAGATCTAAGATCAGACTGCACGGTCTGTGCCGTCTGATCTTGATCAACACTATCCGGAAAGGCATCTTTAAGTGTAAAAGAGGCTTGAACCCTTATCATGCTAAATAAAACAAATGAAACTTTCAAGCCGATAGTTAAAACCCAAGTTTTCCTATTTTAGACATCTTTTGAGAAAATATATCGTCTTATCGGACAGCGTAGGTCCAAGATCAGACTGCACAGAACGTGCAGTCTGATCTTGATCTACACTGTCCTAAAAAGGTCAGTGAGTCGCGCTGAACAGCCTAAGGGTTAAGGGTTAATTTTAATTTTATTTCTGTTTGTATAGATGGGCGCCCATTTTGATCGGCATTTTCTGGTTGGGTGTGTTCATTGCCTGCTGTGTGTGTTGTTACAAATGCTGTTGCGCCAAGAGAGACCCAACTGTTGTCGTTCAACAACAGCCGGGAATGATGCCAGGTAAAATCTACTAACTCTTACAGCGCTTAGCAAAACTTTAGGTTGTTTTTTTGGCGTAGCTGAATGTGCTGGCTTTTGATCTGCTTTTTGGTATTGATAAATAATGAATAAATAGAAATCCGTGATTGGTCAAAATTGTAGACATGCTTATTTTAAGGGCCCCTGCCTGTTTGTGGGCAAATTTACGCCGTCTGTCTTTTTTAAAGATATTTCGTGCAGGCTAATCTTGGATCTAATTTGTCGGCTATTTTGTGGAATAATCTTTCAAAATACTTTTTATATTACGGTAAATTGCCCTTTTTTCTGGACTGGATAGATTGTTTGGACTGTTTCCAGAGCTTGAAGTGTTAACCTTCTGAAAAAGTAAAATGTGTTGTCCCACAGATGCTTGCTTCATTTAGTTTTTGTTCATTTGTATTGGAATTTAACATCGTTTTAACACCTTAGGTCATATCACGGCGCTCAGTGTCCCAGTGCATGTGTTTCCAGGGTTTCTCACACAACTTTCTATCCAAGTCACTGCAAATAGAAGCAATTTCGAAAACTTATTTAACGATGTTAAATACCATTTTGTTACACAAGTATCTTTGCTTGTTTGTTTCTATTGGAATTTAACGCCGTTTTAACAACCTAGGTCATATCATGGCGGTCAGTACACCTACACATGTTTTTCCTGACTTTCTTCATAGCAGTGCTGACACGACTTTTCTTTCCAAGTCACTGACTTCTTTTCTTACATGTATCAGAAGTGAGGGCGAAAAATTCGCCAGAAAGATAGCTTGCCTTTATCAGGTATCGAGCTTGCATCCACTAGGTCACGAGTCGGATACGCTTACCACTGAGCTACCCGACCGGACCTTGTCTATAAGAGGTTAGACTGTATTATCTCTTTTTGCTATTATGTTTTCAAAAATGGTATCTGCCAAAAGTATTAAATTAATTAGTAAAACACATGATATTTTTATAAACAGATTAGATAAGGCAGATAAACACGGGCTGCGATGACATTCATTTTCCGAAAACGACACGACATACCGACTATACGTACATTCTTTATTAGACTTATCCAAACCCAAAGCATCTTACATACGTGTTCTAAATGGAGTTTTCTTTAAAGGATTGAAAACATTTTTGTAAAAGGAGCCAGATTTTTGTAAAAGGAGCCAGATTTTCATAAACCCTTTTTTCTCAGGGTCGTTAAAACTCAGGATCGTGCGGGAATGAGTAAATCTCAAACACATTATTGGTGTCAGACAGATGGCTGCGGTTGGACTGCAGTTTCTGCTTTTGCTATTTTTTTTTTTAAATGGTCTGTGCAAAAAAGCATTGTGTTAGTTAGTAAAAAGCACGTGATAATTCGATAAACGTACATGTTGATGTACATGTGTTCAGATTAGATAAGGTAAACAAACACACGGGGTGCGATGACATTCATTTTCCGAAAACGAGGCGACAATCCGACATACGCACCAACTTGTCCAAATCCAAAGCATCTTACAGACGTGGTCTAAATCGGGTTTTACAATTTTAAGAATTGAAAACATTTTTGAAAAAAAAAACCTAGGGATCTCATACACACACACACACACACACACACATATATATATGGAAACAGAAAAGTTGGCAAATGCCGGTCCGACACAAGGTTTAGTAGGTGAACTGTTATTAAAACGTCACACGCCTTTCACTATTTTAAAAAAACAAACATGTTTCGGCTAACGCCTCATCAGTGGTGTGATATATATATATATATATATATATATATGTGTGTGTGTGTGTGTGTGTGTGTGGTCCCTGTTTTTTTTTTTTATTATATATATGTGTGTGTGTGTGTGTGTGTGTGTGTGTGTGTGTGTGTGTGTGTGAATGATCCCTGGTTTTTTTTTTATTTTATATATGTGTGTGTGTGTGTGTGTGTATGTGTGTGTGTGTGTGAATGATCCCTTTTTTTTTTTTTTTTTTGAAAACCTGGGGACCAGTTTTTTCAGGAATCTTATATACATATGAGCCATGCTCTGTGAAAATGGGGCTTAACGCATCTGCGAAAAGTATCGCACGCTGACCTGGGCCGGAACTTTTCGCTATAGGTGAATTTTCTGTAGGTCCAAGGATCAGGGTATCTCATGAATCACGGAGCTTGGCTCATATGTATATAAGATCACTGAAAAAACTGGTGCCCAGATTTTCCAAAAACCCTCTTGCTCAGGGTCGTTAAAACTCAGGCTGTGCGATAAAGAGTCTATCAAGCACATCCTTGCTGTCCTTCAGATGCTTGCTCAACCCTTTATCAGATAACAAAGTTTGAGACTTGTCCAAATTGAAAGCAATTGCAGACGACAATTTCAATGTGGCTGAAATGGTGCAGTTTTTCTTTGGGGTAAAAAACAATGTGGGAAAAGGAGAAAATGCTGGTTACCCGCATTTTCTCCTTTTCCCACAGTGTTTTCAAAAGGCTTCTTTCCCAGGGTCGTTAAAAGGCGGCATTGCGCGGTAAAGGAATTAATGGCGATTAGACTGCAATTTCTCCTTTTTGCTATTATTTTTTCAAAAATGAACTCTGCAAAAGTATTGCGTTAATTGGTAAAACACATAACAATTTATTAACATACAAGTACGTGTATTTGAGTCATGCTCTGTGAAAACGGGCTTTAACGCATCTACAAAAAATTAGTACAAACCCATGTCAGCCTGCACAGTGCGCGCAGGCTGACCTGGGTTGAAACTTTTAGCTATTAGTCAACTTCATGCATGTCGAAGGATAAGGCTACCTCATGATTCAGTCAGATGTTAGAAAAAAAAAAAGATTTTATAGATTTATGATTATGTAATATTTTGCTTGGTATAATGTTTCACAGAGATGCATTAAATCCCCTTTTGCCAGAGCATAGCTCATTCAGATTAGATTTTGTAAATAAACACACGGGGTGCAATGACATTCATTTTCCGAAAACGCGACAACAATCCAAAATACTGCACATTTTTGATAACATGACGGTACATTTGATTATGGCTGCTTTTAACTCTGGCGCGAAGTTGACGAAATTTTAGTCTTGTCCAAATCTAAAGTATTCACAAAGGAAAAATTGGATGTGGTCCAAACGATTTTTTTTTTAGGATTGGAAACTTTTTGGGAAAAGAAGAAAATGCTGGTAACCACCATTTTCTGCTTTTCCCAAAATGTTTTCAAATCTCCAATCGTTATCTAATAAGGGCAAACGTTGCATTCAGAGACGAGTATAAAGTTTGTCTGATACGTTATCAGTGACATATTTGCACAGTACATAGAAATAACAAGTAGGCCCGCCATCAACCAGTATCCCGAATGTACCGCTAGGTCTCGGAATTTACCGAAGAGAAAAAGAAAAGAAACGTCTTGAAGCCTTAAAAGAGATGAAAAGAGTGTCAATTAAATATTTTGAATACTGTTCTACATGGAACAGTGCCATCATCATCCTCACCATCACCACAACCAATATCATCATCATCATCGTCATCATCACCATCATCATCTTCAACATCATCACCACCAACATCATCATCACCACCACCATCACCATCACCCCCCCACCACCACTACCACCACCACCATCATCATCATCATCATCATCATCATCATCATTACCATCATCATCATCATCATCATCATCATCATTATCATCATCATCACTATCATCATCAAAATTTTCCTTTTTTTCCATAGGTGTGAATATACAACACATATCTACAAGTCAACAGTCCAATACCATGAATTACGGACACGACGTGAGGCACTACTAGTTGGGTCACATAATTGGACATTACAATGACATCTATATACAGATAGCCTACTTTAAACCCTATCCTGCTAAATAGGTGAAGTGAAACTTTCAAGCCGATTGTAAAACCATAATTTTGCATTTTCAAATTTATTTCTTTTTTTGGGGGGATATCCCCTTATTGGACAGTGTAGATCCAAGATCAGACTGTACGTTCTGTGCAGTCTGATCTTGATCTGCACTGTCCACAAACGATTCTTGAGTCGCGCTTGGCAGCCTGATATTTAAAACCCCAATAGCGACCAAAAGTAAACAAATGCGGTTGTTAAAATGCTTTGGAATTTAAATCCTACCTTTCAAAAGTATGGAGTTTTGTGAGGATAACAATCTGTTCCTGTACGGTCTGTCCAAGAGTTTGTTTCTGGCATAAAAAATGAATTTTAAAACCAAGTAGAATGAGCAACCTGGCAACTTTTGACCTACTTTTAAACCTAATTTTTCTGTCAGCGACCAACACTTGGACCGACCGCACTATAACGGATTGTCAACTTCACACAAATGTCCTTACTTTTAAAAGATATGATTGAAATTGAAATGTATTTTAACACTTGCATTGATTAATTTTGGCCCCTGCTGGGGCTTTAACCTTTATGACACAATAGGAAACTATCACATGATTATGGATCTATAAAATCCCTTCTGTATATCAATCGACTGTATTTGGAGGTAAATTGATTATTGGACATGCAAAAAATTGACCTACAGAAAAAAAGTTTTGACCCAGGTCAGCCTGTGCGGACTGCGCAGGCTGACCTGGGTCGATTCTTTTTGCAAAATGCATTAAGCCCCTGTTTTATTGGGCATGGCTCATATAGGTATGTTGTTCTTCTGATTCGGAACCCATTTACACGTAGAAAGAGAGATAAAGCAAAAATCCGTTACTAAACGACCCCCCCCCCCCTTTTTTTTAGACTATTTTGTAAAAAAAAAAAAAAAGGGGGGGGGGGGGAAATGTTAGAAACAGGCATGCTTTTTTCACTCATTTTCAATAATGTTCCCACAATGAGAAAAAAAAACAACATTATTTTAGTCACATTATTAAAGTAAACGTCTACAAAATGCATCTGCAGTCGAGTGGCCTAGATTATGATCAGACGTATCTGTGATGTCTGATCAAGGATCTGCATATGAGTGCTCCTATAGAACATGCAGTCTGATCTTTGATCAACACTGTCGATACAGTGATATTTTTTTTTCAAGCTATCACTTTGAAATCACAATATAAGACTTTAAACTATTAGCCGGAATCTTTTATACAGTTTATTGAGCGTTTAATTAACCCTGTATCACACAATCCCGAAAGTTTAACGACCCTGAAAGAGAAGGCCTTTGAATACATTGTTATAAAAGAAAAAAATGCTGGTTACCAGCATTTTTTCCCTTTTCCCACAATGTTTTCTACCTTTCGCAGACAAAATCCCATCATTTGAGCAACCTTTAATTTGTCGTCTGCCATTGCTTTCAATTTGGACAGGTCTTAAATTTTGTTGTTTGGTAAAGAGTTGAAGAGGGGCAAGAAAAGGAACACTGCCTCAAGAATGTAGATTTGAACGTATACTTTATTGTTATATTACATACATAGAAGACAATAATGGCCCGCAACATGCGAAATGAGACTTTCAGACATTTGAGTAAAGTGTCGTCCCGGATTAGCTTGCGCAGTCTGCGCAGGCTAATCCGAGATGGCACTTTACAACTACACGGACTATTTTCATACAGTAGACTTTCCTGAAACAGAAAATCGCATTAAAACGAGAAGTGTCGTCTCGGATTAGCCACAGACTTCACAGGCTGCTCTGGGACGTCACACTTTTACGCGTATGTCCGAAGGCCCCTTTTTTGTGTGTTGCACGCCATTTATGAGAAATACACACAGACAGGACTGTTAACCCTCAAGCTTCTAAATAAATGAAACGAAAAATTCCATTTAAGTGTAAACACCTAAATATTGCGATTTCAAAATTCATTTCAACGGGGAAAAATATCGTATTGGACAGCGTAGATCCAAGAGCAGACTGCACGTTTTGTGCAGTCTGATTTTGGATCTACGCTGTCCTTTAAAGGTCAGTGAGTCGCCCTTAGCAGCCTCAGGGTTAATGTTTTCCCTAATTCAAACGTATGTGTGTGCGTGTGGAAGGGAAGACATAATTGATAATTGAATGGTGTTTTACGCCTCTTTCAATATTATTTCCGTTATATCACGGCAACAGCCAACATATTCCTGCATTTCCTGGTTTCCACCTGTACCAAGCCAGAGCCCTGAATTGTCATGCCCAAAGACAGTCCCATGAAAAAACCCAGTGGATCCAGTGAGGTTCAATTCCGGGACCTCCATGTCACGAATCCTACACTTAACCCCTGAGCCACGCAGGACCCCAGGGGGTGGGGGGTGGGGAGCCACCACGGCTCGTGTTTACTAACCATTCGAAATTACATTCCTAGTCTTATTCCAGATGTAGAAAGTAACGCAAATTCTGACTGGCTATAACACAAATAGGTTAAAGTTAAGCCAATCAGAGATAACATTACTTTTAATTTAAGAAAATTCTTGCAAATTAAACTCTTAGAATGTTATTTATAATGGTAGGTGCAAGCTGGCCCGGCATCTGTGATTTAAAATTTTTCACTCATACCTTACGTATTTTGGTTTGTTTAACCATTTACCAAACATTCCCGACTTTTAAAGACCCCGAGAAAGAAGCCTTTTAAAACCATTGTGGGAAAAGCAGAAAATGCTGGTAACCAGCATTTTCTCCTTTTTCCACAATATTTTCTACCCTTCCCAAAACAGAGTTCAGTTTTTCAGTCACATTTATTTTATTGTCTGCAAATGCTTTCAATTTGGACTAGTCTGAACTGTTTTCAAAAGGCTTGTTTCTCAGGCTTGTTAAGAGTCGGGATTATGTGAAAAGGGAACAGGAGAAAGGTCAATGATTGACCCTTTACCAAACGACAAAATTTAGAACTGGACCAAATTGAAAGCACTTGCAGACGACAAATCAAATGTTGCTAAACTGACAGTTTCTGTCTTTGATAGGGTAGAAAACCCTATGGGAAAAGGAGAAAATGCTGGTTACCAGCATTTTCTCCTTTTCCCACAATGATTTTCTCAGAATCGTTAGAACTCGGGATTGTATGGTAAAGAGTTAATTTAATAGAAACTTTTAGTGTCTACCACACAATTCGGCGTTTTATAGTCATTGAGAAAAAAGCCATTTGAGAAAAAATTGCGGGGAAAAAGGAGAAAATGTTGGTAGCCAGCATTTTCTCCTTTTCCCAACAATGTTTTTAATTCTTTTCAGACACAACGGACATCATTTGAGATATATTTAAATTGTCGTCTGCAAATAGTTTCAATTTGGACAATTATGATATTTTGTCGTCTGGTAAAGAGTTTAAGCACTGCATATTAGCAACAAGTTCTACCATTATTCTAGTTTTAAAAATCTGTGGATCTATGAAATTGTAAACCAAGATAAGAGGTAAGAGAGCACCTCGTCTACAGTCATGTTACGTGCAGTCTGATCTTGGATCTACGAGTACATTTTCCGCAAAGGTCAGTGAGTCGCGCATAGCAGCTTAAGGGTTAATGTCCAGAGTTTAAAGATACTTTCAAGTTTTTTTCTCTCTGGCTGTAAGGATGCATCTGTAAGTGTTGGTTTGCATTATTACACGAAAGTGAAAGAAAAAAATGTAAATGCAATACAAATATCTTAGACATTACAACGCTATTATACGATTTTCGAACAGTGAAAAATAACTGTCATCGGGCCATAATAAGTGCAAGATAACTTGAAATTAAATTGCAACACAGGGCCCATATTAACAAAGCATTCTAAGCCGTGTTCTTAGTCGAATTCTAAATTTTGAGAGTAACGCGATTTCTTATTGGCTAAACAAAGTGGTTTAGCCAATAAGAAATTGCGTTACTTTCTTCAACTAGAACTAGACTAAGAATACAATTTTAGCATACTTAGTGAATACTATATAGGGACGTAGCTAGCCAAAAATGAAATATACGCAAAAGTAATACCGAAGGTATTATCCGGGGAGCGAAGTGCCCTGACGGGTGGACGGGGGGGGGGGGGGGGCGGGATTTCCTAGAAGGGTCTGGAGGGCCTCCGGGGGGGGGGGGCGGGATTTCCTAGAAGGGTCTGGAGGGCCTCCTCCAGAAAAGGTCTGAATTGTAGAAGCTCTGTGGTGGCCTCTTGTGACTTTTTATGGCAAACTTTTTTTTTGCAAAGTGTACGCCACTGCATTTTTGCGTACAGGCAGCTATGCCCCTGCTATATACCAGACAGGGCAAAGTCATCATGTGTAGTGTTTTGTAGCCCAACTACGCATTACTGCACTTGGTTACAGTGTGCGTGTGTGTGTGGGGGGGGGGGGGGAGGTTAACGTATATCATCAGTCTAACAAACATATACACATTAGCCTCTTTCTGTGAAAAGGGGGATTAATGCATCTCCGTGATGCATGATTGCATGATACCTAGCAAGTCATCACATAATCATGGATTCATAAAGTCCATTTTATCTAACAACCGACTGAATGATGACGTACACTGGTCCTTTGACATACATAGAATTGACCAATAGCAAAAAGCATCGGCCCAGGCCAGCCTGCGCAGTCCGCGCAGGCTGACCTGGGTCGATACTTTTTGCAGATGCATTAAGCCCCCTTTTCGAGGAGCATGGCTCACATAAATGCTCAGCTCAGTGCCAAATTCTAATTTATATGAGCCATGCTCTGGCAAAAAGGGGTTTAATGCATCCCCGTCACGCATTATACCAAACAAGTCATCACGTAATCATGGATCCATAAAGTCCGTTTAGTAAAAAAATCGACTGGATTTTGAGGCAGAGGGGTCCTTGAACATGCAGAAATTTTAAAAATAGCAAAAAGGTTTTGACCAACGTCAGCCTGCGTAGGCTGGCATAGGTCGATACTTTTTGCAGATGCGCTTATCCCCTTTTTTTTCACAGAGCATGCTTATATACTTTCCAAAGTACCCAAAAATTTGAGCACGTGATTTGAGATATAACCTCATTGCTTAAATATTAAACAAATTCGAGGCAGAGAATTTTAGAAAAGTTCACATAAAATTTGGACCACCAAAATAAACCAAAGTTAAATAGGGGTATTTTCTCCTTTTACTACATTGTTGGCAAAAGCAGTCTGCTGCAAGACGAGGAAAAGTCATGTGTTTCTCGCCTTGATTTGATTTTTTCTAAGGGAACTGGAGGCAAGTTTGTTCTATTGAACTATTTTGTGTCTATGGCCACAAAGAGGACATTGTCTTCCGCTAGGTGGCATTTTTCAAATACACACCTATCGGATTTGGGCATTCTGGGTGCACAACAGGACTACTTTTCAAGATGCCGCCATTTTCAAAATAAAATATACTTTTAATCATTTATCCAGCCATGGTTAGCTAGCTACATGTGCCAGTCATGTATAAACTCATCCCCTACAGGCCTTAAAATAGCCCCGGTATAACCGGTATAAGCCCATTGTTTTTTTTTTTTTGTGTGTGTGTGTGTGTGTGTGTGTGTGTGTGTGTGTGTGTTATTCTGTGAAAAAAAAAATGCACAAAGCCCGGTTTTCCCCCATATGTATATTTAGAAAACTGTACACAAAGACTTGGATTAAACGATGGTATCTTTTTACATTTTTTTCCGTATACAATTATTATATTTTGAAGAATTTTGAAGAGAAAAAACAGGATTTATTTCTTCACAGATGTATAATTATGGCCATCTTCCGTTTCCCTTTTTTTTAGCGGCAGGGTTTTAATTTTACGCACCGCACATTAATATGTATCCTGTACAGGATAGTGATACTTCATGGCAGACAGGTCAATCTTGGAAGAATACGACATGAGCAAACAACGCATAGAGGAACATGGTCTACAACCAGAAACGGCTTTTTTTCACGATGAGTTTTCAAGGGTAGTTGTGTTTGAGATGAAATAGCAATCGGTTTTCGTGCCACTTTTTAACTTCTTGTGAAGGCTACTGGACATATTACTGATGGAAACAAACATCAAAGCGCTCGGTTTGCCATCCAAAGTACAGCAGAGGATAAAAGATAGTAATTTTTATTCTAGTTTCAATAAAGCAAAAAAAGTGGTGCGACATCAATTAAAAATGAACCGTACATTATAATGTTGGATTCATTTACCAAATGACATTTACACGTACCTGCAATAGATTTATACTAATACCTTGAAACGTCTTGGCCATGCCATCAGTAGGTTTTGTAAACAATATTAAAATAAAAAAAAACCAGTTCAAACTGAAAAATACCGGTATCATCTTTTGCCACATTCATTTTACCATCAAATACATTATGTTTATATATTTAGTTGAACAGTTTCCCAAAGGTCTTAACATTCATTACAAACGCGTTTCACCGAGTCACTTCCAAGTAAGACAAATTTTGACAGCAACTAGTGTAATGGTAACACAGTGGCTACCACTTAACCCTTTACCACACGTCAAAATATTGGACTTGTTCATACCAAGAGCATTAATTTTGCACATGACAAAGTCCATGTAGGTCAAATTGTGAAAATTGTCTTCGATAGTATAGAAAACATTGTGGGAAAAGGATAAAATGCTGGTCACCAACATTTTTTCCTTTTCCCACAATGTTTTTAAAAATCTTCCTTTAAAAGGCGTTGAAAGTCTGGATTGTGTGGTAAACGGTTAAACATCCCGTGGTTATCATGATTAAGTTGTGGTCGAATGATAGTTATGTCGTGGTCACGATTTAATAACTTGTGGCCGCGAGTTAATTTTCTTTCCTTTCTGGCATGCCCTCACTGCATGAGCTGCCGTAAGTGTGTATGTTTACAGTTTACTGTGTGTCGTAGTAGTTTATTTATTAAAGTGACACACAATACACAATACGTGTTAGTTATATCTAGATAAATTGCATAAAATCAATATGAGACAATGTATATGGATCCGTGGAAGTCGATATTTGACCAATCAGGTCATCGCATTTATTTAGCCCGGTGTGTAGCATTGATGTCTGCTGTTTCGGCTCCCAAATAAGCGACTGTTAATGTTGGAGAAGTGCTTTATTATGTGTCTCTTGAATTTAATAAAAAAGTTTAAAACATGTGCTTTGCGAACTTGTACGGCTCACGTGAGATATCCGCAGAGGCCACAAGTTTGGATTACGATTACGATTAACATTGCGACATGAGCAAAGAGTTTCGATCAACGCTATATTACGCATAATTATTATTAATTAATGTTAGTTTTTCCTCTCTGAAATTCCCTGAAAGAGACATAAAATGTTTTACAACGAAAAACAAAAGTAAAAATATTTAAAATACATGTACCAACTAAAAAAAAAGTAAGTTCACTTAAATATCTAACCTTGTTTAATAACCTCTGAACATCCAAAAAGAGGCACTTGTCATCAGTGTTTCAATTTGACATTATCATTAACCCTTGGTGCGTGAAGAGTGTCGAATGTGTAGATACAGATCAGAGTGCAAAAACATGCAGTTCATATTGAATTCAAACGTTCTGCTACTTGAATTAAGCACATTTACGTGTATTCCTTGCTGAAAGTACATTGTAGACTTGAATTATGAAAGAAAGTTCTGTTCTGTACTGTTCTGGAAGTCCAGCTCAAAAGGCAACTTATGTTAATTAAATCCAACTTTTGACTTAGCCATATTCAGTGGATTAGCACATCTGCCATTTCAAAGGGTATGTTAGTAAATAGTTAAATGATAGGATTGTATGTTTGATTGCCGTTGTAATCCCCCTCGACCACCCGTTGTCTTCAGTATATCATAAGATAACACAAACTAGCGTCAGTGATATTAACAAGTTTATTATTGACAGAACATTTTACACATTTTACAATCATCAAGCAACCTTTTCCCCTTAACTCTAAATTGAAACTTTTCTTAGACTTACACCTCTCTGTTGAAGCAGACACTCTATAAATATTTCAAAATGCTTGTGATTTAGTGTAATTTATTATCGATTATGAAGTTGAGACAACCTAACAAGCCTTACGAAGATTACTGAGTACCTTTAATTCTGTTATTCTTTGGCAAAACTGGGGTGTTTCATTCTTTCTAATTGAAATTCAAAACTTTGCTGACACAGGTATTAATTACATTGTCCGTAGCCCCTGAAATTCACACTTTTTGTACATGTCCTTGTGTAAAGTAGTTGAAGTACCCATAAATAATTTCTTACCGAGAATTCATCATTGGCAGAAACATATGAAAAGAAACATTTTTTTCCGGAATTTTATCGAGAGAAACAGTCATGACAGCAAGATTTACGAAGCCAATCTGCTATACTGTATATGGATTTACTGCAGTTGTTTGGGAGCCCTTAGCGATGGTAACCAAGGAAATCAGTTTATCTTATCGCCACGGATCCATACAAATGGCTTATGGGTTACTTTTCTAAGGACAGAATTTGACTTGAGAAATTTATGGTGTAAACATAGTACATTAGATATTATTCACATATAAAATGTCACTTCGTTTCCTGTAGAAGTCTTGGATATATAGTGTAGATTTACGTAGTAAACGTTTGTCTGTGATCACATGTCTAAGCCTCTCACTGTATGGAATTTGAATGAAGTTGGCAATCAGTCCATTTGCATAATTATAAAAACCTAACCTAACAGCTGTATAGGCAGAGCAATCCAACAAGAAATGAATTTCATCTATGTATTAAGGTTATCCTATGGTATTGTAGGCTTATACGTCGGTTTCCAAAAATCATTGCGTATATAGATAAAAAAAAAATGGCAATGAAAATTACGAAATATATAACATATAGAATTTGGTATAAATTAATGTAGTGTATAAAAAGATACAGTTAGCAGAAAAGGGAAAAGAGAAACAGAAATATCATAATAGTGATTAGGAATATTATAAAAGTTATAAAAATGCATAAAAACACTCAATAAAAAAAAAAAAAAAAAAACATTAGCCTACAACATTTTCAACAATATCTTGAATAAAAAAAAAACATCTGTGCTTCACTGTACAACTTGAACATCAAACAAAACAATTGCATTTCTTAAATATACAATTAAATGAAACATAATTTCATAAATGCTATCTTTATCTCCGGCTCTTGCTCCCACATTCATTTTGCCGACACATATAAGTCACTAAACATGTAAAACCCATATCCTTTTGAGATATCATGTAAATTCAGCCATTTCAGGTATCATGTAAAGCTCATATCTTCTTCAGATATCATGTTAAAAGTAATGTCCTTTTGAGATAAGTGTAAGGTGTAAGGGAAAAAAATCATATTTTTTTCCAATTTCAGGTATCATGTTAACCTCATATCTTTCTACCCTTTAAAGATGCCACGTAAAACTTATATCCTTTTATCCTTTTTAATTATCATATAAAACTCATATCTTTTTTAGATAAATTTGCAGCATTTGACATTGAAACCATAATTGTAAAACATAAACATTAATGATGAATTAAGGTTTAATACATGATTACATGTAAAACCACGTAGTAATAGGAGCACGTGCTAGTTAAGAGCAAAACCTCTATTGTGTCGATGTTTTCAAAAGTGGTTTGCTTCTTGGGGTAAAACAGTCTGATGATGATAACAAGAAAACTCAAGACTTTGGTACACAGGCTATCATAAAAATTGGCCATACCCTGGCCAAAGAGGTTTTAATGCATCTCCGTGATGATACCCAGCAAGTCATCACATTATCATGGATCCATGAAATCCATTTTATATAACAACGAGTGAATCATCAGGCACACTGGTCCTTTGACATGCTGAAAATTTACAAAAAGTAAAAAGTTTCGAATAAGGTCAGCCCGCGCGGACTACGCAGGATGACCTGGGTCGATACTTTTTTAAATAACTTGTAAATTAAGCCTACTTTTCACAGAGTATGACTCATTTAATACATTGTTATAAAACCGGAGCCCGTTTACACAGTTCTGTGGAATGCATAGCTCTGTAATAATCACATTTTGTAGATTATATGTCAAAAACATGTTCGAGACAAACCAAAGGATGTCAACACTAGGATGCTTTCGCTTGGGCAACTCCTTTTAGCAATACCGACCCGCCATCGTACAGGTACGTAACTGGCCAAACTAGATAATCAATATGGCTGCCAGTTTTCGTATACGCTCGGTAAAGATCGGTATTAAACGAATAGTCCGAAGGTATGTCCCACTTGAGGCATACAGGGGGGTCTTGTATGCACATCATCCAACAGATTTCCACACTTTTAGTTATGAAGGGGAGGCATGCTTTAACAACATCATCCCCAAAGTCTGGACTGGATCGAAGTTTATGGAGCACCTCCTGGAAGGTAAATAAGGGTCTATGTAAGAGTTTTAATTCTCATGGTGCAAGGGTCATACAAATCACCTTTGGAGACAATGATGTCTGATCTTGTATGCACAGTGTCCAATATTTTACCAAGTATTCAGTCTGAATATTCATCTTGCCAGGCAAATAAACTCAGAGCAACCTCAAAGCTGCTAGATACATTACTTTTCAAACTACCTTAAACATGCTTAATACATTATTTTTCTTGCTACCACAATACTGCTAGATATATTACTTTTCGTGCCACTCAATACTGCTTGATATAAATTACTTTTCGTGCTTTCTCAATACAGCTTGATACATTACTTTTCGTGCCACCTCAATACTGCTAGATACATTACTTTTCGTGCCAACTCAATACAGCTAGATACGTTACTTTTCCTGCCACCTCAATACTACTACATACATTACTTTTCATGCCACCTCGACACTGCTAGATACATTCATGTAACTTGTGCTACCTCGATTTTGCTACATACATTTCTTTTCATGCTGTCTCAACACTGCTTGATATATCACTTTTTGTGCTACCTCAATACTGCTAGATACATTACTTTTCGTGCTACCTCAATACTGCTTGATACATTACTTTTTAAAAGTACCTATACAGCTAGATACATTACTTTTCGTGCCACCTCAATAGTACTGGATATATTACTTTTTGCGCTATCTCAATACTACTTGATACATTACTTTTTGTTCTATCTAAATACTGCTTGACACATTACTTTTTGCCCCACCTCAGTACAACTAGAAACATTACTTTTTTGCGCTACCTCAATACTGCTTGATCATTACTTGTTGTTGTACCTCAATACTGCATGATACATTACTTTTTGCGCTACCTCAATACTGCTTGATACATTACTTTTTGCGCTACCCCAATATTACTTGATAAATTTCTTTTTGCGGTACCTAAATATAACTGGATACATTACGTTTTGCGTTACCTCAATATTGCTTGATACATTACTTTTGCGCTACCTCAAATACTGCTTGGTACATTACTTTTCTTCTCAATACTGCTTGATACATTACTTTTCTTGCTTCCTCAATGCTGCTAGATACATTACATTCGCGCTACCTCAATACTGCGAGATACATTACTTTTCGTGCTTCTCAATACTGCTTGATAGATTATTTTTCGTGCTACCTCAATACTGCTAGATACATTACCTTTCTTGCTACTTCAATAGTGCTAGATACATTACTTTTCGTGCATACTCAATACGGCTAGATGCATTACTTTTTGCGCTTCCTTAAAAGCTTTAGATACATAACATTTCAAGCTACCTAAAACAGGTGGATACATTACGTTTTATGCTACCTTAAAACTTCTACCCACATTACAATTTATGCTTCCTCAAACAGGTGGATACATTACTTTTTATGCTAACATAAAGCTGCTGGATAAAATACTTTTTCACATGCTTCGCCGAAAATGTTGGACAGACTTTTTTTTACTGCTATTTCAGTATTGCTGGACACATTTATATTTGTGCTAGTTCAATACTGCTAGGTATATTACTTTTCGTGCCACCACATAACTGCTGGATACATTACTTTTATTTGCTACCTCAATACTTTTAGCTACATTACTTTTTTGTGCCATGAAAAAATTGCAACATGAATTTCTTTTGGAGCTGTGCCGTCAATGGTAGCTTTTGTTGCGTTTTGGATCACGAGCCACTTAGGTTGTAATTATAAGAATAATCAAAACAAGCCCGGTTCTGTGGCGACCGCGACGCTTAAGACACCTTATACAACAATCAAGATGCTTCTTATGCGCGGTAGCTTCTGATACAATTCTAAGCGCTTTCACCATATTTCTAAGAGCGACAAAGGCTGGAATCACTTGCTTTTTAAATTGAGCCATGCTCTGGCAAAAGGGGGTTTTATGCGTCTCCGTGATCCATTATACCAAGCATGTCATCACATGCTTATGGATCCACAATACCTATTTTGTCTAACAACTGACTGAATCATGAGGTAGATTGGTCCTTTGACAGGCAGAAAATTCAAACATAGCAAAAGGTTTCGGCCCATGTCAGCCTGCACTGACTGGGCAGGCTGATATGGGTCGGTATTTTTGCAGATGCATTAAGCCCCCTTTTCACAGAGTATGGCTCATTTCATTGTGTCAAAACATGTTGTTTATTTTGTTCATTTGACCACCTACCTTTTCTATAACTGGAATGACTTGCTTTGCAACTTGTTTGCGATAGTCTTTGATTCCCTTGCGTACTTCTACTGGAATTTCAGGCACTTTCTCCCCCTTCACCTAGATAAGTAATGAAATACTCTGAACATTGGATACGATATTGTCCATATCAATTAGGGAATGGACCATGCCCTGTGAAAAGAGGTTTAAATGCATCTACAAGAATTATCGACCCATGCCAGTCTGCGCAGACATGGATCTAAACCTTTTGCTGCTTGTAAATTTTCTACATGTCCAAAGACTATGGATCCTACCTCAAGAGAAAGTTGTTAGACAAAGGGGATTTTATGGACCCATAATTATGCTATGCTTTTCTTATTAGTATAATGCATCACTGAGATGCACGGAGATGCACTAAACCCCATTTGCCCAGAGCGTCGCTCAAATGTACTTTACTTTAGCACAAATAATTACAGGTTAAATGGGCTTTCTACTATTCCATTATTTTAAGGGAAGATTTGATGAGTATGTTAAAAAAAATACATTTTTCCCAAAACAGCTCATACAGAGTGAACTTGAGTAATAATGCATCACTTTTAGTGTCCTGCGAACGCCTAGACTTATCCATGGGAGAAAATATCACTAATAAAAATATGAGCTCATTATAAAATGCATCAACACTTTGAAACAAGAGGGCAGGTGGGGCCCTATGTAGCTGCACTGGATATAAAAGAATTGGTCAGTAGTATACCTGTATGCAACATTTCTCTCCAGAATGGTCTACGGGCAGGCATTCCTACCATATAAATCGAATTAAGTCTTTACCAAACATTCCCAAGTTTTAACGACTCTAAAAAGTAGAACTTTGAAAACAGTGTGGAAAAGGAGAAAATGATGTTGATCAGCGTTTCCTTCTTTTTCCACAATGCTTTCTACCTTCAAAAAATAATTTACAATATTCGAAGCATGTTTCTTTTATCGTCTACAAATGCTCTTAACATTGGATGAGTCTGCAATTTTATCATTAGGTAAAGGGTTAGCAATAGCTGCTATTTGGAAACATCAGACACTTGCCCTTTACTTATTGCATCTTGCAGGAGATCGTTTGCTTCTTTTCTTGCAGACAAGCTTTGAAACAAAATATGCAAAATGAGGATCGCCTGTGACCAGCAATTTCTTCTCTCATCGATTGATTGACTGGTGGAATGGTGTTTTACGTAGCTTTCACCATTATTTCAGTCATATCACGGCGACAGTTCGCTTATTCTTTTAAGTCCCGTGTTTTAGTAAGCTGGGCTAGGCTATGGCTCTGAAGTGTCTTGTCCAAAGACACTCACACACACACTCAAAAAAAAAAAGAAAGAAAACCACGGTGCTTCGAGTAAGGCTCGGGCCCAGGGCTTCCAGGTTACGAGCCCTACACTTTACCATTGAAGCACACAGGATCCCCTATCCTTTCATCACGATGGTTTAATTTATATATGCTGCAACATATTAATGTTAATTACAACTGTAAAAAATGATTTTTTTTTTATAATCATCTTTTTCAAAGATTTTTCGGATGGTTATGTATACAGCTGATACTATTACTGTTAACGACAACATTTAATGTTTGCCACATTTTCACTAGCATTAAACGATCTGTTGTTTATCATTTTTATCAGCTCTAATTTGTTATGAAAGCAGACAGAACAGTGAAAGCTTAAACCCACACAAAATTATAAAATCCAGCAGAAGTAAAATTGGAAAAGAAAAAAAGCAAGCAAGGGAAATGATGTTCATTCTATAACTTACTTAGGTTGCTTTAAGAAAAAAAAATCAAAGAAAATGCAAGAATGTGCAAAGATCATTTCCTTTTTCCAGTAGTTAAATTGTAAAGACTGAAAACAACGGTTGCCTGTCAAGACCCACAGACCAACAAAGGAAGTGATATAGAGCAATCTTAGTGGTATGAAAACATAACTCCTTACTCTAGATAAATGTACTGGTTGAACATCTACAATGCACCGTATATAAAAGAGAATGAGATCTAAAAGCCAGGCTATCATTTTAGCATTTCTACATAATTTTATAAACTGAAAATTGAAGTGGTGGCAATGATGAGGGTCTTAAATGTTATTTATATATGTTCTGCCATCAATGAATATGTCGGCCAGGCGCCAAACATTACGATAACAGGCAAATTCTATTTAAAAAGAGGCCTATCTGTTTTCAAAGGTGATGAGCCCATTTTTCAGTGAACTTCTTGTAAATTACCACATGGGTAAGAATATGGCATTAGCCTGAAACTCACCAAATAATGTCTTTTTTTGATGATGCCTGCACATGGATTACCACCAGGAAGCTCTCGTTCCTTTAGTAGAACATTTATAGCGCTGCATTGGCGTTTTCTACATCCAGTTTAGCATACATATTAAACTCAGTGTGCAAAAGACATATTCAGTGTAAATCCGCAATATATGGCGTTTTTTCTGACTAATTCTATTGCCGATACTGTGGGCTAAATAACGCACTGGCGCTAAGTTATCTTTCATGTACTCTTACGCAGGATAATTATACTGCCGTTAACCCATTTCTATGTTTGAAGTTTTTTTACTCTTGAATCAAATTATCATTATCAAAACTAGCCTGACGTTTGCGTTCCTAATCATTACAATTGTATACAAACCGAAACCAGGGGGATAATTCCTTTAACATAGGGTACCATTGTCTTACCTTGGTGCTCGTGTTGCTGCGCTTTTTCTTGTCTTTATCTTTACCTGTCTCTTGGTCCTATTACGATTGGGGAAGGAAGTGCGTTAGTGAGGAAGGATAGTGCGTACATAAAGACAGAAATAAAGGAAACACAATTACAACTGAAACATTCGAGAAACAAAACTTGGCATTCATGTTGTTTATTTTTTTAATTTGCCGACTGTTGACAAAGAGTTGCATTTGATCACTATAATCTTTTTAATACAAAAGATTATGAGTTACGTCGTAAGAAAAATTCAAATATGACCACCCATTTTCACTTTCCTTGCAATGCCGACTCTAGAGTTAGGTTCAGATTGACCAAAAAACATGGTTACATGTTAAGCATTCAGCGTCTAACAATTTGAAAAAGAAATGCTAGTTAACCTCTGGTGTACACATGTTGTCATCGTTATCAAATGATTACATTGTCATTTTTTCAAAGTGCTTTTAGTTACTGTTTTTCTATGCCAAGTTGCTTTACAAATGTTTCAATAGATAATTTTAAAAAAGCTTCCACCTTTAGTGGCATGTCAAAGGATGAAAATATATATTATACATAGTTACATAGTACAACTGTTTTCTGACGCTTTTTTCCCGATATTACACTGAGGTATCTTTTCACAAGAAACAAAAACCCACATCAAATTCTAATAAGAAAACTGATTTTCTATCAAACAAATCTTTTTTTTTTTTTCACGACGACAAGTTTATCTCAAGAAACAAAGGCGTGTTACGAAGGAAATTAAATGCTTTACTGACTTCGATGTTTTACTTGGACACTTTTGAACACAAAATGTTGAGATATATGAATCGACTCAACAACACTTGAACGTGAACTCAGTATCAAACGACAAATTTTTAAGACTCGTCCATATTTAGAGCTTTTGCAGACCACAAATAGGATGTACCTCAAGAGTTGGATTTTGTCTTTGAAAGGGTAGTAAATGTTGCGCGAAAATGAGAAAATGCTGGTTTATAACACTTTCTCCTTTTCCCAGAATGTTTCCAACCCCGAGTCATTAAATACGGGATTGTTTGGTACGGGGTTAAAGAAATTTTGTCGGCCTAACCATTTGTCCACTTTTATCGAGTACCTGTCCTTGTTTTCTTTCATCGCGTACACTCCATGAAAAAAAGGATATTTCTGATTCCAAGATTAAGTCACTAGCACTCGCGTTACAAAAGCCAGAAATGAAATTCTTTCATATTCACACATTAGAAACCTAGCATTAAAAGAGCTTCGGGTCACAAAGTTGTTATTGCACGTTGCATTTTTAGTACACTAACAATGGAAGACATTAGTGTAAGTTACAGGTTTCAAACCTTAACGCGCCTTTCAATAGTTGCCTTTGTGGTCAGTGTAGATAAAAAATCAGACTGCACGAAACGTGCAGTATGATTTTTGGTCTACACTGTCTGCATTTTTGAGACATGCTGGGTAACAAATTATCTTATATTTTTGCAATTATTTGGGGTTTGCTTCTAGCCTATATTCTGGGTTTATTCGGCGGTCTAAGGGTAAAATGGTTATAATTGTTTAATCACTTCGACATAATATTATTATACATGACATTACACATATTTAACTCTTTACCAACCAACAAAATTTTATACCTGTCCGAAACTGAAAGCATTTGCAGACAATAAGTAAAATGTGGATCAATGCCATATTTCGCTTTTTAAGGATATTTTTTTTTATTATTATTTGAGCCTAATCTTACTGATCATCTGCAAATGTTTTCGTCGGGATCAACTGTAAATTTTTCGTTGGGGAAAACGTTTTCCGGTAACCAATCTAATGACACGAGGGATGATCGAAAAGTATCCCGAAAAGTGCGTGACTATTTTTCAATAATAAGACTTGTATACGACACAAAAATAGACCGTATCTACACACTGTGAAATACGGTTCCAAATATGGTATTCATGACGTAACTCACGCGCGGAAAACATACGTATTGATTTGCGATTTGACTGGTCAAAATTTACGCTATGATATTTATCCGCCATTCATAAAAATGAGGTTACTAGCTAGTACACCATTGTTTGTTTTATTTTGTTTACCAATTTACGAATAAAATGTCAAGAACTGCAAAATTTTGTCGTTGAAAGTTGTAGGTATACTTCTCGCTGCGTAAGAAAAATTCGACATCTCGCTCGACCTTCGTTCTCGCGCGACATCAACTTTTCTCATGCTGCTCGAATTAAATACAAGCACCAGGAAAGTTACTAAAACATAATATTCTGCATATATTAAAGTAAGGATTGCACAATGGACGGTTTGATGACCTTGATGATTTACCCTATGTTGTCAGACAAATGATCTTCAAACTTCTACAAGATGATTTCATAACATGTTTTGACAAGTAAGTCTGTTTGTGATGGATAGAGATATTGCAAAAAGCAAAATATTTTGAAAAAAATGATAACATTTACATGTAATTGTTGTGTAAAGATCCAGCAGATACCGTAAGGAACATGTATAGCCTGCTCAAAACTTCCTGTCGTTGCTATAATGACTGTAATTATAATCTATGGAACTCACATGAGTGTAATGGGAGACAAAAGTCGATTCATTCCCTTGATAGCCCTCCAATACTTACTAGGTCCTGAATAAGGTATTACTTGGTTTTTATCACTCATATTCTTTGCACTCTTTAGGAATGCTCAGGTTTAAATATCTCCTTCAAACTTTATTATCAAACCACTAATTTGATCTATTTGATGCATTTCATTGGTTAAAGTATGTGGAATTCGATTTGCAAATATTATGGAGACCTTACATTTGCAGCATACATCAAATTATAATAACCGCAACATCATTCAATAAAGCGAGGATAAAAACAAATGAAATAAAATAACCCAGCTGCAATTTGGTAACCTTGGTCTTTATCTAACAAGGGAGATCATTTGAATTTCACCTTTTTTCTCCTATTAAGCTAGGCTTTTCTATTTTACCATACGGAAAACGTAGCATATTATCATTGACCTTAATTTTATATAAAATTTTACACAACATTTATCAAAAGCGATAACATTTGTTCCGATACATGTAATTTTCGAATATCCCTCGCACATGTAATACCGTGAACAGACTCGTTCGCGTTTCTATTTTATAATATTGAAAACATGGCAAAGTATGAGATATCTTTTAAATGCAATTTTGTTCTGCACGTATTAAAACGTTATTGCAATTAAAATTGTATGTATTTGATTTAACGAAATATCGTAAACACGGTTCAACTTTCAACGTCAGCCATCAATGAGAAAACATTACATTAGTCATTACATTAGTTAACAAATGTAATTCGCTTAACTGTTTACTCTTTATCAGACGACAAAATTTTGGACTTGTCCATATTCAAAGGGTTTTCACACGACAATTCAAATCGGGCTAAAACTATAGTATTTGTTGTTGAGACGATAGAAAACATAATGGAAAAAAAAAATGGTGGTAATCAGCATTATCTAGTTTTCCAACGATATTTTCAAAAGTTTTCTTCTCATGATCATTTAACCCTTTACCATACAATCCCGATTTTTAACGATCCTGGGAAAGAAGGCTATTGAAAACATTGTGGAAAAAGGAGAAAATGCTGGTAACCAGCATTTTCTCCTTTCTCCCACAATGTTTTCTAAGATGAATTCCATCATTTCAGCCATATTGAATTGTCGTCTGCAAATGCTTTCAATTTGAACACGCCTACATTTTTGTCGTGTGGCAAAGAGTTAAAGACTGAATTGTTTGTTACAGGGTTAAATAAAAGGAAAACATATTTGCATCGAGTATTAAAGACCAAGAATGCTCAAGTTGAGGCGTAAGATTTTGTATAATTCATTATAATTTGAGCCAAGCGCTAGCAAAAGGGGGCTTAATGCATCTCTGTAATGCATTATACCAATCAAGCCATTACATAATTATGGATCCATAATAACCACTTTTTTAAACAACCGATTGAATCAAGAGGTAGACTGGTCCTTGAACATACAGAAAATTGACCAACAGCGAAAAGTTTCGGCCCAGGTCAGCATGCACGGACTGCGAAGGCTGACCTTGATCGATACTTTTCGCAGATGCATTAAGCCCCCTTTTCACAGAGCATGGCTCATTTACTCAATACATACACATTAATTTATGAATATATTGTATGATAAATGAATATACATTATGTAGAACCATAATTATATAGCAAACTTACTACTGTCTTTTTTCCGGGAGTCAGGTTTGGCAGGGCGGGCCGACTTTTATGTGAGGAGAACCGCGGGATCTAAAGGTAAAATATGGCAGAAGCAAACCATGATATGATACTTGATGATGGGGAACTACTTTTTTCAATCACGCACAACCATGGCCATATTCAGTATTCACCAACGTTCTTATTACAAATTCCAGGGCTTGCTCTCTGATTGGCTGAGACGTTCTGTCTCATCCAATCAGATAGCAAAACTTGAAATTTATAAATAGAATTTAAGTAAACTGTTTACGTAAGTACGGTCTACGGTCCGAAAACGTTAAAGATATACTTTGAGTAGTTTAAGGTGTTGGTCAAAAAATGCCAAAGCATTTTCTTTATGAAGTCCGGCCTTTGATTTTCCATTGTTTCTTTAAAGATTTCTTTTTATAATATTGTTTCACTGTCGATCTTAAGCTCATTCTACGTTTGTAAACATTTTCGTCTTAATTTCTTTTAAAAAGTTTCACTGCCTGAAAAAGTCAAAGTACTGAAGGTATTGAGAACGTGGCTTCCTTTTGCAAATAAGGATATTACCAAGAATGTATTTATGACAGGAGTAAAAAATTCAGGATACTTTCTCTTGTTAAAACCTTGTGGATTATTTGACAAATGGCGCTTCAGATTTACTTTTCTTGGTGCAAAAATAGTTTGTCAGTAAGGACGCGCCCAGTACTTCCGGTAGAATACAATGACACGAACAGGCACGTTAAAAACAAACAAACAAACAAACAAAATAGAAAGAGAAAAACAGACACTTTCAGATTTATCCTTTTTTGGCCTGTAATAGGTGATGTTGATTCATGAGCTACAACGTCCTTAAAACCTTCCTTATAGGTTTAAGATTCTATGCCGTGACCTGCATTTTTGTGTCTGAGGACTGTGTGTATTTTTTAAAATAAATATCGCTTTCCATATAATACTGAAGAAACAACACCCTATACAGTTGATCGTATATAAAATGACGAAATGCACAGTAGGTTCTTAACACACTGTGCGTTATAAATGAGATAATTTTTCTAACAATATCAAAGCAAGGAAATCAACAGGTTTTAACCTAGCTTTATTTTCAATCCCCTGGATTGAAGAAATGTACATGTCGGGTTTGAAATCTTTTGACTTTGACCACCTTAAACTGCTCGAGAACCTTCAACCCTTTACACACATGGCTGCTGTTACATGATTGGATGTCATGAGATGATCACATGAGCATAATGGTGCTGACTTCATGCCAAAACAAAGCTCTGTTCACATCTATAACACACTACAAAACTACAACCATTACCTTACATCCAGTCCGACCAGATAGTGACGCATATCTTGGTATCTATAGAATAAGAATTCGTGTTAACTTTGTCCCTCTTGACTGGGAAAAAGCTATATATAGTTTCTGCAATTGAACAGAAACCAATCAAACTCATTCATACGAGATGCTTTCGAATGAGACCCATATGCATTCGCGAAAAAATGTATTCAGTAAGAAGTGTAAGGCTGAAATGAAATACATTTATATAAACTTTCAAAACATTAAACACTCACTTCACCAGTTCACCGACATTGCCCAACTGGTGTACCGACATTGCCTCACTGGTGTACCAACATTGCCCTACTGGTGTACCGACATTTTCTCACTGATGTACCGACATTTTCTCACTGGTGTAGCGGCACTGCACCGTCGGTATATCATTTGTAAGTATACGGTATTTCAAAACTTGAATTCTATAACCCAAACTATGTATCTATTTCAACCTTTTGCCGACATTTTTTTATTTTGATGAAGCAGGGAGAAAAGGATTATTGAAAACGTTGTTGGAAAAGGAGAAAATGCTGGTAACCGGCATTATCTCCTTTTCCAACAACGTTTTCAACCCTTGGCAAGACAAATCCTTTAAATGAAACCACATTTAATTCGTCGCCTGTAAATATTTTCAAAGTTGACTTGTCTAAAAGTTTTGATGTCTGGTATAGATTTGGAGTACTCCACCACTCAGAAATGGCAAATCTCATACGAGGGCGTGGCAAATTAACTCGAATCTCGACCAATCATATCATTTCATTACTTGGAGCATGTCAGAATAGTTGGTCAAAATAATGGACCATGTTCTGTGGCGAGGGAATTTAATGCTTTTGCAAAAACTATCGGCCCATGTCAGCCTGCGCAGTCCGCGCAGGCTGACATGAGTTTAAACTTTTCGAAATTTGTGAATTATCTGCATGTCAAAAGACCAGTCCTCATCATGGATCAGTCAGTTGTAAGACAAAGTGAATTTTATGGCTCCATAGTTATGTGAAGACTTGCTCGATATAATGCACCACGGAGACACATTAAACCCCCTTTTGCCACAGCGTAGCTCAAGTAAGAATGATACTATAATTATAATAGACAGAGAATAAGTTATTAAATTCTATTTACACTTATGCATGGAGATGACTTTTTGCCTCTTGCTGCAGACATTTGAAAATGTTGCAAGGAGAATTTGTTGATAACATGCAGTTTCTCCATTTGCCACATTATTTTCACTGTCTGTTTATATTCACTGAATTCATATTGAACATCCACATTTTACAAGAATGGATATTATGCATTTCGGAAGTTTAGCTTGCAATCTGCATGGAAATGTAATATTCTTTTTAACTCTTTACCAAACGACAAAAATTTCGCCTTGTCCAAATCATAATCATTTGCAGACGACATATCAAGTGTGGCTCAAATGGTGGAAATTGTCTTTAAAATTTGAAAAGATAAAAAAAAAGAAACATTGATGGAAAATGAGAAACCAATGGTAACCAGCTTTTTTCTATTTTTACACAATTTTTTCTACCTTTTCAAAGGCAAATCACATCATCTGACACACATCTCATTTGTCGTCTGCAAATGCCTTCAATTTGGACAGGTCTATAAAATTGTCGTCTGGTACAGAATTAAATGAAAAAGAGCCTAGCTCCAGCAATCGCGGGTTTAATGAATATCCGTGATGCGTGATATCAAGAAAGTCATCATAAAATAATGGATCCCTAAAATTCTTTTTGTGTAATAACCAATCAGGAGTTATACAGTTCGTTTGGCATGCAGAAAAAATGACCAATAGCAAAAAGTTTCGGCCCAGGTCAGCCTGCGCGGACTGCGCAGGCTGACCTGGATCGATACTTTTTGCAGATGCATTAAGCTCCTTTTTCACAGAACATAGCTCAAATACATGTACAATAAAGTATCACGTTAAAAGATAATGTTTACCTTTGAGGCTGATTTTGTCGTTGGACTTTTGACTGGTATCTGTTCAGTGCCGTTCGTATCGGGACTAGCCGGCTGGGGGTTTTCGAGGGGTGGCAAGAAAATATGTTCTTCTATTCGCGATAGCTGGTTTTCTGACGCTTCTTTGCAGTGGTTGTAGATACTCTGTAAAAAAAAAAAAAAAAAAAAAGTTAGTTGAAGATACATCTATACTCGTTTTCAGCCAGTTTTAACTCATTTCATCTTTCTTTTCAGCCATTTTTTTTTTACCTATGTCATCTTTATTTTATGAAACTATGACCATAATTGTTTCTTCATGCCCAATGTTGTCCCCCGATGGTTGCAAGGTAGTACAGATTATGACGGACAGAAAATTCATTTCATCTTTTTTTTTTGTGACAACCTTTAAAGAAATCACTACTGTCGTTTTCGGTTTTGAATGAGGACAGATCCCTTGAGTTTATTAATCCCTTACATCCAAGATATTGGTAATTTGTCTATGTTTACACATCTGACTAAATTCTGGGCCATTCCACACACTTTTAAGTTTTACCAGCGTTTTTTTCTCTCTGGCTGTAAGTATGTATCTTTAATTCATTACCTCAGACAGGCCATATTTTCAGCTTGCATTACTTTTGGAATAGGAAAGAGCACCACATGCGGGTGCCAACGCTCGGCTCGGATGCTTGCCTTTCAGTGAAAATTCAAAGTCGAAAAAGGGGCATAACTATGTCAAAAATACTTTGATGGTTACCTGCCTTTGTTGTATAGGAACAGGAAAGAGCACCACATGCGGGTGCCAACGCTCGGCTCGGATGCTTGCCTTTCAGTGAAAATTCTAAGTCGAAAAAGGGGCATAATTATGTCAAAAATACTTTGATGGTTACCTGCCTTTGTTGTATAGGTTCCACTTTTGATAATTAACAACTTTTTTTTTGTTTTCAAGCAAATGTCTTCGGTAGTAACAGAACAGAACATATCTTTTATTTTCACCCAGGTATGTAGCAAATATACAACAAGGGCAATATGAAATAATAAATATGGCTGTGCCCTTTATCCCAGCTGTGTATATTGTTGCATTAAAAAAAAAATAACTGTAGATCTAGTGAGATTAAATAACAGATATACGATTATAAAATGTCGTAGTTTTCGCACGACGCAGTCGACGCACGCGACAACGAGGGCGCAGACGACGACGACGCGAGGGCTACGGCAATATCTCGACGTTTTCTTTGAAAACAGCTGAGCTAAAAATTGTGACAAAATGAAGTATTTCTGTACTTCGATTATTAAATAATAAGCCCTATAATTGCGATCTCGCACAAATGTTGTATCCTTGCCTTTGTAGGTAACAAAGCAAAGCATATCGACAGACGCAATGCAAAGGGAGTTCACCCGCAAACTGTCAAATATCATTTATTTAGTATTGCAAGAAATGAGCCATGCTCTGTAAAAGGGGGGTTTAATACATCCGCAATTTTTATAAAAAAATTATAAGAGTCTATTGAATGTTGAAAAATATCTTACGATTGATATCTTACCATATCATAAACGCTCATTATCTTGTTTTAGATGCTCAAATCATAAACTTAATATAGAATATGGTCGCTATTTCAATACCAATAGAGAAGATAAAGTATGTGCTTATTGTTTTTTACATAATAATGACTTAAATTTGGAGGATGAATATCATGCCTTTTTTATTTGTGATAAATTTAAAGAGATACGACAGATATATTTGTATTCCTGGTTTACAGGACAATCTAGTGGGAAAATCTGCATGCCATTTTTTTAAAACAAAACATCTTAACAATAAAAAAAATAGCTTTATATGTGACAAAGTTGATAGAACTAATTTGATTTGCACATTACAAAAGTGTACAGATGTATTATATGTATATATGTATTGTGGGCCAGAGGTCTAATTACGCAAATATTTTATTGTATTGTATTTTATTGTATTGTATTGTACTGTATTGCAAAAGGTTGCTATCTGTAAATTTTCTGGACCATACTGCCCCACTTTAACTGCACTTAATTTGTCGTCTGCAAATTCTTTTTAAATTGGACCAATTTACAATTTTGTCATCTGATAAAGGGTTTACTCTTTACCACACAATCCCGCGTTTCAACGACCTTGATAGAGAAGGCTTTTGAAAACATTGTGGGAAAAAGAGAAAATGCCGGTAACCTGCATTTTATCTTTTTCCCACAAGGCTCTCTACCTTGTTAAAGACAGGATTTATCATTTAAACCACACTTAATTTGTCGTCTGCAAATGCTTTCAATCTTATCTAGTCCAAATGAATGAATGAATGTTGCTTTATGGCGCATCGACAGCTTTGGTCATTTAGCGCGCATATCTGTGTTGAAGGAACGATTAATACGGATTTTTTAGCTAAAAAGATTTGAGACATGCTGACAGTAAAAGAGTTGAATTAAGAAGGATTATATGTGATCTTAGTATGCATAAAAGATATAATTGAGCAACAGGGCTCTAGTCCAAAGCTTTGTCGTTTGGTTAAGAATTAATAAGCAAACACGGTACTATACCTTTAACAAATCGAAAATAGTTGTTGGAACAGCAACATCTTTATCTTCAAATTTATCAAGTTTGTCTAGCTCTTCGCAAGCATCCGTCCATTCGTCATCATACAGGGTCGACATCTGTTCGCCCAGCTTTTGGGGTCGGTTCGGGTCACTCAAATCAGACACATCTGGGTTTCCGTCCAAGACTTTTGCCGCAGTAGCTCTGCTCAGTCTGTTAAAGATAAAAAAGTCGATCCTGTATTAGAAAGTACCTGAATTGCGGAACTGTGCTTTGAGTCTTGACCACGCAATCCCGAGTTTTAACGAACCTGAAGAAAAAGGCTTTTGAAAACATCGTGGGAAAAGGAGAAAATGCTGGTAACCAGCATTTTCTCCTTTTCCCACAATGTTTTCTACCCTATCAAAGGCAAACATCATCATTTTAGCTACATTTCTTTTGTCGTCTGCAAAGGCTTTCAATTTGGAGGAGCCCAAAATTTTGTCGTTTGGTAAAGAGTTAAAAGACCACTGTTTTGATTCTACATTAGTCTCAACCCTGAAATTGCTAATTTCCACCCAATGGTAAAAACCCAAATATTGCAGTTTTTGAATTTGATTTCATCGGAAAGAGAATACCCGGTACCGGAAAGTGTAGATCAAAGATCAGACTGCACGTTCTGTGCAGTCTGATCTTGATCTACACTGTCCACAAAAGGTCAGTGAGTCGCACTTAGCAGCCTAATGGTTAAACGGGTCTTTTCAGACTTTTTTTTTTTTTTTTTTTTGCTGCAAATCCTTTTTTTTTTTTTGTTTGTTTGTTTGTTAAATACTGATAAATACCAAAATACTATTTAATATATTTTCCGAGCAAATGTACAGAAACTGAAACATTTCATGTAAAGGTGAAAATATAGCGTTTTAATAACGGACTGTTCGCTTTGCAATCGGTTACTCTGTCTAGTTTTAAGACATGAAATATGGCATCATCGAACTTATTTGAATACCATTCGGCATACCTCGGGTGATCCGGTGATCAGATCCCTCGGCTGTATCACGTAGCTTGATATGCACCTACACGGTACATTTCGCACATCTCCGGAAGCACACCGCTTTACCGTTATTGAAATTGTAAGGCTCCTCTTTAGAAAGAACACATGAGTAAATTTTCTATCGTTATCTTTCTAAGAGTATTTCAGTCGGCAAACAGTTTGTACATTCAATTTTTAGCGTGGTTTATCGATTCCGTTAGGAGCTTTCATCGACAGATCGATAGAAGTGAATAACTTCACAGTGGTTGTTCATGTCGTCGATAAGCGACCCACAGGGGCGCCGCCATGTTTAAGATCATGTGATTGGTAGTTCAAAATGGAAGCCTCCTTTATACAGACGAGGTTAGATGTAGGTACGGAATCGGCCGAGTTGTGACGAGTGATTTGAATACAAGACCACGTAAACGACGCCACTCGTCATAACTCGGCCGATTCCGTACCTACATCTAACCTCGTCTGTATAAAGGAGGTTTCCTTTTTGAACTACCAATCAAATGATCTTAAATATGGCGGTGCCCCTGTAAATCGCTTAGCAAAGACATGAATAACCACGGTGAAGTAATTCACATCTATCGATCTGTCGATAAAAGCTCCCAACGGAACTGATAAATAACGCTAAATATTGAATGTACAGACTGTTAGCTGACGGAAATAATCTTAGAAAGATATCGATAGAAAACTGTGACTCATGTTTTCTTCTTTAAATGTTTAATAACGGCAAAATGGTGTACTTCCGGCGAAGAAATGTACCTTCTAGGTGCATATAAAGCTACTTGATACAGCCGAGGGATATGATCACCGGATCACCCGAGGTTTGTAGAATGAAACGACGCGTGGTACTGATCACATGACTTTCCCACAAGCCTTAGGTCAACTCAGGTGCGAAGTCAAAAATTACCTAAAGCAGCTACAGGCACGTAACCCATGAAGAAAATACCATTGAAGTTTTCTTTTGAATTATATTTGCCTTTCTTCTTAACTGACGGTTTGCCAGCTATTGCATTACTGAATTCAGTCATTAATCATTTTTTTTTTTTTTAATGTTGGAGAAATTATGAAAATCTGAATACCCCCCCCCCCTTTGAATTACGCTGACACCTCTTATTTCCATTAGGGGAACTCTTGAAGTTAAAGGTGTGTTTACACTTTCTAGCGGGACCACGTGTAACTTAACAATCGAAATTAAATGACATCATGTATGGAGCAAAGGTGTGGGTTGCGTGATTAAAAAACTTGAAATGTGTGTTTCTAAAAATAGAAAGGTATACAACTCCAAACAACGAACTACCTGGGTTCAGTCAATTTACATGACAAAAAAGTACCACAAAGCAAATAAAGATACTATAACTATGCCTTTTATCCATGCATTTTACATGTATCATTGATAAAAAGTATAGTTATAGGATTTTTATATGTTTTGGGTAGTTTTGTCATGTAAATTGACTGAACCCAGGTAGTTTGTATACCTTTCTATTTTTAGAAACACACAATTCAATTTTTTTATTCACGCAAGCGCCACCTTTAGTATGAAGTCCATGCAATCATGTATACTAACGGAGGCACATTTCATTGCGATGCAGTCTCATTGTGAATATTTCAGCTTTTATTTCGCATATGTTATTGTCGTTATGGATTTGTTAACATTTTGTCTACGTTACGAGTCATCCGAAAAACCCATGACGTCATCAAGTTCAACAATTTCAAGGTCATGGGTTTTTCCAATTACTCACCCTCTAATCTCCGCAGGTATTCTGTGAAATTCCTCGGACTATACGACTGTTACGGGTACCGTGTATGTCCTGATAATGTCGCGCTGTCTCGCGAGACTTGTTCATCTTTTTTTACCAATTATGCACAAGAGCGCTCAAAGAGTGATAACTCTATTGGACTGGCTATGATAAGTTTTGAACTTGCAGTAAAAAAACGTTTTCCTTATTTCCCTTGTATGGTTTTTGAATACAACTCTGACTGTAAAATTTCACCGTTTACGAAACAATCCCCAAGTTCTCATGACTCGGAACTAGAAGGCTTTGGAAAAAAATGTGGAAAAAAGGAGATAATGTGACAACCATTGATTGGTGTTTTACGCCACTTTCAACATCATTTAGTTGTTTCAACCCGACAGCTTACATATTCGTGGATGTCCTGGATTTCACCGGTACTGGGCTAGAGTTCTGGAGTGGCTTGCTCATGGACACTCTCGCCAAAAATCCAGTGCAAACCGTGAGGCTCGCTTAGTGGTTAAGTGTAGGACTTGTAACCTTTAAGCCCTGAGTACTATGGTCCTTGGACATGCAGAAATTGAAAATATAACTATAGCTAAAAGTTTCGAACCAGGCCAGCCTGCGCGGACTGCGCAGGCTGACCTGGGTCGATACTTTTTAACAGATGCATTAAACCCCTTTTTATAGAGGATAGATATTATTTACCTGGTCAGAAGTTGATCATTTTCCGCATCTTTGTCCGCTATGATTCGTTTGTATTCCTCTTTGACACGACCAACCTCGGACTGATGGTTTCTTTCAGCATTCTCCAAGTTTTTCTTCATGCTTAAATTCAGAAAAACGAAACAAGTGTGACGGAAGGAAAAAAAATGGAAAAGATTATCTGCTGTCAGAAAAAAGGGGGAACGCCTAACAAGAAACTCCTTAGTGTAATAAATCAACGGCCTTTGAACCGCCACTGGTCTATCTCAAACACTGAAATTTCATTGGTCGATCATCGAACACTGTTACTAAAAATAGCACATTGACGCATCCCCCTCTATATATAGCATACGCAATAATATAGAGGCGATGCCTAATGTGCTATTTGTAGTAATTATGTCCGATGATCGAGCTATGAAAATTTAGGTATTCCGTTATAGACCAAAGGAGTTTCAGTGGCCTATGAATAAACCCATAACCATAAAGGTCACGACCGACTTCTCTCTTTGCCACAGTGTTTTCAAACGTATTAATAATGAAAGCTAGAATTTATGTAGTTTATCCGTATTATTAAAGAATGCTTTCAGAAATTATTTCTTGCAAAATGGTCTCTGAAGAAATGATTTAATCCATTACAAACAACGCCGTGTCCTTAACGATTCTGAAAAAGAGAACTGAGGAAAACATTGTGGGAAAAGGAGGAAATGCTGTTTATCAGATCCCTTTAAGAAAAGTATATGAAAATGAACATCTGATTGCCAGCATTTTCTTCTTTTCCCACAATGTTTTCAAAAACTTTCTTCTTTAGGGCTGTTAAAACAAGAAATGGTGTGGTAAAAGGTTAATTCATGACTGTGTGTAATACTTTTAGACACAGTGGTAATTTAACTGAGAGAAAAAGTCTGAGCCATGTTCTGTGAGAAAGGGGCTTACTGCATTTGCGTAAAGTATCAACCCATGTCAGCCTGCGCAAGTCCGCGCAGGCAGACATAGACCAAAACTTTTCGCTATCTTCAAATTTTCTGTACGTCAAGGGATAATTCTAGCCCATGATTTAGTCGGTTGTTTGACAAAATGGATTTTATGGATCCGTAAATAGGTCGTGTCTTGCTTGGTACAATGCACTATGGAGATGCATTAAGCCCCCTTTTGCCAGAGCACCGCTCGTCTATTTTTTTAATTATACGGATAACATTGTAGAAAGTAGTCCGAAGGCTTGTAAGGTGGAATGGCTCCTTTCTTAACAATATTTTCACAACCTGTCTCCTATAGGGTTGCAATCATATCTCACAACATAAATGAGCCGTACTCTGTGAAAAGGGCGCTTAATGCATCTGCAAAATGTATCGACCGATATCAGGCTGCGCAGCCCGCGCAGCTGGCGCAGTCTGATCTGTGTCAAAACTTTTTTTGCTGGAGGTCAATTTAATTTTCTACATGTCCAAGGACCACTCTACCTCAGGATACAACCGGTTGTTAGACAAAATGGATTTTATGGATCTGTAATTATGTGATGACCTGCTTGGTATTATGGATAACGGAGACGCATTAAACCTTTATCACACAATCCCGAGTTTTAACGACCCTGAGAAAGAAGCCTTTTGAAAACATTGTGGGAAAAGGAGAAAATGCTGGTAACCAGCATTTTCTCCTTTTCCCACAATGTTTTCTATCCTGTCCAAGACAACTTACATCATTTGATTCAGATTTTAGTTGTCGTCTGCAAATGCTTTCAATTTGGACCAGTCCACATTTTTGTCGTTTGGTAAAGAGTTAAACCCCGTTTTGCCAGGGCATGGCTCAAATACATTGTGCCGTTGTAGGTCTACGATCACACTGAACGTTCCATATGGGATTGTAACAACTTACTCTTCTGTTTTTGCACTTAGGTTCTGATATTCCTTTTGAATATCCTCCCTCTCTTTGCTTAGCTGGTCTTTTTCACTTGAAAGCCTGAAAATGATAATTCAAAATCAATCAATCAATCAATCAATCAAAATAGGATCGGATCGCATCAGATCGGATCCATCCTTCTGTCCGTCCGTCCGTCCGTCCATCCATCCATCCATCCACCCATCCAATAAATCAGTCAGCCAGCAAGCTAGCCAGCCAGGCGATGAGTCGGTCGTTCGGTCGGTCGGTCGGTCGATCCATCCATCCATCCATCAACCAATTAATTAATCAATCAATCAATCAATCAACTAGAATGTAAAGCTTTGAGAGGAGAGAAGTGAGCAAAGTTTAGAAAACAAATCTCTGTGGTATTATACAAGGATTCGTATTCACTAGCTATTCTTAACTGCATTTTTAGTCTTAATGTAGGTTTAGAAAATAAAAAAAAATCTGATTGGCTAAACCAAATAGTTTAGCCAATCAGAAGCTAATAATCTCTATTTGGTGTTTAAGACCATGTCCAGCTGTGTTACAGTTTTTGTTCATTGCTTCTCTGAATACCTTTCTCTTTCTTTCCCAGCCACTGACTGCTTCCACATTTCACAAAACAAAACGAAGACATTGCGGAGTAAAAAAAAAAGATAAATACAAGTCAAAAGCATTCGCTCCTTCTCCAATTATCTGTTTCTAAAGCTTTAAGTGCATTGGCAAAACGAATTCTTATTTGCACTATAACTGTTTAACACTTTACCAAACGACAAAAGTTTTAAACTTGTCCAACCTCAAAGCATTTGTAGACGACAAATTAAATGAGGCTAAAATGGTGAAACTTGTCTTTGAAGGAGTAGAAAACACGGTGAAAAAAGGAGGAAATGCTGGTCACAAGTATTTTCTCCTTTTCCCACCATGTTTTCAAAAGCCTTCTACCTCAGGGTCGCTAAAACTCGGGATTTTGTGGTAAAGGATTAAGCAACATTACCTGATCAGATCTTTTTCTTTCTCTAATCTCTGGTCTCTTTCTTTTTTAAGTTCTGTTTCTGCTGCTTTTAATTTTGTCATCCATTCGTCCGATGGCGTCCTGAAATGACCAGAGAGATTGGTTTTATCGACGATTATGACATTGAAAAATTAAGGGGGTGGGGTGAAAATTAAAGGGGAAGGGGGACGTCTGAACAGGTTTTAATAATTGGACACAACGTCAAGTATGTTTCTTTGTTGATTTGAGTAAGAAAACAATTTCAAAGCTATCGATAGACAAGAAAGAGAACTTTGAGAGTAAAAAAAATCAACGGTACTTCCATGAAGTTACAATTAGCCTCTCTTTGGTAGTTTCATATTTGCTCCAAAATCTCGCAAAAACTTGTGGGAATGTCACGTGATTAATAACACACACTGATTAAGGAGGCCGTATTGAAATCAGTTAGATGACGTCATATCTGGTGTCATGAAAGTAGATGAAACCCCCAATTGCTTCACGACCATCCCTTTATTTAAATGTCAGATATTACACCTTTTCACAGAATATAACCACCCAGCTTATTTACGCCTACACAACAAAATGAGCCATGCTCTGTGAAAAGGGGGCTTAATGCATCTGCGAAAAGTTTCGACCGAGTTTAGCCTGCGCACTCTGCTCAGGCTGACCTGGGACGAAACTTTTCGCTATACGTCCATTTTCTGTATGTCAAAGAATCAGTCTGCCTTGTGATTCAGTCGGTTGTTGGACAAAATGGATCGTATGGATCTGTTATTCTGTGATGACTTGCTTGGTATCATGCGTCATGGAGATGCATTTAGACCCCTTTTGCCAGAGCATGGCACAATTTTCTATTGTATCTCCCCGACACAGCAAAGTGTATCTGTATGTTCAACGAGGACCAGTTCAGGAAAACATCATTCAAAAAAAAATCTTACAAAGTTAACCTTTAATTAGGAGACAAAACTTAAACCTTAGGGTGCTAAGCGCGACTCAAGGACCTTTGCGGACATTGTTGATCAAGATCCGCCTGCAAAGAACGTGCAGTCTGATTGTGGATCTACACTATCCGACATGGAGAAATTTTTCCCCAAAAAATAACTTTAAAGCAGCAACATTTAGGTTTTTACCATAGGCTTGAAAGTTTCATTTCACATATTTAGCACGATAAGAGTTAAGACTGATCTGTATCAAAAGCGCTTCAATGCAACAAATTAACCGTGCCTTTTAATTACAGGTAATAGGGTTGAAAACATTGCGGAAAAAAGAGAAAAATACTGGTTACCAGATCTCCTCATTTTCCCACATTGTTTTTAAAAGCCCCCCCCCCCCCCCGGTTAAAACGTGGATTGTTTGGTAAAGGATTAAAGATCTGGTTTAATGCATCCACTTCCTCTGTGCAAGAATCAATCATTCTTTCGGCGGCGGTTATGTGAGAAAGCATTAAGTCGCTAGGGAAGAATATTGTGCATAGTACTGATAACAGAAATTCCAGGAAAGCATGGATAGGTGCGCTGGCCATCATATCAAAACTAAAATAATGTTGAAAACGGCTTTAAACACCATACGAACAAATAACAAACAAACAATTCTAACCCTGTTGGACTCCTTGGAATGTGGCTCTCTTTCTTTGCAAGTTCCAGCTCCTTTTTGGTATGAGCTAGCGTATTTTCAATGGAGTCTTTTTCACGTTTGTAGCTGAAAGAATAATTGGGAAAAAAATTGATAGTTTTCTATTTAATGGCATTAGCCATGCTCTGTGAAAAGGTAGTCTGTGGTCCATTACACCAAGCAAGTTATCATATAATTACACAGCCATAAAATCCATTTTGTCTAACAACCGAGAGAATCATGTCATAAACTGGGTCCGTATTCACCAACCATTCTTAAGAACATTCTTGGTCTTGTTCTTCAAAATTTTCAAAATTTGAAAGTAACACACCTTCGGATTGGCTAAACCATATGGTTTAGCCAATCAGAAGTTGTGTTACTTTCAAACTTGGAAAATCTTGAAGAATAAGTCTAAGAACGTTCTTAAGAATGGTTGGTGAATACGGACCCTGGTCTTCTAACATGCAGAAAATTGACCAATAGCAAAGTTTTGACAGAGGTCAGCCTGCGTGGAGGGTGCAGGCTGAGCCGAATCGATACTTTTTGTAGATGTATTCCACCAGATTTTCACAGAGCATGACACATATGTTTATGACACATCTTGTATGTTAAGACAGGACATTCATACTTTTTCCAAAGAAAAATGTAGACCTGTAGTTACAAGTCTTGCCTACTCCTGAGAGATATTTTTCTAAAGATATTCCGCCAACTAGTATAACTGAAAGTGCAGCCTGATCTTTGATCTACACTGTCCGATAAGGAGATATTTTTTCTCCAAAAACGTAAGTTAGACAAAGCATTATTCAGGTTTTTACTATCGGCTTAAAAATTTTATGTTACTAATTCTTTTCTAGAACCTAAATTTTCTTCAATCTTGAACGAAGTAGAACCACACTTGCAATTAAAAGACAATCTCGCTAACCAGACTACCCTGTAGAACTTTCTTGACTCTGATCCGAACATATTCACCGGACAGAAAAAGCAGAAAAGGGAGGAAAAATCCTCTTTCTTAAATAGACTTTTCTCCGTTTCTCACAGAATTTTCTTTAGGGACATTAATAGCATTTGAGATCGCAACTTACGTTTTAGATTTTTCTTCTGTGTCTTCCCTCTCTTTCTTAAGTTTGTCTACCTGGGACTCAAGCTGACTTAACTGTCTTCGGAAATCTTCCTCCGCATCATTAAACTTCTTTTGGATGCTAGGCAAATAGGAAAATACAATACAATATCAAGTATTTATGATTCATATATAATTACATGTACATAACATACAATTCGAGCCACACTCCGTGAAAAGGGGGCTTAATGCATCTGCCAAAAAAAAAAAAAAATAATAATAATAATCGATCCAGGTCAGCCTTCGCAGTCCGTACAGGCTGACCTGGGCCGAAACGCTGTCAGTTGACTATCTGCATGTCAAGGGACCAGTCTACCTTAGAATTCAATCGGTTGTTACAAAAAGTGGATTTTATGGATCCCTAATTACGTGATGTCTTGCTTGGTACAATGCATTGCGGAGATGCATTAAGCCCCCTTTGGCCACAGCATGGCTCATTTATGTGATTCATGCTCTGGGAAAAAAAGGAGGGTTTAACTCTTTACCAGACGAAAGAAAGGTAGACTAGTCCAAATTGAAAGCATTTGCAGACGACATTTCAAATGTGGCTCAAAACATAAAATTTGTCTCTTAAAGAGTAGGTTACCAGCATTTTCTTCTTTTCCCACAATGTTTTCAAAAGGGCTTCTTTCTCAGGGTCGTTAAAAGTCGGGATTGTGTGGTAAAGGGTAAATAGTGAACATCACTAGTGGCAAAATTTATTTCATCTCGTGAACATCATCGGTAAATTTTTTACCAGTGGCTGCACCTCCGTGATGCACTGTACCAAGCAAGTCATTACGTAATTATAGATCGACAAAATCAATTTGTCCAACAACCGACTGAAACCTGAGGTAGGATGATCCTTCCATTGAGCAAAAATAAGCAAAAATATTGGCAAAAATAAGCAAAAGCAAAAATGTTTGGGTCAATTTTTTTTTTTTTTTTTTTTTTTTTTGTGGGGGGCGGGGGGGGGGCATTTAACTCCTTTTTCACAGAGCCCGGCTCATATACATTGACGTCTTATAATAAATGCAAATTGCTTGTGTCGGGAACTAAAATATAATTGTGGAATAGATGTCTGGTAAGTAAATGGATTTGAAGACTTTACAAGGGAGGGCGGAAGAAGCGTATTATGAAGCTTGACCGAACTTTACACGACTAGACGTTCACTTGTGACTCAAAAGTTATTTTCGACTTACCGGAAACTACACGTGCCATGTAAGAAAATAGTTCCAAAACTCTTGTCCGTATTGCTGGCAGGTAAGATTTTTGAAGACAACCAACATCAAAATCTGTGACTTGCGGCTTTCATAGTTTATTTATTATATTTTCTCAAATATTGGTTCTTTCAGAAAGGACCAAGTTAATAGACTCGCAAACCAAGATAACGTGATTTAACGTTATACGATACATTACCATTGGATCAAAATAAAATGAAGTGAGCTTTGTGAAATGGGAGTTTTAATGTATCTGCAAATAGTATCGTCCCAGGTCAGCCTGCGCAATCCTCGCAGGCTGACCTTGGTTGATACCTTTTGCTATGGTCAAGGACCACTCTACCACAGGATTCAGCCGGTTGTTATAGAACATGGATTTTAGGGATTCATAATTGTGTGATGACTAGCTTGGTATATTGCATCACGGAGATAAATTTAGCCCTCTTTGCCCAGAGTATGGCTCAAGTGTGGTAGCAAAGTCGCTGGATTAGAAAAAAATCCTAAGTACTAATATTGTTGTTTACCTGTTTTTTTCTTCTTCTGCCTTTTCTTTAACATTCTTTAAATTCTGTAAGTCGCTCTCAAGTTTGCTAGTGACTTCCTTTGAGATATCTCTGCAATCAAAATTTTAAAACAATGAAAAGACTTTAATAGAGGTCAGAATATACACACAGAAACCCATGGTTTTTGGTCAAAGATAGACACTCTGACCCAAACTTCGAGCGCATAATCCCAGAGAAATAACGTATTACCAAATTCAATCGCAGTGGTCTCCCTTGTTATGATTCGAAAATATTTTTGTCAATTTCACCATGTGGGAGTTTATGTTTCATACATTATATCTTCAGCTTGACAGTAAGACTTACCATTAATATCATATTTTATTTCATGCTTTTCGGTAGTTTATCGAGAAATAATGGTGGATTATGGTTTGATATCTCATAGTTACGACCAGTGAAAATGCCGATTTTATATTTTGTAACTCTTCAATTGAAGGCGGAAACAGTAGTTCCCGCTCACTATTCACCTAGGTAATCAGCACGTGCCATTCAAATTGAGGGAAACATGACGTAATTTACTCTGTATTTCTCGCACTTTACGTAATATTGTAACGCGTTGTTATGCGAGGGAGGTACGCACGGGGAATTACCGAAAACAACTGTACTGGATTTTGATGAAACAAATAGGGGTTGGAAGCATGAAATAAATAGAATTTTTGTTTTCTTTTTCTTCGGTGAAAGAACAAAATTTACTTCATCTCGTGAACATCATCGGTAATATTTTCACTCGTGGCAAAATTTATTTCATCTCCTGAACATCATCGGTAAATTTTTTACCAGTGGCTGCGCCACTCGTGAAAATATTACCGATGATGTTCACTCGATGAAATAAATTTCGATCTTTCACCGGGGAAAAAAAAACCCTATTTCTTTTATCATCAGAAGCTAACACGAGAAAGGCCTTTTACAAAGACAAAGTACGAGGTACTGCAATAGAAACAATTAAGTTCTGCTGTGGTTCAATATGAAGAGAAATAATGAAAAGTAGCCATGCCGGCAATTGCCTCTTTTTTTCTCAATGATTTGCCTATTGATGAAAAGTGAAATTTTCAATTACATATCCTGTTTAAGATTTGATATCAGATTTACATATTGATATTAGATTTACACATATTGTTAAAATTTTGCTATTTTATCAAACTCATCTTTGGAAAAAGCGGTTACTGCCTGGAATAGAATGTGTAAAAAGTACATGTACCCTGTACAGTAATGGGTCATAAAGTAACGCATAAAAAGGTATTGAATTAAAAATAAGTACAAGAAAAGGAGTTTTCCCTCTCATATCCATTTGCCAGGGTGTGGAAAAAGCACCAGCGGGGTATCGATAAACGGTAGCAACCCTTGTAAATTGCTGTCATACATGTACCCGCAAAAAGGCTAGCAGAGGCCCGCAGAATAAAGATATCCTCATTTGACCAATCGGAAATTACCATTTTTTCATCCGAAATTAATACCGAGAAGTAGGCCAAAAGCCTGCTTATACAGCTATGCCGAAAATTTGCGAATGGGGTTACGATTTCTAATAAAATCAAAGCGCTGAAGGCGCTGAAGGCCTGGGCATCAGATGGGTTGAAGAAGTAGGAAGAACAGGCCCACCAGTTCACACGCTCATGCTCAAAACTGCTATCATATTTAGCTTGAAACTGCTATCACATTTGTACAAACTAATAAAAATACCTACAAAGTCTCACACTGACAGTCTAATGAGTTGACAACAGAATGGAAAAAATGTGAATTTGTACAGGCTGATATAATGGGTATTTTTGTAAAGTCTTGGCCTCGTGGTCTTTATGGATTTAATGGAGATAATTTTCGAAAGATTAGCTTTTTTGTTCTTTAGGTTGCCATGGCAACCAATCAAATTGCCGGGTTAAAAAATATGACCAATAGAGTACAACTCGAAGAACACTTCTGGAAAAAGAAAAAAAAAAAAAAATCCCCAATGTCTCAGCAATGAATATTTCCTTTTTTTTTTTCCATTTTCAGTCTATGACAACTTTTTATGTCCTCTGAGCAATGACAGGGAAAAACATAAAATCTGTACAGGCTATTATCATAAAGTGAATAATTCTATAAAGTCTCTGCCTCACAGAGCATATGGTTTATCAGAAGATAATTTTCTTTTTTTTTTCTACTTTTGCATTTTAATTTCTATGGTAACAAATAAAAAGAGCACCGCATGCTGGTGCCAACGCTCGGCAGTAGTTTCTTATAGACAATATTAAGTTGAAAAAGGGGACATAACAGTGTCAAAAATATATTGATGGTTACCTGCTTCTTCCAGTCTGAAGTTAATATCTTCATTAATGACAGAGATGTAATAAAACGTCAAAGGTTTTGAAAATTCAGAGTCAAAACAAAACATTTTGATGGTTACCTGCCCCTGCCGTATGGGTACCTCTTTTGATAGTTAACGATTAGTCCAAGTTTAACGCGAACAACTGAAATAGATAACCAATGATGGCGATGAATTCGAGATTGTTCGTCCATAACTGATGGCAAAGGTTCCAAGACCACCAGTGATGCACAGTTGTTTATTAAAGAAATAAATGTTAAATACATCATGCAATAAATCAAATATGGGATAAACAAGCTCGGATAAAAGAGCCCAGGGCTAAACTAGTATTGGGACGTACAAGCCCTGCACCAAACACATGATCGGACGATAGAATGCTTTCTTAGGTCATTCTTAGTCACAGTGTGGATTTATACAGTTGAATATTTAAATGTATATTGATGGCGGTTCATCTGCATGCAGTAACTTTATTAATGAAATGACATCAAATTTGACTGCAAAAATTGGCAGTAAAAATATCCATAAGCAGGGTGTTTAAAACCTAACTCTTTCACTGCCTATTAATACTTAAATATCCTGTTTTGACAGCATAGAGCTAGATCAGACTGAACGTGGTAAGAAATCTGATCTTCAATATAAAACGCCCACCACCCGATACAAAACTCAGGTCAAAAGTTATCAGCACTTATCGATAAATACCTAACGAGACCAAGAATCAAGATCAGATAGCACCTAATGTGAAGTATGATCCTTGATGTACACACGCCCGCCATTTAAGTCTAACTGGTTTTCCATGGCTCATAATGTAAACTTTTATACCTTGTGTAACTTCACATATTCGATTTTGTGGTCCGAGTTTGTTATGGATCGAAATTGTCATGGTCCGAGATGTCACACGATATTGGGACAGCTCTAACAAGACGAAGTAAGACATCGTACATGCTGGGTCAATCAAATACATACGGTATTTATACCTTTAGATACGAGCAGCACAGTCATTTTACGAAAATAAACCTTACCGAGGTTTTTTAAACAGCTATTTTGGGGAAAGAACACATCGTCTGCGTTTTGTCATTCACATGGTGTAAAATGGAATAGACGGCAACATCGCTCGTCACAACTCGGCCGACTCCGCAACTACATCTAATGATTTGATCAACGGATCACCCGAGGTTTGCCGAGTGTTCCTTTCAGTATTTAAGCGCACTAATTTGCAGTTATAAATAAGCTCTTTACAGCTCAAAATTCTCAGTCAAACACTTTCGTGTAATTAACATCACAATTCTACCAAAGTTTTTTGTTAAATGAAACCGAACTATGATGTTCAAACCCAAATATTTTTTTCAATTTTCACGGGTTGGATTTTTTAGGCGTAGTGAGATGTATTGCAAACGGTACTTTGCACTTTTACTCGTGTTTTTCCGTAAGTGCTTGGATAAGGCTTGAAATGTTGGTATACATAATTACTATGGCCTTTGGCTTGGCAAGCCAAGCCCAGGCCAGAAACGAAGTTTATGGTTTTTCACGAAAGTGTGCATTAATATTTGAGCCATGCTCTGGCAAAAGCGGGTTTAATGCATCTCCGTGATGCGTTTTACAAAGCAAGTCGTCATATAATTATGGATCTATAAAATCCACTTTGTCTTACAGACGACTGGACTGGCCCTTTGACATAAAAAAAAAATTTACCAATTGCAAAAAGTTTCGACTCATGTCAGGTCAGCCTGCGCAGTCGCAGACCTGGGTCGATACCTTTTACAGATTCATTAAACCCTTTTTTGCAAGAGCATGGCTCATTTATTTAGTACTTTAAGATAATTACGTTTCTATGGGAACAGTGAGCTTATCGCTCGCATTCTGTAGCGTTTTTTCAAGTTCCACCTTCTCTTTCTCCAGGGTCTGCTTGGCATTTTCACTGTCCAGAAGTTTCTGTTTATACTCTTCTACTTTAGCTTTGAGATCATCAAGTCCCGAACTAGCCTGGTCTTCAATGGATTTACTGGAAATATAAATGTTCTAGCAATGATGTGTGGTTGTAAAAATTAGCTGAAACAATCATAAAAGATATAAAGGATTTTTTCCGGTGAAAGATCGAAATTTATATCAAGTGAACATCATCGGGTAATATTTTCACGAGTGGCTGAGCCACTCGTGAAAATATTACCGATGACGTTCACGAGAAAAACAAATATTCTATTTATTTCATGGTTCTAACCCCTTTTTTGTTGGGATTGTCATTAAAATCCAGTACAGTCGTTTCCCACGGCGTACCCCAGTCATATAACAACACATTACAATATTACGTAAAGCGCGAGAAATATAGATAGATTTAATGCGCTTAAATTACGTCATATTTCCCTCTGGTTGAATGGCACGCGCTGTTCACCTAGCTACTAATGCACAGTAACTAACGTTTCCGCCTTCAATTGAAGAGTTAGAAAATATGGAATTGGTATTTTCACTGGTCGTAACCATGAAATATCGAGCCATTATCCACTATTATTTTTCTCGATAAACTACTGAAAAGCCTGAAATAAAAATTCATATTGTATTTTTCATAAAATGAGACCATAAAAAGTTGAGCACGGTTGCTCAGTCGGTAATGTGCAGGGTTTGAAACCACGGAGTCACTGGTTCGAATTCCCAGTTCGGCCAATTTCTTTCCAAAGACTTATGATAATAATTGCTACAGGATTCAGTCCTCTCTTACTGCTAATCATTGTTCTGACGATGGTTTTGTGGGAAAGTAGTCCATTGCTTGAAAAGAATATTGTGTGAAGTATAGGTAAAGAAAATTCCAGGAACGCATGGAAGGTAGAATAGTTGTCACGATAATACTGAAATAATGTTAAAAACGGTGTTAAACGCCATAAAAACAGACAAATAAATAAATAAATAAATAATCAAAAAAACTCAAAGGTCAGACAGACTTGTGAATGTTGAATAAGTGGCCTTACTTAGTTCAATCCGGTTCTCTTCGGTGACGCTACCAACCGCTTGTATCAATAGAAAGCGAGATGAAAAAAATTGTTTGTTGACCTTAAATTGAAAGGGCAAATGAGGAACACATGAAATGATGGTTTACCGTTTGAATACTTTTTAGAGTTCCATGGTTTTTTGTTTCCCTATCGGTTGTAATAACTCGTAGCTAGAAGGGACCTACAACGCCTGCGGAAAAAAAACGACGATGAAAAAGGTTGCGTTGGAATATGTAATGTTGAGCCTAATTGACGACGTGTAAATATGAACAATAAGGACCCATTTGATTTCGTGTTTGTCTCTTTCACGAATGTATAGTCATTCTTTCACGAAAAGGTATGCAATTATTATTAAGGATCGTTTTTTATACCTTGCAACTCCTCGCAACAAAGATACCGGTATTAAAATAAGTACAGATGACAGAAAAAGAAATTTCTGCCCGACATTGAAAATCTTTTTTTGATATCATCGGTGATGACGATCCTGTTGCAGGTGCCGCCACAGATGATGATAATGACGATGATGATGATGAGGAGGAGGGGGAGGAGGAGGAGGTCGCTTACCTATGTTCAGCTAGTTTTGCATTAGCACTGTCTCGTTCCTGTTTTAAACGTTTTAATTCTGATTTCAGATCTTCGGATTCTTGTAAGGCAACCTTGACTTTGTTCTTCTCTTCGTCAAGTAGGGCTTTTCTGTCGTCAACAACATCTTCTATGTTTCTGTTCCTGCGAATTGAGAAATGCTCGATCTCAGATCGCTTCTATAACCCATTATAAGATAAAGACAACCTTTATCCTCTTACCACACAATCCCATGTTTTAACGATCCCGAGAAAAACGCCTTTGGAAAACATTGTGGGAAAAGAAGGAAATGCTGGTAACCAGCATTTTCTCCTTTTCCAAAACTGTTTTCTACCGTAGGAAAGACAAATTTCATGTTTTGGATAATATTTTATTTGTCGTCTGCAAATGCGTTCAGTTTGGACAAGTCTAGAATTTTGTCTTTTGGTAGAATTAAAGATCCTGAAGAGGATAGTTTTAGAAGACTTCAAGAAAACACAAAGCACATGCTTGTTTCAGGCTTCTTTTCACTCGTTTTATCATATTGTCCAGAAATGCTCTGGCAAAAGATGGTTCATACATCTTCGTTGAAACTTCTTGCTTTTGGTCAATTTTCTGCAGCTCAAAGGACTGTTCTATCTCATAATTCAGTTGGTTGTTAGACCATAGGCCACTGAAACTCTATTGGTCTATCACAGGATACGGAATTTTTCATTATCGAACACCGTTACTATAAATAGCACGTTGGCTACTGCCTGTATATTACATACAACATAGAAGCAGTAAACTGGTACCCGTTGTATCTCCCGTAGCCGTCCGATAGACAACAGGCAACACCCGATTTATCGACGGCACGTATTGGTTTTCACATGTACCAAATCCACCAATCAGACAGCTCGTAGCAGAATGCCTTATTTTGTTTTAAAATAACCGAGCAATATTCTGTCTTTGGCCAAGATTTTCATGATAGACAAAGATTTTTCTGACCACAATCAATTTATCAAAATCATTAAAGAATTTAATCTTTATCGATAATGTCTATTTCTGTGCATAAATAAGATTATGATTTAAATTTCCAAGTCTCGCGTTATCTCATGAAATCTCGAACCGGGCAGAAACTCGACTTGTAAGCATTGGGTGTTACCTGTTGTCGATACGAAGATCGATAACAGGCTGCCAGTTGTCGATACGAAGATCGATAACAGGCTGCCAGTTTAATAGAAGCAGTCGCCAATGTGCTATTCATAGTAACGGTGTTAGTGACAACTTCAGTATTCCATTATATATACAGGCGATGAACAATCGTCCCTATATACATGTAAGTGTTCGATGTTCGACCGAGGAAAATTTTAGTGATCCGTGATAGACCAAAGAGATTTTATGGATTCATAATTATGTGATGAGTTATTCGGTATAATAATTTATCAAAGAGATGCATTAAATCCCCTTTTCCCAAAGCATGACTCGTGTGTTGAATATACTTAAGTAACGCTCTGGCAGAAAGGGGTCTAACTCTAATGTATTTTCGTAATGCATAGTGCCAAGCGAATCGTTGCAAAACATGGGTCCAATATGTTTAAAAAAATGACTGAATCATGAGGTAGAATGGTCCTTTGAAATGCTGAAAATTCATCAATAGCACAAAGTTTCGACCCATGTCAGCCTGCGCGGACTGCGCAGGCTGACATGGGTCGTTACTTTTTGCAGATGCATTAAACCACCTTTGGATAGAGTGTAACTCATTCCTTAATAAGTATAGAAGGGAATATTTCATGCATTTGTGGCTATGTGTCAACCTGAAAAATGCATAATAAAACTTTGACGAAAATAGACTCCCTAAATTCATAAATTGGCGACAATTTTATGAATCTTTTCATTCTTTGTGTTACGTTATCATGCGTGGTCGTTTGGTAATTTTGATGTACAGAATAAATTTCTATTGAAACGGTTATAGGTGCATGAAAGCTTGCGCTGTTATAGTTATCCATTTTTAGAACTTAAATCTTGGGTGAGAAAGTGACATATTTAACCCTTTTCCAAATAATCCCATGATTTAACAACGCTTAGGAAGAACGATTTTAGAAAACATTAAGGGAAAAGGGAAACATGCTGGATAACAGTATTTTTCCCTTTTTTGACAACTGTTTTCGATTCTTTCTAAAACAAATCTCGTAACATTAGCCACATTTAATTTGCTTTCATTATGAGAGGATCTTAGATTTTGTCATCTAGTATAGGGTATACATTCAGACGTTTCTTCATCCAAAATGTCTTAACTCTTTACCAAACGACAAAAGTTTGGACAAGTCCAAAAGCGTGGTTCAAATGTTGGATAAGTTAGAAGTTGTATTACGTTCAAATTTAGAAAAACCTGGAGAATAAGACCAAGAACGTTCTTAAGAATGGTTGGTGAATACGGGCCTTGATAAGTAGTCTGAAATCAGCTAATTGTATACAATGAAGAAAAAATGTCATTAAACGCTTTACCACACAATCCCGGGTTTTAACGAACCTGATGTAAAACCATTTTGAAAACATTGTGGGAAAAGGAGAAAAAGTGGGTAACCAGCGATGATTGCCCAAAATGATTTCTATGCTATCAGACCGAAATCATCATATGAGCTAGATTTAATTGTCGTCTGCAAATGCTTTCAAATTGGACCAGTCTAGAAAAATGTCGTTTGACAGACAGTTCACGCTTTACCAGACGACACCGTCCGCTACCGAACGCTTTATTATATGAGACATGCTCTGTGAAAAGGGGGTTTAATGTGTCTGCAAAAGGTATCGACTCAGGTCAACCTGCGCGGACTGCGCAGGCTGACCTGGGCCGAAACTTTTTGCTACTGGTCAGTTTACAGCCTGTCAAAGGACCAGCCTACCTCATGATCTAGTCAGTTGTTAGACAAAATGGTTTGTATAGATCCATAATTATGTGATGACTTGCTTAGTATCATGCAACACGGAAATGCATTAAGTCCCCCTTTTGCCAGAGCATGACTCAGTGATACTGATATCATTTCAGTGGGAATCTACTTGCAAGATCTTGAAACGGTAGAATATAGTTAAATCTTTACCGCACGAGAAAAATGCAGACTTCTCAAAATTGAACGTATTGGGGGACGACAATTCATATGTTGCTCAAATGAAATTTCTCCTTGATAGGGTAGACAACATTGTGGGAAAGGGACAAAATGCTGGTTACCCGCATTTTCTCCTTTTGCTACAATGTTTTCAAAGAGGCTTTTATTTCTCGTTAAAGCTCGGGATTGAGGAATACAGGGTTAAACTAAACTTGATATTTTTCCTCGTGATTAATGGCCTGTTTTGGTTTCGAGAAAGCTGTTTATACTGTCTTAATTTGCATATTGCGAATTTAAAAGCTTAGCTCCTTATCAAACAATTACGCGTTTTATCAATCTCGAGGGGGAAAAGGTATTTTTCTTCGTTTCCCACGATGTTTTAAAAAAGCTTTCCTTTTCAAGGTCGTGAAAATACGGAGTTGTTTTGTAAACGTTTACAGCGCTTTTTTTTACAACCTCAGTTTGTAGTCAGTATTAATCAAGATAAGATTGAACAAAATAGGTAGTCTGATCTTTGACCTACAGTTTCTGCTTTCCTGAAATGATTTTGGCAAAAGCAACATTAAGATTGTCTTTTACTGGTCTTTTTTTTTTAAAACACTGAAAGCGTTTGTTAGGTTTATTCGGGGCTATAAGGTTTACTACGCCTCAGTCTGAAAATTTGAACATATAAAATTTCTGCATAATTAACTTTGTTTCCGTTTCACCGATCTAGTTACTATAAACTTGAACAAAAGTCAAAATAAAACGTGTGATAAATGAGCGAAGTTCTGTAACGAGGTGACTGAATGCGTCTTCGTAAATGCAACAACCCAAGCAATTCGTCGAATAAGACGGATCAATTTTGCCTAAAAACCGGGTGGAATTATCACATAGAATTGTCTTTCGACATGCAGAAAATTTAGAAACAGCAAAAAGTTTCGATTCAGGTCAGCCTGCGCAAACTGCGCAGGCTGACCTGAGTCGAAACTTTTTGCAGGTGCATTTACTGCCTTTTCACCGGGCCATAGCTCGTAAACTGCCAGGCTGTTTTCTATCTTCGTATCAATGTCTATCGGACGGCTACGGGAGATACAACGGGTACCAGTTTGCATGGCTCGTTTGTGTCTGGCTATAGTAAGATTCTCTATGACACAATGGTAAGCGCTTTATCACACGACAAAAAGTTTTAAGTTGCCCAAATTGAACGCATTTGCTGACGCCAGGTTAGATATGGATCAAATGATGGAATTTTGTCTCTGAAGGGGCGGAAAACAATGTAGAAAAGAGGTACAATGCTAGTGTTCGCATTTTCTCATTTCTTACAATGTTTTCAATGGCTTTTATGTCCGGGGTTGTTGAAATGTCCCTTTTACTTGCTTGTGCGATAAACGATTTTTTGTGGTGGGGAAGAAAATGTGGGTTTTTTTTCCCGCTCTCTTGCCGCAGTCTTGCGATACATTTCACTTGTACTGCAAAGGATTAAAATATCGTTAGCTGCAGTGCATTTACGAGTGTCGTACACTGCAGTATACTGCCCTCAGAAACACTTGTTGATTTTTGTGTTACAAATTTTACTCTCTCTAACCTGATACGTTCGGTTCTAAGAGGCTAAGTTTGTCAAAAAAAAAACAAGGGCTTATCAGGGGCCGTAGCTAGGCAAAAGATAAACTATACTTACAAGTATGACAGAAGGTATTACACAAGGCGCAAAGTGCCGACAGGAGGGCGGGGGGTTTCCTACGGGGTGTCTCCTTTCCCGCCCGGGTAGCTCAGTGGTTAGCGTATCTGACTCGTGACCTGGTGTTTGCGAGTTTGATACCCGGTTGAGGGAAACTTCATTTCCGGCAGTTTTTCGCCTCTCACCTCTGATGTATGTGAAAAAAGTAGTCAGTGGCTTTGGAGGAAAGAAAGTTGTGTCAGTATTGGTGTGAGAAAGCCAGGAAACACATGGGTGCGTCACTCACTGACCGCCATGATAGGACGTGAACTGTTAAAATTGTGTTAAAGCCTCCTTTCCCCCCCCCCCCCCCCCCCCCCCCCCCGCCGCAAAGAATGGTAGAAGTTACATTTGGTGGCCTCAGGTAACGATTTTTGCATAGTGGATACGCAACTGCGTTTTTGCGTAGCGTACAAGCAGCTACGCATCTGCTTGTGCTTACTCGATATTACAATCTTGCACCGTGGAAATAATGTACATCGCTGAATAATGAGCAAATGCGAACGAATGCGAACGTTTTCCTCTTGACAAAGCATCCGCCGGTGTATTCGTAATATTTCGATGAAGCATGATATTCACAAAGGGTTAGACTGTTTACTAACAATGATTCCGTCTATACCAAATTACCGACCCAAAAATACCATATGTTTGTAATTATATATAATTATTTAGTTGGCCAGTTATAGAGTAGATGGAATGCGGACTGTAACGTTTATCTATTTTTAACACCCTGCATCAAAAATAGTTTGTTCAATGGGGGTCAGCGAGACAAGATATAAAAGGTCACGAAAGTCACTGAGAGATGCTGGTTTACTAATTTGAGCCATGCTCTGTGAAAAGGGGGGCTTAATGCATCTGCAAACAGTTCTGATCCAGGTCATCCTGCGCAGTCCGCGCAGGCTGACCTGGATCGAAACTTTTTGCTAGCTGTCAATTTTCTGCATGTCAAAGGACCAGCTTACCTCATGATTCGATAAGTTGTTAGACAAAATGGATTTTATGGATCCATAATTATATGATAAACTGATTGGTATCATCCATCAAGGAATGCATTAAACCCCTTTTGCCAGAACATAGCTCATTTACTTCTGGCGGATAAACCCTTGGAACAAATTAGCTGTGGACAACTTTGAAAGCATCCTTGTAAAATATTAATAAGCATTACTGCACAAGTACACGTAAAAACATTGTAACAAAATGAGAGACATTGTACGGTAATCTGCATTTCTCCGACGGCAAAATTATTTCCAACAAGTGCTACACTACCAGATGGATATTTACGCCTGGAGGTAGGCCTACATGTGTATGAGTAAATGGAGGGGACAATTTCTGTAAATGATTTGAAAAAAAAAATCGATCATCATTATGTTACATTGTTGCTGTTTACGCCAGAATATCAGGAAATAAATCTGACCATGTAGATCCAAGATCAGACTGTACATTCTGTACACAAAGTCTGTGAAGTCTTATCTTGATCTACATTGTCCGCCTAAGGAACTGAAATTGTGCATGACACGTCAGTGTTTAAATTGATTGGTCCAAATTGAAAGCATTTGCAGACGACAATTTGGACATAACTCAAATTATGAAACTTTCAAACTTTCCATCGGATATAAAAAATATTGTGAAAAAAGGAGAAAATGCTGGTCATCACCATTTTCTCCTTTTCCCAACTGTTTTCAAAAGGCTTCTTCCTCAGGATCGTTAAAAGTCGGGTCTGTGTTGTTAAGGGTTAAAAATCTCTCAAACGATGATTTTTTTTTTAGAGGAGATAATTGGAAAAGAAGGAAATGCTGGTTACCAACATAATCGGAAAAAAAGAGAAAATGCTAGTTACCAACATAATCGAAAAAAAACAGAAAATGCTAGTTACCAACATAATCGGAAAAAGAGAAAATGCTAGTTACCAACATAATCGGAAAAAAGAGAAAATGCTAGTTACCAACATAATCGGAAAAAAGAGAAAATGCTAGTTACCAACATAATCGGAAAAAAGAAGAAAATGCTAGTTACCAACATTCTCTCTTTTTCAAAACATCGGTCTTAACCCATATCCTTCTAAATAACTTAATTTTCAAGGCAATAGTCAAAAACAAAAATAATGCAATACACAAACTTATTTCTTTGAGAAAAGTATCTCCTCATCGGACAGTGTAGATCCAAGATCAGACTGCACGTTCTGTGCAGTCTGATCTTGATCTACACTGTCCGCAAAAGGTCAGTGAGTCGCGCTTAGCAGCCTATGGGTTAAAACCGTCTGCATCAAGGACATGAAAAGTTTGGACTCTTTCGTACAGGGTTAAATACAACGATCGAGGCTTGGGATCAAATATGGTAGGGTGACATTTCTATACACTAATTATCTCTTTACCAAACGACAATACTTCAGATCGGTTCAAACTGAAAGCATTTGCAGACGACAAAAAAAATGCCACTGAAAATTTAAAATTTGTTTTGGGATGGGTAGAAAGCATTGTGGGAAAAGGAGAAAATGCTGGTTACCAGCATTTTCTCCTTTTCCCCCAATGTTTTCAAAAGGCTTCTTTCTCAGGGTCGTTAAAAGTCCGGATTGTATGGTATTGAGTTATGCCATATACAATCAATTAATTAGACCACCTGTCTAATATCATATATAATATCGAGGTATAGATCACACTGCAGATAAAACCTGCACCGCCTGTCTTGTTTAACTCTTTAACCAGGCTACAAAATTTTAGACTGGTCCAAATTGAAAGCAATTGCAGACGACAAGATAAATGTGACACAAAAATAGAAATTTTCTTTTGGAAATGTAGAAAACATTGTGGGAAAAGGAGAAAATGCTGGTGACCAGCATTTTCTCCTTATCACACAAAGTTTTCAAAAGTCCAATTTCCCAGGGTCGTCAAAACTCGGGATTGTGTGGTAAAGGGTTAAATCTTTATCAGACGACAAAATTTTAGACTGGTCCAAATTGAAAGCAATTGCAGACGACAAGATAAATGTGAAACAAAAATGGAAATTTTCTTTTGGAAAGGTAGAAAACATCGTGGGAAAAGGAGAAAATGCTGGTGACCAGCATTTTCTCCTTTTCCCACGTTTTCAAAAGCCTTCATCCCTTTGTCGTGATTGTGCGATACAGGGCTCACTTTACCAGGGGCCAAAATTTTAGACTTGTCCAAACAGAAAGCATTTGCAGACAACGAATTTAATGTGGCTCAAATCAGTCGACTTATTATTGAGAGGGAAGAAAACAGTGTGGGAAAATAAGAAACTGCTGGTAAGCAGCATTTTCTCCTTTACCCACAATGCCTTCAAAGTTTCTCTTTCTCGTGGCCATAAAAGATCTATAGTAAAGAACAAAACCAGAATAATATACGCATGTGTTTTAACTCTTTCACCGCCAATGTCGCCTTGAATAGCTTTTGTGGACTGTGAAGATCAAGATCAGACTGCACAAAACGCGCACCTGATGCCAATCTTTAACCAAAATCAGTTTCAAACACAACGAAAAATATACTTTTAGACCTCGGGAAAAGTCCATCCGTCTAGTTGGCAGCGAAAGAGTTAAAGCGAGTCGATAAAAGGTTTGCTCTCGGCACGTATTTGGGGAAAAAGATTCTCAACAAAAACTTCAAATCTATATTTCGCTGCGAAAGATATATTGATAAAAATTTATGAGCCATGCTCGGGGAAAAGGGGGTTTAATGAATCTCCTTGATGCATGATACTAAGCAAGTCATCACATAATTATGGATCCATAAAATCCATTTAGCCTAACAACCGACTGAATCATGTGGTACACTGGTCCTTTGACAAACAGAACATTTACGAAAAGCAAAAAGCTTCGACTCATATCAGCCTGTGCAGACTGCGCAGGCTGACATGTGTCGATATTTTTGCAGAGGCATTAAGCCCTCTTTTCACAGAGCAAGGCTCATATACAGAAAACATGACGAATGCCTCATTTATGTTGTCATTTTCTTGTATCGCGTTAGTCACGGGGTTGCTGCTATTACACTACAAGTTGTATTTTGTGCCAGTGCGTACAGTATTTAGTTTCATTTTTTCTAAACTAAGATCAAACATCCAAGTTTTAAAGATACTGGTTTATCAGTAATCAAAATTCTGCATTTAAAAAAAAATAAGTACTTAGATTTTAGTCCCTTTGAACCATTAAGTTCCGTATTTTTGGCATTGTAGTTTTCTTCCCATGTGTCTGCTATACCAAGCTTTGGCTGAGTAAATGGCATACAGAGCCAGAAGCCAAGGAACAATATTAACCAAATGTTCTTCGTAACATTTTTAGTCTAATTCTCAAGAATTTGCTAAATTTGAAAGTAGCGCAATTTCTGATTGGCTAAACCAAATGGTTTAGCCAATCAGAAGTTACGTTACTTTCTAAAACTAGAATAAGACTTAGAATGATGTTTGGCATCATTGGTGAATACGGACTCTGGTATCGTGAGAATGAATTCCATTTCGATCAGACTCTTATCAAGGATTTGTGACAGCCAATGCTGCAGGATTTATTCCAATCTATGGAAAAGCAGCAAGTGACTTTGAAAGACTCTAGTGCGAGCAGCTGGTAAAAGAAAATCAAACTGCGGCACGCATGGACGGATGCACTGGCCGTCAACAATGTTAGCAAACGAGAAAACATGAAAAATACCAAGAGGTACTTTTAAGAATAACATGTATAACTATGGACTGAAAGTTTTAAATCATTTCCTCAGTAAAGTAATGCAACATTGGTTGCAGCAGAAAATGGCACCATGACCTATTTAGTTTTTATGCCGTAAATCAAAATTTCTTGTCAAATACGGACAAATACAACTAAATAAATTATATTTTTCGTTACAACCGTATTAATTGTGAAGTACTCAATAAATAGGAACAATATTTGGCGTTTAACCCTTTACCACACGGCAATATTTTAGATATGTCCAAATTAAAAGCATTTGCAAGCCACAATTTAAATATGTTTCAAATGACAGGGTTTGTCTTTGAAAGGATGGAAAACATTGTGGGAAAAAGAGAAAATGCTGGTTACCAGCATTTTCTCCTTTTCCCACAATGTTTTCCAAAGCATTCTTCAAATGGGTCGTTAAAAGACGGCATCGTGTGGTAAAGGGATAAATAACGGAAAGGTCGTTTTGCAATCGGTAATTTCAGTCTATTTTCATTACATCAGAAATGACGTCATCATAGTGACGTGAATACGAAACGTCGTAATCCAAGGATGTTAATGATCATGTGACATTCAGGCTAGTCTCTGCGAAACTCTGGTGCGAAGTCTAAAATTATTTCATAGAGGATTTTTTTTTTTCCGGTGAAAAATCGAAATTTATTTCATCGAGTGAATTGATCTATCATCGGTAATATTTTTCACAAGTGGCGCAGCCACGACTGAAAATATTACTGAAAAATAAATTTCGATCTTTCAAAGAAAAAAACAAATGTACTATTTGTTTCATGCTTCTAACGCCTATTTTGCTGGAACTTTGATCAAAATCCGGTACTGATGTTTTCGGTAATTCCCCGTGGCGTACCCCTTCACATAACAACACATTACAATATTACGTCAAACGCGAGAAATATAGCGTAAATTACGTCATATTTTCCTCCATTTGAATGACACGCGCTGATTACCTGGGTAACTAGTGCGCGAGAACAACTGTTTCCGCCTTGAAGAGTTCGAAAATATAAAATCGGTATTTTCACTGGTCGTAACCATAAAATATCAAACCATAATCCATCATTATTTCTCGATAAACTACCGAAAAGCATGAAATAAAGTAGCCTATTCGAGAAATACTATTAAAAATGTGCGGTTTGTTTACTGTTGTCCGTCTTCTTTACGGATGATATGCCAGCTATCGGCTAACTTAAACCTTTAGCTGCTAAGCGCGACTCACTGACCCCCGACCCTTTGCGTGCGGTGTAAATCAAGATCAGACTGCACAGAACGTGCAGTCTGATCTTGGATCTACACCGTCCAATATGGAGATATTTTGTCTTCCAAAAGATAACTTTTAAATAACATTGTTCGGGTTTTTACTATTAGCTTGAAAGTTTTATTTAACTTATTTAGCATGATAAGGGTTTATTCAGTGATAAATAATTTCTAAAATTTGATGATTTTGGAAAATTTATTATAACATCGCGATTCCGTCTATCTATTAGGTTTGCAAATAAAAATACTAGTATTTATTTTCTCAAATTTCATATTTCAATTTTGTTCAAAGCACAACAGTTGCGGAAATAGCCACTGGGAGGTCATAACCTTTAACTTGATCTCTGTCATCGATAGGGCCCTAACAGAGATGTCAAACAATAGAAATAGGTTGATTTATGGATCAGCTTTGTGAGTAAGATCGATAAATACCGATTTTTGGAGATAATTTACAGATGGGATATGATCGGTCTAATAGCTTTTTGTATACAGTAAAATTAGAACATGGTTTGTGTAAATAATGATTCACCAGCCGAACAAAAGAATGTGCCGTATTTATAAACATACCCATGATTGAAAGAGTGGAATGCAGGGATGGTGCGAGGGCAGTTTGTGGTAAAAATGTTTTTAGTTTGAGTATTATTGGAACAATATGGCGACAACAGCCATTTTGCAGGTGCTTACGATTATTATACCACCAAAGATGCCTCTTATACGAGAAAGGGAGAAAGAGAGAGATTGGTCAGTCTGCACGAAATGCGCACGCTACCTTTTTGGCACCCAGAGCGCTTTTGCCATTAACGTTATGGCTGAGCAATATGCTCAAGTATGATGTTTTGGCCCCCGACATTTTGAAAACATGATGAGCCTGAAGATTTTTTACATTTGAAATTTTTACAGAAAAAAAAAAAAGTTTTTGTGAAGGACGTTTATGTCTGGCACTTGAAAAAGATTTGACAGAAAGCTGTTTTGGCTTAACTCTTTACCAAGCCATTCCATGTTTAAAAGATTCTGAAGGGAAAAGCTTTTGAAAACATTGTGGGATAAAAAGGAGTTGAATGCTAGTAACCAAAGAGAAAGCAAACATATTTAAGTCATTTCCTGGCAAAAAAGGACTTAAAGCATCTCCTTGATGCAGGATACCAAGCAAGAAATCACATGATTTGGGATCCATAAAATCTCTTTTGTCTTAACAACCGGCTGGAACATGAAGTAAACTGGTCCTTGGAAATGCAGAAAATAGACCAACTGCAAAAGATTTTGGCCCAGGCAAGTCTGCGCAGACTGCGCAGGCTGACCTGGTCGATGCTTTTTGCAGATGCATGGCGAACTTAAATTTTAGTGAGGAAATGCTTTCAATGTGGACAAATCTAAAAAAGTTTGCCGTTTTGGTAAATAGTTTATACACGTAGTTCCTTAATAAACCCTTTACCATACGAACCCGAGTTTTAATGGACAGGAGAAATACAACTTTTGAAAACATCGTGGGAAAAGGCAAAATGTTGGTAATCAGCACTTTCTCCTTTTTCCTACATGTTTCCTACTCAATTACAGGCAAGTTCCGTCATTTGAGCCACCTTTGATTGGTCATCTGCAAATGCTTTGAATTTTTGCAAGTCTGAAATTTTGTTGTGTGGTAAAGAGTTAAATAAGCAATAGTTTTTTTTATACCCACAATGTTTTCAAAAGCAGGCTCCAATCGTTCAGGATCGTTTATGTATATGTGTCGAACTCTGGCAACAGGGATTTAATGTATCTCCGTAATGCATCATCCCTTTACCACACAATCCCGAGTTTTCACGACCCTTACACAGAGGCCTTGCTTTTAAAAACGTTGTGGGGAAAGGAGAAAATACTAGTAACCAGCATTTTCTCCTTTTTTCCGCAAAGATTTCGATCCTATCAAAGACAAATTTCATCATTTGAGCCGTGTTTAGAATTTCATTTGCAAAATGAATGCTTTCAATTTGGACAAGTCTACATTTTTGCTGTGTGGTAAAGAGCTATACCAACTAAGTCATCGCATAATTGCGGACCCATAAAACCCATTTAGTCTAACAACCGACTGAATCTGGGGGCGGACTGGTCCTTTGACATGCAGAAAATTGACCAATGGCAAAAAGTTTCGATTCAGGTCAGCCTGCGCAGATTGCGCAGGCTGTCCTGGATCGATACTTTTTGCAGATGCATTAAACCCCCTTTTCACCGAGCATGACTCATATACACATCGAAATAGGTGAGGGGTAAGCGAAGACAAAGCCAGTCCATGTATCTATTACTATTCACTTGAAACCCACACCTATTTACAAAAGAATAAATCCCACGGAGTTTTTATTACCATATACAAAGATTGACCCAGTTCACTCTTTATACATGTAAACATTGTAAACATCTCTATTGGGTGTCATCTGTCATATCTGGTCACTTCTTAAAAAATCCGATTTTAATTAAATTCTGACAGTTTTTGAATCAGATCTAGAAAACTTGCTATTCGTTTATTTTTGTGTAAGCTTTGTTGTATTGTATGTTGTTTAACGCCGTTTTCAATATTATTTCAGTTATATTGCGGCGGCCAGTGCACCTATCCATGTTTTTCTGGAGTTCCTTTTACCAGTGTTACATACACAATATTCTTTCCAGGCCACTGGCTGCTTTCCTACATAGCCATCGTCGAAACAATGGTCAGCGGTAAGAGAGAAATGAACCCTGTAGCAATAACTATCATCAATCCTCGGAAAGAAATTGGCCGAGCCGGGGATCGAAACAGCAATCTCCTGTTCTCAAGTCCTGTACGTTACCGACTGAGCTACCGGAGCTCGGCGTTTAAGCCTTGTAATAACCGTGAACCTACTTCAAGTCATTTGAAAATAAAGCTCTGTTCTACTGATACTTAGTTTTTGACGAAAGGGTGGGCAGGAGGATAACGGGGGTGGGGGAGAGGGTGGGGAGGGCGATAGATCGAGAAAAGAAGCGATAGCCGTTTATTTTATACGCCAAATAATTGAGATTTAACCCTTTACCAACCCCTCGTTTTAACGACCCTAAAGAAGGAGACATTTGAAATCATCGAGGGAAACATGCTGGTCACATTTTTTTCTCCTTTTCCCACAATATTTTAAAAAGTCTTTTTTCTCATGGTCGTCGGGATTGTAAAGGTCAATGCATCTTCGTGATACTGTATACCAAGCATGACGATATGGATTTATTGTGTCTAAAACCGGCTGATCTTGAGGCAGAATGGTCCTTTGACACATTTAAGAAAAGCAAAAAGTTTCGACCCAGGCCAGCCTGCGCGGACAGCGCAGGCTGACCTGGGTGGAAACTTTTTGCTATCGTTAAACTTTCTGTATACATGTGCGAGGACCATTCTACCTCATGCAGGGTTCAGTTTGTTGTTAGATAAAACAGATTTCAGGGATTCATAGCCATATGATGACTTGCTCGGTTAGATACATCGCGGAGTTGCATTTTAGCTCTTTTTCTCAGAGCATCGCTCGAGAGCAATTTCCAGAATGTCTCATCAACGCGGACATTGTAGATCAAGATAAGAAATTAATACAATTTCAATGTTACTCATGTCCAGAATGTCTCAGCGAAGCGATCAGACTGTAAGTCTCGGTGTTCGCAACAACGGTAGTGAAAGCCGCTTCTCGGTGTTCGCAACAACGGTAGTGAAAACCGCTTTAAAGGGGCCTGAGTAGATTTCTTTCCTGTTAATCAAACTTTCTCGTATTATACTAATAAAGACTACAACATATGAGGAATGCTCTGTGGAAAAAAAGGGGGCTTAATGCATCTGCGAAAAATATCGACCCAGGTCAGCCTGCGCAGTCCGCGCATGCTGACCTGGGCCGAAGCTTTTCACGATTGGTCAATTTTCTATATGTCAGATGACCAGTCTAACCTTATGATACAGTCGGTTGTTAGACAAAATGGATTTTTATGGATCACCGACTATATAATGTTGGTATGATGCATCACCGAGATGCATTAAGCCCCCTTTTGCCAGAGCACGGCTAAAGTCTATTTCTGTGCAAGCGTAAATAAGCTGGACAGTTACATTCAGTAAAAATAAGCAATTCTGCTGACCAGATCTCAGCTTAAGTGATTTATAAGAAAAAAAAAAGGTGGTATTAGCGTCTGAAAGTGCTTTTAGATTTCGCGCCTAAAGCGATAAACCGCGTTATTTGAATGACAAGGTTGCATCATGTAACCGTCAAATTTCCCTAAGTTTGCAGGGAATAGTATATTCTGTAGTATCTATCTGTGATTAACAAAATCATCAAAAACATTTTATTCGCAGCAACAAAAATCTGAAAAGGCTCCTTTAATGTACACTTTGAAGTTCATCAAACCTCTTTCATTTCATGATTACCGTAAATTGCTCTGTAAATCAGCCTGACAACGCCACACAGCGATATCGCGAACGGTTTTCGCTATGAGACATGGGACAAAGGAAACAACGCGGACCATATGTGCTTTATATAGAAGGGGTATAAATTATAATATTATTAGGGTTGCGTAAAATGAATAATTCATTTTTACAGTCAAACTATACACCTTTTGTCTCTGGATATATTCTTTTTTTTTTATTTCAAAGACTACATCTGCTATATGCTTCTAAAAGGCGAAATAGCTGCCAAATTTAAACAATTCGGGGTCAACATGCAGACAAATATGAGCCATGCTCTGTGAAAAGGGGCCTAATGCATCTGCGAAACGTATCGACCCAGGTCAGCCTGCGCAGTCCGCGCAGGCTGACCTGGGCCGAAACTTTTCGCTATCGGTCATTTTTTTTTTTTGTATGTCCAAGGACCATTCTACCTCATGATTGAGTCGGTCGTTAAAAAAGAGTGGCTATTATGGATCCATAAGTATGTGATGGTTTGCTTGATTCAATGCATTCCGGAGATGCATTAAGCCCCCTTTTGCCAGAGCATGCCTCATATAATTCATACAATTTACAAGTATGGATATCATTACGAACCTGACAGTGTGTTACAGTACGGCTTGAAGAGAAATGTGTAGTGAAACTAGAACAAAACCTGAGAAATTTTGTTCTAGTTTTTGAAATATATTTGGGCAGCTATTGGGACCTTTAAATTTTGCTGAGAACTCTCCCTAAACAGGCATTCTTGCACATTATGAACAGTACATGTATTGGGGGTCGGAATTCTTGTCCAGTAGAACAAACTCATCACCTGCTGCACCAGGAAACAATTTCATCCGGATATCACGAACTTTGTCTCAATACCACTGAGTAGGCATTGTGCTCTGGTCAAGGACAAGGAGGTCTGTGAGTCCAACCCAGTCGATTCTGCCCCAGACCATCATGGAGCCGTTTCTAAATTCGCCATGTTCAGAAATGGCCGCATCAAACCTCCCAGATCACCAACATGTTTTGATTCAGTCAACATGGTCAAAGAAAGGCCCACTGATACACAATAGCCTTTAGTGATTCGGAGAAGGCAGGATCCGTATAAAAGAGGTCTTCTTGAACGCAGACCGTTTTCGTGCAACCTTATGCGGATATTTTACGAGGAAACACTGGCTCCATATGCACTCTGAAGGTCGATGCGACGCTTGTTTGCGGACTAAAAACGGGGCTCTGCGAGCCTGGATGATCAAAAGACGGCCTTCAGTTGCAGACGGGCTGCCCTTTGTCTGCAATCTCCATGCCGCCTTACAGGTGTGCAATAAACGGCTATAATACAGGTAAAACGCTTGCTCTCTGCTGTTTGTCGAGAATTTATGAACCGTTGAAAGAAAGGATAGCATATGTGGCTTTTTTTTAATAATCATATGATACCTTTATGTAAATTACTTGCGATAAAGAAGCAATAGCTTTTAACAACCATTTTCCTCTTATCCAAATGCCATCTACAGTTAATCCCTAAGCTGCTGAGCATGACTATCTGACCTTTTGCGGACAGTGTAGATCAAGATCAGACTGCGCAGAACGTGCAGTCTGATCTTGAATCTACACCGTCCGACAAGGAGATATTTTTCTCCAAACACAAAGTTTGAAAGGACATCATTCGAGTTACTATCGGCTTGAAAGTTTTATTTAAGTTTTTTAGCTGTATAACGCCAGTTTAAAAATCCTGTTCGCACGAACGTAGTTTCTCCTTACTAGAAGATATAATTTAAGACTCGTCCACTTTGACAACATTTGTAGACGACAAGTTAAATATAGCTCAAATGACGGAATTTGTCTCAGAGGAAAAGGGTAGAAAACCTTGTGGGAAAAAGAGAAAATGCTGGTAACCAGCATTTTCTCTTTTTCCCCACAAGGTTTCTAGGAGCCTTTTTCCACAGGGCCGTTATTTAAACCTTTACCTGACAATCCCGGAATTTCACCACCCTGAAAATGAAGGTTTCTGAAAATATTGTCGGAAAAGGAGAAAGATACTCGTTGCCAGCATTTTTTCCTTTTCCCAAAATGTTTTCTACCCTTTCAGAAAGAACTTCTACCATTTGAGCAGCATTAAATTTTAATTTATCGTCTGCAAATGCTTTCAATTTGGACCAATCTAAAATTTTGTCATGTGGTTACGAGATAAAACGCGTGATTGTTTGGAAATTTGGTTAATTAACCCTTTGCCACACAATCCTGAGTTTAACGGTCCTGAACAAGGTTTTTGAAAACCCTTTTCGCACAATGTTTTCCAAAGTTCCAGAGACAACTCCCTTTTATCTGTCGTCTGCAAAGGATTTTAATATGGACCAGTCGTATACATGTATTTTGTCCTTTGACAAAGTGTTAAAATTCTGAACTCTGCAAAGGGTATGCCTGCTTATTATTCGAGAATATAGCAGCTGCCGTCATTTTACAAATATTTGTAAAGCCGTCGGGTTTTTTTTTTGTGTGTCATTCGTTTAAATTTTCAATATGTGAGGTTATATAATATCTTCATTTTATCGACTGTTAACGCCTCATCTCCGAGCAGACGACCTGTTTCATACTGCAACAAAAAAAAAAAACTGCCTTTGAAAACATTGTGGCTAAAGGAGAAATTGCTCGTAACGAGCAATTTCTCCTTTAACCGCAATGTTTTTATATGTATCTGTGCAGTAAAACCTTGTTCGTGACGATTATCCGTCTGTTACAATGATATAGTTTTGAAAGCTGTCGGCTGCAAATCTGTCTAAGAAGGTAATGCAATCACAGAGTCGATCAAATTACAATATTTTAAGCGATATTCAATTTCCATTGCGAAATACGCTGCGAGATACTATCGAGACAATTTCTAACTCTTTGCTATGGTAGTGACCCAATCCATGTGGATTCTATATTGGGCTAGGGAGAAGGGGACCCTGGGGACTCCCCCCCCCCCCCCCCCCCCCACACACACACACACACACCCGGGATGAGTTTTGAAAGCAAATGTGCATTCTGGTTCACAAAATATTACAGGGTGCTTCATAACACACGTTACACTTTTAAATATGCCCTAAGTATAATTATTTCTATAAAAGTAGCACAATTAAATTCATACCATTTGATGTAAAAAAGTGATGTAAATCGATGTGTATTTCAAAAGCCACTAGTCGCTTTTATTGTTCAATACGATCTCGCATATTGTGCATGTCATAAAACGGTGTTCTTTAGCTTGTCAAATGGTGTAAATTGTATTATGCTACCTCTGTAAACAACGTGTCTAAGGCTTGTTTTTCATTTTCTTTGGGCCATCACAGAAATCACTGTTGTCGTTTCCGGTTTTAAGTCAAGACGAATCCATTTAGTTTCTTTATCCCTTACACCATATATCGGTATATTATCACTGTTTACACAGTTGACCTAATTCTGAACTATTCTGCAGTCTATCTAGTTTAAACAGCATTTCTTTTTCTCTCTGGCTGTACGGGTGTATCTTTTTGTAGGATAGCTTTCCAGGGCCATAGGCAAAAACAAGAGATTTGCGTATGGCAAAGGTCAAGATCAGATATGGTACAGTGTGATCTTGGATCTATACCATCCACTTGTTTAACCCTTTACCCCGTAATCCCTACATCCAAATTGTCGTCTGCAAATGCATCCACCTACATCCATATTGTCGTCTGCGAATGCATTCAGTCTAAACTTTTGTCACCTGGTAAAAAGTTAACCCTTTACCACACAATCCCGACTTTTAACGAACCCGAAGAAGAAGTATTCTGAAAACATTGTGCGAAAAGGAGAAAATGCTGGTAACCAGCATTTTCTCCTTTTCCCACAATGTTTTCCAACCTTTTAAAAGTTCAAATTTTTCAGTCACATTTATTTTGTCGTCTGCAAATTGCTTTCAATTCTGACACGTCTGAAATTTTGTGGTTTGGTAAAAAGTTAAATGAGTAGACAGTCGTCCCCTTAAAGGCCCAATACCAGCCAAAAAGTGAACAAAGGGAGGGTAAAATGCATTTCAGTTTTATTCATACCATTAAAAAGCATGAAAATCATTGTGAAGAAGACAATCTGTTATTATAAGGTCGGTCCAAGTGCTAATCACTGGCACAAAAATGCAATTTAAAATTTGATCAAAAGTTGCCAAGTCTCTCTATCTTTTGTTTACGTTTTACCTATTTTTAAAATTCATTTTCCTGCCAGCAACTAACATTTGGACCAACCATAAAATAGCAGGTTGTCATCTTCACAATTATTTTTATATTTTTAAATGGTATGATTCAAATTGAGATGGATTTTAACCCATTGTTTACTTTTGGCCGGTACTGTGATATTAAAAAAAAACTTGTGTAATGTAGAAATGCAATATAAATTACTATTGAATAGAGACTTGTGAAAACCTTGCGGGGAAAACGTCAGCTACACGTAATATAGTGTATTAACTCTTCAAGAAAGACAACAAAATTTTGAACTCGACACAAATGAAAGCATTTGTAGACGACAAAATAAATGTAGCTTAAGTGATGATTTCGGTCTCTGATAGGGTAAAAAAAAAATGTGGGAAAAGGAGAAAATGCTGGTTACCAGCATTTTTTCCTTTTCCCACAATGTTTTCAAATGCCTTCTTTTTCAGGGTCGTTAAAACTCGGGATCGTGTGGTAAAGGGTTAAGAAAAAAGAATGTAACGAAGTTGCTAATTAACCGGTTTGCCTTTGTGTTTATCGTTGCTTCAAAACCGGATGATGAATTGTTATTATTCGATAAATTCGGAATGTCTGAGGCCTACATTTACCTTGTACATGAAAAAGAATTTCAACATATTCATGCGTGAAATAAAATCAAAGCACGGACAGCACTGAAGGTCAGTTTTTCCTGGCCTTGACTTTTCTTAACCAGAGGCGGCTAAGCGCTACTAAATGCATTTTTTAGACAAAGTCGATCAAGATTAGACTGCACAGAATGTGCAGTCTGATATTGGATCGACACTGTCCGAGACAGTGAGTTTTTTCCCACAGCACAAATAAATCTTAACTCGCAACAGTCAGTTTTTATCACTATTGGCTAATCTTAACTCGTAACATTCGGTTTCAATTACTATTGGCCGGAAGTTTTGATTTAATCTTTTCTTACAAGAATGTTTAACAGTTTATTGGATAAGGATGAATGAAGATCAGAATGTATGCTTTGTACATTCTGGTGTTGAACAACTGGTATTATTGTGATTGGAAATGTTATCTGTCTCTCTTGTCGACATAAAACTCCTCCTTTTGCCATCAGTCGTGTATCAAAACTTAATTTTTGATGATGGGAACACTATGTTAACAGTAGTGTTGATCTCGGCAACATGAGGGTGTGGGTTCCATTCCCGTGGCTGGCCAACTAAAAAGATTGACCCTTAGGCTGCAAAGCGCGACTAACTGACCTTTTGTGGACGGTGTAGATCAAGATCAGACTGCACAAAACGTGCAGCCCGATCTTAGATCTGTACTGTCCGATAGAGAGATATATTTCTCAAAAAAAAAAAAAAAAAGTCTGAAATAGCATTATTCTGGTTTTTACTATCGGCTTGAAAGTTTCATTTAAAAGTAATTTAGTAGGATACGGGTTAATTGGTCTCTCAAGTGACACTTTAAACCTAGGTCTCATGTAACGGTGCTGTACAAGAAGCACGTTTAAGAACAAGGCGTTTCTTAGAATAGGTCTCGTACTGCATGTTGCACTATATCCCGTAACATAAATAGCAGCCTTTTAGGAGCGTCACCCATATGGTCAAACGGTGGCGACGATGGTCAACCGGTAGCGACGATAGACAACGCAAAATCATATCAAATCGGCTACGTGACAATTTCGTGAGATAGTAATTTGCCACCAGTCACACTTAACCCTTTCCCAGACGACAAATTTTAGACTGGTCCAAATTGAAAGAGTTTGAAGACGACAATTTTAAATTTGATGAAAATGGCAGAAAGGTCTCAAAAAGGGTAGAAAACACTGTGGGAAAAGGAGAAATTGCTCGTTACGAGCAATTTCTCCTTTTCCCACAGTGTTTACAAAAGACTTGTACTGCAGACAAGTGAAAACCAGGGCTTGTTTGGGAAAGGGTTAATCGACAACTATTATGGAGAACAGAAAGGGAAATTTGTACATGTACACGATTATTCCATTTTTCCCCTTTATCTGCCAAAGTTATACTGTTGACTGTTACAAAACTAGCTTTCATCAATTTCTTTTACATTTTTAAAGGATTTTTTTTTAAAGAATAAAGCCGTCAACAGAATGGCGGAGAGTGAGCAAGGTCGAGCTGCACGTCTGATCTTGCTCTAAACTCTCTGCAAAGTATTACGTCCATCCATGATCGAGAGCTGTAAAATATCAGGGTGTTATGCGAACTAATAAACGCCATTATCGTTCTTTGTAATTATACATCACGATTATTACATATACATGAGCCCTGCTCTGGCAAAATGGGGGCTTAATGCACCTCTGTGATGCATTTTACTAATCAAGCCTTCACGTAATTATTAAGTCATAATAGCCACTGTTTTTAGCTGAAAAAAACTGAATCATGTGGTAGACTGGTCCTTGAACATACAGAAAATTGACACATAGCGAAAAGTTTCGGCCCAGGTCAGCTTGCGCGTCCTGCACAGGCTGACCTGGGTCGACACTTTTCGCAGATGCATTAAGCCCTCTTTTCACAGAGCACTACTCATATTCAATGTATATAGCATTACCAAGTCAATTGAGTTGTGAACCCTTGGGACGCCAATCATAAATCCAATTGCTTTTAACGGCCATGTAGATCAAGATCAGACTTCAGAAAATGTGCAATCTGATCTTGGATCTACACGGTCAGACATATTGTTGAGATATTCTAAAAAAAAAAAAAATATCTCTCTCTCTCTCTCTCTCTCTCTCTCTCTCTCTCTGAAATTGCAATGTAATGGGTATTTATTTGATTGAAAGTGTCAGTTTAAATCATTTCGCCTTTTCATCTCAACTCTTCACAACTACAGCTGCCATTACGGCCACTGAAGATCAAGATCAGACTGCACAAAACGTGTAGCCTGATCCTTGATCTTCACCGTCCGCTTTGCTAAGGCATCTTTCTGGAGAAGATCAACTCCGAAATTGCAATTATTTGTTTATAATATCCTCAATGAAAATGTCGGTTAGGTTTATTTGGTGCTTGAATGGGTAATAATCCTTTCAAAAGCCTTCGAACACAGCTTCGTGAAAATTCAACAATGTTTGGTACAGGGTTTAGCAGCATGCGCATATCTGTAATAGATGTACCGTTTTTCCATATGTATATAAAACCAACAAACGGACAGACAAACCTACAGACCGACGGACAGACCGACAGACAGGCAGTCAGGCAGGCAAGCAGGCAGGCAAACAGGCAAGCAGGCAAGCAGGCAGGCAGGTAGGCAGACACACAGACACACAGACAAACAGACAGAAACAAAGTCAAAGACTCACACAAAAACAGACAGTCATCATAAAATGAAATTCGTTTTCTCTATTACCGTACGTACGAAGATATGACATACATTATGTCTGAAACTAAAATGCATGTACATTTAATTTTACAATATGCAAACGTCTAGAAATTAAGCCTGGAGGCGATTTACATATTCATTATTTAAACCCCTCAGTCATTTCTCCGCCATAGACGATTTTCATTGCTTAGGTAGACAAAGCACACCAAGATCAGACCGAACAAAATGTGTGATGTGATCTATGATCCACCCTCCCTCATGTTCTGTAACATTCTGACCACAAAGTTTAATAAGTACAAAAGACTGCCAATACATTTCAGCATATTTCATCTATCTGAATTCAGTCGTAGATGAAAATTTAAGTTGTCTACGTATATTGTATACAACAGGAATGCAAGGACATGCGGATTTCTTTTTTGTCTCGTTCGTGCAACATTAACATCTCGTTTTCATGACATCATTTTGTCGTTTCCATAACATAACTGTTGTAACATGATGTAACCACCTCATTTACCTAAGTCTAACGTGACTTTTCCGATCCCAAAGTGGGTGTAACTTTCTCGTTCCCATAACATAACTTCCAAGTTCCCATAATACAAGATTCCTGTTCCCATCACATAACTTTCTCGTTGCAATGAAATAAGTTTCGAGTTCTCATAACATAACTTTCATGTTCCCATAGTATAACTCTCTCGATTCCATGACATCAATCTCCCATAAAAACTTTCTCTTTAAAAAAATAATCACACTCTCGTTTCCATAATATAACCGTCTAGTTCCCATTACATCGTGATCTCGTTCCCATAACATAACCTTCTCGTTTGAATCATATAATAATCGTTCATGCCACATATCTCGTTTTCGATCACGGGGACGAGGCAATTTTTGTCGTGTGAACGGAAAAATTATGTCGTTGAAACATTAACTCTTATCCTGCTGAATAAAAGAAATGAAACTTTTAAGCCGATAGTAAAAAACCCAATTGTTTGTATTGCAGATGTACTTTTGAAGGTTGACTGATTGATTGATTGATTGATTGATTGTATGGTGTTTAACGCCGTTTTCAACATTATTTCAGTCATATCGCGGCGGCCAGTGCACCTATCCATGCTTTCCTAGAGTTTCTTTTACCAATACTACGCACAATATTCTTTCCAAGCCACTGGCTGCTTTCCCACATAACCGTCGTCGAAGCAATGGTCAGCAGTGAGAGAGGAATGAATCCTGTCGCAATGACTATCATCAATCCTCGGAAAGAAAACGGCCGAGCCGGGGATCGAACCAGCGACCTCTTGTTCTCAAGTCCTGTACGCTACCAACTGAGCTACGGTGGCTCGGCACTGTACTTTTGGAGGGAAGGTATCTTCTTCTCGGACAGTGTAGACCCCAAGATCAGACTGCACGTTCTATGAAAAAGTGATTTACTACATCCGCAAAAAGTATCGACTCAATTCAGCTTGCGCAGTGCTGACTTGAGTCGAAACTTTTTGCTAATGGTCAATTTTCTGTATGTTAAAGAACCAGTCTACCTCATGATTCTGTCTGTTGTTAAACCAAATGGATTGCACAAATCCATGATTACATGGCGTCTTGCTGGGTATAATGTATCAAGGAGATGCATTAAGCCTTCTTTTGCCAGAGCGCTGCTCGTTTTTTTTTGTTTTTTTTTATAACGTATCGTGAAAGAGATAAACACTTTTGCTCATATTCCCTCTGTGCTTCCGTAATTGTCTCTTTCGTCCACAAATAAGCTTGTCTTTCCACTAGAAATATAAAGACGTTTTTGGTTATGGTTTACAATCAAGTAGCGGACGGGGTAGATCCAAGATCAGACTGCACGTTCTGTGCAGTCTGATCTTGATCTACGCCGTCCGCAAAAGTTCTTTGTGTCCCGAATGGCTTTGAAGGAGATTACTTCCTTGCGACAATGAATTTATGAAACCTCCCCCCACCCGACACACACGTATATCCCCTAAAAAGAAATTAATGCAGTCAGGTGGTTTAATTTCCTTGTTTCGTTCCTGAACTCTCTACCAAACGACAAAATTTTTGACTGGTCCAAATTGAAAGCATTTGCAGACGACAATTTAAATGTGGCTTAAATTATGGAACTTCTTTTAGATGAGGTAGAAAACATAGAGGGAAAAGGAGAAAATGCTGGTTACCAGCATTTTCTCCTTTTTCAACTAAGTTATCAAAATTCTTCTATGTTAGTGTCATTAAATCTCGGGATTGCGTGGTATGAATGTATGTTGTTTTATGGCGCATCGACAGCTTTGGTCATTTAGCGCGCATATATGTGTTAAAAGATAATAAAAGTGGAATTGTTCAAACTGAAAAAGTTTGAATACATTAATAATGATACAAGAGTTGAATTAAGAACTATTATGTGTGACTTTAAATGATAAAAGGTTATGTTTAACTTTTAATTTGCATAAAATATAATATTTATATAATATTGAGTGGCTGGGCATTCCCTGCCTACTCAACTTTTTAAATGAAAAGGTTAAGACTGTGAATAGTAACTTAAAGGAAATGAGAGCTTAACATTCAGAAAAGTGTGTAAAGAATGTAAAAACATGGGTAAGAAACTCAAAAAGCAAATATCACAGTTTATTGTAAATATCAATCTCCTTTATGAAAGCGATAATAGATTCAACGCTGACAGAATCAAAAAGATTTTTTAAATTATCGACGTTGAAATATTTTGTACGAACTGGCTGAAAGTCAATGCAATCTAGTAGAATGTGTTTTATAGTGAAGGGTGCATTGCATGGAATACGTTCAGGGGCATCATCTCTGGTCAAGAGCCAGGAATGTGTAATGCGTGAATGGCCAATTCGAAGTCGTACAATTATCACTTCTTCTCGACGAACAGACCTGTAAACGGGGTACCATTCACCAAGGGAAGGTTTAACTGAATGTAGTTTATTGAAAACATCAGCATCCCACTGGGATTGCCAAGAAGATTGGATATGTGTTAAAACAGTGGATTTAAAATCAGTGTGTGGAACTTTAAAATCTGAAATGGGAAGGTTAAGTGCAGATTTGGCAGATCTATCGGCATTTTCATTGCCTTTGATGCCTACATGACTTGGAAGCCAGCAGAACACCAATCTATTCATAGAAGAAATTTGTGAGATCCTTTCAAGTAAACCACAGATTAAGGGATTCTCAAGTCGTTGATTTGAAAGGGCCTGTAATGTTGACAAAGAGTCCGAAAAGATGATGAAACGGTTGGAATTAGAATGTTCAGCTAGATTAAGGGCAAGATCAATAGCTTTAATTTCTGCAGAGAAGATAGAGGAATTGTTTGGAAGGCGGCACTTTAAGCTCCTTTCTCCATAAATAGCGGCAGCTGCTACAGAATTTCCCTCTTTAGATCCATCTGTATAGATTGGTTTGAAGGAAAAATAATGCTCCTTTATCTCGTTGTATCTAGCATGAAACACAGTTCTATCCGTGATTGACTTTTTGTCGGATGCAAGGTCAAATCTGAATTCTGCACTGTTTAGTGTCCATGGAGGGATTTCAGAGATTTTATAGTTGGCAATAGACTCAATGTCTATGCCAAGGTTATCTACAATGGGCTCCATGCGGATTCCAAATGGAGGAATAACATTTGGTTTCCTTTCAAAAAGACGTTTATACTGAGGTTTAAAAACAACTTTATGAGTTGGGTTAAAACGATTCGACTTCAGTTTTAAAAGATATTGAAGCGATAGTTTTTCCCTCCTGTAAGAAAGAGAAGGTTCATTAGCCTCAACATAGAGACTATTGACGGGAGAAGTTCTGAAAGCGCCGAGTACAAGACGCAGGCCTTCGTGGTGTATAGGATCAAGAATTTTAAGGCAAGATTTACGGGCTGATCCGTATACGATAGATCCATAGTCTAATTTGGAGCGAACTAAAGACCGATAAAGCCGCAAGAGGACTTTACGGTCTGCTCCCCATTCAGAATGGGCCACAACCTTTAGAAGATTAAGAGCCTTCTTGCATTTCTTTTTAAGTGCAGTGATGTGAGGAAGGAAGGAAAGCTTTCTGTCAAAGATGACTCCGAGAAATATAAATTCAGAAACGACTTCAATTTTAGTTTTGTCCAAATACAGTTCAGGATCTGGATGAACACCACGTAGATTACATAGGTGCATGCACTTAGTTTTGGACTTGGAAAATTTGAAGCCATTTTCTTCAGACCACGTTTGGAGTATGTTGAGACACTGTTGAAGTTGTCTCTCAATAATATTCATATTTCGAGATCTGAAGCATATAACAAAGTCATCAACATAAAGAGAACAGTCTACACCAGGACAGATAGCTTTAACTATACTGTTTATTTTTACACTAAAAAGTGTAACAGAGAGAATACATCCTTGGGGCACTCCCATCTCCTGTTCACGGGCTCCCGAGACAGTATTACCAACTCGGACGCGGAAAAGACGTTCATCCAAGAAGGCTGAGATAAAAAGAGGAAGACGGCCTCGAAGACCAAAGTCATGCAAGTCTTTAAGAATTCCGTATTTCCAAGTTGTATCATAAGCGCTTTCAAGGTCGAAAAAGACAGATACTACATGTTGTCTATTAATAAAGGCTTCTCTGACAAAGGTTTCAAAGCGGACAAGATGATCGATGGTGCCACGTTGACGACGAAATCCACTCTGTACATCAACGATGAGGTTGTTTTTTTCTAAAAACCAGACAAGCCTGTCGTTGACCATACGTTCTAGAGTCTTGCAGAGACAACTAGTAAGAGCTATTGGACGATAGTTAGCTGGGTCACTAGCATCCTTGCCAGGTTTTGGGATAGGAATGACTAGTGCCTCTCGCCAGGACGAAGGAAAATCACCGGACTGCCAGATATCATTAAAAATATCAAGTAAAACAGAGAGAGAAGTAAAAGGTAAGTGTTTTAAAAACTGGTAATGAACTTTATCTTGACCGGGAGAAGAATGGTGAGCTTTATTCAGAGCAGATTTTAATTCTTTAAAGGTGAATAGTTTATTGTAATGCTCTGAATTAGAAGAATTAAAATTAAGTTTTTTCTTTTCTTCTCTGGCTTTATTCCTCTGAAACTTTTCAGAATAGTTTGCAGAGGAAGACTTTTTACAAAAGGTGTCGGCAAGAGCATCAGCTATATCCTGGGGTGATTCCAACGACGTACGAGGGACACTTTTTAAGTTCGTAGAGTAAGCCTATAACTTTTTAACGCGATTATGAAGTTGCACGATTTTTTACACAGAACTTGCGTAATCATTCCTCTCTCGAACGGTGTCACGGTATGCGGCGCACGAGGTCCACGTGCGCGCTGCGCTGGGTATTTTCAACACGTGGTTTTATACACTATAGTAAAATATAGCGTTCAATATGGATGGAAAAATCTCTGAACAGAGGGTATATTGTAAGATTCGAGCACAGCTCGGGTTTCTGCCAACAGAAATTCATGCTGATTTGCAAAAAGTTTATGGGAATGGTGCTTTAAAATATGCTACAGTTTGCAAGTGGGTACGTCGTTTTAATGATGGTCGGGAGTCAATTGAAAATGACCCTCGGGTGGGTAGGCCGGTTTCCGTTTTGACGGAAAAGAACGTTGCTACTGTGAAAACGTTAATTGAGGAAGACGCACGTTATACCGTGCAAGAGATAGAAGAATTAAGTGGCATTCATTCGTCAAGTGTTTTGAAGATCTTACGTGAACGACTTGGGCTACGTAAGATCTGCGCGCGCTGGGTGCCCCATTTGCTCACTGACGAGCAGAAACAAAGTCGGGTTAGACTTGCATCGCAAGTTATAGAAAAATATGATAAATGTGACCCACGTCGTTTGGAAGAGATAGTTACATGTGATGAAACCTGGATCTATCATTTTCAACCCGATTCTAAGGCTAAAAATAAGGTTTGGGTTGCATCTGAGGGCGACAGACCTGTCATTGCGCGCCGTTGCAAAACATCAAATCGCATGCTGTATGCGATATTCTTTGATTCGAAAGGTCCAGTCCTTCAAATTCCAGTCCCGAAAGGTAGTTCTGTCACTGGAAAGTTTTACAGAGAAAGTGTGCTTACTCAACTTGTTGATTTCTATCAGAAACGCAGACCGCGCACCGGTGTCCGCGGCATCAAATTACTCCATGATAACGCACCGGCCCATAAATCCGCTACGGTACAGGAATATCTGAAAGAATCTGGGCTCGATGTCTTAGATCATCCCCCATACAGCCCTGACCTGTCCCCCTGTGACTTTTGGTTGTTCCCAAGACTAAAGGAAATGCTGGCAGGGCACCGTTTTGAATCCCGTTGTGGTATAGGCAGTGCGGTCTACCAGTGTCTGCAACATATACCTAAAGAGGACTACCGGGCGGCGTTCCGGAAATGGGTAGATCGGTGTAAAATGTGTGTGGAGGCAGACGGGGCATATTTCGAAGGTCTTAGATAAATAAAATTTTGATATTTCAAGCGGTTTTAAAAAGACCGCCCTACTCTACGAACTTAAAAAGTGTCCCTCGTATTGTTAACTTCAAGGTGACTAAGAGGGGGTTGGCCTTTGCCACTGATCTTTCTGATCATGTCCCAAGTTTTTTTAGTAGTGGTTCTACTATTTAATTTAGAGACATATTGTCTCCAAGCCTTGCGCTTATTTTCTCTAATGGTACGACGAGCCTTTGCCCTGGAAATACGGAATAGGTTATGATTTTCTTTGGTAGGTCTGAGGTTAAACTTTCTAAGGGCTTGTTTTCTGTCTCTGACAGCCTGTTTACAATCATCATTGTACCAAGGCTTGTCAGGACGTTTTGGATTTGTCGAGGTCTGAGGGACGGACTGTTTAGCTGCATCAATTAATAGGGAGGTGAAAAGTTTTGCGGGATCATCGCAATCTCCAAATTTGTCATGTGTAATGGTCTGTTCACAGAGGGTTTCAAATCTATTCCAATTGGCTTTGGAGAGCTTCCATTTCTGCGGTTTTATGCTGCTGGATGGTTGTGTAGCTGAAAAGATAATAGGGAAGTGATCACTTCCACACAAATCCTCTTTCACTTTCCATCTGAAATTGGGAAGTAAGACTGGGCTGCATAAGGTTAAATCTATAGATGAATAAGATCCAGTTGCTGGATGTAGGTAGGTTTTGGACTTGTTATCATTCATGAAAGACAAAGAGTTGTTCGAAATGAAGTTCTCCAACTGTAAACCTCTCTGGTTAGTGTCATCACAACCCCACATAACATTGTGACCATTAAAGTCCCCAGCAAGAATATAGGGGGATGGCAATTGGGAAATGAGATCATTCAGATTGGTCTCATTAACAGGTGTGCTCGGGGGGAGATATAAAGAACATAGTGTAACGGCACTGTGTAAAGATAATCTGATGGCAACAGCTTGCAAGTTTGTGTTAAGAGAGATAACTTTATGAGGTATGTTGTTATTAACAATAACAGAAACACCACCTCTAGCTTTCTCGCCTTCGGTAAAGACTTTATTGTAAATGGAATGGTATTTGATTGAGATATCATCCTCCTGTTTAAGGAAGGTTTCTTGAAGACAAACAGCAACTAGTTTGTGATCACTAATTAAAAGGGAAAGTTCGTCAAAGTTTGACTTCAGACCTCGACAATTCCACTGGATTATGGTATCCATTGTGCATGAAGAAAGTATAAAAGCTAAAGTAAAAAAAGAGGTTGTAAACCAATGCATTTTAAAATAGGTTGATTAAGACTTCATTACAGTTGTCTCGGGTTTGGACGTGTGCCAAGTGTCAGTGTCCTTGTTCCAAGTATCTTTAGAAATGGACCAGATAGAGGCTTCTGAATCTGAAGCCTCACCTTCCAGATTTTCAGCATCTGCATCCATGTCCTCTAGCTCCGAAAATCTGTTGGAGGTAGGGACAGGATCATTTACTCTGACTGTGATTTCACAAGATTCATGGGCATCTCTAGATTGTGGTTTAGGTTTGGAAGAAGACCTTTTTGGAGATCGAGGTGTATGATTAGGTTTGTTATCTTTAGATGAAACATTAGATTTTATTGTAGACTGTGAAGATGGAGGTTGGGGTTTCTTTGGAGGCTGTTGTGAAGGGGGAGATGGCTTTGAAGGTTTTTTTGAAGAGATATTTTGCGAAGAGGTAGACGGCTTTGAAGTTTTTTGTGAAGAAATACTTTGAGAGTTTGTGGGTTTTGAGGTTGCAGAAGGGGTTTTGTTTGTTGTAGACGCAGATGGAGAGTCAGGAATTAGTTTGGACAAGGTGGATGGAGGGAGAAGTTCTTTCAGCTCAGTAGCTACATCAGGAAATTTTTGAAGGAGAACTTTCGCTAGAATCTTACAAGTGCTGCAGTCATCCTTTTCAGTTGACGAGCCAACAACACCTGCATAGCTAGGACTAGAAGAGGTTTTCTTTCTTTGTTCAAATATTTTCCTTGCTTCTGGAAAGCTAACATTATTGTTGTATTTAATGGACAGCACTTCTTTTTCTTCTCTCCATACAGGACACTCTCTAGAAAAGGTAGAGTGTGGAGACTTGCAATTAATGCAAAGAGGGGGATTGGAACATGTAGTACTGTCATGGTCAGGTCCTTGATGAGCACATTTAGAGAATGTTTCTTGATTTTGACATTTACTGATGTGATGGCCGTATCGCTGGCATTTAAAACATCGCAAGGGATTTGGCACATACACATCTACTTTTACAATTTGGAAACCTATCTTGATAGATGTTGGGAGAACAGGTGAAGAAAATGTTAGAATGTATGTGTTTGTAAGTCTCTGTTCTCCATCTCTGCGTACAGAAATTCGCTGAACATCGGATACACCTTGTTGTTTTAGGTTGTCTTTTATTTCTTGCAAGGAGTTGCAGTAGGAAAGCTCCTTGCATCTAATTACTCCTTTACAAGAATTGAGTGAGGGATGTGCGAAAATTTTAACGTCTGTGTCAAAGAATTTTTTGTGTTTTAAGAGATTCAGTGCCTGTTGATTTGTAATACATTCAAGTAAAAGGGTCTGATCTTTGAGTTTTTTGACAGATTTTGGAGTTCCAAGGATGCTGGTAATCTGTTTTTCTATTATGAAAGGAGATAGTTTTGTTATGGGTTTTGAAGGATCTTGGGACTGTATAACGATAAAACGCGGAGAGTGAAAAGAAGTAGAAATTGAAGCTTCCGTTTCAGATTCACTATCTGAAAGAGGGCGTTTGCTTTCAGTAAGCTTGGCCTTTTTTTGCGACGCCATGTTTGTGTATAAAATTTCACCACCGATGCTCCCCACCCACCACGGAGCCCAACAAGGGGTCATGGTCTGGGGAAAGCCCATTCGCAGACCATGACAGGGATACATCAGTGGTATACTCGGTATGAAAGGGCTAGACTGGACAGATGTATTCTCGCAGAAAGTCTTACCAAGCTTAGACGATCATTGAGAGGTTACAAATGTCAGCCAAACACCAAAAACTTTCACCCGATTGACCCATGAGCCACCGCCTTCTAGGGCAGGACAAGAAATATGAAATCTTAAAAGAGTGTGGATTAAATATGGAGAAGACTTTAATTTAAATTTAGAGAAGGGTACTAGAGGAAGAACATATTAGATGCCCTAGGGCGAGGCATGACCAGCCGATTGATCAGGACGGGCCTTCCTGACCTCTCGTTTAGTTCAATTCAAGGCCAAAGTGGTGTGTTGCGAAAACAGAGCTATCAAACGGCCGAGCCCTGAATCCACTCAACCACCAGGATCCCGTCATCGAACGACACGAGTTGCAGCCCACGGCAAACGGGCAGGCACAGTCGGGGGGGGGGGGTCTTACCCCTGCTGTAGTGCGACAGCTGAGCTATTTCTATCCCCCCACCCAGCTGGGGGCAGGGATTGCGTGGTAATGAGTTAAACGATAAACTTTCCAATGATTTACTTGCAGCTAGACTGTGAAAAAAGAAAGATCAACACTAAACTCAAATAGAAATGTGTGTGCACGTTTACTCTTTCCCAAACAAGCCCTGGTTTTCACGTGTCTGCAGTACAAGTCTTTTGAAAACACTGTGGGAAAAGGAGAAATTGCTCGTAACGAGCAATTTCTCCTTTTCCCACAGTGTTTTCTACCCTATTTGAGAACTTTCTGCCATTTTAATCAAATTCAAAATTGTCGTCTGCAAACTCTTTGAATTTGGACCAGTCCAAAATTTGTCGTTTGGGCAAGGGTTAAATCGTATAATTTATCCTTAAACCCATGAAGACACAAATCGAATCGATTAGCCTTTATAAAACAGTATGGCGAATTGACTTATTGATATATCTTATATTTAGCAATTCCTCTATTTTTCTGTGACAATGTTTTCAAGTGTATGGATGTTACGATTTACAATGTCCACCATTGTCCTGTCTATCTAGGAAAAATGTGGGCTTTTCTGACATACATACATACATATTGAAACTGAAGTGCACTGAAGTAAAGAGTTAAAAAGTTTGTTTTGACTTTAAATATGGTCGTATGATGAAGCGATGCGTGTTTTATTTACTGTTCCACCCTTTCAGAAATCGAAAATACTTCAATACTTCTTCGTTATTATCTTTGCAATGAGTGTGTAATTAATACTTTGCCAAAACATCCTGAGATTTAACGACTCTTGCGAAGACTTTTGATAACAGTGTGGGAAAAGGAGAAAATGCTGGTAACCACAACGTTTCTACCCTTACTAAGATTTCAGTATTTGAGTCACACTTATTTTGTCGTCTGCAAATGCTTTCAGTTTCGAAAAGTCTAAAATTTTTGTCCTTTGGTAAAGAGTTAAAGAATTAAACTCATAACTTTATTTTGTCACAATGATTTCGCATGTATTCATGTACATTACACTTTCTGCTGAATGTATTCGTATTATAAATGTTTAAATTCTCTCGTATTTATATACAGATATATACTGTAAGACTGTTTTAAAAATTATGTGCAAACTTTGTTTCAGGTGATAATAAGCTACAATAAGCCTCCCTCTCTCTCTCAGCCCCATTTTTGTTTAAATCTATGTCTGTGTCTATGGCATTGTCTATCAATAGATCGATCGTATGGTCTACTCATAAATAAAATTCCAATTTTAGCACAAAAACCATTGCATTATCACAACACATAGTTTGGTTGCTAGAGAATAAGATCAACTGATGTCGTCGACCAGTTCATATCTCACACATATAAGGCACCCCCTCGGGTCTAACCTTTTACTCGTTCCTTTATCCTGTCCCCACACAATAGTTAATGTTTTCTGTCGATAGTGAAGATTGTGATCAGTCTGCACATAAGTAACGTCTGATTTCGGTGTTCACATACGTACAGTCTGACTCCGATCTACGCTGAATGATTCTCCTTTCATGGGTTCAGAGATATCTTCCGGTTAACCCTTTACCGCACAATGCCGCCTTTTGACGCCCCTGGAAAAGAAGCCTTTTGAAAACATTGTGGGAAAAAGAGAAAATGCTGGTAACCAGCATTTTCTCCATTTCCCACAATGTTTTCTACCGTATCAAAGAAAAGTTCCACCATTTGAGCCACACTGAAATTGTCGTCTGCAAATGCTTTCAATTTGGACAAGGCTAAAATTTTGTCGTCTCGTAAAGGGCCAAGTACCAATAAACTTAACTACAAAACCTACCCACTTTGTAGTAATGAAGAACGTAAATTCGAACAGGATGAGGTTTTCAAAAGAGTAGGTTTAAAATTCGCTGACAAACAATTGGCGTCTAAAATTTAAAAAAAAAATATATGGGGGGAAAAAAAACACCAAAGTATAGGCATGCCTTCTGTCTTATGAAACTGAAAGTTTCGAGGGATGGTTGCTGGTAGGTTGAAAAACGTACAAAAGAAAGAATCGCATTTCCCTCGCATAAAGTCTTTGCCACACATTCCTGAGTTTTTAAAGACCTTGAGAAACAAATCATCACTGGCAAAAAAGAAAATGCTGGTAACCAGCATTTTCTTCTTCGCCCCACAGTGTTTTTCACGATTTTATAGAAAAGTCCAATCTTTTGAATGACACTGAATATTTCCGTCTGCAAATGCTTTCGATTTGGACAAGCCTTAAATTTTGTCGTTCCTGAAGAAGTACAAAGAGAATCAAATATCAATATCAAATGATCTCCAAACTTTACCAGCATGGTTTTACCTACGTTCAAACTATCAGCATGGTTTTACCTACGTTCAAAATATCATAAAGTGATTTTTTTCTTATCGTTTTCTGCACATTTTCATTTATGTCGACACAGTGTAGGTGTTTTATTTTTTTTACAGGCCATCTATCATTATGAGTAACGCTGTACATAACATCCCTCCCTACTTAAAGATGCATCTCTACTCTTTTTCAGCCATTTTTAAAACCTTTTTCATCTTTATTTTGTGAAACTATAACCATTTTTTGTATCTTGAAGTCAAATGTTGCCCCTGACGGCTGCAAGGTTGCATAGATTACGACGGAAAGAAAATGCATTTCATTTTTCGGCAGCCTTCAGAGAAATCACTGTTGTCGTTTCCGGTTTTAAATGAGGATGAAATACTGTATCCCTTACACCACATATATATATTGTTAATTTATCTATGTTTACATAGCTGTCCAAATTCTGAGCCATTGTACATAATTTCAAGTTTTAACAGCTTTTATTTCTCTGACTGTAAGGATGTATCTTTAAGAATTAGCCAAAGAATGTTATTAGAATGGTTGAATACTAACGGGGGTTTCGGTGGACCAAAGGAAGATTGTTTTTGATAGGGACAGTAGTCACTTTCAACTATACTTTGTTCATATCACGGCGACAGCACACTCATCCATGTCTCTCAGGGTTTCGACCGAGCACTAGACTTGGTCTCTGCAAGTGCCTTGTGGAAGGAAACATCAACGTGACTAGCGCTCTCAAGCGGGGTTTGCACCAGGAATTCCATATTGCAAAATCCACCTCTTTAAATACTGTGCTATGAAGGACAGCAAATAAACTGTAGGGGCTATATAGGCTGTAAATTAGGAGTTAATGATAGGGGGTAGGGGACTTATAGATAACTCTTTCTACGCCATGGGCGAAAACAGGGGCTTTTGCGGACGGTATAGATCCAAGATCAGACTGCACAGAACGTGCACTCTGATTTTGAATCTATACCGTCCGCATAGTTAACTAAGCCTATCAGATAAGACTATTTTTGAGTTTTGGTGTACTGTGCTTTCAGCCTTCGAAAGAGGTCATGTCATATAGGAACCACGCTCTGTGAAAAGGGGGCTTAATGCATCTGCGAAAAGTATCGACCTAGGTCAGCCTGCGCAGTCCGTGCAGGCTGACCTGGCCGAAACTTTTCGCTGTTGGTCAATTTTCTGTATGTCCAGGGACCAGTCTACCTCAGGATTCAGTCGGTTGTTCAAAAAAAGAAAGTGGCGATTATGGATCCATAATCATGTGATGACTTGCTTGGTATAATGGATCACGGAGATGCATTAAGCCCCCTTTTGCAAGAGGATGGCTCAATTATATAGCGCTGAAAAAGGCTCACAGCAAAAGCAAGGTTGTACTCGTCAAAGTAATGCAAAATGTAAACAAATCCTATCGTCAGTGTACAAATCGATTACTCACAGTATTAACCCGTTATCGCACAATCCCTACTCTTAACGACCCTGAGAAAGAAGCCTTTTTGAAGACATTGTGGGAAAAGGAGAAAATGCTGACAACCAGCATTAGAAGAGGAGAAAATGCTGGTTATCAGCATTTTGTCCTCTTCTAACAATTTTTTTCATGTTTTTTTTTAAGTTTTTCATAAAACTCACAATATTTTCTACCCTTCCCAAAAACAAACTTGAATTTTTGAGTCACTTAAAATTTTGTCGTCTATAAATGCTTTCAGTTTGGACAGGTCTAAATTTTTGTCGAGTGGTCAAGTCTTAACCCACTACTTCCTTAATTAAACAAATCTGAAGCACAAGACCAGATAATTTTTTATTTGCTAACTCAAATTCTGGCCAAAACATACTTGAAACAGCGTTTACTTGTGTGTGGTATGTGCCTCTGTGTATGTGTGTGGGGCTATTCTTTCTGGCATTTTTTTTTTTTGTAAGTAAGAGATCTAAGAGTTAGATCATAACTTTGAAGTCTTAACAACTGTATTAGCTTAAACATATTTATTTTCCCTCAAATTTACATGGAAATGGGGTTGAGCCACAAGTTATGACAACTAAGATAACCACTGTATTAATGTATTAGTACTCCCGGGTTGCTGCATTTACAAAAAAATAAAATCCCTTGAAGATGAGGGGTTTGTGATTGAAATTAGGGATTAAGGGTCCCGTTTACGGCGTTTTGAACATTAATCCTTGTCCTGCTAAATAATCTAAATGAAACTTTCGAGCCGATGGTAAAACCCCCAAATGTTGCTATTCCAATGTTATTGGGTGGGGTGGGACAATATCTCCTTATCGGACAATGTAGATCCAAGATCAGACTGCACGTTCTGTGCAGTCTGATCTTGATCTACACTGTCCGCAAAAGGTCAACGAGTCGTGCTTAGCAACCTAAGACTTAAAATTCAAAACCATTCACAGGGACAGTGCAGAATTTCTTCTTTCGTCCATTTTTATTCCTTTTCTATCATATGCATTTCTTGTTTGCATGACGTTAGCTTAGTCGGTAGCGTACAGGACTTGAGAACAGGAGATCGCTGGTTCGATCCCCGGCTCGGCCAATTTCTTTCCGAGGACTGATGATATTCATTGCGATTGGATTCATTCCTCTCTCACTGCTGACCATTGTTTCGACGATGGTTATGGGGGAAAGCAGCCAGTGGCTTGGAAAGAATATTGTGAAGAGTACTGGTAAAAAGAAGCTTCAGGAAAGCATGGATAGGTGCACTGGCCCACGCGATATAACTGAAATAATGTTGAAAATGGCGTTAATCACCATACAATCAATCATTTTTTGCATGACGTAATTCCTTTTCCGGTCTTCGTCATAAAGTAGCTGCGTGCGCTGCAGGTAAGTTGTCTATTTTGCAAATGCTGTCCCGTTTAATGCCTAATCAATTTCTCTTAAGGAATGAAGAGAATATTTTTTTTTCATGGAGGTATGAAAAAAAAAACCTAATCACACTTTTTTTTTTGCCTGTAATATTAAATTATAAGTAATGAAGAGAATATTTTTTTTTCATGGAGGTATGAAAAAAAAAAACCTAATCACACTTTTGTATGAAACCGCGTTATAATTTAATATTACAGGCAGAAAAAAAAGCTAACTAATAAACTTGGGACTCTGTATAAAATTCTTAATTTATGGAATATTGTATGTATACATGTTTGTTTACATTAGTTTGACAGCTAAAGTAGTTCCGGCACAACGTGATTTTTTTTCTTCATGGAGCTATGAAAAAATTTTTTCAGCCAATCAGAACTCGCCAATATTCATGAAAGCAACTGATATTAAATTATTTCCGTATGATGAAATTTGTATTTTTGAATTTTGTTGTATCAATTTAAAAGGAATGATTATGTTGATTTTTTTCTGGATTTATCGTCTTAAAAAACGATATTCAAATACAAAGTCCCATGATGCAAGGCGTCATTTCCTGAAAATCTAAGAACTCGCAGTTAGTGATATTCTCAATTGAAGTTCCCTGTGGTGTTCCATATCAATGGCAGCTAATTATTTAAAACTATTGACCCTTTCAGTATAGATGATAAGAGATACAACATGTGATATCAGTTATAATCTCGCTGTTGACGCAACACAAGCCCCGTTCTCAAAATTTGAGGGCAAAACTGGGTTGAAACAAAGGAATGTGTACAGCTTAAAATCACGCGATACTATTTAAAAATTCATGTTTGTATTATGTATTTAGACAATGCAAACGTTTTACACGTTTTATTAGACGGTATGATCCGATCTGTTCTGCTCTGGCAATTTGGGGCAAAAGGGGTAAAGGTTGAAGTTTAAAAAGAAACATACGGAGTAGCGATGGTTCAGGTGAACCCCTTATATCTTTCATTGTCAATGACGACTTGAAAGTAACTTTTGCTGACAGAGTAGATCCAAGATAAGACTGCATGTAACGAGAAGCCTGATCTTGGATCTACACTGTCTGCTATCTTATGCTGACACAAGGCCAAAATCATCGTCATTTGCAGTGGATATCCACTTTTAAATCTCGAAAAACGTCGAATCTATTTTGTTAGTATAGAAAGAGTTGAGGAGGGGGGCTTTTAGTTTTTATTTCCTAAATCAAAATTTCTTGAAAAACACCGATAAATATTTTAACCCTTTACCACACAATCCCGACTTTTAACGTCTTTGAAGAGGAAGGCTTTTGAAAACACTGTGGGAAAAGGAGAAAATGCTGGTAACCAGCATTTTCTCCTTTTCCTACAATGTTTTCTAACCTTTCAGAAACAAATCCAATAATTTAAGCCACATGTAATTTGTCGTCTGTAAATGCTTTCAGTTTGGACCAGTCTAAAATGTTGTCGTTTGGTAAAGAGTTAAATGGAAATGTTTTTCTTTGCAGTCGTATAAACAGTAGTTATATTCAGTGTTTTTTTTTTTTCAAGTTTTATTTCATTTTTCCAGAAAGTCGTTCAGAGAAAGGTTCAATTTCGGGCTCTCAAGAAAAAAGGGGTGGTCGTTTTGCATTGGGTAACTCGTCTAGTTTTTTTGTTTTTTTTTTTTACATCAGATATGACGTCATCATATTAATTTGAATACGACTCCTTGTAATCGACGCGTGTTATTTCACCCACTCTTTACCAAACGACAAAATTTTGGACTAGACCAAATTGAAAGCATTTGCAGACGACTTATCCAATGTAGCTCAAATGGTGATTTCTGTCTTTGATAGGGTAGAAAACATTGTGGAAAAAGGAGAAAATGCTGGTTACCAGCATTTTCTCCTTTTCCCAGAATATGTTCAAAAGCTTTCTTTTTCAGGGTCGTTAAAATTCGGGATTGTGTGGTAAAAGGTTATCGTGTGACATTTCCACAAGTCTTTGCCAAATTCAGGCGCGAAATCAAGCAATTCTTTAAGGGGCTACGTAGCCCATTCAGGAAATACATATACCACTGATCTTTTTTCTTACTTTTGTCTTTCTACTTTACTGATGATTTGGCTGCTGCTGCTCTACTTAATTCTGTGATGAATCATCTTTTGAGTTTGGTGAGATTATAAAGATCTCAGTTCCCAATAAAGTGCTGTGGTTGATTATATATGTCCTCTTGCCTCCGGTGTAGATTAAGATCATTCTGCACAGAACGTGTAATCTGATTTTGGATTTGATACTATGTCCGACATAATGTGAAATATCCTGGTCAGATTAACATGAATTTGCAAAAACACGGTACTTTTTAATTATCTAAAAAAAAAAATGTTTCGTTTTTTGTCTGTTTAGCACTCTAAGATTGAAATCTTCTGTCTCTTTACCCTCTTCAAAAAAATCTAGAGCAGACGACTTTGCAAAACACCTTCGGTAATAAATATGGATTATTGTATAATATATGGATATATATGAAAACATAGTGACAAAGGACAAAATCGTCTTTTGCCACGATGTCTTCAAAGGCGATCTGTTATAAAACGCAAGAAGTCACACAAAAGCGGAAATGTGCTAGCTCTGTTTGCGTCAAACACTAGTATCTTTTAACTCGACCTCTTTCGAGCGGCTGAAAATACAAATGAACCATGCCCTGTGAAAATGGGGCTTAATGTATCTGCGAAAAGTATCGACCCAGGTCAGCCTGCGCAGTCCGCGCAGGCTGACCTAGGTCGATACTTTTCTCTATGGGTCAATTTTCTGCATGTCCCAGGACCGGTTTACCTCATGACTGAGTCGGTTGTTCTATGTTAAAAAAAACCCCTGGCTATCATGGATCCATAATTGTGTGATAGCTTGATTGGCTCAAATCCAATGGAACTTCGAGAAAGACTTTTATCTTATAGGCTTGACCTAACAAGCGAACGGTACAGATCCAAGGTCAGACTGCACGTTCTGTGCAGTTTGATCTTGATGTATGTCGTTCGCAAAAGCCCTTATTTTTGACTATTTGAAAGGGCTAAGGGTTTATGTTATTTTATCGTTTTGTAAAGCTGAAATTTAAACTTGAGATTAATTTTTCTTTTTCAACTCTTTTATTTCCTTCGACCTATTATTTGCTTGACCCCTAGGGGACCTTAATCTTAATCTTAGGATTGTTCCTCTGTCGTTATAATATCAAAACGCACCTTTCAGGTTTCGCGAACGGTGCACGGTTTTGGGTGCTTGGTTGGTCACTGTAAAATACATGAATTAGAATGGCAAGTTCTAAAGGCCTATTTTTGTAACAGTAACATTCTGATGTAGTCTTTTGCTTGTTTCAGACCATGCTACTGTGTAATGCTGATAATGAATCATGTCTGTCTGTCTGTCTGTCTCTCTCTCTCTCTCTCTCTCTCTCTCTCTGACTAACCAGTGAATGATAACATGAAATATTCCACAAATACGCCAATGTGTTATGCTTACAATATAAACAATATTGACTTTTTTTTTTCAATTAAAACTTCAAACTTAAAAAAAAAAAATATTCGGATCAACCGAAGAACCCGACAGGCCATTGGGACACCATAGCCTGACAGGATCAGTGAATGAAGACAAGACGCAGGCGAAGGACAACAGACCTCGAAATTCGATATTCCAAAAGAAATTACCAAACGCCCAAATACTAGTTTGCACTCTGGTCCTAACAAGCTGACACAGATATGGACTTCCAACAATTCGCGGAAAGCATTTCGGTCAAGCCGTGTTTCGAACTCACAACCTGTAGAATACTGTAGAATACTACCCCCCTATCTGCACAATCTGTGTAATGTTTAATGTCGTTTTAAACATTATTTCAGTTACATCAAGACTGCCAATGCATCTATCCATGCTTTCCTGGATTTTTTTTCCAGTACTTCTCGCAAGATTGTTCCCAAACCACTGGCTGCTTTCCCACAAAACCATCGTCGAAACAATAACAAGCGGTGAGATAGGAATTAGTTCTGTTGCAGAGACTACCATTAATCCTCGGAAAGAGACTGGCCGAGCTGGAGATTTGAACAAGCGACCCAAAGTCTCAAGTCCTGTATTCTACCGACTGCCCTACCGGGGCTCGGTTTCGTTATAGATTTAGCAACTAGTATCCTACTAAGCAATTCATTTAATGGGAGTAAGAGCACAAAAAAAAAAAACCACCTTTACTATTAAGTAGACAAGAAAATACTAGATTTGTGCAAAATTGAAAACATTTGTAGATAACGATTTAAATGTGGTTCAAATGATGTTATTTGTCTTCGTTATATTAGAAAACAATGTGGGAAAAGGAGAAAATGCTGGTTACCAGCATATTCTCCTTTTCCCACATTGTTTTCTATGGGCTTTTTCCACAAGGTCGTTAACACTCGGGATTGTGTAGTATAGAGAAAATTTACCATTATCCTATATTGACACTGTAAACGTTTTCCACCTGCCTGTAATAAGAGAAAATACTAGTATCCGATATAGATCAATTTTCAACCTTTAACTGTACAAACACTACATTTTACGCTTTTTTCCCCTGCCTTTTTTTCCAACACTGTGGCTAAAGAACGTACTTAGGTATACAACTTCTATTACTGCGTGTTTTCATACAGTAATATAAATATTTTTTTCTACTTCTCAAGTTATGATTGCTTTTAACGACTCCGTTTTGTTTAGAAAACCTCTTCTGATGACCCGTGATCTAAGTATGGTTACTTTCTGAAGAATTCTGACCAAGAACAGGATGTCTCTGTCTGTCTGTGTGTCTGTGTGTCTGTCTCTCTGTCTCTCTCTCTCTCTGTCGGTTTGTCTCTATCTCTTTCTTTTCCGGTCTCTCTCATTCATTCAATTCTCTCTTTATCTGTCTCTCTCTGTCTCTGGCTCTCTCTCTCTTTCTTGCTCTTTCTCTCTGTGCCTCTCTCTCTTCTTCTTCTTCTCTCCCTTCCTCCCTCCCTTCCCCCTCTCTCTGTCTCTCTCTCTCCCCCCTCCCTCCCTTCCTCCCTCTCCCTTTTTCTCTCTCTCTCTCAAACTTTGGTTTACCTCTCATTACAACTCCGTATATCAAAGGAAATCGCAAACAGGCTGACCTTTGAACCACCCATGTCTAACTTTATAACGTTTCATCTGGAGGGGACGTTTGACAAAATACCGAAGTTAAGTTGAATTCCCCCAAAGGCTATATGAGGAAGACGTGTCGATTACAGCGTTATGTTTTAATTACGTATACCACTTGATATCTATATCAGTTGAACATCTAAAACGTTTGAGCCATGCTCTGTGAAAAAGGGGCTTAATGCATCCGCAAACAGTATCGGCCAGGTCAGCCTGCGCGGACCGCGCAGGCTGACCTGGGCCGAAACTTTTTGCTTTTGGTAAATTTCCAATATGTCCAAGGTCCACTCTGCTTTACCATTCAGTCAGTTGTTATACAAAATAGATTTTATGCATCAATAATTATGTGATGTCTCGCTTGGTATAATCTATCACAGAGACGCATTGAGCCCCCTTATGACAGAGCATGGCTAATATCTTTTTTCATCACCGAGAAGTGTCGGATTTTTCGAAAACTGCGACAATCCCAATATATATATATCGCTTTTGTATTTGTATGTATGGTGTTTAACGCAACATTATTTCAGTTCTATCGCGGCGGCTAGTGCACTTATCCATAGTTTTCTAGAGTTTCTATCACCAGTGCTTCGCACAATATTCTTTCCAAGCCACTGGTTGCTTTTTCTCTTAATCATCGTTAAACAATGGTCAACAGTGAGAGAGGAATGAATCCAGACGCAATGACTATCATCAATCCTCGGGAAAAAAAATGGCTGAGCAGGACGTATTATTTATATCCATGTTCCGCTTGCTATTTTTAGCGGCAGTTTACGCACCGCGTATTAATATTAATCCGGCACAGGATATTAATGCGTCATAGCAGGCAGGTAAATCTTTGAAGAAAATGACATGCGCAGACAATGAATAACTTCGTCTATTTTTCTGAGATCAGACAGTACATCATCATACTAATTTGAACACGATCCCTCATAATCAACGCATGATATTTATCACGTGACAATCCCATAAGTCTTTGCAAAGTTTTGGCGCGGAATAAAACGACAAAATATCTTTGGCGTTTAAACGATGGGATCGTCGTTTGCCATCCGTAACTCAGTCAATTTTCATGAGATGACGCGAAATATAAAGGTATCTTTTAGAGGATACGTATCCTATTAAAAAATACCACTTAATGATTTAAAACATCTTAACCTCACATTTCTCTTTCATCTATTTACAGTTTGCCAGCCATTGCCTCACTAAATTCAGTATTATATGAGCCATGCTCTGGCGAAAGGAGGCTTAATGCATCTCCGTGATGCATGATATTCAAGCGATTCATCACATAATTATGGATCCTTAAAATCCACTTTGTCTAACAACAGACTGATCCATAATGTACACTGGTCCTTTGACATGCAGATAATTGTCCGTTGGCAAAAAGTTTCGGCCCAGGTCAGCCTGCGCGGACTGCGCAGGCTGACCTGGGTCGATACTTTTGGCAGATGCATTAAGCCCCCTTCTCGCAGAGCAAGGCTCATATATATTTTTGCAGTTTGGTATCATTATGGACTCTGAAAAGCTCCCTTCAACGAAAGATTCCTTTGTAGAAAGGATAAATCAAGTATATCATACTTGAAGGACGCTCTGGCAAAGGGGGGCTTAATGCATCTCCATGTTCCATGATACCAATCAAGCAATCACATACTTATGGATCCATAATAGCAATTTTTCTAAACAACTCACTGAATCATGAGGTAGACTGGTCCTTTGACATATAGAAAAATGACCCAATAGCGAAAAGTTTCGGCCCAGGTCAGCCTGCGCGGACTGCGCAGGCTGACCTGAGTCGATACTTTTCGCAGATGCATAAAGCTCCTTTTCACAGAGCATGGCTTATGTAGTTTCGTTTCTAAATGAAATACAGTATCTCGTATTTTCATAAACATGTTTGAAAAATATCGTTGAAATAGAATACCCGTCGCCTTGGCGAGAAAATAATGGTCTTGCTAGGTGGGTTGACTTGCGTGGTTGAACTATTGTATAAAGTGACGATAACGACTTTTGAGACAGATTGTTGAAAACTTGAATCAAACATAAAAATCGTCCGAAAAAAAAAAACAAAATGATGCAGAGCATTTTCTCCCTTTTCCCACGATGTTTCAAGGTGTTTGAGAAGTGCAGTTGAACTGCTATACAAAGCTTTATGACTAGAGTAACATTTGAAACAGGTCGGTGGAACTGAGTTAAATTTGTTTGTTTGAATAGGACTTTAACGTCGTCTTAACAGCTTAGGTCATATCACGGCAGCCAGTGCACTCACTCATGTGTTTCCTGTTTTTTTGTTGTTGTTGTTTTCACACTAATACTGACACAACTTTCTTTCCAAGCCTCTGGCTGCCTTACTGACAGGAATCAGAGGTGAGAGGCGAAAAATCGCAAGAAAGAAAGTTGGCTGCAACCAGGTATCACACCCGCAACCATCAGGTCATGAGTTAGATATGTTAACCACTGAGGTACCCGGCCGGGCCTGGAGCTAAGTTGACATAAAATGGCTCGAAAAAGTGATGTAAAGGGAATTTTTTGTTTTGTTTTGTTTTCAAGGAAGTAAAACTGTGCCTCCAAGAAAACACTTAAGCAGGGAAACCAGCATTCATGTTCTGTGAAAAGGGGGCTTAATGCATCTGCGAAAAGTATCGATCCAGGTCTGCCTGCGCATTCCGCGCAGACTGACCTAGGCCGAAACTTTTCCCTATTGGTCTTTTTTTTTTGTATGTTCAAGGACCAGTCTTTTCGCCTCTCACCTCTCATGCATCTGAGAAAAGTAGTCAGTGGCTTTGGAAAGAAAGTTGTGTCAGTACTCCTGTGAGAAAGCCAGGAAACACATGGGTGCGTCACTGACCGCCATGATATGACCTGAGCTGTTAAAATGGCGTTAAACTCCAATACAAACAAACAATATCAAGGACCAGTCTACCTCATGATTAAGACGGTTGTTAAAATTAGTGTCAATTACAGATCAAGAATTATGCGTTGGCTTGCTTAGTACTAGTATCATAGATCAAGGAGATGCATTAAAGCCCCTTTTGTCAGGGCGTGACTCGTATGTTTTTTGTACAGTAAAGGTTTCAGCAATTATCTGTATTTAGTCGAGATTATTGGCATTATAACCATTTCAAATTTGGGGAAATTTGAAAACTGACACAAGTTTAAACGCTTGACATAAGCTCACATAACCGTGAAGAAAAGTTAATACTAGTATCATATACCGGAGATGATATTTACCAACTCTTTATCAAAACGACAAAATTTTGGACTCGACCAAATTGAAAGCATTTGCAGACGACAATCTATATGTAACTCAAAAGATTACTTCTATCTTTGATAAAGGTAAACAAAAACATTATGGGAAAAGGAGAAAATGCTGGTTACCAGCATTTTCTCCTTTGCCTACTATGTTTCCAAAGCTTTCTTCTATCAGGGTCGTTTAAACTAGGGGATGCGTGGTATAGAGGTAAACTAACACTCCCCTGTTCCTCACTTTTCACCAGAGAACAAAGTGACAGGGTTTTTCAAAATTCTAAGCTTTTGCAGACGACAATTCAAACGATGCACGAATGGTGAAATGTAGCAATGAAAGAGTATAAAACACTGTGGGAAAAGAAGATATGTTCAACAATCTTTTAAAGAGAAAAAAGCTTCTTGTTGGTTTGCTTTGCTCGTTTACGCAACAGTTACAAGTTGCTTCTTTTCCTACAATGTTTTCAAAACCCTTTTTCCTCAGAGTTTCTGTCCATGCAGCTACTATTTCAAGATCAGACTGACTTTAGCGGACGGAGTGGATGAAGATCAGGCTACACATGGACATACAAAATTCTGCAATCTGTAATCGGTCATTTCAAGATTGTTCCCATCTACCGCCAAAGACTTGAATTTTAAACTAGATTAAAGTTGAGCTTATTTTGACATAATTTTTTATCTAATCTGTGTGCATGTTTTTGCAACGATTAAGTTTTTGTTTAAACAGAACATTTTCAAAAACCGAACTGCCGCTAGACGCAAAAATGTCGTCTGCAACAGGTCACGTATTAACCCTTTTCCACACCATCTCGATTTTTAACGACCTTGAAGATGAATGCTTTTGAAAACATTGTAGGAAAAAGGAGAAAATGCTGGTAACCAGCATTTTCTCCTTTTCCCACAATGTTTACTACCCAATCAAAGACAGAAATCGTCATTTTGAGCTACATTTTTTGTCGTCTGCGAACGCTTTCAATGTGGTCGAGTCCAAAATTTTGTTGATTGGTAAAGAGTTAACTCTTTACCTGACTAAAATGTGTTAGACTGGTCGAAAGTGAAAGCATTTACAGAAGGCAAATTAGATGCAGCTCAAATAATGGAGTCGGTCATTGAAAGGGTAGAAAACATTGTGGGGAAAAGGAGAAAATGCTGGTTACAAGCATTTTCTCCTTTTCCCACAATGTTTTCAAAAGCCTACTTCCCCAGGATCGATAAAACCCAGGACTGTTTGGTAAAGGATTTGAATGATTACGATACGATCCGTGATTGGCGTAAAAACCAGCTAGTATTGAAGGGATTTCAAGTCAAATGTCAATCACAGAAACCGGTCGACTGTTATAAAGCAGCGAATTCTCCATTTGCCCCATTGTTTTCAATACTGATATAATGTCGTCTGCAGCGTTTAATGGCAGTCATGATACAGCAATGCAATGATTGGCGTATTGAGCCGCTCAAATTGAAGTGATTTCGAGTCAGATGTCGATCAAAAAGACGGGTCGCTCGATATATACATGTACATGTATACTACTCACAATTTGGATAGGGATCATTTAGATATTTCAGTACGAGTATATGTTACAAAAATACAATTTTGCATTGAAAACATCCATCTCCACACGTGATTTATTTCATCAGTGTGGCAATGTAACATACTGAAAAACCATACCTGATGCAACTCACACATATAGATCGGCTTAATCCGGGATGGTGATCCCTAGCAAATTTTGAGTAAATATGTCGTTTGGCCCCATTTTGCCTCATGGAGTAGTTAAATGGTTTATTGATTGTATGGCGTTTAACGCCGTTTTCAACATTATTTCAGTTTTATCGCGGTGGCCAGTGCACCTATCCGTGCTTTCCTGGAGTTTCCTTTATCAGTGTTACGCACAATCTTCTTTCCAAGCCACTGACTGCTCTCCCACATAACCATCGTTGAAACAATGGTCAGCGTTCAGAGAGGAATGAATCCTGTCGCAATGACTATCATCAGTCCTCGGAAAGAAATTGACTGAGCCAGGGATCGAACCAGCGACCCCCTGTTCTCCAGTCCTGTACGCTACCGACTGAGCTACCAGGGCTCGGCTGGAGCAGTTAAAAGACAACTTCCCAGAACTTTTTCTGACAAAGGATAAAATTGCTCATGATGACTTACTTTTACATCAGTCACAATGTTTTTTTTTTACTATCACATCTATAAATGGCGAATCATTTGACTGTCTATATATCAATGTATTGCATGCTGGGTAATCTCATTTCTTCACTGAGACGTAATCTCGCTATTTCTCAGTCGAAACCATAAAAAAAACCCAAGAAATACCTTAAAAAAAAAAAAACAGACGGCGTAAATTTGCCCGCAGATAGGCAGTGGCCCCTAAAATAAGCATGCCTTCATTTTTGACCAATCACAAAGTTCTATTTATTCATTTTTTTATGATTATCAAAAAGTAAGTCAAAAGCCAGCATATTCAGCTACGCCGAAAAATTGCTTCAGCTCATAATGAACATTCTTTTCCATTTATTACAATGTTTTGATTACAACATAAGTACGAAAAGAACAATTCAAAAATATCTTCGGTTATTATTTGCGACACGTCCATGAAAATAGGTCTACATATACATGTATATAATATACATGAACTGAAAAACAAAAACAGGTTTACACATGGGGTTAGGGGCTAACTCTTTACACCAGACCAAATTAAAAGCACTTGCAGACGACAAATCAAATGTGGCTCAAATGATGGAATTCGTTTTAAAGGGCCGAAAACATCGTGGGAAAAGGAGGAAATGCTGGTACCCAGCATTTTCTCCTTTTCCCACCATGTTTTCAAAAGCCCTCAAGGTTGTCAAAGCTCGAGTTTTTCTAGGAAAGAGTTACATTCCACAGCATGTAACGTTATACAACTATGCATAAAAATGTCATGTATTGGGTTTACATGTACCATGACTGTACAAATGTAGCTTTTTTTCCCTTTCCCCTATCAGCCAGACACTTTGGAAAACATTATGGTTAAAAAAGAGCAACTGCCCGTCACAAACAATTGCTACTTTTCCCACGATGTTTTCTTTTTTTTTTTTTTAAAAAAAACGAAACTTCGTATTCTTTTCCTTCCCCTTGCTAAATTGGTACATGTTTTTAGTAGCCTACCTTTAAAAAGTAAGGAGTGATAACTGTATACATGTTTATGACGTAATACAGGATGAAAATATTTAAATTTCGCAAAATATGAGATTTCTGTCTACCAGTCACGAGTTGATATGAGCCATGCTCTGTGAAAAGGGGGCTTAATGCATCTGCAAAAAGTATCGACTCAGGTCAGCCTGCGCAGTCCGCGCAGGCTGACCTGGGTCAAAACTTTTTGCTGTTGGTAAAATTTTCTGCGTGTCAAAGGACTAGTGTAAATCATGATTCAGTCGGTTGTTATACAAAATTATTTTATGGGTCCATATTACTATGATGACCTGTTTTGTTCCATGCATCATTGAGATACATTAAAACCCTTTTTGCCACAGCACAAATGGTTCACAGATTTTCGATAAAGAACACCATTTTTCAACGGTTTTTTTTTTGACAGTTAAATGACGACGGTCGGTGCACCTATACCTGCTTTCCTTGATTTTCAACAAAAACGAGTACTTCACTTAACCTTTTCCAAAACGATAAATTTTAGACTGGTCCAGATTGAAAGAGTTTGCAGACGACAATCTTAAATTTGATGAAAATGACAGAAAGTTCTCCAGAAGGGTAGAAAACACTGTGGGAAAAGGAGAAATTGCTCGTTACGAGCAATTTCTCCTTTTCCCACAGTGTTTTCAAAAGACTTGTACTGCAGACACGTGAAAACCAGGGCTTGTTTGGGAAAGGGTTAAAACAATGTTTCCCTGTCACTGGCTCTTTTCCCGTACATAAAGTGAAAAAAAAACGTCAAAACAATATTCAGCAGCGAGCCAGTGAACCGTTTCAAGCACCCACTTGCTGTAAGAGGCCACTACTGCTCTTTTGAATTTTCCTATATATGTGCATGGAAACTGGATTTAAGGAACACCTGCCATTAAAGACAACTCTTCTTTCTTCTCTTTGGGCAGTGTCTGAATGGAGCTTTGACTGCAGTTCAACCCTTATCCTGCTGAACAAGTTAAATGAAACTTTCAAGCCAATAATACATCCCAAATTTTGCTATTTCAAGGGTATTTCTTTGGGGAAAGGCATCTCCTTATCGGACAGTGTAGATCCAAGATCAGACTGCACGTTCTGTGCAGTCTGATCTTGATCTACATTGTCCGCAAAGGTCACTAAGTCGCGCTTAGCAGCCTAAAGTTTAAAAATAGACCCTGCATAGACTTCTCTTTATATGTTTGACGTAATTCCATAGTATAGAATGTCACTTGAACAATTGTTTAACCCTTTACCAGACGACAAAATTTTATCCTTGTCCAAATTGAAAGCATTTGCAGACGACAATTTCAATGTGGCTCAAATGGTGCACCTTTTCTTTGATAGGGTAGAAAACATTGTTGGAAAAGGAGAAAATGCTGGCTACCAGCATTTTCTCCTTTTCCCACAATGTTTTCTGAAGGCTTCTTTTCCAGGGGCCTCAAAAGGCGTCATTGTGCAGTAAAGGGTTAAACGGGGAAAAAATCTTTAAAATTTCCTGCTTACAGATCGTGCTCGGTGCCTTTACCTTTTACCAAACTATCCAGAGCTTTAACTTTTTCACTGCCCATGTCGCCTTGGATACCCTTTGCAGACGGTGTAGATCAAGATCAGACTGCACAAAACGTGCAGTCTGATCTGGGATCTACACCGTCTGCCATCTTACACTAATCGTTGACAAAAACAGCTTCAAACGCGACGAAAATATTTATTTGTAGGGCTCGAGAAAAGTCGAATCCATTTAGCTGGCAGCGAAAGATTTAACGACCCTGAGAGAGACAGTTTATGAAAAGCATTGTGTGAAAAGTAGAAAATACTGGTAAAACTTTTCTATCATTTGAGCAACATTAAATTTGCTGTCTGCCAATGCTCTGTACAAGAAAAGGTTTACACGTCAAGGTTTGCAAGATAACAGGTTTTACATGGTTAAAACAATGTTGACTCTTTACCAAACGACATTTTTTTTTACTTGTCTAAACTGAAAGGATTTGCAGACGACAAATTATTAACTGTAACTCAAAATATGAAATTTGTCTAACATAGAGTGGAAAACACTGTGGGAAAAGGAGAAAGTGCTGGTTAACAGCCTTCTTCCTCAGGGTCGTTGCAAGTCGGGATTATGTGGTAAAGGTTTAAGAAAATGAAAAGATCAAAATTTAATTTTTTACAACAATGAGGAAGAATTTTAAAACATAGTTGGGAAAGAGGAGAAAACCAGCACTTTCTCCTTTTCCCACGATATTTTCTTCCCTTGCAGACACATATTCCATAGCTTGAACAAAACGTGGTGTTATACCGAAAAATATTCAAAGGGGCGGCAATTGTCCCATAAACTTGCAGATTTAGATGGCACCTTCAAAATTAGTGAGAAAAAAAAAAAGCATTCATAAAGACTAATAATCAAATAAAGTCGAAAAGGACAAAGTCTCACCTACATTAATGGGCCATGCTCTGTGAAAAGGAGCCTTAATGCATTTGCGAAAAGTATTGACCAGGTCAGCCTGCGCAATCCGCGCAGGCTGACCTGGCCGAAACTTTTCGCTATCAGTCAATTTTCTGTATGCCCAAGGACCAGTTTACCTCGTGATTAAGTCGGTTGTTTTTTTTAAAAAAAATGGCTATTATGGATCCATAATTATGTGATGGCTTGCTTGGTATGATGCATCACGGAGATGCATTAAGCCCCCTTTTGCCAGAGCACGGATCGTTTGTATGGGAAATATAAAGAGGACAGATTTCTACATCAATGGGAACAATGTCCCACAATCTTAACCTTGGCAGAACACTGCAGACAAGTCCAAAAATTTTGTTGTTTGATAAGAGCCATGCTCTGGGGAAAAGGGGTTTGTGCATCTCCGTGATGCTTTATACCACCAGCCTATCACATAATTATGGATCCTTTAAAATCCATTTTGTCTAGGAACCGACTGAATCATGTGGTAGACAGTGGTCCTTTGACATGCAGAAAATTCACCGAAAGCAAAACGTTTCGACCCAGGTCAGCCTGCGCCAACTGCGCAGGCTGACCTGGGTCGATACTTTTTTTTTTTTTTTTTGCGGATACATTAAGCCCCTTTTTCACAGAGCATGGCTCATACATTGTTTTGTTGAATGACTGAATGGAGTTTTGAGCCGCTTTTAGTCATATCACGGCGACAGCTCACATATTTATGTATGTCCTGGGTTTTATCGGTACCAGGCTGGGGCTCTGAAGTATCTTGCCCAAGGACACTCCCTCGAAAGAACCCAGGGGTTCCTGTGAGACTCGAACCCGAGGCCTTCAGGTTACGAGTCCAACACTTTACTGCTGAGCCACGCAGGATCCCTTGTATCATACAGAGATAATAAAAGTAAACTCACTGCTTTCTCTCATACGGAGGGTCCCTCTTGTCCTCCTTATTTTTTCTTGTACAAAATGGAAACGGCATTTTTAAACTCCTGAAACAAAATACAAAATGATGAAAATTAGACGTTGACAACAAAAAAAAAAAATCCCTGGCCCGTATTCACCAACTGTTCTAAATTGCACACTATGTCTACTTCTAAATTTAGACAGTAATACAATATTGGACAAAGAAAACGGCGTATTTAAATGGGTCATGCTCTGTGAAAAGGGGGCTTAATACATCTGCGAAAAGTATCGACCCAGTCAGCCTGCGCAGTCCGCAGTACGCTACAGGTCCAAAGGACCAGTCTACCTTATGATACAGTCGGTTGTTAGACATAATGGTACTTATGGGTCCCTGATTATGTGATGACTTGCTTGGTATCATGCATCACGGAGATGCATTAAGCCTCCTTCTGGCAGAGCATGGCTCAAATACATGTACATGTACCTGATACAGAATAATGAACACAAGACACTGAAAACAAAAACCTGCTCGGCCCGTTTTAATCAACCGCTCTAAAATGCATCCTCGGTCTTAACTTTAGATTTAGAAACTAATCCAATTTCTGATTGGCTAAACCGTCTGCTTCAGCCTATCAGAAATTGCGTTACTTTCTTAATTTAAAAAAAAAGAAAAATCCTGAGACTAAAAACAGAGCATTTTATTTCATAAGACGTATACAATGTACATTGTCTAAAGTACATCATACAATTACGAATTTTAAAAAGTATCACGTGACTACATTTACTTTTCTTATTAAGGAAAACAACAATTCATCAGATATAGAATATGATTATAAGATATGACAGAATAAGACTAAGAACGCATTTTCGAATGGTTGGTGAATAAGGCTACACGTCCTGGGTCCGTATTCACCAACCATTCTTAAGAACGTACATAGTCTTATTATCCAGAATATTTCAAATTTGAAAGTAACACAACATCTGATTGGCTAAATCATTTGGTTTAAGAACGTACATAGCCTATCAGATGTTGTGTTACTTTCAGATGTGGAAAATCTTGGAGAATTAGACTAAGAACGTTCTTAAGAATGGTTGGTGAGTACGGACCCTGAACATGCACATGGCAAGAAGTAAGTTCCCTATTTGTTAAGAACGTGGATCTTTTTTTCTTGCTATATTTAGTAACAGTGACCTTGACCTTTAAACTTAGCCCTTAAATAAAGATATGCGAATGATCGGCATATCGGGAACTATCACCGTTTGAAGCTTCATAAAACCAGCCCACAGAATTGAGCCACACTTTGTGAAAAGGGGCTCAATGCGTCTGCAAAAAGTTTCCTGCGCAGGCTGACATGGGTCGAAACTTTGAGCTGTTTGTAAATTCTCTGCATGTAAAAGGGACGGTGTACCTCTTGATTCAGTAGGTTGTTATACAATTTAACAGAGCTCCAGATAAAAGGGAGTGATGATATTCTAAATCCATTATTTCTCTTCCAAACCCTATGTTGTGGGTACTCATTAGAATCGTCTCGATGAGACGATTCTAATGAGTACCCATAACATAGGGTTTAGTGGAGAATAATTAATATTTTTAATTTTGAAATCAATATCACTCCCTCTATCTGGAGTTATACAATTACATGTACACTATGTGATGACTTGCTTGTTATCACAGAGTTACATTTCAAACAGCTGTTGGCCACAGCATGGCTCATTTGTTGAAGTTTGGGCAGACTCCGTTTTTTTTTTTCTTTAATCTTTTACCCAAACAGTCAAGGGTTTTAACGACCCAGAGAAAGAACGCTTTTGAACCCATTGTGGGAAAATAAGGAAATTCAAACGATGGAATTTGCCTTTTTTCAGCGCACAGACAGACAGACAGGCAGGCAGGCAGGCAGACAGACAGACAGACAGACTCTGATGAAAAACACCTGTAGCCCCAGTCTAGCCGGAACATAAAATATTTCAAATAGTTCAGCCAAAGATACTATGAGCATTTAAACAACTTATGGCTGTTTTGTGGACAGACACGATAAATCATGCAGTTTGATCTCTAAGCCGTTTCCAGACACCCAAAGACAAATTCTGCCAAACCAGGGTCCATATTCAACCATTCTTAATTTCAGTCTTAGTCCAATTCTCAAATTTTCTGAATTTTAAAGTCACGCATTTTTTTTTTTTTGACTGGCTAAACCAAAAGGTTCAGCCAATCAGAAATTGTATTACTTTTTTCACCCTCTCAGCGCCACAGGCAAAAACAAAGGACTTTTGCGTACAGCATAGATCGAGATCAGACTGCAGAGAACGTGCAGTCTGATCTCGGATCTATACCGTCAGCTCGTTAAGTCAAGTCTGTAAGATAAAAATCTTTCTTGTTTTTTTTTTTAATGGATTTTATTTTCAGCCATCTAACGAGGTCGGATGTATTTGAGCCGTGCTCTGTAAAAAGCGGTCTTAATGCATCTGCAGAAAGTATCGACCCATGTCAGCCTGCGCAGTCCGCGGATCCATAATTATATTATAACTTGGTCAGTGCTATGGAATACGGAGATACATTAAGCCCCCTTTTGCCAGAGCATGGCTCATTTATTATGCGCTAAAAGAGTTAGATCACGTGTCGAATAAGAAGGAAGCTTTTAATGGCTGATGAAATCAAGGCTCAGCTATGAACTGCAATAGGTAGAGTCTTCTTTATAATACACAGAAAATAATTTATCCGGTTCATTTTCGCTGTCAAAGAATCACACCTTGCCTTGCGTATTTCGACCTCTCCTGGCTTTAACAAGAATGTAGAATAAGGTCAGACGTTTGTCTGAATTCCTTGGAGCCAAATCAAATGAGCCATATTCTGGCAGAAGGGGGGGGGGGGGTCAATGCATCCCCGTGATGCATTATATAAGCAAGTCGTCATATAAATTATGGACACCAAAAATCCATTTTGTCCAGCAACCAACTGACTCCTGAGGTAGTCTGTCCTTTGACATGCAGAAAATTTGCCAAGAGCAAAAAAGGTTTCGACTTAGGTCAGCCTGCGCGGACTGCTCAGGCTGACCTGAGTCTATACTTTTTGGCTGATGCATAAGGTCAGCCTGCGCGGACTGCGCAGGCTGACCTGAGTCGATACTTTCTGGCTGATGCATAAAGGCCCCTTTTCACAGAGCATGGCACAAATATATAACGCCAAATACATGTACATAAACTCGAATTTTTTCGACTATTGAAAAAAAGCAGTCCACATAAACCAAGAAAAAATTAACTCCTTTTTGGATTAACTAAACAAGTGGAGGGTGTAGATCCAAGATCATTCTGCAAGATCAGTGCAGTCTGATCTTGATCTATGCCGTACGCAAAAGGCCTTTATTTCGCATCAGGGACTGAAAGGATTAAGCATTTCCGGTGCAAAGTAATGGAAAAAGAAATTCCAGGAAAGTATGGAAAGGTGCACTGCCAATTAATTACGTTAAAACTGAAATAATGTCACAAAAAAGACGTAAATGCCCCCCAAAAACAAACATAACTGGCTACAAAAAATATCCCAAAAACGAAAAAGAAAGGTACAGAAATCGAAAATGAAACCAACCTTTCTCAATAGCAGTTTCGTTTACACACTTGTATATAACGTTTAACAAGTTGCATGTACACCTGGTATAGATTTCACGTATTTGTCCTGATTAAAGCCAACTATTCCACTACGGTATATCCAATATTAATTAACACAACACTAAAATCCCTATATATCCCACAAAAAAACTGCTAGAAAATAGCCTATAGACTAAATTCACAGGTGATTTTTCTCCATTAACGAACACGAGTATTCAGCGACTGAACGACGCGACACTTCGCCGAATACATCCAAAAACCTTGTCAACACCCAATAGCCTTTTGCTATCATCTAAGTGTGCTCGTTTGTGAAGGTTGGTCGTATTTTATGATAACACCACGGTTGAACAACGATCGGTACCGAATTTTGAGGTAAACTTACGTTGCAAATTATGCGTCCTTGAACCCTTTACCGCACAGTCTGGGCTTATGACAACCACGAGGGAGAAATCTTTTGAAAACAAGGTGGGAAAAGGAGAAAATGCTGGTAACCAGCATTTTCTCCTTTTCCCACAATGTTTTCTATCCTATAAAAGAGAAATATCATCATTTAGCAACATTTTTCACCTGCGAATGCTTTGAATTTGGACAAATCCAAAATTTTGTCGTTTGGTAAAGAGTTAAACCTTTTCCCAAACGACAAATATTAGTCTCCTCTTAAATTGAAAGCATTTTGCAGACGACATTTTTGAAATTGATACAAATGAGCTGAAATTCTCTGATAAGGTAGAAAACATTGTGGGAAATGGAGAAAATGCTGGTTACTAGCATTTTCTCCTTTTCCCACGATGTTTTCAAAAGCTTTCTTTCTCAGGGTCGTTATTATTCGTGATTGTGAGATACAGGATAAAACCCTCAGGCTGCTAAGTGACTCAATGCGCTTTTGCGGTGAGTGTAGATCAATACTGCGCAGAATGTGCAGTCTGATCTTTGTTCTACAGTTGCGATAGTAATCCTGTGGAAGAGGGCTTTTAAATGACCCCTTCACAACACAATGCCATGTTTTAAAGACCCCTGATGAAGAAGCCTTTCGAAAACAATTGTGGGAAAAGGATAAAATGCTGGTAACCAGCATTTTCTCCTTTTCCCACAATGTTTTTTTTTTTTTTCTCTCTCTCTTTCAGAGACAATTTGCATGATCAGAACCATACTAAATTTGTTTCTGAAGCAACTTTCGAATTGGACGAGTTTAACATTGTGTAATTTGTTAAAGGGTTACAACATCGTGGGAAAAGAAGATTGATTGATTAACGCCGTTTTCAACATTATTTCAGTTATATCGCGGCGGTTAGTGCACCTTTCCATGCTTTTCTGGAGTTTCTTTTACCAGTACTACGCACAATAGTCTTTCCAAGCCACTGGCTGCTTTCCCACATAACCATCGTCGAAACAATGGTCAGCGGTGAGAGAGGAATGAATCCTGTCGCAATGACTATCATCAATCCTCGGAAAGGAATTGACCAAGCCGGAGATCGAACCAGCGACCTCCTGTTCTCAAGTCCTGTACGCTACCGACTAAGCAACGGGGGCTTGGCGGGAAAAGAAGAAATGCAGGTGACCAGCAATTTCTCCTTACTCCCACAGTGTTTGTGGCGCGTATAAACATTGTAGGAAAAGGAGAAAAGTGTCCTACAATGTTTGTAAACGTGTTTTTTTTTTAAAGGGTCACTAGAACACGTGGTTGTTTGGTAAAGGGTTAAACCTTAACTCTACCAGACGACATTATTTCAAAATCATCTAAATTGGAAGCATGTGCAGACGACAAATCAAATTTAACTATGGAACTGTGGTATTTGGTCTTGAAAGGGATACCAAACACCGTGGAAAAAAAAAGGAGAAAATTGTTTGAAAAGAAATTCCAAGAGAGCTTGGACAGGTGCACTGGCTGCGACGATATTACTGAAATAATGTTGATAACGGTGTTGGAAAATCATACAAACAAACGAAGTACTTTGTTATTACTACGCTTCGATTTCAGTTCACGTATTTGAAAGAGTCAGTAAAGTTCATACTATGTAATACATCAACCATTTACCCACAATTCCGAGTTTTAGCAACCTTGGACAGGAAGGCTTTTGAAAACATTGTGGGAAAAGGAGAAAATGCTGGTTACCAGCATTTTCTCCTTTTTCCACAATGTTTTCTACCCTTTCAAAGACGAATCCCAGCATTTGGGACACATTGAAATTGTCGTCTGCACTTTGTATAATTTTTAGAAAAGTTTAATTTTTTTTTCGTCTGATAAAGAGTTAAACCATCGACAACCTGATAGGATTAACATCATTCGGATATGTTTAGATAACAAATACCATCGATAAAAATGTATGACCGAACGGTAGCGATTGTATCCAAAAACACACCAATCGAAAGCTTTGATTTTCACAGGTAGCACAGATTCCCAGTCGGTAAATCTCTTTGTTTACGTTCTTTGTCCGGGCAGAAAACGTCCGCGACTATCGATCGCTATTATCAACCATTTCGCCTCTTAACCCTTATCATTGGCCCACATTTGTTTGTTTGTTTGTTTGTTTTTGGGCTTTAACGCCGTCTTCCAGCTTAGGTCAGGGCAGCCGGTGCACCTACGCATGTGTTTCCTGGCTTTCTCACACCAGTGCTGAAACAACTTTCTTTCAAAGCCATAGGCTACCCTCCCACATGTATCAGAGGTGTGGCCCGTATTCACCAAGACAAGAAGCTCAGTCGGTTCCGAACAGGGTTTGCAACCAAGCGTGTCCCTGGTTCGAATACCCAGCTCGGACCTTTGTTTCACCGAGGATTGATGATAGTAATTGCGACAGGATTCATGCATCTCTGATCATTATATCGACGACGGTTGTGCGGAAAAAAACAGCCAGTAGAATAGGAAAAAATTGTGTGAAGTATTTGTAAAAGAACCTCCAGGAAGGTATGGATAGGTGCAATGGCCGACTCGATATAACGGATATAATGTTGAAAACGGCGTTCAACACCATTCAAAACAATCAAACGTATTCACTAACCACTCTAACATCATACTCAGTCTACACGTATTTCTCAAAAAATTTTTACATTCGAAAGTAACAACATTTCTGATTGGTTAAACCAAATAACTTAATCAATCAGAAATAGCGTTACTTTCTATATCTAGAGTGAGGCTAAAATGTTTACTAATAGCGTTATTTTCTACATCGAGAAGAAGACACAGACTGGTTACAACATTCGGCATACCTCGGGTGATCCGGTGATCAAATCCCTCGGCTGTATCACGAAGCTTGATACGCACCTACACGGTACATTTCGCACATCTCCGGAAGCACACCGCTTTACCGTTATTGAAATTATAAGGCTCCTCTTAAAAAAGAAAGCACGAGTAAATTTTCTATCGTTATCTTTCTAAGAATCTTTCAGTCGGCAAACACTTTGTACATTCAATTTTTAACGTGGTTTATTAATTCCGTCGGGAGCTTTCATCGACAGATCGATAGAAGTGAATAACTTCACCGTGGTTGTTCATGTAGTTGCTAAGTGATCTACAGGGGCGCCGCCATGTTTAAGATCATGTGATTGGTAGTTCGAAATGGAAGCCTCCTTTATACGGACGAGGTTAGATGTAGGTACGGAATCGGCCGAGTTGTGACGAGTGTGGTTACAAGTGACGTTATTTCCTGTATCTCGAATAAGACTTGGAATGGTTACCTCCCCTGATACACCTGAAGTGTATGATGAACATGTACAACGGAGACCAGTTTAAAATAAGACTAATAATGCAATTTAGATTGGTTTGTGAATACGGGTCCTGCAATACGAAACCGTGGGTTAATTTTCGGAGGGTTCTATACAGGCCAAGATCAGACCACATAAACATGCAATCTTATCTTGTCATTTACTCTCCGCTTCTCTTTACATGCAAATGAACCATGCTCTGTAAAAAGTGTAATAATGCATATACAAAAAGTATAGACCCATGTCAGCCTGCGCAGTCTGTATTACGTTAAAAAATTTCTATCATGTTTTTATTGGCCCGCAGCATGCGAAATGAGACCTTCGGGTATTTGCGTTTTCTTACACTTCATGCATATTCGTTCTAAAACAGCGCCAAGCCCCCGTAGCTCAGTCGGTAGCGTACAGGACTTGAGAACAGGAGGTCGCTGGTTCGATCCCCGACTTGGCCAATTTCTTTCCGAGGATTGATGATAGCCATCGCGACAGGATTCATTCCTCTCTCACCGCTGACCATTGTATCGACGATGGTTATTTGGGAAAACAGCCAGTGGCTTGGAAAGAATATTGTGCGGAGTACTGGTAAAAGAAACTCCAGGAAAGCATGGATAGGTGCACTGGCCACCGTGATATAACTGAAATAATGTTGAAAACGGCGTTAAACACCATACAATCGATTCTAAAACAGCATTAAATAACCCTTTACTAAACAATCCCGAGTTTTGAGTACAATAAAGAAGAAGGCGTGATTAAAAGCAGGGTAAATAATTCATTGCATACTTAAAACACACGTGGAACAATACAAGAAATAGTTTAAACATATTTTATTGGCATACGGTTAGTGGCCCATTGACATATAAACCGTTTTGGTTAAATGATGTAAATTTTGTGGAGACGTTGAAGCGAAGGAGAAATTGCACATTTCGAGAAATATCTCCCTGTGCAACAATGTTTTCCAAAGTGATCTCCTGCAATATGAGAATGAAAACAGAAAAAAAAAAAAACTTCATGCACAAGGTTTTGTGTTAAGATGTCCGTTATCAACGAGCCCCAGATAGAGGGAGTGATTGTGATTTCAAAATTGAAAAAAATTAATCACTCTCCACTCAACCCTATGTCTCATCGAGACGATTCTAATGAGTACCCACAACATAGGGTTTGGAAGAGAAATAATGGATTTAGAATACTATCACTCCCTCTTAGCTGGAGGTCTGGTTCTACCTTATATAAGTCTGTGTCAAACGACAAGGTCCAAACTGAAAGCCTTTGCAAACGACAAAATAAATCTGACTAAAAGGTTAAAACTTGCTTTTCTGGAATGATAGAAAACATTGTGGTAAATGAAGAAAATGCTGGTTACCAACATTTTCTCCTTTTTTCCCACATTGTTTTCAAATGTCTATTAGTGTAGGGTCGTTAAAAATCGCGATTGTTCGGTAAAGGTTAACGATTATATGAACCTTAACCAAATAACGACCCATAGATAAAATCTTTTGAAAACATTGAGGGAAAAAGAGAAAGCGCTTGTAGCCAGGATTTTCTCTATATCCCGTAATCTTTTTCCACCCTTCCAAAGACAAACCTTCCTTTATTTTAGCCACGTTTACTTAACCGTCTGCTAATGGTTTCAATATTTCTCTTTGGACAAGTCTAGTATTTTGTTGCCTGGGGAAGAATTTAGCTTTTCTCTATTCGAATAACGAATACACGTAAGTCAAATTATCTCCCTTGCCAGACAAAGACTAAAGGTAAGCAAGTATAGATCGGTCTTTTCACCTATATTCCTTTGTATTTATCCTTGACTCCCTTATGGATGTTGCGATAGACATAATTTGATTATGTCAAGAATATATCTGTAGTGCAAGAAAATCAAGGCTAAAAACCGAGGAATCCCCTAATCAGGACCAATGTAGTACAATGGAGATGAATCAAGGAAAATAACTGAAGAATGCCCCCCTCCCCTCCCCACACATTGGATGGGGGTGTTTGTTTTTTTTTTCCCTTTCAAAAACAAATTCCATAATTATGTTTGAGACACATTTCATTTGAAAACTAAACAATTCTAAAACCTAGTCGTCTGGTAAAAGAACAGCTAGAGGGCGTACATACAACTCGCCACTAACCAATAGCTGCTTTCTCTCATCGAAGCAACCATGGGGAATTTGACGGAGCTTTAACCCTTTCCCAAACAAGCCCTGGTTTTCACGTGTCTGCAGTACAAGTCTTTTGAAAACACTGTGGGAAAAGGAGAAATTGCTCGTAACGAGCAATTTCTCCTTTTCCCACAGTGTTTTCTACCCTTTTTGAGAACTTCCTGCCATTTTCATCAAATTTAAAATTGTCGTATGCAAACTCTTTGAATTTGGACCAGTCCAAAATTTGTCGTTTGGGAAAGGTTTAAACAGGGTTAACTGTAGGTCGTCCTTACCGGCCTTTGCATTTAATCCCCTTTTTGTGACGTTTAGCCATATCAGTTATAACGCTAGGGTGAAATATAATATGCTTAAAGAAAAATACGGCACACTTCCCAGATCTACTTGCGCGCCTAGCTTCCTGGTCTAAAGATAGACTTTTAAGAAATCTCTAGGTCAGAGATAGCACGTAAACAAGTCAGGACGACAATGGTGGATGGTAAATTCAGTTATCGATTCAGTATGTATTTAAATTATATATGTTTCCTTTCTGACTTTCAAATTCATATTTTTCAATTATTTATAACTTTCCCAGTGTTTTACCTCGATTTAGGAATTCACCAAAATATCAGTCATTCAAATTTCTACCTTCTTTTTGTACTATAAATCTTCCATTGCCCAGTCTTTATCTTTGGCTAAAACAAGGATCGTAAATCTCGTAGAGTATAAACGATCCCCTGCTGAAATTACAATATCACTCCCAAAGAAAACTTTTTAATTTAAATATATATAGTTTTGGGCAGTGCAGATCTAGGATCAGACTTCGCATTCTCTGCACTCTAATCTTGTCCTTACAATGTCCTTATGTCGCCATTTACATTTAACCAAAAATCCCGAATTTTATTGATTTATCGATGTCTTTTGAAAACATCGTGGGAAAAGGAGAAAATGCTGGTTACCAGCATTTTCTCCTTTTCACACAATGTTTTCTACTTTTTCAAAGACAACCCTCGTTATTTGATATACTTTTGATTTGTCGTCTGCAAACGCTTTCAATCTATAAGTAATTTTTATCGTCTCATACAAGACACAAGGGATTAAAGATCGATCTAACCGTTACCACAACAGATAACTCTAGTATTTCATTTCAAGGTCAAGTGGGAGTGTCCTTTGGCAAGGCCTCACAGAGCCCTAGCTAGTACTAGTGAACTTAAGACTGGCACAATTATGTGAGCTGTCATCTTGGTATTAAATTCTGTTGAAAGCGACTTAAACGCTTTATTTGTCAAATACCAATTGGTTTAATGTTTTTTTTTTTCATTCACTTTCAATAATGTTTCAGTGGTATATCACAGCGACAGGTTTCGTATTCGTGTGTTTCTTAGTATCACCAGTACTGGACAGGTGCTCTTAACTCTTTACCAAACGACAAAATTTTAGACAGGTCCAAATTCAAAGCATTTGCAGACGACAAAATAGATGTGATTGAAAAATTGAAATTTGTTTGGGAAAGGGTAGAAAACATTGTGGGAAAAGGAGAAAATGCTGGTTACCAGCATTTTCTCCTTTTCCCACAAGGTTTTCAAAAGGCTTCTTCCTCAGGGTCGTTAAAAGTCGGGATTGTGTGGTAAAAGGTTAAGGGCTTTGCCAATGTACACAAACGCACACACTGATACAAACAAGAAATATCTTTAAAAAAAGATAGACAGTGTAAGAGATACTGGAATATGAATATTGAAACTCTTTTGAGAGGGGGACATCAAGTAGAATAATGAAAAGTAACCTCAGGGGCAATTGTCTGTTTTTCCTAATTTTTTTCATTTTGTTGAAAAGTAGTGCTCTTTTATTGAGTAACGCTTATGAAAATATTGTTTCCAAATAGCACAAGAAAAAAATCATACCCGTACATGTTACCAGTACTTCGCTTAATATTTGTTCAATGTCATTGGGTGCTTTCCAACAGAAACACAATCAAAATCATATTCAACAGTGAGAGGAGAATGTCGCAATGGCTTTTATCAATCCTCGGAAAGAAATTGTCACAGCCGGGAATCGAACTCGTGACCCCATTCCTGGTCTTCCAGCCCTGTACTTTTCCAACTGATTTAATGGGCTCGGTACATAGAAGATTATTCGCAAATATTTGACCAATCAGGTCATCGCATTTATTTGGCCCGATGTGCAGCCTTGCATTCTGCTATTTCGGCTCACAAACAAGCGACTGCTAATGTTGGAAGTGTGCGATAATATGTGTGTTAACAACAGTTGAATTTTAGGAAAAAGTTTAAAAGATGTGCTTTGCGATCGCGTACGGCTTACGTGAGATATACGCAGAGATTACAAGTTTGCGTTATGATTATGATTGACAATGGAACAGGAGCAAAGACCTTCGATCAACGCTATATTACGCAATGGATTAATTAATGTTAGATTTTTTCCTCTGAATCTCTCTGAAAAAAAAAAACATGAACTGTTTTACAGTGGAAAACAAAGGTAAAATATATGAAATACTAATAAAAGGAAAGTACGTTCACTAAAATAGCTAACCTTGTTTATTAGCCCAGGGATCGTATATCACATGTAATATACGATCCCTGATTAGCCTCTGCACATCCAAAAAGGGGCACGTGTCATCAATGTTTCAATTTGACGTTAACATTAACCCTTGATGCGTGAAGAATGCTAAATGTGTAGATACAGATCAGAGTGCAAAAAATGCGGGTTTTTTTACTGTTGGATTCAAACCATCTGCTACTTAAATTAATTACATTTAAGTGTATTATTTACTGAAGGTACATGTAGATTTCAATTATGAAACAGACTAAGTTCTGTTTTGTAGTTTTGGAAGTTCAGCTAAAAGTCGGTTTATCTCATTGCCACGGATCCATGTATTGGGGGCATTCCTATCAGTCAGACTATCTCCCCTGCCAGGTAAAAAAACCCCTAAAGGTAACCAAATAAGAGGTTGGTTCTGTTACCAGTATTTCTTCGTTATTATCTTTGATTCCCTAAGGGATGTTATGATTAATATGATTTATGATATATTTGTAAGGACCCCATGTAATTTTCAAGCGAATCCTCTTCTCAGTCATCAAAGAAAGAGAGGATATATTTTTTTTTTCGGTGAAAGATTGAAATTTATTTCATCGAGTGAAAATCATCGGTAATATTTTCACGAGTGGCGCAGCCACGAGTGGAAATATTACCGATGATGTACACGAGATGAAATAAATTTCGAATTGTCAGCGGAAAAAAAAATCCATTTATTTCATGCCTCTAAACCCTTTTTTGTTGGGACTTTCATCAAAATGCAGTACAATTATTGTTTTCGGTAATTCCCCGTGGTGTACCCCCTCCCTCACATAACAACGCATTACAATATTATGTAAAGCGCGATAAATATACCGTAAATTACGTCATATTTCCCTCCATTTGAATAGCACGCACTGTTTACTTAGGTAACTAGTGCGCGGGAACTACTGTTTCCACCTTCAATTGAAGAGTTAGAAAGTATGAAACCAGTATTTTCACTGGTCATAACAATGAAATAACAAACCATAATCCACCATTATTTCTCGATAAACTACCAAAAAGCATCAAAGAAATGCATATATATCGATTTGCAGAAAGATCTGACTCGATTTTATTGAGATATTTCTCAAGATTCTACCTGCGTAGTGCAAGAAAATCAAGGATTAAAACCAAGTAATCCCCTTGCGCTAGGTGCAATGTAGCACTGGAGAGGAATCAAAGGAAATCAAATGAAGAATGACACCGCCCTCCCCCCCCCCCCCACCCCCGCCCCCGTTGCACGTCATAGAGCTCTCAGTTAGTAAGGTACAAGGTAAGTAAGACAGGGTTCGTGAGATCAAATCTCCGTCAAACTCTTTGTAAAGATATAAATTAACGTGGTGTCCGTGACTGTGAGGTACAGAGTCAGCCTCGTTGCCATAAGCTCCCTGGTTCGATTCCCGGGAACTGGAGTCAACTTTGAGGCTGTTTATTGACCCACAAATTCGGCGCGAGTACTAGTGTAGTTTCCAGGATGCAGAATAGAGAGAGACTAATATCAGTAGCAAGAAGCTGTTTTTTAATCGATGATAAAAATGAAATATCTTTAATAACAATATGATATTCATTGCGGAAAAATTGACAGTTCTCCCATCTCTGAATATTGTTTCGACAATGTATATGTGGAACAAAGGCCAATGGCTTGGAAACGGTGTGCTCCAAAGCACTTGTTGAAGAAACTGCAGGATTTTATGGATAGGTGCACTAGCCGCAGTAATAGTACCGGAATAATGCTGACTAAAGCTTTAAACACCAATTATTAAGCTTTCAACCCTTAATCAAACATACTATCGATGTTTTTCGACAATGGGGAAGTAGGAATCATGAAAAAAACAAGTGGGATAATAAAAATAAATGAACTGTGCTCTGCGAAAAGGGGACTTACTGAATCTTGCAAAATGTATCCACTTCAGTTCAGCCTGCTCAGTTTGCGGACTGCGCAGGCTGGACAGGGTCGATACTTTTGGCAGATGCATTACGCCCCCTTTTGCACAGAGCATGACTTATTTATATGAGTCATGCTCTGTGAAAAGGGGGCTTTATGCATTTGCGAAAAGTATCGACCCATGTCAGCCTGCGCAGTCCGGGCAGGCTGACATGGGCCAAAACTTTTCGCTGTCTTTGCATTTTTTGCATGTCAAGGGATAATTCTACCTCATGATTCAGTCGGTTGTTTGTCACAATGGTTATTATGGATCCATAATTAGGTGATGTCTTGCTTGGTATAATTCATCACGGAAATGCATTAAGCCCCGTTTTCACAGAGCACGACTCATGTCTACTCTTTCTACGCCAAAGATGTAAACCCAAACTCTCTCGATGGCTGAAAATACAATTACAACAAAACCACAAAAGATTAATGACCCATGCTCTGGCAAAAGGGGGTTTCATGAATCTCCGTGATCCATGGTACCTATCAAGCCATCACATAATTATGGATCCATAATAGCCACTTTTTTTAACAACCGACTTAATCATGAGGTAGACTAGTCCTTGGACATACAGAAAATTGACCGATAGCGAAAAGTTTCGGCTCAGGTTAGCCTGCGCGGACTGCGCAGGCTGACCTGGGTCGATACTTTTCGCAGATGCATTTTTAGCCCGCTTTTCTCAGAGTACGGTTTATTTTTATCATAAAAGTTTTACAAAACAAGCAGACGGTATAGATCCAAGAATAAACTGCACGTTCTGTGCAGTCTGATCTTGGATCTATGTCGTCTGCAAAAGGCCCTGTTTTCACCTATGCCGCTGGAAGGTTCATCAGTCCTTAACTTCAAACCTCTTGATCTTCTTCATATTTACTCTATAGACTTGACCTAAAGTGGCGTGTAAGACGGAAGTAAAATCCAGTAGATACATCTTTAATCGGCTAGATAGATTTCAGACGACAGACCTCACGATCATATGTCTCTATAAGCGGCCAATAAATCAACATGGCCATCGCAACTTTGACAAGGGAGAGAACTAGACTATTAGGTTCGGAAGACGCCCCGTCTGCACCAAGTAGGTCACAAGCAATGGAAAAGGCGCTATTAGTGGTTGCGATTGATTTTGGTACAACATATTCTGGATGCGCTTTCTCCTGGCGGCACGAAAAACAACAAATCTACCTGAACCAATGGGGCAGGGCCGGGGAAGTCGGTCAGCAGAAAACCCCTACATGTCTCCTCCTTGACCGCAATAAAAAACTTCACTCGTTTGGCCATGAGGCAAAAGTGAAATACGAGACTCTGTCACAACTAAACCAACACGGAGATTGGTATTTCTTCTGGAACTTCAAAATGTCCCTTCATACAAAAAGGGTAAGAATACGTTTGCAATCTGTACAATTAAAACAAAAGTATTATATATATGTTTGTACAGACAATTTAGTGTGAGCCACAACTTTGGTTTGGTATTGACTTCTACTAAGCAAGTATCATTGCAGGGTTTTTTTTTTTTTTTTTTCTAATTTTTGTTTGTTTAAAATAGCTAGGTGCCTTAAAGCTACATACAATAAGACTACAAAAACCAAAACTTACACACACACAAATAAAAAAAAAATGACTGTACAATCAATTTTGTTTTGAAGAAGAATATCAACAAGTGAGTCCGTGAAAGATTAGGGTAAAAAACAAAAAGAATCGATCACATTTTATACAAGAACTTTCTTCCCTTTTACTACCCTGTTACGAAAGCGATAAGTCTATTTTAGACCACCCGCTTGATTTTACAAGCATGCGTGGAAGGATTCAAAACAAACACTATGCAAATGCAACCAAAGAAATCCGACAGTGTAAAACAGGCTGCTAGTAGTCATATTTATACCAATTAGAGAGCAAAAGTAGATTTGCCCTATTAAAATCCCTATCCCCTATTTTTGCTCTCTAGCCGCCCTTCACCCCCCTTGCACGCGCCCCCAAAAATATTTTTACCATCACGCAACGGCTAACCAACTAACACATTTTTTTAAAAAAATTTTTAAAAATTTTTTGCTAGCTATCCGGCTTACCAATCAACTAACGCAACGGCTAACCATAAAACTAATAATAACAATTTTATGAACATTAAGCATGCTCATAAAATGGGTTAACAAGTCAGCAAACAAAATGGTAAAACCCCCTTTCTAAAATATTTTTTATTTAAATCAATTTTTATTTTTTAAAAAAATTTTTGATTTAGCTAGCTAACACATTTTTTTAATAAAAAAATTAAAAAATAAAAAAATAAAAATTTTTTTTTTTGTTTAAGAAAAACCAACGCAATGACTAACCAACTAACACATCAGCCACACAATCGCTTAACCTTTTTCCACCCCCATCAACCAACGCACGACGCAATGACTAACCGGCTTATGAGTTAGTCTGTGGGTTAAGATGTTGGTGAAAAAAATAAAAATTTGAATATTTGCAAGTCAAGTTAATAAAGTAATATTATAAAAAATGGAGATTAAAAATTTTATAAAATTAATAATAATTATCATGTTAATGACACCATATGCTTTTGCTATATTAATTGATTTTTTAACAAGTAAAAGAAAAAATTTTTATTTAATAAAAAATAAATAATGGAAGAGAAAAATAAAAGGTTTGCACCGCCAATAAAATACCCAATTACATTTTACCCCCCAAATTTTATACCATATTCATTATTACGCATAGAATGTACTATAGATGATTTTAATTTATATAGTGATTTAGAAAAAGCTATTACTTTAAAAGAAAAATATGAAAAATTAAAAAACGGAATAAACTATAAAACTGGGAAAAAAATACAATATGGAAAAGAAACTTATATAAAAATTTTACAAGATTTAAAAAATTGTGTACTTTTACTTAATACAAGAGAAAAAGAAATTAGTAAAGAAGATTTACAAGTGATAGAAAAAATTAATAATGAAGTGAACATTATTAATAACTTAATAGAAGATTACAATGAAAAAAGGGATCAATTACTTAAAGAAATGGATAAATTAACAAATTGGAAAGATTATATAATTTTTGGTGGTAAAAAATATGGTATTTTTAAGCATAGTTATCACCTTATTCACCTTGAAAATGATTGTTTAGGCAGATTTAAATTTGCATATGAAGAGGAAAGTTTATTTTATAAAATAAAAAATTATCTAACAGGATCAAATTATAAAATCAACATTCTAGAATGTGCAACATGTAGTAAAATTAAAAAGACAACAGTAAACAAAAATTTGTAATTTTTATTTGTTCTTAACACAAATAAAAATTTATTTTTCGTATTCCTTAATCCTATGATGCCCCCAAGCAAGTGTATGAATTCCATCAGGTAAAATATACCTTTTATCATCATTTGCGCTTAATGCTATTTTATTAATTTCTTCTGTATAGTTTTGATGTTTATAACTTCTTATATTTGTCATAATTCTATGGTGAATATCATTTTTTTCTAAACAATTTAGATAATCATGATGTGTTATATTTTCTTTAATTATATTTTTCTTAATCCCCTTACATTTTTTACTTTCTTTCCCATCATCCATTTTAATACTGTACATTTTTGGTTTTAAGCCGACACACTCAACTATTTCCTTCCCATTTGTTTCATCCTTAAACATTCCTATAACCTTTTTATTTATACCAACTGGCATACCTGAAGGATGTCCCTCCTTAGGGTAATCGCTTGTATCAAACTTTTCTTTCACATCACCCGCAATATCCTTATAAAAATCATCTGTTTTAATTTCATACAATAAACTATCAGTGTCAGTAAGTCCCAAAGTTGACCTATCTCCATATTTTGGTTTAATATAGTTATAATGAAAATCATACATCAAAGTTTTACTTAACTCAAGAATGGAAAACCCTAAATATATTGGCTTGTTAAATTTTATCTGTGTTTTTCCCATATGAATGGATACTAAATTTTCATTAAATATTTCTGAATGTTTAAAGTTTGGTTTGTTTACGAATTTTCTAGCTGATTGTCTACTTCTGACAAGCCTAACATTTACCCTTTTTCTTATATTTTCCATAGTTTTACCAAATACTGAATTATTCATTAACTTATAAAAAATTTTTTCAAACTCACTGTTTCCTTCTTTTGCTCTCATTTTTGTGTTTAAATCTATGTATGGTTTTAGCCAATCACTCTCTATAACTTAATTCCACTATGCACCTTTTTAAGCTTTAGACCAAGACTTAAACACTGTTTTAAACTTTCACAATGTATAACATAGTTCTTTTTATTGTTTAAATTTGGGATTAGTTTTTCAACTCCATTAACTTTAATTCTCTCTGCTGCAAGAGGAAGATCATTAAAATAATCATGCAGTTCTTTAGGAACATCTAAATCAACTTCTAAAAAACAGGGACGCTGTTTCCAGTTGTTTAATTCCTTTTCTGTCATCCATTTAAATCCACCAGTCTGAAGCTTTTTACTCATTGCCCAGCCATACAAATTATTTGCATCTAAATATTTGCAAAATACAGAAGGTTTCTTTGAATTAAACATTTTACCTAAATATTTATTATTAGCTTTTATTTGTCTTTTAACAATCATTGAAATCCCACCCCTAATTCCCCTTTCAATAAATTGGATTTTATTTGCATCTCTAAACAGTTTTAACTTAACACCAGTTAACTTTAATGCTGCATCCCAAGCTAAACCAGGTGCAGTAAAATACCAGGCAGGGTCTAATTTATAAACTTTAAAACAAACTTTTCTAAAACTTTCAAACACATCAGCTAAAAGAAGAATATCCGTTTTTAAATATAAATCATGATATTCACCAAGAGTTTTAATTTTAAATGTTTTCCATACCTTTTTTGCATGTTCATAATCTTCTGATGAAATTTCTTTTCCAGTAAGTTTTGAATAAAATGCTTCTATAGGTGGTAATTGCGTTTCATTTAACCTTTCTAAAGAATCAATATATTCATATGGATAAACTCCCTTTCTTTTAAGTAAATTAAATTTTTTTTCATCTGGGTAAAACTTTTTTAAGTTTTCAAATTGATTAACATTTAAATTTTCTACTAGTTTTGCTAAACTTGTATCCATAAATTTAAAACTGTCTACAAATCGTGTATCTTTATAAATATCCTTTATTTTATTTTTATTTTTCCATTGACCAACAAAAGTCTTTTTTGTAAAACTTATATATTTTTCTTCATTGTTTGGTATGACATTAATTTCCCCCTCACTAACACCAAGACTTTTAACAAACAAATGAGAATCATATCCAGATAAATTATGAAAGAAAACAGGGAGAAAGTTTGGTTTTCGAAATTTAAGATTGCATTTATTATGTGCCGCTCCTCTATAATTACCACTAAAATGACAGTGGTCTCTTACTTTTTTCCATCTATCTTTATCTTCTTCCTTTTTCTTTTTTTCCACTTTTTCCACTTCTTCAACTACATCTTCTTCATCGCTTTCATCTTCTTCATCATTTTCTTCTTCCTCTCCAAACTTCTTATTACAAAGATAACAAGTATCTGCTTTATTAAAATCTTCTGCGTCCTTTTCAGTAAGTATCATATCTTTTTTTGGTAATTTAAAAATCTTCCTGGTTAGGTTTTCTATTTCTTCCACAAACTTTTCCTCTGCTTTTTCCCCCCGATATTGCAACAATCTTGACTTAAAAACATTTTCATCAGAGCTTTTTAAAAAGAAAGCATAACCTGTTGGGACATGCATATGAATTTTTGTTGTTGAACTTTTACTTGGGTCTGGTTTTGCGTGTTGTATTGGTACAAGTGCCGTTTCAAAATCGCCATAAACAACAAAAGGATGCCGTTGTGTTTTAACCCAGTTTTTAAACATTACTATACTTTCTTTTTTTGAAGGCATTTTAATTCTTACAGCATCTTCTTCATAGCAACACACTCTATGATTTTCCAAAACGCTTTCACTTGTAAAATGCCCTAAACAGCTCCAACAAAAAAACAGTTTATGCCCATCTTTTGATATTTTTGCTCTTAATAGTGCACTCGGATTTTTTACCCAAACATAATGACTATTTCCATCTTCATCTTTTATTAACAAAAGAACCACTAAATGTTTTCTACCAAAAGTTTCTTTTCTTTGCCTTCTAAGAGGATATAATCCATCTTTCTCATCATAACCTATAACAACGATAGAAAAATCTGGATTTTGATTTTCAAATTTATTAATATCACACAATTTAACAGGACATTTTATTCCTCCCATATTTAATTCTTTTATTTGTTCTTTTAATTTTTTGTCAACTCTTTGTGGATCTTTTTCTTTTGGATAAGCTTCCCTCATAACACAATATAAAAAACAGTTATGATCCTCCATATTTCGAATATTGACAAGCCCATTTCTATTATTTGCTCTTTTTAGTCCTGCTGGTAAAGGCAGCCATGAACCAGCAAGCCCCTCCCATAACGGTCTATTTTCTACAACATATAATTTTAAGTTTATAACCCTTTCAAAAAACCAACCGCTTTCTTTTTGTAAAAAATGGTCAAAACTTTCCATAATTCGTTTTACCATTTCATCATATAGTACATTTACATTGCTTTCTCTTGTAATAATTTCTTGGCGTGTTTGAAATTGGCTTTCTGTTCTTTTAATACCAGTAGGTGTTTCCTTCGCAAATTCACATAAAAGTACTAGCTTTACCTTTGTATTGCTATGGTTTCTTAAAAAACTTGTTATGCTTTCTTTACATACTTCTAAAAAATCATCCGGCCCCCATCCCCCTACTCCATCTATAACATGTTGTGTCGCAAATTCTCTTAATGCCGACATTTCTTGTCTTAATTCGAGGTTTGGCATTGCTCTTCTTGGCAAGCCTTCTTCTACATTTTCTAAAACTTGGTTTAAAACTTGTGGAATTTGTTCTTCTTCAACATTACCAGTTAACCAATTAGTAAAATTTCTTACTCCTCTCCTCACACTTTGAGGAATTACCGCCGTGGCAACCCTTTGTGCACCACTATATAAATTAGATGCAATCATTTGACTAGCATCTGTTAATCTATTGATAAATCTTCGTGAAAAAGAATTCATCTCTATATTTTTTTATGCAATTAAATCTTTCTTAAGTCAAATTTTATTATTTTTATAAAATAATAAAATTATTGAATAACAATTTTATATTTACCATTCCACACTCTACCATTCCAATTTTCAATTGTTTGAGGGCAACGATCTATGTATTTACCAGCCTTGTAAATCGATGGAAATTCAATCACTTCTTTAGTTTCAACATCCTTTAATATTACTGTTTTAGGATTTTTACCAATATTCTTTAGTCTATCATAATTAGGTTCTTTTTTAAGTGGTATTGCTTCTTCGGGGTATAACCCATGCTCTTTTAAAACATCAATAAACTTTTTCTTGCTCCAATAGGAATACCACTTAATATTATTATCTGTTAATATTTTCTTAAAATCGACTGTCTTTAGCATATTTTTATTTAAGTAAAAAATTACTTAATACACTACACTCATTTTATTTCCATCACTCTGAAAGTTAATTAACCTATCACTAAGTAAAACAGCATAAGCTTCAACATTTGCTCCTGGCGGATTTGTAAAGCTAGCTCTAATATGAATATCAGTTATAGAATACTTAATTCTTTCCCTTTGCTTTGATACATCAAATACAAACAAGGGAAAAAGTTTTTTATAATCATCAGGATTAATATTTGGATTTGAAACTAGTTCATCCATGTTGTAAAACTTTTTTCTAAATGTAGCGGCTTCGTCATATATTCTTCCAATTAGATTTGTTTCAAAGTTTATGTTATGTTCATTATGTGGATATTGTTTTGAGGATAACACAGCTTTAATATTTCTTACAGTTAAGTGGTCAAATATAGCTGCGTTTTCTTCCTGATTATCTCGCTTATTTGATTGAAAACCAACAATTATAAAACGCGGTACTTCAGGTGTTGATTTAGTTGCTAGTCTCCAAGCAAAGTTAGTAATGTTTGGTACTGCTATTGTATCTGATTGTATCAATCTATACCCAACAGGAAATCTTTCTTTTTTTTCGATAAATTTTAAAAGTTCTGATCTATTTCCAAGTTCAGGCATTACATGCGGCATAAACCAACTTATTTTACTTAAAACAACTTTTCCTGGAAAATTATTAGTTGCATTGCCTGCACCATCTAAGGCTGAAGCAGCTTTAAAAATTGCATTATTATTACCTGTTCTTGTTAAGGTTAAAGTATGTTTCATACCATATACTACTTTGTTGTAATCTTCACAAAAGCCAAATATATGTTTTAACGGAACGCAAATATTAAATGAACCAACAGGATTTGAACTAAAAATCCAATCTCTTCTTACTTTAAATCCGCTATTAGTATCACGACTTGCTCTAAGTCCGGTATCCTTAAACCAAAGTTGGTTTAAACCTTGTGATTTAGAAAAATCATCAGGATATTTTAACAACCCCAACATTGTGCTAACATAACCAGGATAATTAATATACTCAATATCTTGCTCTTCAAGTTGATATCTGATACTTTTAAACAAATACATTATTGCATTATTTGTTAGCGCTACTAAATTATCATTTGCATTAGCAATATTACCATCATAAGGATTACCATTATCTTCTCTTACAAGTTGCCCCTCAAAACTTAAGTATGATTCGGAAGGATGAAGAAAAATATCCTTGTTTCCAATATCAATCCTAATATTACCACCATTGTTGTTTAAATTAGTTCCTATGGTAGGTTCATACTCAAAGTATTCATATTCATCAATACTATCATCTTTTAAAATTGGTGCTTTAACATTTAAAATGTCCATTTTTTATATATACATTTATAATTTTTTAAGTTAAAATTATAAATGTGTTTTGTTTTTTAATTTTCTAACCATAGTTGAGGAAATGTTTTATTTTCATCATTTACATAAACACCCTTAAGTTTAATTGTTTTAAGTTTTTCTGCATTAGCATTCTTTATTATTTTCGGATAAATTTTATTACCATAAAGTAAGGTTATCTCTGGTATATCTTTTTCTTTTAAATATTGATTTACTTCATCTTCAAACTCCTTAACAATATCAGCTTTTTCAGGAGACAATTTTAAAACAACCTTTTTATAATCATAAACTGTATTATTTACTTCAAGATTTTCATCTTCTTCATTAATTTTAAATTGTGCATGACGGATACCAACTCTTTTTGTATTGTATATTTCATATTTTGTTAATCTAAAAATTAGCTTTCCCATATTTTTTATTTAATGTAATAATTACTTAAGTTAAATTAAAAATTATATTGTTTTTATCCCTTTACCCCTTTTTTTGTTTAACTTCTTTACCATTGTTTGTATATTAACGGCACCACCATCAATCAATGAACTTACATTTTGTTCAACAGGTTGTATTGTTGGTATGGTCGGAACTTGACTATATTTTTCAATAATCTTTTTAGATTTTGGTGTTAAAGCCTTTTTAACTAATCTAGTTCCTGCATCAACTGCAGCCGCCTTACCAGCCTCTAAAACTTTCTTTGCTCCTTCTTTTGCCACGCTTTTACCAACATCAACTGCAGAACTTGCTATTTGCTTAGCCACTCCACTTGTAAATAACCTACTTAAAAAATTGGCTAAGGTATCAAATATACCTGCACCGCCGTAAGCATATGTTCTTTTAACTCCTCTCTTTTGTGATGTAATCATTTTTATAGTATAGACATTAACTTTTTATATCTTTTTGCGTTTAATACTTTTTGTCTTTTTAATTCATCGCAAATACTTACCAACTCATTTTTTACACCCGTATGACCCGCATCCTTGCTAGACATTAAAAGGTCAAACCTTCCTAATAGTGCGTTGGGGTCTGATGGTATAACAATAGTTGTTTTCTTTTTTCTTAATCCTATCCAGCTTTTTCTTTTTTTTCTTTAAGAATAAATTTATGAACATCACTAACTACACTTTCCCATTTTTTATCATTTGTATAATAATTTTTAAATTCTTTGTTTGGATCATTATCAACAAACATAATATCACTTTAAAAAATCATACGTTGATAATTTTTTCGATCTTTGTCAGTAAGTTTTTCTACATCTGGATTTTTTGATAAAATAAGTTCCCATAATCCATCACTAGCTTGAAATTTTTCTTTTATACCCTCAAGAGAAAAAGTATTATTATCTAAATTAAATGAAATTACTTTATTACCAAATTTAAATTTTTCTTTGCTTTCGTCAAAATGTATTCTATAGATATTATCAAAATCATATTTATAATCTTTTAATTTTGTATTAAAAACTTTAACAAAATCATAAATTTCTTTATTCTCTTCATAATTCTCTAGTTTTTCTAACTTCGGTATAGCTGGTAAAGAAATTTCACTACCTTCTTCTGTATGATAACTAGGTGGAGATGAGGAGGGGTGGGTAAGATAAGTTGGTAATTCTAATGGTGTAGCCATTATTTGTTGAGAAAGTTGAGCAGGTAATTGTTGAATCCCCTCCCTAATAGGTGTCAATCCCTCAGTAATTCTTCTAGCTGCTTCTAGTTGATACCTACCAATATTTTTAGTTGCTTCTTCTTGTATCTCCTTTTGCGATTTAGTTAAGGGTTTAAAAAACTTAGTTATTTTTTGTTGCAGTTCAATATCACCTACTCTTTCAGCAAGTAGCTTATCACGAACCAGCTTTTTTCTTACAAGATAATCTTTTACCATCTTATCTCTCGTTTTATAATCGACATTTATAAAAGGCATTTTTTTAAGTAAAAATTTATTTTAATTTAATCGTTATTACCTATCTCACAAGCACAAGAACACTTAAACTTAGGACATTTAATATGGAAGGGAGCTCCCATGATTCTTTTCAACCAACCTCCGAAAGGACTCACGTGCTTCTTGTCTTCCCCTTTCAATTAAACTTTCTTGTTCTTCAGTATTAATCTTTTTCTTTGACTTAGCCCGTATCTCTTCCTTCATCACCTTATATTTTTTAAGTTCGTCCATAATTAAAGTAAATTCTGAATGATCTATTTCATTGTCTGATATTGCTTTTGATATATGAGTATTAAGTGTATCAAGTTTTGCATCTGCCAATATTTTAATCTGAAGATGTTTTTCTGATTTTGTTCTGGTTCTTCTAACTACAAACTTACCTACTATTGCCAAAAGACCAACGCCTAGGGCACAACCTTCTAAAGCTATTGTTGCTGGTATTGCTACAACGGTACTTAATAGAGCTATTCCGCCTGCTCCGGCAGCTAATGCTGTTGTGGTTAGTCATGTTTCAACGTTATCTACTGATTTACTAATCTTTAAATACTTTTTACATAACTGTTCTCTAATTCTCACTTCTTTTTCAAGAAAATCCTGTATCTCTGATATCTTTTTAAGTCTAAAAGATTGGCCATTGTCTCCTGGTTCTAATGTTGGCGCATTTGGTATATTTCGTTCTTCTGGTAATACTGGATAAATCTTTTCTATTTCCATTTTTTTAATAGCAACTATTTTTTTAAATAGAATAGTAAAGACGACACAAAAATTCACCTTCATTAATTTTTACTAGGTTGTTAGAGTTGTTTGTAATTGTGGTAATCACAATATCATTATCCTCAAGAATAACTTCATTCGTTAAACTAAATTGTTTAATTTTTAAAGCATAAGGTAAAGAAATTAAAACAACTCCTCTACTCATCATAAAACCAAAATTTAAACCAATAATTTTAGTTTCTTTTGCTTTTAGTACAATAGGTTGTTGAGCATAAATATCCCATGTAGTAGGATTAACTTTTTTAGCTGGATATGCTTCTACAGGTTTCCAAAAAATAGTTTTTGGTTGAAATATTTTAGGTTTGTTGTTTCCAAATTTATGCACATTCATACTTTTTTAATTTATAATATTGCCCCTAATATAGGAATATTAGCAAATGGACTATTAGGTCCTAAAAGAAGACCTTTTCCATCATAAATTTCTCCACCTTGTTTTAAATACAATCCATTACCTATATTTTCTAATCCTTTACCTTTGTATGGTTTAAGATATAAGCCTTCTCCATCTGTTTCAACTTGGCATACACAACCACCTTTTTTAAGGTAAAGACCATTACCCATCGCTTTTTGAACACCTGAAGATGCTAAACCAGATAACGCACCAACTCCTAAAGCTGGTAAAACGGTTCTTGCTAATGCAGGTAATGCTGCTGATGCTAATCCTGCTAACATTCCAAGAAAACCACCTTCTACTTTCATGTTATGCTTAAGCTGATTAATTGACATTCTAATGATTATCCCTTTACCTGCTTGTTGCGCTTTATATAATCTATTTGCTTGGGTTTCCGTTAATGCAATTATATCATCGCCTATTAAGTCTTTATGACTTAAACGAATATTTACTGGACAACCAGAATTAAGGGCACGTTTTAACTTTTCCTTTTGCCCTTCTGATATATTTACTTTATCTGTAATGTAATTTGTCATTTTATATTTATCTTGCTTCTCTTATATGAAACCTGATTGTTAAATTTTCGCCTCTAAGATTTAGTAAATTTCCATCTTGGTCGGTTAGCGATACGTTTAAATCATGTATTACATCTAATGTTAGCGGAAGATAAACTAAATTTACTGGATTTTCTATTATTTTATATCCTGGTGATACATTAGGAAAAAAACTATAAATTGTTTTTCTTTGTGAACCATTAACATAACTACCAGAAATTAAATCGATGTTAACTAACAAGCTATTAATACTTAAAATATTTACTACATTTTCTGATTCGTGAAATCCTTGTTCATATTTAGCACCTGTGAAACCTAGTACTTTTGCTAAAGAATTCTGTTGATTAAAATCTACCTGATAACCATTTTCTAGAAAAAGAACAGACTTTAAAGTATTAGTGTTTGCTGAGATGTTAATATAATATTCTTCATTAACTTCATCATAATGTCTTTTTTTCCTCATTTCTTGTTGAATAAAATCATTAATATCAACTAAATCATAACTTCCTTCAGGTATTTTTATTTTTACCCATGTTGTTCCATTGTCTGGTGAATAAACAAAAATGTTATTGCTTTCATCAATATTAGGAAATGAATAATAAGTTTCAAGATTAACCAACGCTATTTCATATTCTTTATCACGTTCTAATTGAAGTGGTGGAGTAAATCTTGTACTAAAATCTGTTTTGTTATTGCTTACTATAATTTGAAATGATGTTTTATGGGCAGTGTTCTTTACTAATTGTTTTAGTAATTCTTCTTCCATTTTATATTTAATAAAAATATATTTTAAACAAAAATATATTTTTAATTTTCTGGAATATAAAAGCTATCAAATCCATTTCTATATTTACCGTTGTATTTTTTATTGGATAAGTCAATTACAACAAATCCGTGAGGTTTTTCCCAACAATTTTTACAAAAATTAATAAACTCAGGTTTTGGCATATCATCCCCCACATGATCGCTATAAATATGACTAAGATTTTTTAAGTCTTGTCTAAACAAACAAATAAAATTTAGCGTTTTCTCTAATAGTTTGACGAGGTAATCTAAAATAATTTTGCGATAGATAAAAACAATCGGCATTACTATGTCTCCCTCTTACGTAATAGTTTTCGCATTTGTTTTGTCTTTCCAAGAGTAAATCATCAAAAATCATTAAGTTTTTGTTTTGCCCGTTTAATTCTCTAGGATCTGGTACATCGCTTGCATGTTCAAAAAATTCGCACTTAATATCAGATTTTTCTTTGATTGTTTTTGCCCATTCTTCAACCAATGCTAAAGGAGAAATATCATTTCTTTGCACTTCATCTTTAAATGAAAATAATCTTAAAATATATTCTTTTGGTATTTCTTCTTCAAATGCTTTTTTTAATATGCGATATTCTGGTTGAAACAAACTTTTACCAAAAACGCTTAAGTTATTATAATCTAACCAATCAGGTCTTAACAAAAGGTTAAGTAAAAGCGTAGTTTTACCACATCCTGATTTACCTACTATTAAACCTCTGATGCTTCTTGGTAAAAGGGGATGGTTAAATCTTTTTGATAGCGCTTCATTCCATGATAAATTAACAATTTCCATTTTATATTAAAAAATTTAATTTAATATAAAAATGTATTGTGTTAAGTGTAAAAAACAAACAGAAACAAGCGATTTAAATTATAGCATAAGTAAAAATGGAAGAAATATGAAAAGAGGTAAATGTGTTGAATGTGGAACAACTAAAACACAGTTTATTAAAAATACAAAAACAGATAAAAAGGGCGGTTCTTTGTTAAACAAGGTTATCAATAACTTACCTGTTGAAATGCATTTACCTGGTCATAACTTCACTGGTCCTGGTACTAAGTTAAAGAAAAGATTAAATCCTGATTTAACGCCTAAAAAATGGTAAGAACCTGTAAATCGTGTTGACAAAGCGGCATATCATCACGATATATGTTATCTTAAACATGATGATACTAAAACACGTAATGCTGTTTGTGATGTTAATATGCTTAAAGAGTTAAAAGGTATTTATAATCCAACAATTAAGGAAAGAATGGAAAGAGGATTGGTTTCCACATTAATAGGAACAAAGAAAAGATTTGGAATGGGAATTAAAAAAAAAATAGTCGAAGTATAACGCTGGCAGAAGAATTACATAAACCCGTAAAAAGAAAATTTAAAAAAAAGAAGAGTTAGAGTAGGAGGTATCGATAGGATATGGGCAGCAGATTTAGTAGATATGCAAGCATTTTCTAAACTTAATCATGGGGTAAAATATCTTCTTGCTGTCATTGACATCTTTTCAAAGTATGGGTGGCTAATACCATTAAAAGATAAAACGGGAAAATCTGTTTCTGTTGCATTGAAGAGTATTTTTAAAGAAAGAAAACCTGAGAAAATGTGGGTGGATAAAGGTAAAGAGTTTTATAACAAAGATGTTAAAGACTTGATTGAATTGTATTCCACTGAAAACGAGGAAAAATCTAGCGTTGTTGAGAGATGGAATAGAACAATGAAAGAAAAAATGTGGAAATATTTCTCTGCTAACTCAACAAACGTTTATATTAATGCGTTGCCAAATCTTGTTAAAGAATACAGTAACACGAGGCATTCTTCTATTAAGATGACACCAACTGACTGAAGCAAGTAAGAAAAAGAATGAAAATAAAGTTTGGAAAACGTTGTATCCTGATTATAATCAAGCAAGGGAGGATATCGAACCAAAGTTTTCTGTTGGAGACAAAGTAAGGATAAGTAAAAAGAAAAAGACTTTTGAAAAAGGTTATACAACAAGATGGACAGAAGAGGTTTTTACAGTTTCAGAAATAAAACATACATCGCCTATAACATATAAGATTAAAGATTTAAATGGCGAAGAAATAAAAGGCAGCTTTTATGAACCTGAACTACAAAAAACTAGTCAAGAGGTGTATAGAATAGAAAAGGTTATTAAAAAAGGAAAAAAGAAATCTCTCGTTAAGTGGAAAGGTTATTCTGATGAGTTTAATTCATGGGTTGATAATAGTGCTATTATAAATATTTAAATATATTTAAAAATGTATGCTATTTTAATTGATAATATAACTTTACCAAATAAACCTTTAAGCAATTTCGAACTTGCAGATACCGCAAGAAAATTAAAATTGAAAAATTTTAAAGGAATATTTTTAAGAGATACCCTACCTAAAAAAGTAAAAAATAAAGAATGTGGTATATTAAATCTTGATGATACTGGTGGACCTGGCACTCATTGGGTTGCATGGTTTAAAGATGGTAATAAAAAAATTTATTTTGATAGTTATGGTATTTAACCGCCTAATGAAATTATAGATTATTTAGGGAATTTGATACACTACAATACTGACCAATTACAACAAGGAGGGGAAGTATTTTGTGGACATTTATGTTTGTACATTCTTAAAGAGTTATGCGATAATAATAAATTCCAAAATGTTTTAAATAAACTTTTTTAGCAATATTAAAAACGATGCCTGTCGATAAATTTGGAAGAATGGATGAAGTTAAAACGACTGGTGATGGTGTTTCGCTCACTTACATCACAAATAATTTTTTACGTAAAGATGGAACAACCCCCGTTAGCGGTTCTATAAATATGAATGGAAATACATTAACGAGGGTTAGTAATCCAGTAAATCCGCAGGATGTTGCCACAAAGGACTATGTTGATGCCAACGCAGGTCTGTTAGATGAAAATGGGGGATACCAAATGACTGGGTATTTAAACATGGGATTTAATAAAATAAAAAACATAGCTGATCCTGTGGAGCCGAATGAAGCAGCTACTAAAAAATATGTGGATAGTAGTGGTAGAGCAATAGTTCAGCAACATGATGGTACTTTTTCTGCTGTTGCAGATATAAATATGAGGGGATATAGTTTAACAAATGTTATAGAACCTGCAGAACCACAAGATGTTGCAACAAAAAGATACGTTGATGTTGCTAATCGAGCCTTTATTTATGGTCCTGGTGGTTATATAGCAGGTGATGACGTTTCTATGGGTGGAAGGAGAATTAACAACCTTGGAACACCTTTAGAAAATCAACAGGCTGCAAATAAATTTTATGTAGATAGTATTGTTGAAGTGGCTACCGCAGGTGATAGGGCTTTAACGAGAAATCAACAAGGGGCTTTTTTAGCATCCGGTAAAATAGATATGAACACTCACCCACTTACTGGGCTGCCAAATCCTACATATCGTGATGCTGCTGCTAATAAAAATTATGTTGATAATGGTGGTGCAATTGTAAAAAATCCTGATGGAAGTTTTACGGCAATATCTAACGAAGATTTCCAAGGTTTTACTATAAAAAATGCTGCAGCGCCAGTAGAAGAAAGAGATTTAGCAACAAAATCTTATGTGGATAAAAAAGTATCACTGCCTTCGTTGATAGGTCCTAAACCCATCATAAGCGTGTGTGCAGAGGAACAAGGTCCTTTAAGTGATGGTAGTTATGAGTTTTCTTTCGGTAATGGAAACACAGGAAGAAGTCATGGGATAGGAGGTTATTGTATGGCCGCTCCTGGTAGAATTATAAGAGGTTCTTTAATGGTTGTTAAAGGTAATAGGTTTTTGCATCAAGAGGTAAAAGTTAATATAGTCATAAACGGGGTTGAACAGATAGATTACTCCATAATAAAAAATGCTAAAGAAAAATGCAGTTGTGCAGTTTTCCCACAACCTTTAGAAGTAGATCAATGTGATGTTATAAACTTTATAACAAGGTCAGATAACCCAGATGCAAAAGGTGCATATGTAACTATATTGATAGAGTTGGATTTGTAAAAATATTTAACCTTTTGCTAGGTTAAATATTGTAAGATGAATGACAATTTTCCAATTAGATGTTGTTCATTGGAAATATAACTTTTTTAAGTTAAGTTATATTTCTCTTATGATAGTATTAGGGGTTTTACATATAGGACAATCGTTTTTTGTATAGTTTCCAAAACAACTACTACAACAACAAATATGACCGCAGTTAGCAAATAAAACATTTACCATCGCTTCTTCATCTAAGCATAACACACATGTATCAGATTTAAATGTTTTATGGTTGTTGATTGTTATGCTAGTGGTTTCTTCTTGTATTAGTTCATCAATTTCTTCTTGTATTGGTTCTTCACTTTCTTCTTGTATTGATTCTACACCCTCCTCAATTTCAAAAGATCCCCAAACTTTGTTATCTAATGGAGTTGCAGGGTAAGCAAACATTGGGCGTAGTTCGCTTATATAACCATAATATTTATCAATTTCACCTAATGACTCTCTTCTTCGTAAAAATCTCTCTAAACCCAACCAATAATCAAAATTATATTCAACAAAAGATGTAAAATTAAGATGCTCTGCAGGATAGATATTTTCAAATGTTAAAATAGGTAATATTCTAAAAGTAACCGGAGTTAGTTCTCTTTCATCATCTTTAAGTAAATCAAGTAATGCATTTTTATAAGTAGATAAAAAATTATCACTTTGCGAATATGGTATTCTAATACCAGTAAAAACAGGATCCCCAAATCTGCGGCAACTTGGTTCATAGTTTTCAATATGTCTTTCTCGTAAATCTGGCCATGATGCAATTAGAGTTGTATCAAATCCACTATTATTTAATCTATGATTACTATATTTATAATAAACAAAAGGAAGTAATTTTGAAAACACATAAAAAAAGTCCCTTATGAATGTATCATGACAAATTACAAAAAATTTTCTATTTTTAACATATGTATTTTTAAAAGAACGAATACTTTTTAAAGTTTTTACTAATTTATCTATTTCTTCAATGGTAAGCTTGTTTAACACACTCATCTTACAAACCATTTTATACAATATAAAAGAAAAATTCAATTTTTATTTTAAATAAAAATTAAAAAAAAATAATTTTTATTTTATGAAATATTTAACCTTTTAATAGGTTAAGTATTTATACTTTCCGCATTATTTCGTTTTTAGTTTTACATATTAGACATATTCCTCCGTTTGTACTAACAAAAATATTTTGAGAAAAACAATCATTGCAAACACATTGGTGCCCGCAATCAACATAAAGAATATCTGGTGTTTTTTCTAAACATATTACACATTTTTTAGATATAAAAGTTTTATTTTCATTAATATTTTTAGGTTTATCTTTATCAAAATTACCATTAAAAAAGAAAAAGGATAAATCATAACAAGGAGGATTATAAAATTTAGATAATCTTTTTAAGAAAGATAAATTATTATCATTAAAAATTTCGTTTGATTTCATTACGTTTTTTGATAAAGCATAATCATCGACATTAAAATCATTGATATTTTTAATATTAATATTTGACAAATATTGAAAGCTTAGTAAACATGAAACATCAACAAAAAATTCTTCTTCATTTTTTATTTTTTCTTTGCTTACTAAGTAATACAATAAAGATATTATTCTTTTATAATTTCTATACTCTTTGCATAAATTTACAAAAAGAGAAACTATCATTTTCTCATTCTTTATTGTTGGAGTTACAATTAGACAAAAAGGTTTATCTTTTAAACATCTATTTAAATTTTTTCTTTCTTGCTTCGTAAGTTTTTTTAATACACTCATGTTTTCTTATTTTATACACACTTATCATGTATATATTATTTTTTAAGTTTAACAATAAAATATTCAAATTTTTATTTTTTTTCACCAATATCTTAACCCACAGACTAACTCATAAGCCGGTTAGTCATTGCGTCGTGCGTTGGTTGATGGGCGTGGAAAAAGGTTAAGCGATTGTGTGGCTGATGTGTTAGTTGGTTAGTCATTGCGTTGGTTTTTCTTAAACAAAAAAAAAAAATTTATTTTTTTTATTTTTTAAATTTTTTTATTAAAAAAATGTGTTAGCTAGCTAAATCAAAAATTTTTTTAAAATAAAAATTGATTTAAATAAAAAATATTTTAGAAAGGGGGTTTTACCATTTTGTTTGCTGACTTGTTAACCCATTTTATGAGCATGCTTAATGTTCATAAAATTGTTATTATTAGTTTTATGGTTAGCCGTTGCGTTAGTTGATTGGTAAGCCGGATAGCTAGCAAAAAATTTTTAAATTTTTTTTTAAAAAAATGTGTTAGTTGGTTAGCCGTTGCGTGATGGTAAAAATATTTTTGGGGGCGCGTGCAAGGGGGATGAAGGGCGGCTAGAGAGCAAAAATAGGGGATAGGGATTTTAATAGGGCAAATCTACTTTTGCTCTCTAATTGGTATAAATATGACTACTGCTGCTGTAGAACAGCTTCGATAGCATGCCCAGGTTATACCATTTGGGCTTTCAGAGCAGTGGGTATAAACAACATTTAACCCTTTACCAGACGACAAAATTTTAGCCTTGATATTTGCAGACGACAATTTCATTGTGGCTCAAATGGTACATTTTTTCTTTGATAGGATAGAAACATTAATATACATGTACTTTCTTTTTACTAGCTTTTTATTAACAGTCTTTTTGTAATGGAAGAAAAATGAATTCTCCTAAACTTGTCCGAGATATCATTAATCCAAATATTTTGACCAACTTTAACGAGTATTGGACTAGAAATGCTGCATCTCTGTGTCCTTTGGCAAGGAACTGCAAGGCCTCAGTTAAGGTATAAATGAGCATGCTCCACTCTTTCGTGTAACTGAAGTATTCCATATAGAGGTATAAACATCAGCGAAACAAACATTTACTGTGGAATGTTTTCACAGGAAATCAGAGGCAGTTATAAACTCAGAGACGAAGGCGGCAAATTATTGGATGCTCACACAGTGTTCAGTCTGTCTATCAAGTGGATGAAAAATCATCTCATGGGCATAATACGAAACCAAAACGCAGGACTGAAAGATGATGAAATCAGATGGGTGATAACGGTGCCCGCAATCTGGAAGGACTCGGCGAAGAAATTCATGAGAAAAGCGGCAAGGGAGGTAACTCTCCTACATTTCGTTAATCGTGTCGTGTTATTTTCTTCTCTTCTTGAACACCTAGTTTCACTGCAGATGTAGTAGTAGTAGTAATAGTAATAGTGGCAGCTTTTTTTTTTTTTTTTTTTGAAGAAATCACCAACATTTTATTTATGAAGCACGGAAAGACTTGTCCTTATAGACGTTTAGCATATATGATTATACTTTACACATTTTTTGAGTTGCACATTTTGCAAGCATGCATTTAAGGCCAATAGTACCACTAGTTCTCTCTCTAGGTAGTTTCACCATGTAGGTTATCCACAAATGCCTCACCCTATGCCTTAAATCTTGTTTCCGTCTATCAATCAAACAAACAAATTTACAAATACAGTCAAACCTGTTTTAAAAGACAACCCAAAGGAAATCTAAAAAATGGTCTGTTACAGCGGGTGGTGTCCAAATGAAAGGTTGACATTTGCATCCTGGACTTGAATATATAAGATCATGCAAACATGGTGATGCTAGTGTGGGATATTGACAAATTAAAGTTACCTTGACATATATTTGGAATATATATGTTAAAAATATGTTACATCTATCTGCATGTACAATTTTATTTTTTAGAAATGCTAAACTTTTTTTTTTTCTGCTGGTGCTGTTTAATTAGACATGTCCTCCCCCCCCCCCCCCCGCACACACACACACACACAAATTATCTTGTTTTCACTGGACAATTTCTAAGTATGCTGATCAAATAGCACCGTTAATATGTCATAATATTGATATAGATACATAAAGAATTGGCAAGTCTCCAATTTTGGCAGGTCGCGAGTAGTAAAGGTAACTAGACTGGGCCAGCTGGCCCAGTCTAGTTACCCTGAGGGAAATTTCTGGCCCGGTCTGCTTCCCCGGGTAAGTACTCCGGGCCAGATTCCGGTCAATTTGGAAAATTTTTGGTCGATTTGGGTAAAAAATGGCACTTTCTGGCATTTTCTGGCATTTTTGCTTCCCCCCCTCCTGGCCCGGTCTGCTTATACTGAGTCCCCAGAGTGCTTCCCCGGGTAGGTACTCCGGGCCAGATTCCAGTTATTTGGAAAATTTTCGGGTGACAATTTGAAAAGATAGATCTTTCATGGTAGATGGTTAGCCCTGAAAAGGGCTGTTTTTTGTTTGGAGACTGTGTTTTTTCTCTCTACTGACAGCTTTTCTTTGTTCTTCTTGGGATTTTCGGGATTTTGAAGTCATTGAAATTATCAATGTTTTTCCCGTATCTGCCCTGGCCTGTCAGTGTCGGTGAAGATCTCTTTTGGTCAACATGTCGCTTGTGGAGATGGCTAACGTCTTCCTCTGATTTTCGTTTTGTTGTTCTTCTCGGTTGATTTTGTTTTGGTTGTTTTTCTTTCTTCACAACAGTTACGATAGAGTCCACTAACTTGTGAAGATTTGTCTTATCGAAGTCGAACTCCACAGGAATCTTTACTGGAACTGCTGAAATGCTCTGTCTTTGATAGCGTAGTGTCTCAATGTTTTTCCATAACCGTTCGGTGTTTGTGTTTAAAGTTTTAATCTCCTCCAAATGTTTGTTGAATGTTTCCAGTTCTTTTAAGATCCGAGTCAACATAGAGTCTTGTTGCGAATTTAACTGTTTCGTCTCTTCGTAAATGTTATCCAATACAGTCGTCGGAATGATGTTTGCTGAATTCATAGCCGATGAGAGAATGTCTCCATTGTTTTCCACTGGTAGGAAAGCATCTAAGTTGAAATCGTTTAAGTCGAATTCCATATTGATTTTTAACTTCCGAAATGTTCGAGAGCTATGAGTCAAAATGATGAATGTATGGGAAAAAATCGGTGTTTTTATAGCTTGACAGCGGGATTGACCTACTTTGACTTGGAATTAACAGAATTAACTTTAACCAATCGTTAGCTTCGTTACATTTTTTGGATTTGATATTCTCGCCCACGTTCGCGCTTTTAATTCTGTTAATTCTGTATCAAAGTAGGTCAATCCCACTGTCATGCTATAAAAGAGACAGCATTTTTTATTCTTTTATTAACTCATTTCACGATGAAGTTTTCGAAATTTTGCTGTGGGTTGTTTGGTGGCAGGAAGAAAAAGATGAGAATGGAAGAAGTGAAAAGACGAGAGGATGAACAGCGGAGAAGAGCTGAAAAAGAAAGGTTAGAGGAGGAGCGAAAGATAAAGAAGTTTAGAGCGCTTTGCGAGTTCTTCGCCAGGAGAGGTCATGACTGGAGAACCCGCACTCCAATGATTCAGATGGGGAATATTTACCCTAGTCTGAAGGAGTTTGTGCCACCTACAAATAATTGTGCTTGGGTGGCAAAAATGAATAAGCTATATCCTTCATTGAAATGGTAAAGTATATAGCTTATTTAGCTAAAAACAGCCCTTTTTAGGGCTATCCAATACCAAGAAAGAACTTTTTTCAAATTGTCAAACAAACAAAGTCAAATCCTTTATGTTTTTCATATTTTTATTTTAAAACTTTTTATTTTAGAACATTTTGTACAATATTCATTACAATGAAACTTTGAACTGTAAAAACAAAATGAATGAAAAAACTTTTTTTCTTCGAAATGTCATAGAACTTTGAACTGTAAAAAAGACAGAATGAATGAAAAAACTTTTTTTCACTTAGGCTGTTTTTCTTTTTTTCTTCGGAATGTCAGATTCACATTTACTCTTACGTTTTTTTCCCCTTTCATTGTTTTTTAATACCATATCTGGACACATTTCATTCCCGTGTTTTGTCGATTTGCAAAAGAAACAGTTGTTTTTTTTGCTTTGTCGTTTTTTCTTCTTTTCGTTATTTTGACGTTTTTCCTTGCTTTCGCTGTCACTTTCTTCTATCAATGGTAAACATTTTTTCTTTTTTGGTGGAAATGACTCATCGTCACTGTCACTTTTTTCTATCAACAGTAAATCTTTTGGTTCTTTCTTCCCGTTTGAACAATTCGCCTCTGCAGAAAATTCGTTTTTTGTGCAATCTATGAGATTTTGTTTGTCCAGATTTTTCCGTAAAGTCTCTAATTTATCTGCTATTTTGCAGATCTCTGAATCCTTAATAGCCGTGTTGTCAGTCTGCATGTCTATGGTCTGAGTTTCAACGGATGATGTATCCTGTGGTGAACTTTTTTTCCATGTATTTTCATCGCTGAATGATTTGCAGAATGAATTTACTACCCCGACGTATTTCATATGTTGGAGCTTGACAACTGTTGGTGAAATTTTGATGTCATGGCTGAGCGGATCCACATAGACAAAAACATTTTCTCCAGTCTGCTTTTCTTTTTCTGGACATTCTCTGGCCCAATGCCCTGTTTTGTTGCACGTAAAACAAATATTTGTTCTCATACCATTCATCCCATAGCGTTTGTCGATCGTTGTTTGGTCCAAAACTCTGTAGCTGGTCATACGGTAAACATCTTTTTCTGTAGAATGTTGGTGGGATAGAAATGATCCCACGTAGACGCCGTTATGTTTAACTTGATATTGTGGTGGTATATTGCTGATCTCATAATCGTGGGTGTATGGGTTAACATACAACGCCATCCTCTTTCTAAGTGGTGATGTATTTTTCGGCTTGAACTCGCTCATTTTCTTTTATCGACTGCTCTGTTTGAGATTGGTCAGAGAAATAATGAGATTTTCACAGTCGACGTCTCTATTTATACACTACTGCAAGGAAAGAGTCTATAAATTGTTAGATTTTTCTTGCTTGCTTCATTTTGTCTTCTCAGCTAGAACTGAAACGATGGCTAAAAGAAAAAGAATAATAGTTTATTCAGACAGTGATAGTGACGACGAGTCATTTCCACCAAAAAAGAAAAAATGTTTACCATTGAAAGAAGAAAGTGACAGTGACGATGAGCCATTTCCACCAAAAAAGAAAAAAACTGTACCATTGATAGAAGAAAGTGACAGTGAAAGCGATGAAAAATCTTTGAAAAAAGAGAAACAGTCCTTTTCAGGACTAACCAACGAGGATGAAAAATCTTTGGATATGAAAAGTCTGTATGACTTAATAGAAAGAGGAAAAAAGAAGTCGAGAAAATTTAGAACAGAATCACATGTATTGTCAGTGAGTTTTAAGAAATTTGAAGAATTATCACCGCAGAGACTACTTGGATTATTTGACAATGTTACCCATGAAATCATTCGAAAGTTAGATGCAAACCCGACAGATATGATTAGAATTACCATCGATCATCCTTCATTGGAGATGGGGATTCATATTCCCTTTTTAGCTACAGAACAGCTGCAAGGTGAAACTATATTGAATGAAATTGAACGAGTTTTACAGTCAAATACAGATTTTGTCTTGAACGACGGATCCATGACATTTGACATTACACATACAATACCTCCATATGGTAGCGGAAAAGTGAAATATAATTCGTCGGAATTGGACTCAAAGGTTTTTGCCAAGAAGAAACAATCGGTTATTCAAATTAACAACCATGACCAATTATGTTTTGCAAGAGCCGTTATTGTGGGAATTTGTTACATTGAACGTGAAAACAACGAAGTGTGGAATCGGAGATGGAGTAATATTCGTCATTCAGACCACGCTCTTCAAAAGATTGAAGCCGAGAAATTGATGAATGAAGCTGGAGTTTTACCAACACAGTCTGTAGGAATTGATGAATTCAAAAAAATTCAATTGTTTTTGTATGAAAAAGACTATGTCATTAAAGTTCACGACCAGCATTCCAAAACGAGGAAAATATTTGAACATCCAGAAGTGAAAGACAATAGTAAGATCATACATTTATACTTTCATCAAAACCATTATGACTACATCAAGTCTATCAAAGGTTTTTTTAGTTGTACAAATTATTGTGAGTTCTGTGATGTGGGTTATAACGCTCGGGAAAATCATGCTTGCTCAAAAATCTGCAAAGGTTGTTATCGTGCTGGAAAATGTCCATCAGAATCCAAAGAGTATGTCTGTTCCAAGTGTCATAGGCGATTTTTTAGTGTTTTATGCTATGAAAATCACAGAAATGTTCAAGGTAAAGAAAAGAAATCCATTTGTGAATTAGTGAAACTCTGTTCAAAATGTGGTGCACAGTATCTTACCAGAAAGAGAAATCATATCTGCAAGGGAAAGAAAAAGTGTCATCTCTGTAAGAAGATAGTTGACTTTTCTCATCGTTGTTTTATTCAGCCTTACCAAAGTAAGATGAAACACGACAGCGATGATGAGACGAGTTCTTCTCTAGTCAAAAAACCACAGTTCATTTTCTTTGATTTTGAATGCAAACAAGATACAGGGGTGCACATCCCAAATTATTGTATAGCACATAGAGCATGTGATGCTTGTATCGATAAACCACTTGATTTTCATTGTTCTACATGTAGTGAATTTGAAGAGGGTAGGGAAGTTATTTTTCAAGGAGAAGAAACTTTGAGTCAATTTTGCAAGTGGCTCTTTTCAAAACATCACAAAGGAGTCACAGCTATGGCTCATAATTTAAAAGGGTATGACGGACAGTTCATTCTTAACTATATTGTTAAAGTTGGGTTAAAACTTCCAAAATTGATCATGAATGGAAACAATATTATGAAGTTAGAATTGAATGGTGTACGTCTGATCGACTCCTTCAATTTCATGAACTTTGGGCTGGCGAAATTTCCAGCCACATTTGGTCTTCAAGAAATGAAAAAAGGTTACTTTCCTCACTGGGCAAATACAGATGATTTTTGGAGTTATATTGGGCCATACTTGGATATGTCTTATTACAAACCCGACTCAATGTCTGAAGAGGGTAGGTCGAAATTCATAGTCTGGTATAATGACAAAGTTCAAAAGGGTGAGGAATTCAATTTTCAAAAAGAGATGGAATCATACTGTAGGTCAGATGTCGATATCCTAAGACGGGGATGTGCTGAATTCAGAAAGCTGTTTATCGAACAGGGTGGTATTTGTCCATTTTTAGAGGCGATTACCATTGCCGATGCCTGTAACAAAGTCTGGCGAAGCAAATATTTGCCAGAAAATCAAATTGCTATCATTTCAAGTAAAGATTCGTCCAGACGTCGTTTTTCTATGAAAGCGATACGCTGGATTCAAAGTGTAGCTCAGGAAAAAGGTATTCATATTCGCCATGCAAAAAATGGCGGGGAAGTTCAAATCGGAAGATATACTGTAGATGGTTTTCACCGTCAATCAAACACTGTCTATGAGTTCCTTGGGGATTTGTATCATGGTTGTCCTGTATGTTATACAGATCGGAAATATATCAACCCTATCAATGGGAGGCCCATGGGTGAATTGTACGATCATACTTTTAAGCGTATAGGAGATATCATAGAAATGGGGTATAATGTAGTGACCATTTGGGAGCACGAATTCGATGCTAAGATGAAGAATAAAGAGTACAAAAAACTCATTGAAAAGTTATATCCACATTTGGACCCCATCGATCCGAGGGAGGGGTTGTCTGGAGGAAGATGTAATGCCATAAAAATTAGCTACGATGTTGATGAAAAAAGCAAGAAGGAAATCAAGTACATTGATATCTGTTCTCTGTACCCTTATGTTTGTAAACATAAATCCTATCCTGTGGGCCAACCAGAAATTTTGACTAGTGAGAATATTGATATGAACAATATTCGTCAGTATGAGGGCTTAATCAAATGCAAAGTTCTACCTCCAATGGATTTGTTTCACCCCGTTCTACCAGTCCACTGTAACAATAAAATGATGTTTCCACTCTGTATGAAATGTGCAGAAGAAAGTTCAAACATTTGTATCCATGGTGAAGAAGAGAGGGCTTTGGTCGGAACTTGGGTTACCTTTGAATTATTCAAAGCTCTTGACTGTGGCTATCGGCTAATACAAGTGTATGAAATCTGGCATTTCAACTCTGTTTCGGATCAATTCTTTAAAGGCTATGTGGATAATTTCTTGAAAATTAAGCAAGAAGCCAGTGGTTACCCAAATTGGTGTCAATCAGACTCGGAAAAAGATCAATTCGTTTGTGAATATGAGAAGGCAGAAGGGGTTCGTCTTGATCCAAGTTGTATTCAAAAAAACCCTGGGAGAAGATCGTTTGCTAAGATTATGTTGAACTGTCTTTGGGGGAAATTAGCCCAGCGTGAAAAATTGACTCAGACGGAATACATCAGTGATCCGTCTAAATATTTCGAATTAGTCACCAATCCCAATTTCATTGTAAAGCATGTAGAAATCTTTGACGAGGACTGTCCATTCATCTTGGTTAACTATGAATCAAAATTGGAACATATTGATACCCACGCTACAGCCAACGTGATAGTAGGGTCTTACGTAACAGCTTATGCAAGGTTGGAATTGTACGCCGTTCTTGAAAAGTTAAAAGATAGAGTTCTGTATTTCGATACAGATAGTTGCATGTACATTCATGATCCTGAATTGTGGAACCCTCCTATCATTAACAGCAGGTTAGGAAAATGGACCGATGAAGAGCCTGATTGTAGAATTACCCATTTCAGAGGACTTGGGCCTAAAAATTATGCTTACAAAATGAAAACAAAAGATGGAGAAGAGATAAGTAAATGTAAAGTGAAGGGAATTACTTTGGATTACAATACCAAGCAGGTGGTGAATTTCGATACCTATTCAAAATGTGCTTTGGATCGTACGATAGAAATCAAAATTCAGTATGATTGTAAAATTAAAAGACATAGAGATAGAACAGTGACCAGCGAAGCGCAGACAAAAACGTTTCGCTCTGTCTATACCAAAAGAGTTATTGTAAACGATACTGACACTGTGCCCTATGGTTATAAAAGTCTGAGAAAATAAATTTCTATAGCGCATTGTCTTGTGGTAAACAGATCAAGTAAGACGTTTTTAAAAACAGTGAAAAATGGCATGTGAAATGCTGCCTTTACCCATAGAGCTACGTGAAAAAGTTTATGGAGAATTTGTTCGACAACACACGCTCGATGAAGGAACACAGTTTAACCTTAAATTCAGATGTGTGCAATTTTGGATAGATAAATTGCACAAGGGTGTTGCAAAAGGAGAGACATCTTGTAAATTGTATAGCATGCATGACTTTATTGCAATGCTGATAACTGAGTCGAACTTCGATACCCCTATCAAAGGGTATTTAACAGCTTGTTTATGGAGAAGTGACTATTTCACTAAGCAGTTGCAAGCCACAAGTCGATGGCGATTCATTATCATAGGAAGGCCAGAAGAAAGTTATCTGAATCTACTGAAAATGAAATCAGTCCTGTTTAACTTTTACTTACGGTATACAAAATCAAGAGATAATGCAGAAGGAGTGGATATCATGGAAGGGTATCTCCTATTTGGTAGAGATGTCACAGAAAAAATCGTACTTTCAACTCTTTCGTCAAAAGCAGTATTCAAAAACGTCTTCGAAATTAGAGGAACGTGTGAATATAGTGGTATGGACAGTGTATATAGTTTGTTTTTGGGCAATGAACAATTGCACAAAACTGTTGTGGAACATGAAGACAAGTGGAAAAATCGAGGTATCTGTGAATTTGCATTGTAAAAAAATGTTTATTGTAAGAATTGTTTTTTCATTGTAAAAAATGTTCAATACAAAATGTTTTTTCATTGTAAAAAATGTTCATTGTTCACTTCTGTTCAATAAAAATGCTTTTATTTTCATTGATATTGTCATTTTATCAATAGCCTTTAACGAGAAAAGTAAAAAAATATGGATGTACAATCCATATTGTTTCAACACCCTTGTAATATTTTCATCACAGGTCCGAGTGGATGCGGAAAAACAGAGTTCGTTCATAAATTAATTGACTATCGAGAAGACTTGTTCAACATCGTTCCTGAAAGAGTTGTTTGGTGTTACAAAGAATGGCAGCATGCTTACAATCTTATGCAAGAAAAGTTCAATTCACAGTTCAAATTGATCAAATTCGTGGAGGGAATTCCTGACGATGAAAACGAAATTGTCAGTGATGTATCTATTCCACATTTAATTGTTTTTGATGATATGTTGGGTGAAAAAGATGAGGAAAAAATTAAACTTTGGTTTACAAGAAAAGGACATCATCGTAATGCAAGTGTGATTTACATCACGCAAAATATGTTTCAGCAATCGAAATCGAGTCGAACCATTAGTCTTAATTCCAGATATATGATTTTATTTCGAAATGAACGAGATAAGAATCAGATTAAAACACTAGCTCACCAAATGCAAGCCCTACATTTGTTACCTGCTTATGAAGATGCTACATCGACGAATCATGGTTATTTAGTCATAGATTTTCATTCACAAACAAAAAAAGAATTAAGACTACGGGCAGATATATTTCATCGTTGGCGTACACAAGGAGATGAAAGAGGTCCCATTATTTATTCTCCTGCTTAAAAAAACTTTATGCAAAATTCTTGCTTAAAAGGGAATCACATTTTGAACATAAATCATTTTTATGATTCACGCCTGTGAGTAAACATGGCATTACCAGCCACATCGAGTTCAGTTTTAGCTGCTTTGCGAAATTTAAGCCAACAAACCGATAGACATGAAAGAGAAGCTGTGTTAAAAGCAGGATTAAAAGAAATTTTAAAATGGTTTACGTTGGCTGCGCAAAACATCATTGAAAATAAAATCAAATTACCAAAACAAACCACAACGTACATGACAAAACATAGAACAGATATTGAACGGTTAGCAGATCCATCCATAGACGAGGAAAGTAAACGTAAAATCATTTTAAAACCTGGAGGGGGAGGATTTCTAGGGGGTGTTATTATCAGAAGCTTACTGAGATGGGATGGAGTAAAAACCATCAGAAAATTTGGAGTTGAAAGACAAACTCGAAAACGTGTTCCACGAAAACGTGCACCGCAAAAGAAAAAATCTCCAAAAAAGAAAAAATCTCCAAGAAAGCGTGCTCCGCAAAAGAAAAAGTCTCCAAAGAAAAAATCTCCAAAGAAAAAATCTCAAAAGAAAAAATCTCCAATTACGATTGATGAAAGATTTGTTACTACCCGAAAACGAACCCCTGTAGCAAGTACCATTTCAGAACATCAACAATATCCAAAATCTAGAGAGGAAATACTTGGTGAAAGAATGAGGAATTACCAAAGAAAGTATTCAAGATTTATATTACCAGGCAAAAAAATAGCGTTTCAAAGAATTCCATCCGTCGCTTGGTCTCCAAATACATTGGCTAAACATAAAAAAGGATTAAGAAAATATAGACGGATGATAGAAGATATGCTACGATTTAACCTCGGTACAGGAAGATATAAACTTGACGAAAAAAAGCAGATGCTTGACCTTGGGAAAGGAAGATTCGTTCCTGTGGATTCATCCATGGCTAGCGCTGACACATTGGTTGACGCTCTCTATTCACAGTTTTCTTAAAAACAGTTTTCTTTTGAAAAGACAGTATGTTAAAAACAGTATGTTAAAAACAGTATGTTAAAAAACGGTATGTTAAAAAACATCAGGTATAAATGATAGCTGCATGGACATTGTATTATCATTTAATCCGATATCGAGTTAAAGTCAACATGAAAAGAAAAACGCCTCTAATAAAAAAACATGGTTCAATGGTTATGGCCATGATGCAGGCTACACCGAAAATACGTAAAAAACTTGTAAAAGATTCATCACCAGAAGTGATAAGATGCATATCGGAATGTTGTCATAACGTTTTAAAAGGCAATGTACATTTATCATCAGCTCAGAAGAAGAAATTGTATTCAAGCCGACAACATATCAGACGTTTAGCTTCGAAATCGGCTTCTGTAAAAAATAAAAAACAAATATTAAATCAAAAAGGTGGATTTCTTTCATTACTTGCACCTGTATTATTACCATTGTTAGGAAAAGCCGTTATCGGAGGAATAGGAGGGGTACTTAAATCCTTATAGATAAAAAAATCTTGAAGATAGAAATCATGTCTGTTAAAAAAATGGTTATCGTGCCTTATCAGGTTTTAGAAAATATGAATCGTTGGAAAGACGAGCAATATCATAAGCCTCGTTTACCACCCAATCCGCAAGTTGTGGATGCAGCACATCTTCGACAGGATATGGGTCATATTTTACAAAGCACTGATTTGTCAGAAACAGAAAAGGCTCAAAGGTATGGTGAAACTTTGTTTAAGTTACAAAATTCGGTTCAAAAAGCAAGACCAACTTTGTTCAACTCACTTCCAACGATAAAAAATGATGACAGTATACAGAAATCAGTATCTGTTACCTTGCATGATCAAATTTTGCAAAGCGTACCAAAAACCATGAAAAGAAAAGCTGAGTTACTTTTGAGTATGATAAAAGATAACAATAATTTAACTTGGGACGAACAAGGAGTCGTGTCATACAAAGGTGTACGCATTCATGGTTCCAATATCATCGATCTTATCAATGATACAATTCGTCAGAGAAAAGGTACTGAACCTAGAGGATGGAAAACTTTTTCAAAGGCATTACACGAAAGTAATATACCGCGAGAAGTTATTGGTAACTCAAATAGATGGAGGTGGATGCAAAAAGCTCAAGATAAATCACTGACTAAATCAGTGAGTGAAGATGAAGAATCCTACGGCGAATCCGATCACTTATTTCACACGCCAAAAAGCGTACAAAAAAGTGCAAGGAAATCGCTTACAAGAAGTGTTAAAAAATCTGCAAAAAGAATAAAAGAATCATCTCCATACATGAAACCTGAAGAAAGAGAAAGACTGAGGCGATTCTATACTAAAGAGTTGTTAACTCCGCCAAAATCTATAAAAAAGACCCCTAGTCGTAAAACGCTTCAGTCATGGGAATCCTGGTAAAGCCTAAACTTGGTTACAAACTTGGTTACAAACTTGATTACGTGTTAAGAAAATTGTTTTATGATCCCAAAAGTACTGTCGCATTTACTGGAATAAAGCAATTGTATCACGCTGCAAAATCTGTTTTGAAAGGTATAAGATACAAAGATGTTCAAGAGTGGTTACGGGGTGAATCCACCTATACCTTACATAAACCAATTCGCCGTCGCTTCAAAAGACGAAAAACTATTGTAAGTGGTATAGACTATCAATGGCAGGCTGATTTGGCTAACATGCAACATTTAGCAAGACAAAATGATAACAAGAAATATTTACTTTGCATAATTGACGTGTTTTCAAGATTTTCATGGGTTATCCCTATTCCAAATAAGATGGGAAAAACTTTGATTCGAGCATTTCAATCTATTGTTCAGAAATCAAATCGGAAACCTTTATCACTTCAAACAGATAAAGGTTCGGAATTCAAAAACAGACAGTTTCAGCAATACTTGAAAAAGAATCAGATTCATTTCTTTACCACCGAAAATCCAGAGACGAAAGCAAGTATTGTTGAAAGATTTCAACGAACTTTAAAAACGAGAATGTGGAAATACTTTACGTACAAGAAAACAAGACGTTACATTGACGTATTGAATTCTTTAGTTAAGAATTACAATCATACTTTTCACAGAAGTATCAAAACATCTCCTGCAATGGTAACAAAATCAAATGAGGCAGAGATTTCGAAAAATCTGTATCCACGTTTATCGACAATTGCAATGACAAAAAAACCAAAATTCAAAATTGGAGATCGTGTTCGTATCAATAAAACGAAACGTACATTTGATAAAGGTTATTTACCAAATTGGACTCAAGAAATATTTGAAATCACTCATGTTAACAAGACATTTTCACCTATCACCTATAAAATAAAAGATTTAGAGGGTGAACAAATTTTGGGGGCTTATTATGAATACGAACTTCAATTGATAAAAGATGATGAAATTTATGAAATTGATTCAGTTCTTGATAGACGTACAAGACGTGAGGGTAAAAAAATAATCAAAGAAATAAAAGTCAATTGGAAAGGTTATCCAAAAAAATTTCAAAGTTGGATACCAGAATCGCATTTGGTATCTTGATCGGGAAAATAGTCTTATAAATAAAAAGACAATACAATTATGATAAATTCGCAGTCAAACATTGAGACTGGGGCAGAAAGTGTCGATAGTGTTAGTACTAAAAATTACAACTGCTGTGGAAATCGTGTTCCAAAGAATCAGTTTACGTATATTTCACAGATATTAGTCATTTACGCAATTATTGCAACCTCGATAGTACATTTAAGTATTCAAAGTCAAGATCGTGAATTGTGGTTGGTACTGTTAAGCAGTTCACTCGGGTATATTCTCCCATCTCCAGGGCTAAAATTCACAAAGTCTGGACAAAAAACAACTAGTGGGGGTGATTTCGTTGACAGTAAAAAATAAAAATGAATTCGTTTTATCTTACTCTACCTAGCGATAGTTCCATAAATCTTTATCCAAACAACACACAGTGCTGTTTTAAAGTTCATTTACCAAAAACAATTCATATTGACAGGGAAAATTGGGAAGTTGCATTAGTTCATCTTATTACCCCCTCTCAGTATTTAAACATAACTGAAGAAGAAGCAAAGTTCGAAATTATAACTGCAGATGTTAATTTATACAATGCAGCAGCAGCGGCAGATAGAAGAAGAGATAATATGAAGATAAGCCCAATAAAACGAAACGAAAGAGATGAAGCAGTAAGATGGTCAATTGCATTTTATTTTTCACCGGGTAGTTACACTTCAGCAAAACATGTTATAGAGGTAATGGACGATATGATTCAAAATAACCTAAGTGAAATCTTTCAGAAGCATTCAATCGGAGTATCTATTAGCTATTCAACCTCAAGCAAACGACCGAAATTGGCATTCACAAATATAACAAGAACCGGATTCAAATTTCATCCACAGCTGTTTTTAAAACTGGGAGGATCACCAGAATTCAAAAATGAGATAATTTTTTCGAGTAGAAATATTTTAGAGGTATTTAAATACAGTCCTAACATTGATGCTGGGTACAATCATCTGTTTGTTTATTCAGATGTTGCTGAACACACTATAGTGGGTGATACATTGGCTCCCATACTTCGTGTTCTTCCGTTCAAACCAAGCATATCAGATGAAAATAATTATGAAGCCCAACATATCAACCATGAAATTACATTACCGCATTATGTCCCCGTTTCGAAATCTGATTTCGATACTATTCACATTCAAATAACAGGGGATTCTGGTATACCGTTTCATTTTATTATTGGTAAGACAATCGTCAAGTTACATTTCAGACAGAAAAAATAAAAATATTTGACAAATAAATATTTAAATAAATATTTGACCAAAAAAATGCTACCAGTTTATCGCGGCGAAAAACATCAGTATGGGTACGGCCTAGGTTCCCTATTTAGATCAGCAATTAAAACAGTGACTCCATTGCTTAAACCGTTGGTCAAATCTGGGTTGAATGCTGTAAAAAAAGAAGGAATCAGACAAGGATTAGGGGCGGTAGGAGATATCCTTTTACGTGGTGAAAACCCTAAAAAAGTTGTAATTTCAAGGGGAAAACAAGCTATTCATGATCTAGCACAACAGTTAATACCGGGGATAAATAAAAGAAAATCACAAAAGACACGTCATTCATCTTCTCGATCTCGCAAAGGCAAGATCATTAATAAAAGACAAAGAAATCATTACAGTAGATCAAGGACTCTCGATATATTTGATTGAAAATTATATATATTACATATATATTATATAAAAATGATGCAAAACGGATCTTGTGAATGCAGTAAATCAGAACTCAATGTTCTTTCTGTACCACCTACAATGACAACGATGCAAGAAAGTCAATGGGTTGAACATTTTCCAATAGCATCTTTGACAAGCAATTCGCCGATAGAATTCATCATACCACCTCAAACCGAACATTGGACAGATTTGTCACAATCGTATTTGTATATCAAATTCAAAATCGTTAAAGCTGACGGTACTAATTTAGAAGTCGGTTCAAATGTGGCACCTGTAAACAATTTCCTGCATAGTATGTTTAGCAGCGTCGATTTGTATCTAAATAATAAACTAATCAGCAGTAATTCAGATACCTATCCGTACAGAGCATATATCGAAAATCTTTTGTCCTATAATGCTGACAGCAAAACTACGCATTTGAAAGCTGGTGCACTTTGGATTGAAGACACCAGTGGTCAATTTGAAACACTCAACCATGATGCGGGAAATACCGGGCTAGTAAACAGAATCGGTGTAATCGGACTAAGCAGAACTGCAGAGCTTTTCGGACGATTGCATCTTGATCTATTTCAGCAAGAAAAATATTTACCTAATGGAGTTGAAATCAGACTTAGATTAAACAGAGCCTCACCAAACTTTTGCCTTACAGGAGGTACTGCTGCACCAGATGCAAAAATTGTAATGGAAACAGTCAGTCTTCATGTACGAAATATTGAATTGTTGCCTGTTGTTGCAAATGATCTAAATCATGTCATAGCTCAGCAAAACATGAAAATTCCTATCCGTAGGGTAGAAGTAAAGACATTTACTATCGGTAATGGACTTCAGTCTAAAATTGAAGATCATTTGTTTCAAGGACAGCTTCCAAAACGTGTTTTCATTGCAATGGTAACAAATGCTGCTTATAATGGGGCTTATGCTAACAATCCATTTTTCTTTCAACACTTTAATCTGTCAAAAATAGATGTATCATGCAATGGACACAGTATTCATAACAGACCCTTTGAGCCTGACTTTGAAAATGGGTTGTATTTGAAATCATATTTGTCTATGTATCAGGCTGTCTCAGCCTTAGGACTCAATAAATCATTTGATATTGCTAAAGAAGACTATGTCGGTGGATACTGTTTGTGGGGGTACGATTTGACAGCTGATCAAGGCAGTGAAGAAGGACAACTTCATCCTATAAAAACTGGAAGTCTTCGCATTGAGCTTCAATTCGCACAAGCCTTGGCAACAGTGATCAACGTTATTGTCTTTGCTGAATTTGACAATCAGATCGAAATCAACAGTTTGAGAGAAATCATCACAGATTATTAATCTTGAAAAAATCAACAGAAACTCTCTGATCGAAAAAAGATAGCTTTCACAAAAACAGTCCTTATCAGGACTAATCAACTATTGAAAGATAGATCGAAAACAGTCCTTATCAGGGCTAATTAACTTTTGAACGACATATCAGAAAAAACAGTCCTTTTTAGGACTAAAGAACTAATAAACAATGTCGGGAGTCAGATTTGCTATTTCACTGAGAAAAGAAGCAGAAAAAGTGAAATATTCCTCCTCAGAGTGTCTTTCTACTCGGAAAAATGACATTCACAACAGCTTTGAAAAACATATGATTAAAGAACTACAAAATCTAATAGTCAGTGAAGTTCGCAACGAGTGTTACGGATGTCAAGTGAATCATCCCAGCCAAATACAGCATGAACTATGTTTATTCAAGGATAGACAAGAACATACAGATATGTTCATAGAACAAGCCATGAAGGAATTAAATCCATACAGAATCATGAAAAAATGGTATCCTGAGCTCGTAGAAATGAAACTCAATGAAACTGACTATGCGGAAGCCTACAGCTTTTGGCGAAATATAAAACAAAACATTCTATCTGATATCACAGAGTCGTTCTTAAAATATTGGTGTGACAAAGTAAAACAAGCCTGGAAAAGTGAATAGAAAAAATGTATACTTCTGAAATTCAATACATATTGGATCATGGAACATGGATAAAAAATCTACAGGCAAAAGTCTGTGCAAAAGATCAGTTACCTCGACAAAAACCCAATCATGTGAAAGCCTACATTGTGAACACAGAGAAATCAACCGGTTCAGGAGAACACTGGGTGGCCGTGATATTTGATAATGATGGTAATGTACTATACTTTGATCCCTACGGCCTACCACCACTTGAGCCAGAAATTATTAACTTTTTAGACAATCATTCTTATTCGTGGAGATACAATCGACAAACCCTTCAGAGTCTACAGGGTAAAGTTTGCGGAATTTACTGTATCTTCGCATTGGATGCTGTTGCCAGAGGATATAATATACAGAAATATCTTCAACAGAAATTTCTCTCAACGGAACACCATCGCAACGATCGAAATGTATCATCGTGGTTTAATCAACACTATGGAAATCTATACAAGAAAATTTCAGAGACTTCTCCGCACAAACAGTGAAAAAAACATTTTCAAAAATGAATTTTTATTGTTAACAGTTCATTGATATTATGTTCATTTTTGTCTTTTTAAGTTTTATTGTAAATATGTTCATTGTTTCAGTTCATTGTTCCAGTTCATTATTTCAGTTCTGTTCAATAAAAAAGTTCAAAAAAAGCAGTCGAGTTTTTTTCATTCTGTTTTTCCCAAAAAGACTCCAATCTGCTTACATTTTTCCCCATGCTACGAGTCATAACTTTTTTTACTATATTAGCATGAAAACGTAGTTTGGGAAAAAATGTATATGCTTTCCGCCAGGTCCGCGCTCTTATTTTTCAATCCTCCTGCTATCGTATAAAGAAAGGCTGATATTTCCCAATACATTCATCATTCGACTCTCAGCTCTCGAGCAGTTCGGAAGTTAAAAATCAATATGGAGCAGAACAATATGGAGGAGATCAACCATCAACTGTGTGAGGCTCTCAAAGACTATCTAGATGCCGGTCAGCAGATATTGCTGCTAAACACTCAACCCGTACAACTACACCGTATATCACAACCGTTCAAAGATCTCGGTGAAAGAATAGTTCAACTATTCTTAAAGACAACACCTGATATTATTTTAGTTGATGTCAAATTTGGGAGAAAGATAACTTTCAATAACGGAGTAATGACGATCACAAAAAGAGTTGGAGTATGCCCCATCTGTCAGGCGAATTTCGGTTGCTGTCATTAGAAGTTGAAAAAAATCACAACCACTAAAAAACAAAACAGCCCTTTTCAGGGCTAACCATCTACCAAGAAAAGAACTTTTTCGAATTTGTCAAATCAAATTGTCAAAAACAAAAAAGTCATAGTCAGAAAAAACACAAGATAGTCAAACTCTATTTTCTATCCCGAACAAGAAATTGTAACAAAGCTATGCATTGGTCGACGTTAATTCGGAGTTAAAAACATGAGACAAGTAGGTCAATCCATGCTGTGAACTATATAAGCGCGATGTTTTTTCTCACAAAACATAAATACTTCAGCATGGTTCAGATTCTTCTCTGTCCTCACTGTGCGAGCAGATGCCAGATAGAGTGTGGAAAATGCTTTACACTCCTGGACTATCTTGGGCAGAAGCATAATTGTCCAGATCCAGACGAAGGATTTTTTGATGATGATGAGGGATCTACAGTTTGCTGTGAATTCTGCGGATGCGAAATCAGCCCAGTAATTCAGCCAGAAGAACTGTAGGTCTTGACACTTCATTAAATCTTCCTAAAAAGCCCTTTTCAGGGCTAACCATTTACCATGAAAAGATCTTTCTTTCAAAATTGTCAACTAAAACTCAAAACACTAAAGAAAAAATGTAACAAAATATGCATTGGCCAACATTTACCAAATGTAAACACTAAGAAACTCCCATTTACTACTCAACTATCGTAGAGATAAGCCGATATTCACAATGTTTGGATTGACAATTATCCTTGCATTCCTATATTGGTTAGAAGAAAGAGAACGTATCAGATGTATCAAATATGAAGTGGACCGTCTGATACAGATCCCATATTCAGCGGAAAATATGGATAGAGAAAAGAGAGGCTAAAAAGTGTATTTTACACAAAAAAACAGCCCTTTTCAGGGCTACCCATGTACCAAGAAAAGAATTTTTTCAATTTGTCAAACAAACAAAGCCATAGTCAGAAAAACACAAGATAATCAAACTCTAGTTTTTCTATCCCGAACAAGAAATTGTAACAAAGCTATGCATTGGTCAACGTTAATTCGGAGTCAAAAAAACATGAAACGCTGAAGCGGGAAAATATAGGAGAAAATGACGTCATGAGACAGCTCAATCCTCATGAAAAGCTATAAAAACCGACTCTATTTTATCATTTTCATTTCACGATGGAAGATCTCAGAAAGAGCGTGAAAAATCTGATGAGAGTGACAGAGACCCTCCATCTGAAGCTAGAAAAGATGGACAGCCAGCTGGCGGAGATAGCTAGAGAGGAGAAGAAGAAGGAGTTTGTCATCCCGACAACAGAATGTTGGGATGATGATAACGAGTCACCATTCTCGTTAAAGTCAAACTTGGACGAAAGGCAGATAAAAAGACTCAAAAGACGAGCGGCGAGCAGCTGTCCGGCGTGTGGGAAAGTTGGAGGCTGTGCATAAAAAACACAGTCTCCAAACAAAAAACAGCCCTTTTCAGGGCTAACCATCTACCATGAAAGATCTATCTTTTCAAATTGTCACCCGAAAATTTTCCAAATAACTGGAATCTGGCCCGGAGTACCTACCCGGGGAAGCACTCTGGGGACTCAGTATAAGCAGACCGGGCCAGGAGGGGGGGAAGCAAAAATGCCAGAAAATGCCAGAAAGTGCCATTTTTTACCCAAATCGACCAAAAATTTTCCAAATTGACCGGAATCTGGCCCGGAGTACTTACCCGGGGAAGCAGACCGGGCCAGAAATTTCCCTCAGGGTAACTAGACTGGGCCAGCTGGCCCAGTCTAGTTACCTTTACTACTGTCGCGTTTGTTTTAACTTGTAGGGAAGACCGATACATTCAGTTTTTGTCCATAAATTCTCTAAAATTTGCCATATGGTACTCGTTGATGTTTCTAAAGAAAAATTATGAATATGAAAGCTTTTGAACAATTAAAAGGAAAGACGATAAGGGGAATATTCTCAAGAATTTAATCATATCTGCCTCTGATATTGTATAACAACTTGCCTCACTTTGGGGACAAAGTGTTACAAGCACCAGGGTAACATATTACATCAATTGCTACTTGGAACGTTTTGTGCTAATTCATAAATCAGTTTTTGCTGTTTTTTTTTTTTAATGGAAGTAATGTTTTGATCTCTATACTCAATGGTTCAGTGCAGTAGGTTCTTGTCTAGATTCATAAGATTTTTTGTGTATCTGTGTTTGTACCAAGTTATCATCTGAGTCGCAGTTTGAACACAAATAGACGACACCTGAGCGTGGAATATTGGCACACACTTCATGAGTCCATTCCTTGCATTGGTTACACTAGGTCCACTTTTCTCATGGCCTGCTATTGCTGTAGGTATCTATGCATACAAGACAATAGCATTCATCATCCGATGATTCGTCGTCAGTGACCTGGGCTCGTATTCACCAAACATTCTTAAAAACGTTCTTGGTCTCATTCTCCAGAATTTTCTAAAGTTGAAAGTATCACAACTTCTGTTTGGCTAAACCATTTGGTTTAGCCAATCAGAAGTTGTGTTATTTTCAAATTTAGAAAATCTTGGAGAACAAGACCAAGAACCTTCTTAAAAATGGTTGGTGAATACGGATCCTGATGTTTTTCTTGGGTATTCCCGACTGTTGTTTTGGTTTCATAATATTCTTGACATACTTTTAAAGTGTTTTGCTCCTTCGCCTTATCTTCTTTTCAGCTTGTTTTTCTATCTCTGTCTGTGTCCGTCAGTATTGCAGTCTTGCGCTTCTCTGTACTCTTACCTTGCTTTATGGGCGGGACTTTTGGTTTGGGTCGAATATCTTATGGTGAAAAAGTCAGCGATATACTGGTACTTTTATCAAGGTTTTTGTCAGGTTGTAATGTAGGCTTACTATCAAATGCTGCTTTTCTCACCATGTTTTAGTATACTTCAGCCCCAGTGCCACTCATTGCTAAATAAATATGTCCCCTGAATTCAATTCCTTGTCTACTTTGACCCAGTGCAATCATATCAACACAACCCTCTCTGTAAGCATAGACGGTCACAGACACCCTGCGAGCAATACATACTGACGATTACACCAAACCTGCCTCACTTTTTTGCATTCTTTGTGATACACTGTTTGACATTTATTTAGTAATCTTGTCTGTTAATCGTTATACGTGGTACAGGTGCCCACACTAAATATTGGTCGCATTTAGTGGGAAATTTATGAATGGAATCATTCTTAGAGCCGTTGATTATTGTCTTTTCTTTTTTGCGAATTTTGAAATTTACATATTCTTCAAAAATCTTCGTTAAATTTCCCTGTTTTCCTATAAAATACTTGAAAAAAAATTGATTCAATCCCACAGACTACACATATACTTTTAAATTCACACCAAATATTCTGTCTGTGAATGCTATATATTTTCTTACATGGTTGCCGAGGACCTTATACACGCTCATATTCTTTTCCACGAAGTGTATTTACACCAATCGAACAAACAAACGCTCGTCTATCAGTTTACTCGTAAATTACCACCATATCACGGATAAATTTTACTATTTTTCGTGTAATTATTTCTAATGCAATAAATCAACTGATTATATTGTAGGCTGGTATTCGAACAGAACACCTAGATATTGCCCTAGAACCCGAGGCTGCGTCTTTGTACTGCGAAACTTTATCCCTCACCAGAGGTCAGCAAACCCAAGAGGGCTTCACAAAATTTCCTGTCGGTACAAAATACATGCTGCTAGATTGTGGAGGTAAAGCTTGTCTGGCCTATAAATTAGGCATGTTTTGGCAAAGGGGAATTTATTGCATTTCCACAATGCATTACACTAGGCAGTCATCACATAACTATGGATCCATAAAATCTATGCCTGACCAGGTAGCCTAGTGGTTAGCGTATCCGACTCGTGACCTGGTGGTTGCGAGTTTGATACCCGGTTAAGGCAAAATTTCAGGTGATTTTTTGCCTCTCGCCTCTGATGCATATGAGAAAAGGAGTCAGTGGCTTGGAAAGAAAGTTGTGCCAAATGGTTCAGCCAATCAGAAGTTGTGTTACTTCCACATCTTGGAGAACAAGACTAAGAATATTCTTAAGAATGGTTGGTGAATACAGACCCTGGTGTGAGACAGCCAGGAAACATATACGTAGGTGCACTGATCGCCGTGATATGACCTAAGCTGTTAAAACGAAAACGGTGTTAAACTCCAATACAACAAACAAACATAAAAGCCATTCTGACAAACAACCGGCTAAATCCTGCGGTAGAATGGCCCTTGGACCTTCAAAAAATTAGGTCAGCCTGCGCGGACGACGCAGGCTCACCTGGGTTGATACCGCTTTTAGATGCATTACGTCCCCTTCACAGAGCATGTCTCATCTCTTTTCAAATAACTTCTTCCCTACAGTGCCACGTCCAACTATTTGTTATTTTTGTGGACAATGCAGATCGAGAATAGACTGCAAATTTGATGTAGACAGTAATACATTTTTTTTTTTTTTTTTTTGTGAATGATCAAAAGATATGAGTTATGCTCTGGCAAAAGAGGGCTTTATGCATCTCCGTAATGCATTATACCCAGCAAGTCATCACATGGTTAAGGATCCATAAAATTCATTTTATCTAACAACCGACGGTATCTAACAACCGACGGTATCATAAGGAAGAATGGTCCTTGGACATACAGAAAATTGACCAATAGTGAAAAGTTTCGGCTCAGGTCAGCATGCGCGGACTGCGCAGGCTGACCTGAGTCGATACTTTTCGCAGATGCATTAAGCCCCCTTTTCACAGAGCATGGCTCATATCTATGACCAAGACATGTTTTGTGAAGGAATTAGAATATTGGGTTATTTCACATTGTCTACTCGACCCATATCATTGTAGGTGGAACTGTGGATGTAGCAGTGCATGAAGTATTGAAGGACGGAAAACTGAAAGAGTTGCATGCAGCCAGCGGAGGTTATTTGGGAGGCACAAACGTCAACAACTCGATTCTTAAATTCATAGGTGAAATTGTCGGAAACAATACATTCAGGAGATTTGCAAGTGAACAAAAAGGCGAGTACCTGGAACTTATCGCAGAAATTGAATCGAAAAAGACTCTGACACGACCTACTTCAAACGACCCAGTATTGATCAAAATACCAGCTGTATTAAATGATGCCGCAAAAGATGGAATTAAGGCACCAAAATTCTGTAAACGATTGGAAATAATCGGAGATAAGTTAAAGGTAGACGCCAAGGAATTCGAGTCATTTTTCAAGGAGGCGACATCAAAAATAGTCAACCACGTGAGAGAACTTCTGCAAATTATACCCGTAACTATCAAATCTATTATTGCGGTTGGCGGCTTCTCCGATTCGCCTGTCCTACAGAAGTGTATTCGAGATGAATTTCAACATAGATTTGAAATTATCATTCCCCCAGACGCAAGCTTGTGTGTCATGAAAGGCGCGGTCCTCTATGGCCACGATCCGGCTAAAGTTGCGTCTAGAAAAGTACCTCTAACCTATGGTGTAGCTATGACGAAACCATTCAACAGCGAGGTACACCGCCAGTCGAAGAAGATAACACTCGATGGACAAACACTGTGTGATGATCTTTTCGACAAGCATATTGAGATTGGTCAAACTGTGACTACAGGTGAAGTACAGAAATCTAGGATCTATTATCCTCTATCGGACAAGGACACTATCTTGCCAGTCATGTTGTACAGTTCAAGTCATAGGAACCCTATGTACATTGATGATCCTGGGTGTGACTGTGTAGGCACCTTTCTGGTGAAAAGTAATCCTAATCTTGGTAAGAGCGCCTATGATCGGCCGCTCAAAATAAGTATTTCATTTGGGAGGACAGATATTGCCGTGGAGGCCAGGGAAAAGGATGGTAGCACCCACAGAGCTGACTTTTGTCTGGACAAATAACCGTTTATCAAACAATCACGTGTTTTAACGAGAATAAAAAAGAAAACTCCTGGACAAAATTAAGAAAAGAGAAATTCTGGCAGCCAGCAGCCTGGTTTCCGAACCGATCATTTTATAAAGCCTTAATATTAGTCATGTCCATTTGTATACATCAGGGCAGTGACCATCTCTTATCAAATCTTAAAAATCAATAAACATACATCTTCAAACATACATGTATAACACACCCAAAAAATCTTTGGCTAGCCAAATCTTGCGATGAACGCAAAGGCAAAATCCACAGTCACCATTTACTCACTTCATACCAACACAGAAGGTATGTTTAAGATTTTGTTACGTGACATGATAGACCTAAAGATGAAAAAAAAAACTACAGGTAGCGTGAAACTCCGTCAGCGCGTTTCCACCTGTTTCAACTTTCACCCAGTCTGTGCTAATTTTACGATGGAGTCTCCTCAACGAAAAATACGGCTTACCAGTTCGATAGCACTGATTGGAGAGGTCATCAGACGTCTCCAACAGTGGTGAGTTTCAAAAACAAACTGCCTCAGAAATTGCTGTCTAAATCCACTTTTTAATTGTTTCTATACACAGTCTGTTTCGTCACGGTTTTATAAATAAAGCGAAATCGAAAAATGAAATAGGAAATAGACGTGGTTTGTTTTTAAATGACTGATTTCAAAAAAAAAAAGATTTTTTTTTTTTTATTATTAATTTGGTTGCAAATGATATCTCCAATAATTGAATTTTTCACTGAACAAATAAATCTAAGAAAAAAAAACATCGTTAAAAAAGAGAAAGAACACCGCGGGAAAAGATCATGTGACTTGAAAACGCGGAACGAAGGTCATGTGACTGTCATGTAGATCTAATGCTTAAGAGGTTTCTACGCAGCGGTTTTATGAAGATACGGGTGAATGTTTATTTACAACTTAATACAGACCTCAACGTTTGTATAATGTGGAACATGTACTGTTTTGAGCCTTTACAAAAGCAATATTTAAAAAGGTAATTTTTCCTCATTCATTTAATACCTTACTTATTTGTTTACATGTACCAAAATATATTGAATTTAAAATCCATTAAACTATTTGAAAACACTGATGCTGACCTCTCCTGGCTTCTTTTATAAAGAAACCAACTTGTTTCATAAAATCTCATTATCATTTAACCTTCTATAAGGAATGGTTGAACAATGAAAAAGACCTAATGCTACGTTTACACGATTTTCCCGGCGACCACGGCAGCCCCGTTTATCCGTACCGTAGTGTGCCGTGAGGTTTTGATTTTTTTTTTTTGCCGTCAGTTTTTTTTTTTTTCCATTTACCAAGTTCAGATAGGTCTAGCTAGGTTTCTTTACTGTACCTCATGATATCTTTGACAAGACATGGAGGGAAAGGTTGCTCAGTTCCACGGTGCCCAAAGATCTAGTACGGTTCGACCTGCGTTCCACCACGGATGCGAGTACGTTATATCCTGGCCTGTCAAGTTCTGATCAGCACCCTCAAGTTTCTAACGTTCCTGTCAAGGTCTTTTTCGTTGTTCACTTTCTGTCAAGGTGTAAGAGGGATGGAAAATATTGTGGACGGGCAGATATAGAAAAGGGAAGCAACACAACTGCCACTGCTCAACAATTCTCACCAGAGAGTTTTGCAATGACCATATCGACTCATTCAAGAACTATGCAAGGTTGCCTCCAGTTCTCCTTTGACAAAATCCTGGCTAGCATAAGACCATCATTTAGAGACAGGACAAGAGATACCTCTTTGCATTACAACCTTGTCGAAAGTTGTTTCTGACTCAAAGACATCTGGCTATAGAAGACAATTACTCATCACTTTCCTATGCATTTCAGTGTAGTAAAGCAGCAAGATCTGCCATATGGTGTAAAAAGTGTACAATGCCATTGTAGAAGCGTACACTGATGACGTGTTTGCTGTTGCTGTGGCGTCTGATGACTGGAGAGTCCTGACACAGGAGTTTGAGAGACACCAGGCCCTCGAGGATCGTCACTGGTAACATAGGTAGTGGGACAGTTAGTCTAAACATATTTATTTTACATCGATCAAGAAACAAGTTCTTGCAACTTTTACAAATCTGTCTCCATTCAGCATCCTGGGAACTACACCAGCACTCGCGCCGAATATGCGGGTCAATGAACAATCCAAAGGTGACATCCGCATCAATCTCTGGACCTTATGGCCACAAGGCCGACGTTCTACCTCACAACCACGGACACCACACAGTGGGGCAGTTAAGATGGACTTTAAGCGTTTTTGTTTTTTGGCTTGCACAATGTGAACGTTGGCTTCTTGAACTCATTTTTTATAACAGCTGTATATGCTCCGAGACCGTGCATGTCCGGCCAGGCCGTAGTAGAGAGCAACGCGCCATAACACGCCGGATTCATAACCGGCAAAAACCGGAATGTGCCTTAATTGAAGGGAACAAAACCAGTGGAGAACCGCAAAGCAACGCAATAAAACCTGATAAAACTTGAAAGAACCGTGAGATACTGGTGACAACATTGCTTCCAGGTTCCCAACATGGATCGTCTCCGAGTCTTGTTACGACTTATTACGTGCTGGTAAGTTCTGTTGCGATCGACCCGTTCTGTCACGATCTATTAGGTTTCACATCTGCACCGGGACTGCCGAGGCAATGTTTTTGACAGTTTAAAAATCTGATACGGCAATAACGGCAAACCAATGCAATCATGGTCTGTCAAGTTTGCTTATCCCGTTCCTCTGCGCTGCCTTATGTAAATCCTATTTCGTCCAGGAGCGTCTGAAACGTGGCTGTCGTGGCTGCCGGGAACACGGTGTAAACGTAGTATAAGGCTTTAACATATATGAGCCATGCTCTGTGAAAAGGGCTTAATGCATCTGCAAAAAGTATCGACCAGATCAGCCTGCACAGTCCGCGCAGGCTGCCAAGGGCCGAAACTTTTCGCTATTGGTCAATTTTCTGTGTGTCAAAAAGACATTCTACCTCCTGATCCAGTCGATTGTTAGACTAAGTATAATTATTTTATGGATCCATGATTATGTAATGTCTTGCTTGGTATAATGCACCAAGGAGCTGCATTAAACCCCCTTTTGCCAGAGCATAGCTCCTATACAAAACGATAAGACAACAATCTTTTGACCCTTCAATCGTGAAAACATTAGAGGATTACTAGCTGAATGCGGCTCTCAGTGATAAGATATGACCTTGAAAGAATAGAAACATCGTGAGAATGGCATCATTTCTTCTTTCCTCACAAACATCATTTCTTCTTTGCTCACAATGTTATTTATCAATTTCCTAGAATGGCGGGATCGTTCTGTAGGAAGTGCAGCCTTGTACGTCTCCCATTTCCACCATGTCTTCTGCCCTAGCAAGGTCAGCTCATCATTTGAGCCACATTAATTGTTTATCACACAACAAAAATGTAGACAATTTCAAATTGAACGCATTTGCAGACGACAAATGAAAGGTGGGCATCGAGATGAAATTTGTTCTTGATAGAGAAGAAAACGTCACCAGCATTTTCTCCTTTTCCAACAGTGTTTACAAAAGGCGTCTCCCACAGGGCCGTTTAAGCTCGAGATTGTGTGGTAAAGGGTTAAACCTTTCATCTTTTGATGCTTTACGTCGTCAATAGATGACAAATATTTAGGTTCGTCTTTATGAAAAGCATTTGCAGACCACACATTCAATGCGGCTGTAAAAATGATGTGATCTGTCTTTAAAAGGGAAACATACTATGGGTAAAGGAGAAAATGCCAGTAACCGGCATTTTTTTCCTTTTCCCACAAAGTTTTTTAGGTCGTAAAAACAAGAGATTGTTTGGTAACGAGTTAAACATGAACTAATCTACGCATTTCGTCGTCTGAAAAAGAGTTAAACGCTGACAGAAGCTTCAGACACAGATATATGACAGCATTTGATCCACCATCTCTCTCACTACACTATTATCTGGATGGTTCGGTTTCACTTCTTTAGCAATTGTCATGTCTTTATTATCCAAGTACACTACTTTATCGTACAATCCTTCGAACTCTTCAATGGTGATCGTTCTATATACGTAACCATAGTAATCGCTTACCTGACGAAAGTCCGCAAATGTATGGCCCCCTTTTATAAGTATTTTAGCGTTCCTGTTATACTTTAATACCGTATCCACACTCTTTCGTATGTGAGAAATACGGTCTCTAAAAACACTGTGATGATAGGCAGATAAATGACACAATAAATGAATCACAAAAATAGCGTCTTTGCTGTTTTTAAACTTCAACATGTTTTCAGCAATAGAATGTATATGAAGTCTAGAATTATCAATATTTCCTGGAAAAGAATGTACTATCCACTCCATTGTAAGATTCAAGCTGGGACAATAGGCTGCCGCGTCCTTTTTCCATTTCTCTTGAGTCCATTTCTCAGTAATCATTTTACAGTCATAGCGTTTCTTCAGCTCCGAAAACCATTGCCTTATCGTAGAGTCTCCGTAAAGCAGAATATGTTTGTTACGTAGACACTGGAGAAATTTATTGCTTGGCGTCATTTTACAGTGTCCCGTCTCCCATTCATTATGCATGAAATGACCAACGGGCGAGGGTAGAAACCACAGTTGAGTTCGATTGAATGAGAAGCATGGTGGTTTCGATTGCTTCTTGTCCAGAGGTATTGGACGTTCTGAAAGAATAAATAAAGCCATTTGGTCCATTTACTGACTTGCCTCTTCTTGAAGTCTTCCAGACCAATATACACACAAAGGGAAGAAAACAGAGCAAATACAAAGTTACCTATACGTAATCAAACTAGCTGTAGTTTTCATGTTTTCTACACAATCTTAAATAAAGCTAAATGTAACGTTTCAAACTTTGATAAGCAATGACAACTCTAAATGCAATTTCGTTTAGGACATTCGTCATGAAGTTTATTTATAATTATGTTTCTCAGGTAGGTTACCGAGGAAGGAAACTGCAGACTTCATTTCGTTTACTACATTCATTAAGAATAAAGTTAACCCTTTGCCACACAGCAAGTTTTGGACTCTTCCAAATTCAAAACATCTGCAGACGACAAATTTAAAATTCGTACGAATGGGCTTAAGGTCTCTGACTGGGTAGAACACACTGTAAAAAACGAAGAAAATGCTGGTTACCAGCATGCTCTCCATTTCCTATAATGTTTTCAGAAGTTTTTTTTTTTTTTTTTTTTTTTCTTAGGGTCGTTAAGACTCGGGATTGAGTGATTAATGGCCAAGTGTATTGTTTCACACCTGGACTCCTGGATGTGGTAACAATGAACTTTACTTTATCCTCCTAATGATAAAAAGTTAAAGGTTAAATGCAATTTTGCACACTCGGATTACCTAGCTGAACTACATTTCGTTCAGTGCATTCATCAAGAATAGTATCTACGGACTTTGATTCCAGTTCATGAATTCCAAAGTTCCGTGTAATGTTTTACACCTAGGTTATCGAGGATGGCAAGTAATAAATTTCACTAAGTTTACTGCATTCATCACAATGAAGTAAACACAATGTTTATCATCTAGGTTACCGAGGAAGGCAAGTAATAAATTTTACTACGTTTAGTACATTCATCATAATGAAGTTTAAGGTAATGTATCCCATCTAGGTTACCGAGGAAGGCAGGTGATAAATTTCACTTCGTTTACTACATTTATCATAATGAAGTTTAACAGAATGTTTCACACCTAGGTCACAGAGGATGGCAAGTGATAAACTTCACCACGTTCACTACATACATCATAATGAAGTAAACGTAATGTTTCTCACCTAGGCTACCGAGGAAGACAAGTAATAATTTCACTACATTTATTACATTCATCATCATAAAGTTTAAGGTAATGTTTCCCACCTAGGTTACCGAGTAAGGCGAGTGATAAATTTCACCACGTTTACTACATTTATCGTAATGAAGTTTAACGTAATGTTTCACACCTTGGTTACCGAGAAAAGCGAGTGATCAAATTCTCTAGGCTTACTATATTTATCATAATGAAGTTTAAGGTAATATTTCATACATAGGTTACCGAGGATGACAAGTGATAATTGTTACTATGTTTACTACATTCATCAAAATGAAGTTTAACCGATTGTTTCACACCTATAATACGGAGGATGACAAGTTATAAACTTCACTACGTTTACTACATTCATTACAATGACGTTAAACGTAATCTTTCACACCTGGGCTACCAAGGATGGCAAAAGATATAATATATTTACAGCTGTCTTCATCTGGTGTCATAAAGCTTACCTTTTACATTGATATTGATCTCGGGGGTCAAATGCTGTCCATTTCTGAAAAACAAAATGCAACGTTTTAGTATGTCTATCTATACTCAGCAAAAATGAAACTTTACATGATATTCAGCACCACATTTCTGTGATACTTTGGCCCAGATATTTTATTGTCACCACGAGATGAAAGCAAACTCTATTGACTATCGAAAATGTGGTTTAAATATTCAATGAAGCAACGTTTTTATTGACGGGAGAATGATGTAGGGGGTCAAAATAAAAATTCTGAAGAAATGAAGAGCGAAAACAAAATGGATTTGGGGGATTTTCAAACGATATTTGTTCACTGAAAGCTTGATACAAATTCAGTATCGTATTTGACCACCATTTTTCGAATGCATTCAAGACGGTGACTCCTCATGAAGTTGACGTAACTCAGTAAGGAGAGCCTGCCATTCAACCTTAAGAGTCTGTATCAGATCATTGACGTTGTTGATCTGGTGGTTTGTCCTAACTCTTCGTCAAAGCTCATCCCAAACGTGCTCAAGTGGATTTTAGATTCGGAAATACTGCCGGCCGTAGCAAGACTTTGACGTTGTTATGAGCAAAGGTATTATTGTTATTCGGGCAAACCTATGCAGTGGCATTGTCCTGTTGGAAAGTAATGCCAGGTCAATGAGTCTGTATGAAGGGCAGCAAGTGGCTGTTCAGAATGTTGATATAGCCTTGTGCATTGACATGTCCCTGCAAAATCACCAGATCAGTCTTAACGCCACCCATCATCCCTCCCCCATGCCATAAATCTTCCCCCGCTGAGCCTTTCCCTTTCACAAATGCAGCAATCTGCAAACCCTTCGTTCCTACTCCGATACACGCACTCTGCCATCTGCGTGACTCACATTGAAGCTTTATTTGTCACTAAACACAACGCAGTTCCATTGGTACTGCGTACAGTGCAAGTGACATTGTGCCCAGGCTAGCTTGGCAACCCTATGATGGGGTCTCATAATCTGCCCGTAATAAGACCTTCGCGCAAGAATAGGAACGTTTTGTTGACGTAGAGTTCCATTGGTACTGCGTCCAGTGCAAGTGACGTTGTGCCCAGACTAGCTTGGCAACCTTATGATGGGGTCTCATAATCTGCCCGTAATAAGGCCTTCGCGCAAGAATAGGAACGTTTTGTTGACGCAGACGATTTCTGACAGTCTTTGCAGTGATCCCCAGCTGCCGAGCCGTGACTGTTGCAGGCAAAATCCGATTATGGTGGTGCGTTAACGTAATGACGCGGTCATCACGTAACGTTGTTAGATGTCGAATGCTTGGCTTCGGGCGGTCGCACAAGGAATGTGTGAATATTGATTTGCGATTTGATTTGTCAAAAAATTACAATATAATATTTACCCGCCCTTCATAAAAACGAAGTTTCTACCCTCTACATCATTAATTGTTTCATTTTGAATGAATGAATGAATGTTGTTTTATGGCGCATCGACAGCTTTGGTCATTTAGCGCGCATATCTGTGTTAAAAGATAATAAAAGTGAAATTGTTTAAAGTGAAAAAAGTTTGAATATATTAATAATGATAAAAGAGTTGGATTAAGAAGTGTTATGTGTGACCTTCATATGTATAATGGAAATAATTGAGTGACAGGGCAATCCCTATCTACTCGAAAAGTTTTAAATCACAGTTAGGAATGTGATAAAAGGATTTGAACAAAAAATTGGATTGATAGTAGAAGTGTTAAATTAAGAAGAGTGTCATTTTTTAATGTGCATAAAATATGATATTGAGTGGCAGGATAAACCCTGCCTACTCAAAGTTTTAAATGGAAAGGTTAAGACTGTGAATAGTAGCTTAAAGGAAATGAGAGCTTAACATTGAGAAAAGTGTGTAAAGAATGTAAAAAGATGGGTAAGAAACTCAAAAAGCAAATATCACAGTTTATTGTAAATACCAATCTCCTTTATGAAAGCGATAATAGATTCAACGCTGACAGAATCAAAAAGATTTTTTAAACTATCGACGTTGAAATATTTTGAACGAATTGGTTGAAAGTCAATGCAATCTAGTAGGATATGTTTTATAGAAAAGGATGCATTGCATGGAATACATTCAGGGGCATCATCTCTGGTCAAGAGCCAGGAATGTGTGATGCGTGAATGGCCAATTCGAAGTCGTGCAATTATCACTTCTTCTCGACGAACAGACCTGTATAGGGGGTACCATTCACCAAGGGAAGGTTTTACTGAATGCAGTTTATTGAAAACATCAGCATCCCACTGGGATTGCCAAGAAGACTGGATATGTGTTAAAACAGAGGATTTAAAATCAGTGTGTGGAACTTTAAAATCTGAAATGGGAAGGCTAAGTGCAGATTTGGCAGACCTATCGGCATTTTCATTGCCTTTGATGCCTACATGACTTGGAAGCCAGCAGAACACCAAACTATTCATAGAAAAAATTTGTGAGATCCTTTCAAGTAAACCACAGATTAAGGGGTTCTCAAGTCGTTGATTTGAAAGGGCCTGTAATGTTGATAAAGAGTCCGAAAAGATAATGAAACGGTTGGAATTAGAATGTTCAGCTAGATTAAGGGCAAGATCAATAGCTTTAATTTCTGCAGAGAAGATAGAGGAATTGTTTGGAAGGCGGCACTTTAAGCTCCTTTCTCCATAAATAGCGGCAGCTGCTACAGAATTTCCCTCTTTAGATCCATCTGTATAGATTGGTTTGAAAGAAAAATAATGCTCCTTTATCTCATTGTATCTAGCATGAAACACAGTTCTATCCGTGACATACTTTTTGTCAGATGCAAGGTCAAATCTGAATTCTGCACTGTTTAGAGTCCATGGAGGGATTTCAGAGATTTTATAGTCGGCAATAGACTCAATGTCTATGCCAAGGTTATCTACTATGGGCTCCATGCGGATACTAAATGGGGGAATAACATTTGGTTTCCTTTCAAAAAGACGTTTATATTGAGGTTTAAAAACAACTTTATGAGTTGGGTTAAAACGATTTGACTTCAGTTTTAAAAGATATTGAAGTGAGAGTTTTTCCCTCCTGTAAGAAAGAGAAGGTTCATTAGCCTCAACATAGAGACTATTGATGGGAGAAGTTCTGAAAGCTCCAAGTACAAGACGCAGGCCTTCGTGGTGTATAGGATCGAGAATTTTAAGGCAAGATTTACGGGCTGATCCGTATACGATAGATCCATAGTCTAATTTGGAGCGAACTAAAGACCGATAAAGCCGCAAGAGGACTTTACGGTCTGCTCCCCATTCAGAATGGGCCACAACCTTTAGAAGATTAAGAGCTTTCTTGCATTTCTTTTTAAGTGCAGTGATGTGAGGAAGGAAGGAAAGCTTTCTGTCAAAGATGACTCCGAGAAATTTAAATTCAGAAACGACTTCAATTTTAGTTTTGTCCAAATACAGTTCAGGGTCTGGATGAACACCACGTAGATTACATAGGTGCATGCATTTAGTTTTGGACTTTGAAAATTTGAAGCCATTTTCATCAGACCACGTTTGGAGTTTGTTGAGATACTGTTGAAGTTGTCTCTCAATAATATTCATATTTCGAGATCTGAAGCATATAACAAAGTCATCAACATAAAGAGAACAGTCTACACCAGGACAGATAGCTTTAACTATACTGTTTATTTTTACACTAAAAAGTGTAACAGAGAGAATACATCCTTGGGGCACACCCATCTCCTGTTCACGGGCTCCCGAGACAGTATTACCAACTCGGACGCGGAAAAGACGTTCATCCAAGAAGGCTGAGATAAAAAGAGGAAGACGGCCTCGAAGACCAAAGTCATGCAAGTCTTTAAGAATTCCGTATTTCCAAGTCGTATCATAAGCGCTTTCAAGGTCGAAAAAGACAGATACTACATGTTGTCTATTAATAAAGGCTTCTCTGAAAAAGGTTTCAAAGCGGACAAGATGATCGATGGTGCCACGTTGACGACGAAATCCACTCTGTACATCAACGATGAGGTTGTTTTTTTCTAAAAACTAGACAAGTCTGTCGTTGACCATACGTTCTAGAGTCTTGCAGAGACAACTAGTAAGAGCTATTGGACGATAGTTGGCTGGGTCATTAGCATCCTTGCCAGGTTTTGGGATAGGAATGACTAGTGCCTCTCGCCAGGACGAAGGAAGATCACCGGACTGCCAGATATCATTAAAAATATCAAGTAAAACAGAGAGAGAAGTAGAAGGTAAGTGTTTTAAAAACTGGTAATGAACTTTATCTTGGCCAGGAGAAGAATCGTGAGCTTTATTCAGAGCAGACTTTAATTCTTTAAAGGTGAAGAGTTTATTATAGTGCTCTGAATTAGAAGGATTGAAATTAAGTTTTTTCTTTTCTTCTCTGGCTTTATTCCTCTGAAACTTTTCAGAATAGTTTGCAGAGGAAGACTTTTTGCAAAAGGTGTCGGCAAGAGCATCAGCTATATCCTGGGGTGTTTCCAACGAAGTATTGGTAACTTCAAGGCGACTGAGAGGGGGTTGGCCTTTGCCATTGATCTTTCTGATCATGTCCCAGGTTGTTTTAGTAGTAGTTCTACTATTTAATTTAGAGACATATTGTCTCCAAGCCTTGCGCTTACTTTCTCTAATGGTACGACGAGCCTTTGCCCTGGAAATACGGAATAAGTTATGCTTTTCTTTGGTAGGTCTGAGGTTAAACTTTCTAAGGGCTTGTTTTCTGTCTCTGACAGCCTGTTTACAATCTTCATTGTACCAAGGCTTGTCAGGACGTTTTGGATTTGTCGAGGTCTGAGGGACAGACTGTTTAGCTGCATCAATTAACAGCGAAGTAAAAAGTTTTGCTGGATCATCGCAATCTCTAAACTTGTCATGTGTAATGGTCTGTTCACAGAGGGTTTCAAATCTGTTCCAAGTGGCTTTAGAGAGTTTCCATTTCTGCGGTCTTACACTGCTGGATGGTTGTGTAGATGATAAGATAATAGGGAAGTGATCACTTCCACACAAATCCTCAGTCACTTTCCAGGTGAAATCGGGAAGTACGACTGGGCTGCATAAGGTTAAATCAATAGAAGAGTAAGATCCAGTTGCTGGATGCAAGTAGGTTTTGGATTTGTTATCATTCATGAAGGATAAAGAGTTATTTGAAATGAAGTTCTCCAACTGTAAACCTCTCTGGTTAGTGTCATTGCAACCCCACATAACATTGTGACCATTAAAGTCCCCAGCAAGAATATAGCGGATGGCAATTGGGAAATGAGATCATTCAGATTGTTCTCATTGATAGGTGTGCTTGGGGGGAGATATAAAGAACACAGTGTAACAGTACTGTGTAAAGATAACCTGATGGCAACAGCTTGCAAGTTTGTATTAAGAGACACAACTTTATGAGGAATGTTGTTATTGATAATAATAGAAACACCACCCCTAGCTTTCTCGCCTTCGGTAAAGACTTTATTGTAAATGGAATGATATTTGACAGAAATATCATCCTCCCGCTTAAGGAAGGTTTCTTGCAGACAAACAGCAACTGGTTTGTGATCGTTGATTAAAAGGGAAAGGTTCGTCAAAGTTTGACTTTAGACCTCGACAATTCCACTGGATTATGGTATCCATAGTGCATGAAGAGAGTATAAAAGCTAAAGTAAAAAAAGAGGTCGTAAACCAATACATTTTAAAATAGATTAAGATTTAATTACAGTTGTCTCGGGTTTGGACGAGTGCCAAGTGTCAATGTCCTTGTTCCAAAGATCTTTAGAACTGGACCAGATAGAGGCTTCTGAATCTGAAGCCTCACCTTCCAGATTTTCAGTATCTGCATCCATGTCCTCTAGCTCCGAAAATCTGTTGGAGGTAGGGACCGGATCATCTACTGTGACTGCTATTTCACAAGATCCATGGTTATCTCTGGACTGTGGTTTAGATTTCGAGGAAGATCTTTTTGGTGATCGGGGTACATGATAAGATTTGTTATCTTTAGGTGGAGCGTTAGATTTATTTGTAGACTGTGAAGGTGGAGGTTGGGGTTTCTTAGGAGGCTGTTTTGAAAGGGCAGATGGCTTTGAAGCTTGTTTTGAAGAAATATTTTGCGAAGAGGAAGAGGGCTTTGGGGTTTTTTGTGAAGGAATACTTTGAGAGTCTGTGGGTTTTGTGGGTGCACAAGAGGGTTTGTTTGTTTCAGACGCAGGCTGAGTCTGAGTGGAAGGTGTTGTAACCTCGACATAGGGAATGAGAGTTTTCAGTTCATTAGTCATTTCAGGAAACCTTTGGAGAAGTTTTTTAGCCAACAGTTCGCAGGTTGGACAATGTCCATTTGCAGGCAAAGGAGATGCAACATTTGCATATGTTGTGCTTTTGCTCAACAATGCCTGATCAGACCTGCGTTTTTCAACTGTTTTCCTGGCTTCCAAAAAGGTAACATTCTCCTTAAACTTGATTGATAGGATTTCTTTCTCGTCTTTCCAAACTGAACATTCTTTGGAATAGGTAGGATGAGAAGACTTGCAATTTACACAGAGAAGAGGATTATTGCAAGTCTTTTGGTCATGGTTTTCCCCTTCAAAAGCACATTTCGGACATACAGGGGTACTTTTGCAATTACTTTCGTGATGGCCGTATCGTTGGCATTTATAACAGCGCAACGGATTAGGCACATAGACATCGACCTTGACTGATTGAAATCCAATTTTAATTGAAGTAGGAAGAGTTGGTGTTGCAAGTCTTTTGGTCATGGTTTTCCCCTTCAAAAGCACATTTCGGACATACAGGGGTACTTTTGCAATTACTTTCGTGATGGCCGTATCGTTGGCATTTATAACAGCGCAACGGATTAGGCACATAGACATCGACTTTGACTGATTGAAATCCAATTTTAATTGAAGTAGGAAGAGTTGGTGTTGAGAATGTCAGAATGTATGTATGTGTATCTCTACGGATACCATTTCTGAGGACTGAGATTCTTTTTACATCAGACACAGCCTGACCTTTAATGTTGGATTTAATTTCTTCCAGAGAGTCACAGAAGCTTAATTCTTTGCATCTAATGACTCCCTTTGAGGTATTAAGTGTCTTGTGAGGAAAAACCTTCACTTCACAATTGAACAGTTTTTTGTGCCCAAGGTTTCTAGCCTGTTGTTGCGAGAAGCATTCAACAAGCAAGGTTTCATTCTTAAGCTTTTTTACAGATTTAGGAGTGCCTAAAATTGATGAGATAGATTTTTCAATTACGAAAGGAGACAGTTTTGTAACAGGTTTAGAAGAGTCAACTGATTCAATAACTAAAAAGCGAGCAAATGTTGTTGGTCTTGAAATATCCGATTCTGAATCGGAGTCGGACAGTAAACGCTTGGCCTTTTTTTGAGAAGCCATAGTTGTTGTTGAATATTCATCACCGATGCTCCCCACCCGCCTCGGAGCCCAACATGGGGACATGATCTGGGGAAACCTAACACAGATCATGACAGGGATACATCGGTGATATACTCGAAGTGAAAGGGCTAGACCGGACAAATGTAGGCCCGCAGAATGTCCTACCAAGCATAGACTAACTTTGGGCGGTTACAAGTGTCAATCAAACACCAACCTTCACTCGATTAGCCCATGAGCCACCGCCTTCTAGGGTATTGACATACAGCAACTGATGACAAAGAAATGATGTATCTGTGTATGATTAAAGACAACAAAGTCAGAGAAACACCCTAGGGCTCGGCGTGACCAGCCGATTGATCAGAACGGGCCTTTCTGACCCCTCGTTTAATTCAATTCAAGGCCAAAGTGGTGTGTTGCGAAAACAGAGCCATCAAAGGGCCGAGCTCTGAATCCACTCAACCACCAGGATCCCGTCATCGAACGACACGAGTTGCAGCCCACGGCAAACAGGCAGGCACAGTGGGGGGGGGGGGTCTTACCCCTGCTGTAGTGCGACAGCTGAGCTATTTCTATCCCCCCGCCCAGCTGGGGGCCTGTTTCATTTTGTTTACCGGCTTCGAATAAAATGCCAGTGACTGCAAAAACCTTGTAGGTACATAATAATAGGAATATTAAGTAGTAGTAACTTTCCTGGTGCTTGCATTTGCTCCTCGCTGCGTAAGAAAGTTTTGTCATCCAGCTCGACCTGCCGAGCCCCGGTAGCTCAGTGGGTAGCGCACAGGACTTGAGAGCAGGAGGTCGCTGGTTCGATCCCCGGCTCGGCCAATTTCTTTCCGATGATTCATGATAGTCATTGCGACAGGATTCATTCTTCTCTCACCATAGACCATTGTTTCGACGATGATTATGTGGGAAAGCGACCAGTGGCTTGGAAAGAATATTGTTCGGAGTACTGGTACAAGAAAATCCAGGAAAGCATGGATAGGCCCTCTGGCCGCCGCGATATAACCGGAAAAATGTTGAAAACGGCGTTAAACATCAATCAATCAATCAATCTAGCTCGACCTTTGGTCTCGCATGAAATCCAATTTTCTCATGCTTCTCGAATCAAATACAGGCACCAGAAAAGCTACTACAACATAATATTCCGTATTTATTTTCATCTTTTTTGTCCGCATTTTCCCTGACTACGAGATAAGAGTAATGTCCGTATACAAATTATCGATCTTCTTCCACAAAAAGATTTTTGTGTAAATCTCTGGTTTAATGCTTCTTTAAAATTTTGTAAGAAGTAATAAAAGAGCGATACTCTGGCAAAATGGGGCTTAATACATCTCCAGAGAAGTCGTCTCATAATCATGGATCCATCAAACCCATTTAGTCTAAAAACCGACCGAATCCAGAGTTAGACCGGTCCTTTGACCTTTGTCATGCACAACATTTACTGAAACCAAAAAGTTTAGGTCCATGTCAGCCTGCGCGGATTGCCGTCGAAACTTTTTTTTTTTTTTTTTTTTTTTTCTTTCTTGCGCAGATACATTTAGCCCCCTTTTCATAGAGCATGGCTCAAATATTTCTATAGTGTATACCTTTTAAAAAGTGTCTCTTCGGCATCTGTTATAGGCAACGGTGGGTACGGCTTTTTTAATTCGAAATTCTTAAAGTCTTTACAAGACGATCCACGTAATGGAGCCAAACAAAACCAGGACATATTGCCGTTCAGTGACATCATATTACACGTGGCTGATGATTGGCCTAGTCGTGTCTTGAAAGCGTGGCATTCTCGCAGTTCCATGTTGGTGTATCTCACGTATGTACTGCGGGTAGCAGGGAGCTAAGAGAAAAAATGCCATTGAATAATTAATAAGTGCGTGTCAAATAAGCACGAAAAAGATAACCTATATGTGCAGATAAATACTTTTGAAAAGTACACTAGACAAAAAAGTGAGGTTTTAACTGAGAAATTCAGACAACGTCGCCGTGAGGGATGTAAAACCGTAGACAGCACTCGAAAGCTTGACCTTCTTAATTCTGAAGGTACATGTGTACATAGAATACATGTATTTCTTTATTCCAATTCTTTATCAAACGATACCCTTACAGACTCGTCTATACCTAAAGTTTTTGCAGACAAATCAAATCCTTCTCAAATGGTGGGATTTGTTTTTTAAGAGTTGAAAACATTGTGGGGAAAAAGGAGAAAATCTTGGTTCCCAGTATTTTCACCTTTTTCCCCACAATGTTTTGACAATGATCTTGGTAATAAGACGGGATAGTTTGCTGAAAGTTTAATCATATATATTTCAGTTTCTAAGACGTCGTGCTACAAGTTCTTGCGTTTAAGTTACACGGAATATTATGTTGTGGTAACTCTCCTGTTCTTACGTTTAATTCGAGCAGCTTGAGAAAATTTGACATCGCGCGGTACCGACGGCAAAGCGAGATTACAAAATTTTCTTACGCAGCGAGAAGTAAATACAAGCATCGGGAAAGTTACTACATAGAGGATTTTTTTTTTATCAAAATTCAAATCATCGAGTGAACATCATAGGAAATAATTTTACGAGTGGCACAGCCACGAGTGAAAATATTTCCGATGATGTCCGTCCTGACGATTGATGTTTGCCGTTACCAATCGCTTTCAAAATTAACTTCAAAACTTTGTGTAACGTCTTCAAATTTACAGGAAATGCAGTCATGAAATCATGTTAACATCATAAGGTTTCGTGGATTTACTGACTATTGATGCCTATATTATGAGCTTTATTAAGGAAAATATTTCCAATGATGCTCACGAGATAAAATATATTTCGATCTTTCACCGAAAAAAAATATTGTATTTATTTCATGCTTCTCATCCCTTTTTGTTGAGACTTTCATCAAAATTCAGTACAGTAGTTTTCGGTAATTCCCCTTGGCGTACTCCCCTCACATTACAACTTTTTACAATATTACAATAAAGCGCGAGAAATATAGGGTAATTGCGCATAAATTACGTTATATTTTCCTCTGGTTTAACGGCACGCCCTGTTAACCTAGGTAACTAGTGCGCGGGAACTACTATTTCCGCCTTCAATTGAAGAGTAAGAACTGTGAAATCGGTATTTTTCACTCGTCTTAACTATGAAATATCAAACAATAATCCACCATTATTTCTCGATAAACTATCGAAAAGCATGAAATAAATAGAGGATATTTTTAGGTGAAAGATCGAAACTGATTTCATCGAGTGAACATCATCGGTAATATTTTCAGGAGTGGCGCAGCCACGAGTGAATATATTTCCGATGATGTTCGTCATGACGATTGCTGTTTGCTGTTACCAACCGCTTTCAAAATTTTCGTAGAGTCTTCAAAACTTTGTGTAACGTCTTTAAATTTACAGGAAATGCAGTCATGAAATCATGTTAACATCATAACGTTTCTTGGCTTTTCTGACTATTGATGCCTATATTATAAGCTTTATTAAGGACTCGGGTTTAATCGAAATCACGACCTGCGTCAAACGTGCAACATCATCTTGCTATGGAAATGAATACGCTCTTTGTTGGTTATGTGTTCTCAATTAATGTCACATTTCACTGTATATAAATTATTTCTCATTAGTTCCATCAATATACCTATGTGCATATACCCTTTTCAAGTTTTAATACACAATTCCGCGAACAACCCTCGTACTTTTCGCAACGTATGAAAAATTTGACATCTCCCTCGACCATCGGTCTCGTGAGATATCCAATTTTCTCACGCTTCTCGAATCAAACACAAGCACCAGGAAAGTTACTAAATACAGAGTATAATGTAACTTTCCTGTTCCGTTATAATATAACATAAAATTCTGTATATACCCACAGCTACAAAATATATTATTAATGCAAATATTATACAATGTGACATTCTGCTAAATCTTCAAGACAAGAAGTTAGGAAAGCAATGACGTTAATGAGTTACGAAGAGCTAGAAACAAAATTTAAGCCTAAAAAAAGAAACAAATGATTTTCCAGTAAAACTACCTTATATATATCGTTATTTAACCCTATCCTAATGGGGCTTCTAAACAAAAAGGATTTACGGGGTAAGTTCGAAGGAAATTGGCCTGAAATATATGGGGAACTAATCATCTACCTCATAAATGAAAAGAAGTTTTTACAGTATACCTCTATACTTAAAGATACATTCTTATACAGCCACAGAGAAAAAAAAATAGTTAAAACTCGACAGTGTGTAGAATGACTCAGAATTAAGTCAGCTGTTTAAACATCGATAAATTACTAATATATATGGTGTAAGGGATAGAGAGACTGAAGGAATTTGTCCCTATTTACAACCGGAAATGACAGAAATGATTTCTCTGACGGCCTCCAGAAAATGAAATGCATTTCTATCCGTCATAATCTGTGCAATCGTGCAACCGTCGGGGGTAACATTTTAGTATGAAGACACGAGAATGATTATAGTTTCATGAAATTACTATGAAATATGTGAAGAAATGTCTGAAAACGAGTATAAGTTTATCGTGAAGCATCCTCACTTACATTATTTCTTCTAAAAGTTGCTGAAAAAACTGATATTGTTAGTTTTGTAGCAATTTCCGCAGTTTAATATTAAAGTCTTTTTTAATAATTCTGCTGGATGTTTTATTACCAACGTACTCAAAGCTTAAAAATAAGCCATGCTCTGTTAAAAGGGTGTTTAATGCATCTGCAAAAAGTATCGATCCCCGTCAGCCTGCGCAGTCTGCGCAGGCTGACCCGTGTCGAAACCTTTTGCTTTCGGTAAACTTTCTGCATGTCCAAGGACTATAATTATTCTACCTCATAGTTCAGTTGGTTGTCAGACAAAATGGAATTTATGAATCCATAATTATGTGATGACTTGTTTGATATAAGGTATCACGAAGATGCAGTAAACCCCCTTTTCCAAGAGCACATCTCAAATGTTACCGTTTTTCTTATGTGGTAAAGGGCTCTAACTGCCTCTCTAGTGTATGATATATACACCAGTATAGTTGGTTTGCCTTCCCAAAGACATTTCACAACCGCAGTATAAGATCCATTCCTATGATCCAGTATATATCCGCTGGCACTTGCCTCTAGTGCCGTTTCGAAGATTCGAACTCGTAACTGGTCTCCCCCTTTCTGTCGTGGCTTGCCGTATCCGTCATATAGATCTATTCGCACCATTACAGTATCACCCACGACGTATGACCCTCTTGGCTCTAGAAAAAGAAAAGCAAGATGAATAGTCCTGAAGTTGACACCCGTTCCCGGGAATCAAACTTAGGACCTTTTGGTTACGAGCCCGACGCTCTACTTCACGACCACAAACACCACCAGTTTAAGGATTCATACTATTCATTTTAGTACTTTGTAACTGTGAGCTGTTTACTCAACCCTTTGAATAAATGAAATAAATCCTATCAGGTAAAAAAAAAAACAGTGGAAGTACAGATACATGTATTGCTACGAGTTGAAAGCAAATTTTGGTTAGAATGCCTAACAAAATAGCGGATAGTGAAGAAACAGATCAGACTGCTGTTACTGTGGAGTCTTGTTTCAGTCTAGATTGTCTGGAAAAGTAGCTTCAGCCTGAATCAGATCTTTAATAAATAAACGCTTCTATAAGAAAGGCGTATGCGTAGGAGGACTATGTCCTCTGTCCTTATGTGTACGAGGGCTGATTGGTAAGTTGTTAGCCTTATTTTGAAGGAGTAAAACAGGAATGTTCTTTTTCAGCCCTACGATTCCTGACACATTAAGGCAATGTACACGAAGACTGGTGTCACATGGTCAATTTATGTCGAAGAGGTAGCACTGCAAACTGGGCAAAACCGCTGAAAAAACAGCAATTCAATATTTGCATAAGAAAGGTCAAGCACCTAAGGATATTCATACTGATATAGCAGCAGCACTAGGGAATGATGCTCCTTCATATGCAACAGTAAAAAGGTGGGTGGCGGAATTTAAACATGGCAGCCAGAGCCTTGAGCTGACGCCCGTCCTGGAAGACCGTTACAACTGCAGAAATGGTCAATAAAGTCTGTGATATTGTTAAAGCTGGCAAGTGAGTTACAGAGAGATATATAACTAGTGCAATTTGCATTTCACAGGAAAAAGTACATTCCATTCTTATGAAAGATCTTGCAATGAGAAGGCACTTAGTCTGTTGATCAGAAGCACCCCATGCGGACTTTGTCGCGTGCTAATCCGAACCTTTTATAGGCAGATCCTGCTTACTTTCTGCAGAAGTTTGTGTTAGTGGATGGTCAGTGGTCCATCATTTCACCCCGAAGGCCAAACAACAGTCATAGTAATGAAACACCCTGGTTCACCAAGCCAAAGAGGGCAAAAACTGTTCCATCAGCTGGAAAGGTTATGTCCTCGGTTTATTAGGGTGCTGATGGTATTTTGGCCGTAGACTATCTGCAAAAGGGACAAACAGTCAATGGCAAAATTTATATTCTTTCGCAGCCAAGAGAAAATATTAATGCGTCGCAGAGAACTCAGTAAGGTATGTTGTTCCACCAGGACAATGCCCCTATTCACAAGTCTGTCATTGTCATGGCTGCCATAAATGACTGTGGCTTTGAATTGATTGAGCATCTACCTTATCCGCCTGATCTTGCTCCATTAGACTCATCTATTTCTAAAAATTGAAAAAGGTCATTTCCGGTTCTAACTTTTGGTCAGATGATGACGGCAGTGAACGACTCTCTGGACGGTCCAGAAATAGGACTTCTTTGAAAGTGGCATTGAGGTCCTCAGACATCGCTGGCAAAAATATAGATACTAAAGGGGATTATATTGAAAAATAATGAAATAGGTCCGCTTAAAGTCAAAAGAGGTTCACAACTTATCAAGTATCCCGCAGTTTTATCATAAACATGTACCTAAAAAATTTCCGGCTCAAATACGAAGGTTGTTCGGAAAGTTCGTTGAATTTTGTTATAAATCACACAATATTCTCAGTATTGCAAAGAAATTTATACCTACTTAAACTTCAAAATCTCTTCTATAAATTCTATGAAAACCAAAACGATGCTCTACATCACACGAAAATTATGTCTATTTAAAATGAGTATGTTAGAGGTACCCAGAGCACGCCAAAGTCAATATGACGTCACTTAAACATCAAGCGTCGTTTACATCAAGCGATCGTCGCACTTTCTCAACATAGTCACAAGTAATATCTATGCATTTCTTATGTCTGGTCATCTATTTGTTGTAAGTTTCAATGTACCAGTCCTCATTTAGTGACGATACAACAATTTGAGTCTGTCTGGTAAGATCCTCCGCTGAATCAAATCGCTTTCCACGCAAACTCGCATAGGAGCCAAATCTGGACTGTTAGGCGGATGATCCAATACTTCAAAACCAAGTAAACTTATTTCAAGCTGTGTAGATTCTGCTCTGTGCCCCGGGACATTATCCTGATGTAGTATTATTCTGTCCAGAGAAACGGTGGGCGAACTGCATTAACAAGATCTCGGCTAAGCACCTGAAAAACAACCGAAGCACAACCTCACCATGCATGTTTAAACAAGGCAACATTAGCTTCCTATTAATTATGAAAAATGTCGGCATACAATTTTTTAACCAAGTCACGCAAAAATAAAACTCCTACCTTGGAATAGTATGCGGCAGTGACAGTTTAACCATCTGGTACCCTGTGCTGTAAGATCATCCCGTGCCGATCCATGTAGAAGATGAACATGTGTTTGCCCGCACTTTTCTGTACACGTGCCTTCTTCGGGGGAGGTGAATTGGGGGTTTTCCAAACGGAAGACATAGCTTTGGTCTCTAGATCAAAGTGTTGTAACCAAGTCTCATCCGTCGTGATGATCCAATCACGAAAATCCTCGCCTTCAGATTCATAGCGGTGAAGAAACTTCTATGAACAGGCGCTCCTTTTCATTTTCCTTGAGTAATCGTGGTACCCACCTAGCACTCACTTTCGACAAGCCAAGTCCCTCACTTAGTATACCATGTACTTGTGTTGAGCAAGAAACACCGAATTCATTAATAATAGTTCTGACGGTGGTTCTCTGTCGATCTGAACCATATCCTTTACCGATTTCTTAATCGAACAAGTTACGACTGCCGGTCAACTGCTCCTGGAATCGTCATTAATAGATTCTCTTCCGCTCCTAAAATGCGAATGCCATTTGTAGACAGAAGCTGGACTGCATTTATCGTATGCTCCTGTTGATTTTATCATTCGCAGTGTTTCTGTTGGCAATTTGTTAAGTGCAACACAGAATTTCACCACACTCCGCAACTCAACGCCACAGTTCGACATCATGATTTTTCGTATCAACTTCCGCAGCTTGATTACGAAAACACTATAATTTTTTTCGGAACAACGAGTTGTTTTGAAATTTTCAGAAAATGACGTAATCTTGTCAAATGATTGCTTGACGTTTCCCCGCTATTTTTGACGTTGAGAGCAAACATACGGAAATTAAGCTTATTTCTTCAACGACATAATCCAAAAATAGGTATTTTAAGGACTGCTCCGGGTACCCATGATGACGTTGGTCTCTGTACTCGATTTTCTATTATTTTTTTAAAAATTGCTAAATGATAAATCAAGGTTCATGCATATCATATTTCATGTATATTTGATGAAAATTCTAGACATATAACAAACTTCTACGAACTTTCCGAACAGCCCTCGAACATGTGCCACAAGAGGATAAATTCCGACAATGCGGACAAAGACAAACAGTGTCAAATGCTGTTTCAAATATGGTATGATAACGTAAACCGCATCTAGACTACTTCCGGCTATATTTCAGATTTGATTGGTCAACATTTTACAATATAACATTCATCCACCATTCATAAAAAGAAATTATTACCAAGTAAACCACTATTTGTTTTATGTTTTGCCAATTTGAATAACATTGTCAGATGTTATTTGCAATATTTTGTTGTTAAAGTTTTTATGTATATAAGAAAAGTAATTTTATGTAGGCCTATTAAATCGCAATAACTTACCTGGTACTTGTATTTGCTTCTTACCTTCGTTCTCGTAAGATATCTTATCTTTTTTCACGTAGCTCGAAGCAAATACAAGTCCCAGAGAAGTTACTGCACCGTAGAATTTCGTATAAATTCTTGAGTAGTTGACAACCTTTATTCCAAATCTAGTATTTCTACTTTTTTTTTTTTTTTTTTCTTCTGGACTAAAAAGTTTCTTTCCATGCTGCAAAATAAGTCTTTATATAAAGTTTAAACAGTTTATATCCTTCCCGTCCCCCACTGCAAACCTTCGTTTGCAATTCTTTCAGAAACACCTTTCTTCTCTCACCACTTATTAGTGTTTGGTCTTTGTACTAGTATTACATATACATGTATGTGGAAAGCAGTTAGTGGCATTATGTAGTATTTGTGAAAAGAAAAACCGGAAACGTACGGATAGGAGCACCGGCCCCTGTGATATTAATGAAATACTGTTGAAAAAGGTGTTGGACACTAAAAACGTAATCTGTAGTTTAAAAAACATTGATGGGCACAGACAGCACTGAAGTGAAAGAGATGCTGATTACCTAGTAAATACACCTTTGACAGGCTCACATCAACACTTTTCTTTATATCTGTTATGGGTGGTGTTTGGAGCGCCGTTTCCTCGTCTATTATATCCATGTACGGGGACCAGTCAGTCCTGAGAGCTGATTGGTCGAACCGAGGTTTGTTGTCAACCAGTTTTGATGCATTTTCAGCCAATAGTTTAAGTTTTGACTTGAAAACTGATGTAAGATGGGGCATAGATCTGAAAGTTAAAAGAAAAAATAACTTTTTAAACGCAATGGACTCAATAATCCCTTATTACTTTGGACGGTGTGTCGTTTTTAACCCCTTACTTAATCCCGAGTTTGAACTTGCACTTTTCTCAGATGCATGTATGATTTATGTTCATTGTTATAATGCATTATCTTCTGAAAGGAGGGATTCAAGGGTTGCATACTACTGTAATGTATTGTGTTGTTTTGTATTGTCAATTAAACTTAGTAAAAAACGCTTTACCAGACACCAAAATTTTAAAGATACGTGTTTACTCGTTTTCATCCAGTTTTTTTAAGCAATTTCTATTTTATTTTATGAAACTATAATGAAACTATTATCATTCTTGTATCTTCATGACAAATGTTGCCCCTTACGGTTGCAAGACTGCACAGATTACGACGAATGGAAAATTCATTTCATTCTCTAAAGGCTATCGAAAACAACACTGTGGTTGTTTCAAGTTTTAAATTGAAGACAAATCCATTGAGTTTCTTATCCCATACAGCTTATATATCGATTTTTTTATCCATGTTTACACAGCTGACTGGATTCTATAGCTCTCACTCGATAAACCTTTCATTGTCAGTTTATATTATTGTTTATATTTGGGATAACAGATTTAAAATCATGCACCGTGACGATATAATTTATAAGCCCAACTCGATAACGTTTATATTATCTCGTCACGGTTCGTAGTTTTAAACATGTTTTCTCAAAAACAAACAATAATATACATGGTTAATGAAAAGTTTATCGAACAGGGTTTGTTTACTCCTTGGATGTAAAGATGTATCTTTAAGACTCGTCCAAAAAGAAGGTTTTAGTTAGTTTTGTTGTTTATTTATATTTGCCACATGTTTTCCACATGGGCGACGCTCCAAGAAGACTGTTAGTTAACTGAAAGATACTGGACGAAACCCATCCCAAGTTACGCCTGGTTATTTAACGTGCTCAGTGGATAGCACTGTCACACGGGACCTAGGTTTAACCTCTCATCCGAAAGACGTTTTTAGTAAATTTAGGTGACCGGCCGTGGAGATAGAACCCACACCCCCAAGTGGTCAGAGATTTGACAATCAGAAGTCTAGTGCTGTACCACATGAGCTCTTTCGGACTGATCCAGTTAGATTTCAGTCAGACAGTCTACTGTGTGTTTTAAACAACCCTCGTATATACAGCTACGATACTCCCAGTTAGTCTTGCTGTTCACTATTTATTCAACCCTTTACCAATCAATACTGTCTGTTAGCGAAGATGAAGAAGAGAGCTTTTGGAAACGTTGAGAAAGCAGAAAATGCTGTCAAATCGTAGAGAAACAGGACGGTAACATACAGTAAAAGGTGCAAATTTTGCGTTAGAATAAGAGGTCGGGCGTTTTGCAATCGGTATTTCTATTTTTTTTTTTTAGACCAAATAAGACGTTATCGTATTTACTTGAATATGATCCCACATAATCGACGCGTATTATTGATGACGTAATTTTCTCAGAAACCTTTGCGAAATTTTAGCTCGAAATCTAAGAACACCTGAAGAGGCTATCTAGTCCAGTAAGAAAATACCACAAAATTTGAAGGTGAAAATCCGAATTGCCCCTTTTAAGGGAACATATTTCTGAACAAAGTACCTGTTACTGCCGATGGAATAGGCAACCATATACACAAAAAGCCCAAGCAAAAGTGTAAGTCCGATAATACTCTTTCTCAGACTGGTGGTCTTCTCACTGAAATTACGAGAAGAGATAGTCAAAACAACAACATCACCTTTTACCAGAGGAGAAAGTTTTTAGATACTTAAACACACACACATGTATCAAAGGTGGTTCAAATCATTTCAGATATCATTTGTCTTTACAACGGCAGAGGATATCGTGGGAAAAGAAAAAAATGCAGGTAACCAGCATCTTCTCTTTTTTGCCAAAATGTTTTCAAAAGCCTTATTTCTCAGGATCGCTGTTTGGTAAAAGTTAACGTAGAGTCTAACAAATTCCACTATTTCAGCTACTTTTAACATGTCGTATGCAAATGCTTTCAATTTAGCTCAGTCCAACATTTTGTCATCTTGTTAAAAGTGAAAAGCTCCTCTTTTTTTTTTATTGTTGCAGATAGCAGAAGTGTAAATAGTTCATACAAAAATCATCCCATCAGCCTAAATTCGTGAAAGGATTGTGTTAATTCTTAGCGAATAATAAGTTCCCGCGAACAAACATACAACGGGATTTTAGCTGTTTCGAAAATAAAATAACATTATTCTTAAACTAGATGAAAAAATGAATTGAAAATTTCCAGCCAATCGTGAAAAAAACTTAACATCCAAAATTGCAATTTCAAATCTCTTTTGGGACGTCATTTAGAAGCCTTATGTTACGTCAATTATTACAACATCGTATTCTTGCTCGCTATTTAAAAAAATCCAGCACTAAGTTCTCGATTAAGTACACTGTGACATTGTTGATTGTGGCAAGTCTAAGATTTGTATTATTTTCAGATTTAACAGTCGGTACATATATCTATGTGATAAAAAGACTCTGACATCCGTCAGCGTTTGAGATAAAATTTTTAATTTATCAAGAAAAAACGTTATCAAGCTCGCAAAAGGCTCCCTTAATAACATTTTTCCTAGATTCGTTTAACAAAACTATTTTATGGCATAATCGCCCTTGTTTTCGGTGTGTATTAACCATTTTGAATTTTCTTATCTTAAACCATAGGCCACTGAAACTCCATTGGTCTATTATCGGACGGACAACGAAATTTTCCTTATCGGACACCGTTACTATAAATAGCACATTGGCAACTGCCTCTATATTGTATATAATAAGACAAGGTGTGCAACGAAATCGAAGAAAATCTTTACCCCTGTACCCTTTCAGAGATAACATTTTACCGAAAATTGAAAAATAAAGCTAGTTACCGTTGCAGATGTGTTCACAAATGATTTTTCTTGTGTACCCTGACCTTCGAAAGTTCCAAACGGCTCTTGCGATCAAGCTGTAGCTCTGATCTGAAAAATTTTAAAAAGCTTCCACATTTTCCGGATCGCCATGCGCTGACGTCACACAATTTATAATCCCGCAGCGAATTATAACTAAAATATTTTTTTTCAAACAAAGATCTAAAATTCTTTTGTTGATATATTGATGAAATTATCAAATTAATATTTCGTCTGTTATAATTTATCTTTTCATCTAATCCAGTATCACGATTTTCATCTTCCATTTCGTATATTTTCAAATGTGTATTTACCGTTTATTGGTCAAAAGCTTTGGCGCGTCTTTTCATAGTAAATTCACGCGAGTTATAATTCGCTGCGTCATAATGAATTGTGTGATGTCAGCGCATGGCGATCCGGAATATGTAGAATCATTTTAAATTTTTTAAGATCAGAGCTATTGCTTGATCGCAAGAGCCGTTTGGAACTTTCTAAGGGTACTCAAGAAAAAATCATTTGTGAACCCATCTGCAACGGTAACTAGGTTTATTTTTCCGTTTTTGGCTGAATATTAGCGAGCAACGCACAAGAGGCGTCGCTCGAAGCGGGAGTTTATTGGTAGAGATGGTGTCAAAAATGTACATACTTGTTGACTTCGAAAAAGTGGTGGACCGGAAGTAGATTTTTACAAATTCATATATGGCGGACGGAAGTGACGTAAAAGACTGGTACTAAGAGCGTTTCCACCCTATGATTTCTGACAACGTTGACAATCAGGTGATTTGAAACAGCGATCCAGTCTACAAACGAAACCCTCGCAAGATCTGGTCAAATACGAAGGAATTCGGGGTTTTCCGTATGTGTCCGAGGTACGGATATTTCCGAATACATAAATAAACGTTACGGGAATTAATAAGCGGCTGAACCATTTCGTAAAAGTTTTTTCGCGCTCTTGCCAATGAATACTTTGTTCATGATTCACTAGTACGTTTTCCCTAATTTTTAAAATCTACCTATCTATGTATCTATCTATCTATCTTGTTCAGTAAAGTAGCGAAACAACTCGGCCAGTATTTAACTCGTCCCCAGGTCAACTCGGCCCGAGTAAACTCTTAAGTTTGATTATCTACTTAGATATTGTCGGATTGATTAGCGTGTCTTTTATTGAAAAAAATTATTCTGAACAGAAATTAACGAAATTCGTTTCTCATCGAGATCTACATCTGCTTTAGGGTTAGAATAACTGCCTGCAGAGAAAGCCTTCATTGACTGAACTAATCTATCATCCAATCTATGCTATCTGTCATGCATGTTTAAATGTACTTAGAACTACCGTGTTACAGTGAGTTATCAGTTAAGACATTTTCAATAAATGGGATATTCCCTTTGGTATTTTTTCTAGAAATGATATTTCAATTTAACCCTTTACCACTCAATCATGAGTTTTAACGACCCTTTAGGAGAAAGCTCTGAAAACATTGAGGGAAAAGAGGAAAATGCTGGTGACCAGCATTTTCTCCTTTTTCCACTATGATTTCAATCCTATCTGAGAACTCAAGTATGTTTGCACCAATTTTAAATTTGTCATTTGCAGATGTTTTGAATTTGGACAAGTCCAAAATTTGTTGTGTGGTAAAAAGTTATAGGCCTGTTTAGGTAGAATGATATTGCTTATCAATTTGGAAGAGATTTTTTTATTTATCTTCTCTAAACAAAATCTGGTGTTATGCCTTTTTAACATGCCTGGTTTAAATCTGCTTTCAACAAATTTAAGTTTATCATGACAAATCTGTTAGCTGCATTTAGCTGCATAGTCATGAAAAAAAAAAAAAAAATATATATATATATATTATTATATATCAGTATGATCGATGAATTGATTGTTAAGAGTAGATTAGTGGCAAAGTAATGGCAAGGACTTGAGAGCTGCTGATTTTTTCTTTTTTTCTGCAGACTTGTTTTTGTGGGTGACTGTATTGTATCCATAGGGTGATGTGCAGACTGCGGCTATTTGGTCAAGGCAAAGGGTTTGTTGGCTAGAAATCCTGTTTCAACCCCTGATTGCACTTAGAGTCATGTAGAACTAGCCTTGAGCAAAGCACACTGTAGCCACAGGCTAGCGCTGGTTAAAACATTACTAAGAAAGATGTTAATGACAATAAGTAAGCTGAGTTGCTGTGGAAAGCAACATAAAACTCTATACAAATATTTACAAAGATTGAGATCTACAAACTTAAATCTCTGAAAATTCTCAGTCTTTAGTTTCTTCCTAAGTCCATGCAAGTAAAACGTTTGTTGTTCATAATTTTAATTAAGAAATAGAAATACTCTGTTGTGAAAGCAATGACTAAATAGAAATTAATTCAATTTGAATGCCAATGTCAGGTAATGATTTAAAAAAATGATCATGATTTTTAACTAGCCTCTTTTGGCCTTATCCATTTTGATACTAGGACTGTTTTGGATTGATCAGTTGGTCTCTCCTTTCAAAATTATGTCAGTCATATCAGGCTGACAGCTCACTCTTTATTGTTGTTTCCTTGGTTTTACATGTAGTCTATGCGTGGAATGCACCTTGCCTTGCCCATAGACATTCCCATACAACTAAAACTTTATCTTGGAAGAGGATCAAACCCAGGGCCTTAAGATTAATAATTCAACACCTTAAGCGCTGAACCACTCAAAACCCTTTGGAGGGTGCCATTTTGACCCATATCCTATAAACTCTTAAAAAACTTTTAAGTTCTATTCTGATTTTGTTTAACCATGTTTATCCCTGATAGTAAAAAGATGAAAATGTCTTGATGAACTGTTTGTTTTAATAATTAAAGGTTGCAACAAATTCATAGCCCAAGATATCAACATCCCTGACAGAAAATGTTTTGATGAACTGTTTGTTTTAATAATCAAAGATTGCAACAACTTCATGGCCCAAGATATCAACAAGGCAACATTGCTTCAAAGACAGGTAATTCTGCACATCCATTGGTCATTCTGTTTGTCTCTCCATCCATTCTCTCAAACAGGTCCAATGATAAATTAAGTCTTTTCCAAACGGCAAAATTTCAGACCTGTCAAAATTCAAAGCATTTGCAGATGATAAATCTATTTCACATGATAGTTTTTGTCTTTGAAAGGATAGAAATGTTGGACACCAACATTTTCTTCTTTTCTCACAATGGTTTCAAATGCTTTCTTCCTCAGGGTCGTTAAAACTTTGGATTGTGTGGTAAAGGGGGGAAATGGTGGCTGTTGGAACATGTTACTTCTGGCTAACAGGGCAATGCTGTACATACTTGAAGGCAACAAAGCTGATATAACAACTCCTAGTTTCTGTTTGTTGTATCCCCTGATTAAGAACACCTGCCAACATACACAAATTAGGCTTGTCAACAATGTAATGAGAATCTACAGGAAATGCTACCCTAGAAATGATTCCAACACAAACCCCTGCTCTACCTGAGCCTATGATGTAGGTCTACCAACTGAGCAACATGACCACCCTATATGATCAGTGCTACTAAAAGATTTTTGGTGTTAAAGGGGCTTTTTTAGAGTTCAGATCTTCAAATTCATTTTTTTTTTTTTTTGTTAAGCATAGATGAATACCACTAAAGACACTGGACTGTTAAATACAATTAAAAGGTGCAAATTTGGCATTCAAATAATGTATATACTTGGCAATATGTTACTCTGTCTACTGTTACGCTATCAAATATGACAGCATCATACTAATATGCGTAATTCTTGCATGAAGCCTGCCCGGCCAAGTAGCTCTGTGGTTAGCGTGTCTGACTCATTACCTGCTGGTTGCGAGGTCAATACCCGGTTGGGGCACACTTTCTTTCTGGTGATTTTTCACCTCTCACCTCTGATGCATTGAGAAAAGTGGTCAGTAGCTTGGAAAGGAAGTTGTGTCAGTACTCATGTAAGAAAGCCAGGAAACACATGTATAGGTGCAATGACCGCCTTGATAAGACCAAAGCCGTTAAAACGATGTGAAACTCCAATACAAACAAATGGCATGAAACCTAAAAATATCTTAAAGGGCTATCTAGTCCATAAAGGAAATACCCTTGTTTTTCTTTTTTTAGGAGGGTGGAGTATTTGCCTAGGCCTATATTCTTTACTGGTGGTGTCCTTTGCTTAATTTATTATGCTCAAGATGAATTATATTTGAACTTTACTGAGATTATATAAAATTCAGAAATAGATCTAGATCTATCCCTTACAATTTTAGGCATTTGATTTGGAGATTACTTCCATCAAAGTAGCACTGCTCGCCTTTAGGCTTTGCCTATATTCATATTATCTCTGAAAGGGTACAGGGGTAAAAATTTTCTTCGATTACGTTGCACACCTTGTCTTATTATATACAACATACAACAGTCGCCAATGTGCTATTTATAGTAACGATGTAAATGAAAATTTGAGTATTCCCTGATATACAGGCGATGCACCAATTCGCAAGTATTCGATGATCAACCAAGAAAAATGTTAGTGTCCCGTAACAGAACAATGGAGCTTCAAAGGCCTGTGTCTTAAACATGTTGGAGATATGCTTTATGTGACGTCATATGTAATGTCGTTTTATACCATTCCTCAAAGGCTCGCTTTTTCTAGACCCGTTTGACCTTTATCTCAGATGCTAACTTATGTCAGATCCTAATATATCTCAAACGCGAAATCAGGTCAGATCCTATGTATCCGCTATTCATCTCAAGAAGGTTTTCGCCCACTTAACCGGTATTTCGAATAGAATTTTCCATAATTGCAACAACTCGTAGATAAATACTAAAAGGGATACTATGTTGAAGTAGCTTAAATTGCCTGCTCAAGGCTTGTATTTAGTTCCCGTGCCCTGTGAAATTTTGACATCTCACTTGCCTTTCGTTCTTGCCAGATACAAATCCCACGCAAGTTATCACGATGACATAACATTCCGTGTGTATTTATCAAACGAATATTCCAAAAACCATAATGATAGGGTCTTGTGAATGCCATTGACAATATAATCTGAGTAAAATGTCATTTTGTTATAGAATGAAATAACGGGTTCGTCTTTGAAAATATTTCGAGATTTTAATGGGAGTAGTTTCGTCGTTCATATTTTATTTGTTTTTTTGCTTCAGGATTTGCCGAATTACCCATTTGGCCCATTACCAAAAAAATAAAAGTTTTGACGACCTTGTGGGAAAAGGCTTTTAAAAATATTGTGGGGAAAGGAGAAAATACATGTTACCAGCATTTTCTACTTTTCCAAGAAATTTTCTACCCTATCACAGACAAATTCAATAATTTTCAGCCACTTTTCGTTTGTCGTCTGCAAATGCTTTCTATTTGGCTGAGTCCAACTTTTTATTGTCTGGTGAAGCGTTAAACCTTATTTTTCTTCGATTGTTGCAGAAGGCAGAAGTGTTAATAAAGCATATAAGATCACCGCATAAGCCTGAGTTCGACAAAAGAATACGCTAATTTTAAACGACTAATAAGTTACCGCAAACAAATATGTACACGATTTCAGCTGTTTCGAGGATAAAGTAGCCTTACTCATTTAACAACAGTGACATTTTTCCTGCCAATCGTGAAAAAAATACAAATGTTAAAATTTGAAATTTGAAAGTTCTTTTTACCGGAATAACCTGACTGTACCAGACAATATTGGTCCAAGATCATACTGATCTGCACTGTCCGGCAAAAAAAAAAACCACACACGCTAAGTCGTGCTCTACCAGGCGATTAAATTTTAGACCTGTCAAAATTCAAAGCATTTGCAGCCGGCAGTTTTAATGTGGCTCAGGTAATTGGGCCATCCTCTATGTTAAGGGGGCTTAATGCACCTGCAAAAAAGATTCGACCCTTGTCAGCCTACGCACACTGCGTAGGCTGACAAGGGTCGAAACCTTTTTGCTATTTATAAATTTTCTGCAAGTAAAAGAACCAGTCTACCTCATGAATCAGTCAGTTGTTAGGCAAAATAGATTTTATGGATCCATAATTGTGATGACTTGCTTGGTATCATGCATCACGGAGATGCATTAAACCCTAGTTTGCCAGAGCGTGAGGCAATTGTAGTTGTCTTTCAAAGGGTACAAAACGGCGTGGGAAAATGAGAAATTACTTGTTATATGCATTTTCTTCTGTTCCTACAATATCTATAAAGGCCTTCTTACACAAAGTCGTTAATTGACGGGAGTGTTTTATTATAGGAGTTTCGTATAAACCACAATGGTCCTTAGCCCGGGTCGGAAATTGTTTATACTATATAGTGTGGATCAAAATCAGACTGCACAGGATGTGCGGTCTGATCTTGAATCTATACTGTCCGCTTCTTTGCCAAGGATTTTCTGACAAGAACAGTTTTGAAACCGCAATATCTGCATCTTTAAAGTAACAGTAGAGCTCTGCCAAAAGTAAACACAGCTGGTGCTGATGTACATTTAAATTCAAATCATACCATTTAAAAGTATGGAAATTATTGTGAAGATGACAATCTGTTATTGTATTTTCTGTCGAAGTGTTACTCGCTGGCAGAGAAATTTATTTCATAACTAGGTTAAAACCTGCCAGTTCACTTTATCTTTTGTTTAATTTTTTGGCTGATTTTAAAAAAAAAAATTTCTGCCAGTGACTAACACTTGGACCGACCACACAACAAAGGATCGTCATCTCCTCAATATCGTCATCTCCACAATGTTTTCCATGCTTGTAAATGGTATGGTTTTGAATATGAGCGCATTTTAACAATTGCATTTACTTTGACATCAGACTGATGACAATATACATGTAGTATTGCTTTCTATAGTTTTTACTAGATGCCATTTCGTAAAAAGTATCTCATGACCGGAAAATCAATACCTTCTATACATAAAAACGAAACTTTTGGATTCATGACTGAATATAAGCACTATCTAGAAGGTATTAACATGTGTATGAAACCATAAGGAAACGGCTGAACCTAAGTTGTTAGAACTTGTGGCCAGACCCCTTTGCCAAATATTTCTGTGTTTGTATATTATAAATATGATTTTGTACAAAAATGGCAATAAAATATGTTTAAACTAACAATTGCATTGTTATTTCGGCCGCAATTGGGCCTTTAACCCTTTACCGCACAATGCTGCCTTTCAACGACCCTTGGAAAGAAGCCTTTTGAAAACATCGTGAAAAAGGAGAACATACTGGAAACCAGCATTTTCTCCTTTTCCCACAATGTTTTCTACCCTATCAAAGAAAAATTGCACCATTTCGGCCACACTGAAATTGTCGTCTGCAAATGTTTTCAATTTGGACGAGGCTAAAATTTTGTCGTCTGCCAAAGGGTGAATGTTGACTCAGAGTTTCCATTTCATTCGCTTAACCCTTAAGCTGCTTATCGCGACCCGCTGACCTTTTGCGGACAGTGTAGATCAAGATCAGACTGCACAGAACGTGCAGTCTGATCTTTGATCTACACTGTCCGATACGGTATTTTCTTTCCGGTGAAATCAACTTTGAAACCTCAATGTTTGGGCTTGTAGTATGGAATAGGGATTTGTGTTTCATTCATTCAGCAGCTTAAGTGTTAAGACTTTCAGTGCTCATGCATCTCCGTGATTCATTATACCAAGAAAAAAATATCATAATTATAGATCCACAAAATCAAGTTTGTTTAACTCTCTTTCGGCGCCAAATAAACAAACCCCGCCTCTTTTGATGGCTGTAAATAGAATCCACTGAGTCCCCGGAAGGTTTTTATCACATAGGCTTGACCAAACAAGCGAAGGGTATAGATCAAAGATCAGACTGCACGTTCTGTGCAGTCTGATCTTGATCTATGCCGTCCACAAAAAGTCCCTGTTTTCGCCTGTGGCGCCGAAAGGGTTAACAACCGATTGTATGATGAAGTGGAATAGTCCTTGAATATGCAGAAAATTGACCAATAGCGAACAGTTTCGGCCCAGGTCAGCCTGCGCAGTTGAACTGGTCGATACTTTTTGCATTTGAATTAAGCCACTTTCGACGGCCGCCAAAACTATCCTTCTCTGAACAATTTGAGCTATGCTCTGTGAAAAGGTGCTTAATGCATCTGCAAAGAGTATCGACCCAGGTCGGCTTGAACAATCCGCATAAGCTGACCTGGGCCCAAACTTTTTGCGCTTAATCAATTTTCTGTATGTCAAAGGACCAGTCTACCTCATGGTTCCGTTGGTTGATAGACAAAATAGATTTTATAAATCCATAATTAAGTGATGACTTGCTTAGTACATTGCAACATGGAGATGGATTAAACCCCCTTTTGCCAGAGTATGGCTCATTTTTATCTTGTAGGCATGATAAACCCTTAACAATACAATCACGTGTTTTAACGACCATGAAGGAGGCTGTTGAAAACATGGTGAGAAATGCAGAAAAATACTTGTAACCAGCATTTTTTTTTTTCCATTATACCACAATGTTTTCCTACCCTATAAAAGACAGAAATCATTATTGAGCTACAATTTTCTTTTCTGTTTTTTTTTTTTTTTTTTTTTTGCAAATGCTTTCAATTTGGTATTGTCCAAAATTCTGTGGTTTGGTAAAGAGTTAAACAAGCAGGCTATAAAGATCAAAGATCAGACTCCACGTTATAGAGTGCAGTCTGATCTTGATCCATGTCGTCTTAAAAATTCCCTGTTCTTGCTTATGGCCCTGAAAGAATTACATCACTGTACAAGGTTTAAAAACTCTCACCTCCTATCAGATACTGTATGCCGTATTTCCATTTCTGCCTTACCGGAAGAGTAGCGCTGTATGTGCCCGTCACCTTAAATGATAGAACATGGAAAAGGTCTATTCCTTAACCGTTTACCAAACGACAAAATTTTGAGACTTGTCCAAATGGAAACCATTTGCAGACGACAAAATAAATGAAACTCTAAAATTGAAATTTGTTTTAGGAAGGGTTGAAAACATTATGGGAAAAGGAGAAAATGCTGGTTACCAGCATTTTCTCCTTTTCCCACAATGTTTTCAAAAGGCTTCTTTCTCAGGGCCGTTAAAAGTCGGGATTGTGTAGTAAAGGGTTAAATCCGTTTATACAGAACCATCGCTGATAGATCGGTAGTTTTTTCCTTGGCCAACGTAGAAAGGGAACCAATGAAAACCTATTTACCACCGATGTCATCTACTGGCCACCTATTCTCCACCTATCAAAAGCCATTGAAAAAAGATGAGTTTCATCAGTGAAAAGTTACCGATATGGATTTTTAAACATGTCTAAAATTCTCGATCGGTGAAAATATTGTAGAAATAACCGATTGACAACCTGTCTACCACCGATATATCTGAGTCTTTTCTTAACGTACATAAAACAAAGCAACTCTTTGCAATACCAGACGAGGCGTCTATAGATGTATTTGAGAACAGCAGAAGTCAATATGAAAACGTATAAATGGAAATGGAAAACTTAGGCATGGCAATATTCAGCATGGCTGTATAAATAAAAGACAGTCTAACCTCTTCTAATAAGTCATCTTTTCCGATCCGTCTCGCCCAGGAACAACCAGAGATAAAACCCTTAGGGCAAAAAACCCTGGAAACCTGTGTCCATTTGTCAATGACAGATCGAGAATGTTGGACCGCATTCATAAAAAATACTTAACGAATTTGACAGAACTAGGAATCTTAAACACGAATTTATGAACTGTCCAGCTTGCTGTCGCCTGGTAGAATGAACCCACAACTGCCAAATATACGAAACATACGTAGGACATCAAAAACCCGTGCAATCCGCCCCGACTCAAGCCAATAGCATCAGACTATGGGATGTTACGTGAAGACAAATACTTCAAGCTATTCCTAGCGAAACGCGTTAAATTTCTATAGCAACCGATAAGCCACCGAAAAGCCACCGGTGAATTTATATTAATCACTGATGAAAAAACTGAAAATTGAGATGTTGGATCCTGTGAGACGGACTCTTGTATCAGACATTTCGCTTCAGTTTCCGTAGTAAACCAGCGTCACATCCGATTGATTCTGTGACAATTCTGTGACAAGTTTTGGTGGTTTCTTACAATGTCTGGTAAAAGGAACTCCCAGAAATCCGCCGACAATGGCAAGACCCCATGGTTGTCTTAAATGGAGTACCGGAAATCAGATAAGACTCCACCGTGAGGGGAAGAGATTGTGGCTTCCAGGTTGTGGCGCAGTTCGACGCGGAGGAGGTTGAGGTGGAAGAGGCCGATCCAAGCAGTCGGATTCCCCAAAGAACTGCACAGTGGAGGTCCTAGAACCTGGTACCATTGCTCCTACGAAGAGCAGCATTGATCCCACACTGGTTGCTAAAGAATCTTATGATTATTTGGATTATACTGCCTCCCACAGGTCTGATGGTGGAGAACCAGGCAGGTGATACAGACGAAGATGACACCAAAACAGGTGATACCTATAAAGATGGAACCTTAGAAACCCAATCCAGGTCAAAAACCAAGAAGCCCGGGGATTGTTGACTTTGCCACCCTAAAATCATAGGAGAGGGAGGGGAAGGAATGATATCAGGTGCCTGAGCATCACTGCCAGCTTTAAACCGGGATTAGGGGCTTTTCTCCTGTGTCTGGTGTCTGGCTTCATTAGTCTTGGCCTGAGGCTTTGCAACAGCTCGTCGAACATTATCTTTATATATATAGTTCTAGGAGCTAGTGTCACCCTCTCTTAGCGCCTCAAGAATGGTGTTGTACTGCTCAAACTGAAGCCTTCTCTCCTGGGTAAACCATGGCCTGGTCCACCATCTTTATCAAGTATTGTCGGGCAATATCGGATACCATCGGGTCTTCCGAATATTAGCCTGATTTTTAGTTTTAAAAAAAGTTGCAGTGGACCCTATATTTCGGCATGTTGATTCTGCTTTTATTGAACCAGATTTCAAGAATAATATATGAATGTATTAATCAGCAAGTAGAATAGAATTTACTTGGAGGGTTAAGCAGAGGCATTCTGACAGATGTTTTTTCTGAAGGGCACCTGTACCAGTATGTCGTCTGGATTTGTACCAGGATAGTGTCTGATACTGTATCAGCACGCAATGTGGAATTGTACCAGCATGGAGTCTGGAGTTGTACTAGTATGTAGTCTAAAACTGTACCATTATGTAGTCTAAGATTGTACTAGCACATTGTCTAAAATTTTTAATGTACCAGCATGTAGTCTGGAAGTGTACCAGCATGTCGTCTGGAAGTGTAGGCTACCAGAATATAATCCAGAATTGTACCAGTATGTAGTCTAAAATTGTACCATTATGTAGTCAAAAGTTGTACCAGTATGTAGTCTACAATTCTACCAGTATGCAGTCCAAAATTGTACTAGCATGTAGTCTAAAATTGTACCAGCATGTAGTCTAAAATTGTACCAGCATGTCCTGGAAGAGTACCAGCACGTAGTATTGAGATTAACCAGCTTGTAGTCTGGAAGTGTACTAGCATGTAGTCTGGAATTGTGCCAGCATGTAATTATATGAGTATGTATATTCGTATTATGTTTATGAACAGATTGTTATATATGTATATATATCATGCATATGTGTGTTTGAATATCTATCATTATGCAAGTTTGAATTCAACCAGATGCATTATCAGAGATGTTGATCTGAACAGTTAGATCATTTAACAGACATTTGTTCTATATCTATTAAACCATATTTGGTCATTTCCACTGATGCAAACGATGTTGTAATAAGACACTGGTTGGTCGAAGAGAGTAGACTAAGTTTCACAAGGAAAGAACAAAAGGCTGTTCACAGGGTTTAAATTTTAGTCAAGTGCGAATGAAGATAGAGATATGAAAACACTCAAGCTGTTTTTTTCTTAGCATATTATATGACAGTGATGACTAGTATCGTATCAGAACTCAAAATATATTAGGAAATTCTTTTCCCTACAGTGAGGAAAAAAGAATCAACGATATAAGGTTGGTAAAATTTGCAAATACCCTGTATTTCTAGAAATTCCGTTGTCACATGACAGTCATGTGACTTTCTGAAAGCAGACAAACGGGAAATCCTCTGGAGGTATTCCTCTTGCAAATTTTTTATTTAGTATGTATTTTACCGAAGTTGCTATGCAACCTTTAAAAAGTATTAGCAAAAATCGTGATTTTATGGAATAATTGATCGAAATAATTTTCACCTGCTTGTTTTTGCCGTATTTTTACTTTTTTTTATCGGTGAGCGATGAATGTTGCTCCCGAGTACTTGAGTAAACTTGAGTAAACAAACGGCGACGTCATTCTACTTCTGGTTGAAACAACAAGCGGAAATACCTCGCTGTCTCGAAAACAGGTGCGTATCGAAAACACGTCAATCTGTGATACATATGAGCCATACTCTGTCAAAAGGGAGTTTAAATGCATCTGCAAAAAGTATCGGCTCAGGTCAGTCCTGTCCTGGGCCGAAACTTTTTGCTACAGGTCAATTTTCAGCATGTAAAAGGTCCAGTCTACCTCGTGATTCAGTCGTTTGTTAGACAAAGTGGATCATTTTAAGGATCCATAATTATGTGATGACTTGCTTGATATTATGGATCACAGAGTTGTATTTAGCCCCCTTTTACCAGAGCATGACTCATTCATACATTGTATTGATTTTTCTCTAGGTCTCCGCGCCCTTTCAAACTATATAAATGGGTTAAATTGATGCAGTGATGCCTATAGAATTCCTCTATGCTTTATAATAAATGGTAACGATTCTTGCTGTCACGTAAACATCATCATGCAGCTAGCTCACTGTGCTTATAAATGAGCCCTGCTCTGTGAAAAGGGGGCTTAATGCATCTGCGAAGGGTATTGACCCAGGTCAGCCTGCGCAATACGCGCAGGCTGACCTGGGCCGAAACTTTTCGCTATCGGTCAATTTTCTATATGTCAAAGGATCAGTCTACCCCCCCTCCCCCCCCCCCATGAATGGCCATGATTCAGTCGGTTGTTAGACAAAACGAACTTTATGGATCCATGATCCATGATAACTTGCTAGGTATTATGCATCACGGAGATGCATTAAGCCCCTTTTTGCCAGAGCATGGCTCAAATATTTTAATTCTGGCTACGCCTATGATTAAACCCGCTTTTCACACAGCATGGCTCAGTTATTTTACGTTTATTATCACAGCAGCCAGTGTTTCTATCACTGGTGTCCTAACGTTTCTTTTACCAGTACTTCTCATTTCCATTTTTTTTGCCAACTTCCGCCGGATTTATTTGTTTACAAGGCGTTTAATGCCAATTTTCACATTATTTCGGTGATAATGTGGTAACCAGTGCACCTATCCATCCTTCCTAGAGTTAGCCCGCCCGGGTAGCTCAGTGGTTAGCGTGTCGGACTCGTGACCTGGTGGTTGCGAGTTCGATACCCGGTCGAGGCAAACTTTCTTTCCGGCGATTTTTCGCCTCTCACCTCCGATGCATGTGAGAAAAGTAGTCAGTGGCTTTGGAAAGAAAGTTGTGACAGTACTGGTGTGAGAAAGCCAGGAAACACATAGGTGCGTCGCTGACCGCCATGATGTGACCCAAGCTGTTAAAATGGCGTTAAACTCCAATATAAACAAAATAAATAAATAAATCCTTCCTAGAGTTTCTTTTACTAGTAGAATTGACCAGCAGTCTTCCTAAGCCACTTACCGCTTTCCCACACAACCTTCGTCGAAACAACGATCAGCGGTGAGAGAGGAATGAGTTTGGTCGCAATGAATAGATCATCAATACTCGGAAGGAAATTCGCCGAGCCGGGGATTCGAACCAGCGACCCCAAGTTTCAAGTCCTGCTCGCTACCAAGGGTTGTCTAGAGGGTAAAGCGAATCATTAGAAATGAGAAAACGCTGGTTTCCGTTACTTTCTCCTGTTTAAAAAAAAATAGGTTCGAAAGCCGTCTTAAAGTTTGGGATCATTTGGTACCCGGCTGATCCTTTAATAAAAAAATTACATTTGCAGACAAGCACTTAGTTAAACGTTGCTCAAATGACGGGATTTGTCTTTGAAAGGATGTACAACGGTGAGTGGAAAACAGAAAATGCCGGTTACTGTCATTTTCTACTTTCCCACAATGTTTTCATCAGCCTTCTTGGGTACGAGATGGTAGTGCAGTCGATAGTGTACTGGACTTGAGACCAGGGGGTCGCTGGTTCCAATCCCAAGCTCGGCCCTTTTCGTTCCGAGGATTGATGATAGTCACTGCGACAGAATACATTCCTTTCTCAACGTTGATTATTGTTTCGACAATGGCTATATGATAAATCAGCCCTTGGCTTGGACAGAATACTGTGCGAAGTACTGGTAAAAGCGAAACTTCAGGAAAGCATGGATAGGTGCACTGGCCTCCGCGATATAACTGAAATAATGTTGAAAACGCCATTTAAAACAAACAAACAAATAAACAAACTAAATACAAGAATATTTGACAGAAATAAGACTTACGAGTAAAACCAAATATCTACGTAATAATAAAAACACTTTGTATTGTCCACGTTTTGTATGGCGATTTAACAATTATATCACCCATCCCAGGTATTGCTCCCGGTGACAATGTTGCCAAACCATGTATATTCATTCGTTCCACCGTTATTGTCTCTTTCCTTTTTTTAACAATCCCGAGGTTTAACGACCCTGAGGAAATATGCTTTTGAAATAAAAATGTTGAAAGAGGAGAAAATGCGGGGAACCAGCATTTTCTCTTTTTTTTTTTCCCACAATGTTTTTAACCATGTCGAGGGCAGATCCTTTCAGTTCGTCTTCTGCAGGTTATTTCGTCATGGACGAGTCTAGAACTTTTACGTGTGGCCAAACTGGCGATGGGGATTTATAAGATGTTCTCATTGTATTTCCGTGCGAACGAAGTATAGGGGTTAAAATTGACTTACGAACTGAAGAAAAACGATACAGTTTGAAGCATTGATACTCTGAATGGTATTCTACGTCGCTTTCCACATTATTTTACTCGTATCCCTGCAAAAGTTTCATTGGAGGTCATCAGACCTCTCCAACAGTGGCGAGTTTAAAGGGAAAAGATCACGCGACTTTAAAAACGTCGGAAGGTCACGTGTCTGCCATGTAATGCATAAGAGGTTTCTCCATTCAACACAGCGGCAATCATATAATGCCTTACTTATTTGTTTGCATGTACCAAAATATATTGAAATTAAAAGCAATAAATTATTTGAAAACATTGATGCTGACCTCTCCTGGCTTCTTTTTTAAAGAAGCTAACTTGTGTTTCACCAGCACTGGCATGGGCTTTGAAGTTCCTTGCCCAGGGGCACCCAAACTAAACTCTCAGTGCCTTGGGTCATTAATTTTTTAATTTACCTTAATGCTTCGCTCTTTTACAGCAAAAACCTTCTTCCTCGTGGTCTTTAGAACTCGGAAGTGTTTGCTAAATGGTAAAGGAAAAAAACACTGTCCCCAAATTGTCCTTGAGTCGCACTTTGCAGCCTCAGGGTTAAGGTTTAGAAACAAAATTAACCCTTAAAGAGCCTTTCACGACTATAGTTGCCTTTGCGGCCAGTGTAGATCAAGATCAGGTTGCACAAAACGTGCAGCCTGATCTTTGATCTACACTGTCCGCTTTGCTGAGACACTAGACACAAAAAGTGACCACAAAATTGTGATTTTCTTGGTGTTATTCTAGTCAGAAAATGTCCATTGGGTTTATTCGGCGCTTTAACCCTTTCCCAAACAAGCCCTGGTTTTCACGTGTCTGCAGTACAAGTCTTTTGAAAACACTGTGGGAAAAGGAGAAATTGCTCGTAACAAGCAATTACTCCTTTTCCCACAGTGTTTTCCACCCTTTTTGAGAACTTTCTGCCATTTTCATCAAATTTAAAATTGTCGTCTGCAAACTCTTTCAATTTGGACCAGTCCAAAATTTGTCGTTTGGGAAAGGGTTAAGGGTTAAAAAGCCAACCAACCTGTATCTCTAAACTAGTACAAGATGTTGTAAAATAACATCCAAATGGGATCTAAAGATACAACAAAAAGTTTCCTCCTTCCGTTAAGTTTAGAAACAATGTTATCCCTTTCCCAAACAACAAATTTTAGCCACTTCCAAATTGAAAGCATCTGCAGACGACAAATTTGAAAGTGGTATAAATGAACTTAAGGTTTTTTGACAGGGTAGAAAACATTGTGGGAAAAGGAGAAAATGCTGGTTACCAGCATTTTCTCCTTTTCCCACAATGTTTTCAAAAGGCCTCTTCCTCAGGGACGTGAAAACACGGGATTGTCTGGTAAATGGTTATAAAATAAACTAACCTGAAGTAGACAATAAAAAGTTTTCTCCTTCCTTCTAACCTTAATCTGCTGAATAATTTAAATGAAACTTTCAAATTGATAGTAAAATAGTAAAAACTTGAATGATGCTATTTCAAAGTTTGTTTGGTTTTTTTTTTTGCCTTATCGGACAGTGTAGATCTTGATCTACACTGTCCGCAAAAAGTACTTGAGTCGCGCTAAGCAGCCTAATGCTACGTTTACACCATGTTCACGACAGCCATGTTTCAGTTAACCGGGGACGAAACGGGAATGGCGAAAGGCAACGCAGAGGAACGGGGTAAGAAAACTTGACAGATCGTGATTGCCGTGGTTTGCCCCGATTACCGCGTCAGATTTTTATAATGCAAATTGCCTCGGCAGTCCCGGTGCAGATGAGAAACCTAAGAAACCGTGACAGAACGGGTCGATCGCGACAAAACATATCAGCTCTAAATAAACCGTAACAAGACTCGGAGACGACCCGTGTTGGGACGTGGAAGCACTGTTCTCACCGGTCTCTCACGGCTCTTTCCAGTTTTGTCAGGGTTTGTTGCGTTGCCTCGCGGTTCTCCCGGCAAGCTCAACTACAGTATGTCACAGTAGTTTCGTTGAGTTTTGTTGAGGCACATTCCGGTTTATGCCCGTTATGGATACGGCGTCTTACGGCGCGTTGCGCTCTACTACGGCCTGATCGGACGTGCACAGTCTCGGAGCCTATAAAAGCTGCGATAAGAAAATGAATTCAAGAAGTCCAAGTTCGCATTGTGCAAGCCAAGAGACAAAAATGCTCAAGGTCCATCTTAATTGCCCCACTGTGTGGTGTCCGTGGTTGTGAGGTAGAGCGTCGGCCTCGTAACCGTAAGGTCCCGAGTTCGAAACCCGGGTGCAGATGTCAACCATGGGATTGTTCACTGGCCCACACATTTAGCGCAAGTACTGGTGTCGTTCCCAGGATGCAAAATCGAGAGAGATTAGAATAAGTTGTAAGAACTTGTTTCTCAATCGATGTAAAATAAATATGAGCCATAATCTGTGAAAAGGGGGCCTAATGCATCTGCGAAAAGTCTCGACCCAGGTCAGCCTGCGCGGACTGCGCAGGCTGACCTGGGTCGAAACTTTTCGCTATTGATCAGTTTTCTGTAGCCAAAGGACCAGTCCACCTCATGGTTCAGTCGTTTCTTGGACAAAATGGACTTTATGGATCCATGATGATGTGACGACTTGCTTGGTATGATGCATCACGGAGATGCATTAAGCCCCCTTTTCACAGAGCATGGCTCATATGTTTAAGCTAACTGCCCCACCACCAAAGCCAACAGTGGAGGACCAAGTTAAACCTGATGATCCTCGAGGGCTTGATGTCTCTCAAACCCCGTGCCAGGACTCTCCAGTCATCAGGCGCCACAGGAACTGCAAAGACGTCATCAGTGTACGCCTCTACAGTAACATTGCACACTTCTTTCACCCTATTGCAGATCTGGCTGCTTTACTACACTAGAATGCATAGGAAATTGATGAGTAATTGTCTTCTTTAGACAGATGTATCTGGGTCAGAAATAATTTTTGACAAGGTTGTAATGCAAAGCGGTACCTCGTGTCCTGTCTCTCAATGACTGGTGTTACCCTTTCCAGGATTTCGTCAAAGGAGCATTGGTGACATCCTTAGATAGTTTTGGAATGTGTTTATATCGTCATTTCAAAACTCTCTGGTGAAAATTGTTGAGCAGTGGCAGGTGTGTTGCTTCCTTTTTTCTATATGCATTCGCGCAGCAACATGGATCTTGCAGAGTTTTCCTTGAACCCATGTTCCTTTGAATGAGGACCCCTAAATTTGCTGAATGTCCCTCCAAAATTTAGATATTTGCCTTCTTAAATTCATTTGAAGGGGGTGAAATGACACCCATATGACAAATATGATCTTGTTTTTTTCCTGCCTATTTCTTCTCTTTCCTCTTGACTACTGCAATGTGGCATTCCGTCCCTATTTTATTCTCTCTCATTCCGAGACAAAGATTGCATGTATGCCCCAAGCAAATATACAAAAACAAAATCTTCTGCATCTTCTCTTGCCATATTGACATGTGTAAGTATTAGACTACAAAGTTAATCAATGTTTGGGCGGCATTCTTATACCATGGACACAAACGTGCTCCAAAACTCCAAAACTGCCCGTCCACCGCGTTCCATCCCTCTTACACCTTGACAAAACGTGAAGAACGTAAAAGACCTTGACAGGAGCGTTAGAAACGGGGATGCTGATCAGAACTTGACAGGCCGGGATAAAACGCACTCGCATCCGTGGTAGAACGCAGGTCGAACCGCAGTAGATCTTTGGGCACCGTGGAACTGAGTAACCCTTCCCACCACGTCTTATCAAAGATATCGTGAGGTACAGTACAGAAATCTAGCTAGACCTAATTGAACTTGGTAAATGGAGAAGAAAACTACCTAAATCTCACGGTACACTACCTGTCGGACAAACATGGCTGCCGTGGTCGCCGGGGAAAAGGTGTAAACGTAGGGGTTAACTTTAGAAGCAAAATTAAAAAGCCATCTAAAGTAGAGCTAGCAAAGTAGCACAAAATATTGTAAAATGTTTTCTAAATCTGATCTATGGAAGGAAAATGAAAGTTTGCTCCATTTCCTTAACCCTTTCCCAAACGACAAATTTTGGACTGGTCCAAATTGAAAGAGTTTGCAGACGACAATTTCAAATTTGATGAAAATGGCAGAAAGTTCTCAAAAAGGGTAGATAACACTGTGGGAAAAGGAGAAATTGCTCGTTACGAGCAATTTCTCCTTTTCCCACAGTGTTTTCAAAAGACTTGTACTGCAGACACGTGAAAACCAGGGTTTGTTTGGGAAAGGGTTAAGTTAAGAAACAACGTTACAAGGCAAACTAACCTGGAACGGACAATGAAAAACTGATATCTCCGAACTAAAACAAGATATTGCAAAATATTTTCTAAATGAGATTCGTAAAAATAAAAATTTGCCCCCGGTTTCCGTAAGTTTAGAAACAAAGTTATAAAGCAAACTAACCTGGAATGGACAATGAAAAACCGGTATCTCCAAACTACCACAAGATAACGTAAAATATTTTCTGCATGGGGTAGAAAGAAAAATAAAAATATTCCCTTCCGATTAGAAAAGATCTCGCCAAAACGAGACCTCCAAACTAAAACATTATGTATAAATACAATTTACCCTTTGTTTACACAACCCCAAGATATCACGACATCGAGCAATGAGGCCAGCATTTTCCCCTTCTCCAACAATGTTTTCTTTACCTACAATATTTTCTACGCTTTCATAAACAAATTCAATCATTCGAGTTATATGTAATTAAATTTTGTCGTCTGCAAATGCTTTCAATTGGAACCAGTCTAATTTGTTGTCTATTAAAAGAGGTAAAGTTCGCCCGATTATAGTCAACTCTTAGAAAGCTTAACTCCGCTTAACCAGACAACACAATTTTAGATTAGTCCAAATTGAAAACATTTGTAGACAACAAATAAAATAGGGCTCAGGTGATGCAACTTTTCCTTGAAATGACAGACAAACGTTTGGGGGTGTGAAAATGTTGTGCACCAGTATGCCCTCCTTTTTTTTCCACAATATTTTCAAAAGCTTTCCTCATCTGGGTCGTACTTAATAATCGGACAGTTTGGTAAAGGGCCACTTGGATATTTAAATAAGTTACTCAATCTGATTATACTATCTGACCCATGTTCTGTGAAAATGGGGTCTAATGCATCTGCAAAAAGTATCGACTCAGGTCAGCCTGCGCACTCCGCGCAGGCTGACCTGGGTCGAAACTTTTCGCTATTTGTCAATTTTCTATGTGTCAAAGGACCAGTCTATCTCACGATTCAGTCGGTTGTTAGACAAAGGGAATTTTATGAATCTATGATGAAAGATGACTGGCTCGGTATATAATGCATTAGGGAGATACATTTAACCCCCTTCTGCAAAAGGGCCGTTCATTTCAAGGCTGTGTTATCACAGTATCTCTTACAATACCGGACAGTGTTAATCCAGCACCACGGATTCACTGCAGTCTGATCTTGATCCACATGGTCTATGCTGTCCAAAGATGACGACATTTTGAATAAAAGGCTTAATTGTTTAACACACAATCCCGAATTTTAACGACTCTGAAGAAGAAGCCTTTTGAAAACAATGTAGGAAAAAAGAGAAAATGCTGTTAACCTGAGCATTTTCTCCTTTTCCCCACAATGTTTTCTACCTTATCAAAAACAGAAATCATCATTTGATATACATTATCGTCTGCAAATGCTTTCAATTTGGTTCAGTCCAAAATTTTGTCGTTTGGCAAAGACTTAATTCTTTAACAGAATTCAAAGCATGTGCAGGCGACAAGTTAATTAAAAGTGGCTCTTGATCGAGTCTGCCTTAGAAAAGGTAACCAGCATTTTCTCCTTTTCCCACAATGTTTTCTGTCCTTCCAGTGACAAATTTCTATTTTTGAGGCACTTTTATTTTGTCGTCTGCAAATGCTTTCAATATGGACAAGTCTAAAATTTGTCGTTTGGAAATGGATTAAACTCGGGATCGTTTGGTAGAGGATTTAACAGCATTGAGGTATTGAATAATACGATAAACAATACAGTATACGATTTCCGATAACCGGACAAGGTAAAATAACGTTTTTATGTGTTTGTAGATCTATATTGTATGCCTGTAGATCTATTGTGATTGGGATATTTTAGTATAATTATTCTTTTGCACTGGGTAACTTGATATAGACCCAAAGACTTTGTGGAAGAGTTGAGAATCGATTAGATTTTTTTTAAACCAGTATTCCATCCCAGTATAGTTTCGATACATTAAACGGATGACCGTCTGGTAATGGTAAAATGGATTTCAGTAAAACAGTCGCATCACAACATAGAGTCTTATTTTGACCATTCCACACGTCAAATGTTTCTATACGTTAAGAGTGGCCCGAGTAAATGGTTAAATTACACAAGATTTTCGAGACCGCTACCACTGATAAAGGGGGGGGGGGGGGTGTTGTTGAAAGACAAAGCTTATTCCCTAGAAAGCCAAAACATTTGAATAAACTTGTAAACTAACCTGCAAATGCCCGAAATCTCAGCTAAATATCATCGACGCCACTTGGCCACTAGGAAAGTTAATATAATTTCTAGCCGTGGTTGTTAGCGCGGCTCTACTCTCCGATAGGTCCGTGAAACCGTCGACTGGGAGATATCTAATAGATCCCGTATCACTAATTGAAAACTGCCGTTAGCGAAAAAACTCGATGTTACAAGTACCTGATGATATAGCACAGATAACGGCGAGTTTCTTTCGTTATCGAACTCAAGGTAATTTGCCAACAGTTCACACAAAAATAGATGGTGCGCGGCAGAAAACGATATAGGCTATAGCAAATACCTCGCCAGCCATTAACACCTCCAACGGATTCTGCCGGTCCACAAATCTTCTCCCCGGTCCATATACAAGGTATTCAATTCTATCTTTCAACTAACCGAATGTCCATGCAATAACACCTAGTCGATATTTATTTTTGATATACCACGGATATAAATGGAACGTGAATATTTTTTCTGCAGATAAACGTCACGTTTTATGACGTAGTCAACATCATACATGACGTCATTAATACAGCTAACCAATATTCGTTGTCTGCGCATGTCATATTCTTCGAAGATAAATGTGAACATATTCCATTCACCTGTTCTGGCACATTGCAGTGTTCCGGAATACTCTTCTGGAACGGGCGAAAGGAATATTTCAGCACAAGGGCACTGTTCTGGAATGATGTTCTGAGTGGAGCACTTTTTGAACAATGTTCTTATCAATATCAGAAATGTTTTGCCTTTCATTTTGTTAAAAAACTTGATAACAATATTGCTGGTCGACATTGGAAATATGTGTCTTGTCCCCTTTTCAATCTGTTGTTGGCGATTAGAATGGTATTTCTTTAATTTGACTAGTGACCTATTTTATGACTCCACATGACCCAATTTAAAATAGTTTTAACTGATCTGAAAATTTATCAAAACAAACATTCTGAACAATTTTCAAGTCATTTGAGCACAAAATGTGGCCTCTTGAGTGCCCAAAAGGTATTTCTTTAATTTGACCTAGTGACCTAGTTTATGATCCCAGTTGACCAAGTCAATTGAGCAAAAAATGTGGCCTCTAGAGTGCCTTAAAGGTATTTCTTTAATTTGACCTAGTGACCTAGATTATGACCCCAGTTGACCCAATTTAGAACTTATCTGAAAGTTTATCAAGACAAACATTCTGAATAATTCTAAAGTCATTTGAGCAATAAATGTGGCCTCTAGAGTGCCCACAAGGTATTTCTTTAATTTGACCAAAAGACCTAGTTTATTAACCCAGGTGACCCAATTTCAAACTTATGCGATATTTTATCAAGACAAACATTCTGACCAATTTTCAAGTCAATTGAGCACGAAATGTGACCTCTAGAGTGCCCTAAAGGTATTTCTTTAATTTGACCTAGTGACCTAGATTATGACCCCAGGTGACCCACTTTTGAACTCATCCTAGATTTCATCAGAGAAACATTTTAACCAATTTTCAAATCAAATGAACGATAAATGTGGCCTCTAAAGTGCCCACAAGGTATTTCTTTAATTTGACCCTGTGACCTAATTTAAGACCCCACATGACCCAAATTCAGACTCATGTAGGGTTTATCAAGACAAACATTTAGACCAATTTTTAAGTCAATTGAGAAATAAATGTGGCCTCTAGAGTGCCCACAAGGTATTTCTTTATTTTGACCAAGTGACCAAGTTTATGACCCTAGGTGACCCAATTTCAAACTCATCCGATATTTCAACAAGACAAACATTCTGACCAATTTTCAAGTCAGTTGAGCAAGATATGTGGCCTCATAAGTGACCACACGATATTTCTTTAATTTGACCTAGATTATGACCCAGGTGACCCAATTTTAAACTCATCCTAGATTTTTTCAAGAGATTTTATCAAGACAAGCATTCTGAACAATTTTCAAGTCAAATGAGCATTAAATGTGGCCTCTAGAGTGCCCACAAGGTATTTCTTTAATTTGACCTAATGACCTAGCTTATTCTCCAAGTTGACCCAAATTCGGACTCGTGTGAAATTTTATCAAGACAAACATTCTGGCCAATTTTCAAGTCAATTGAGCAAAATATTTGGCTTCTAGAGTGCCCACAATGTATTTCTTTAATTTGACCTAGTGACCTAGTTTACGTTCCCAGGTGACCCAAATCCAAACTCATTTGAGATTTTATCAAGACAAACATTCTTACCAAATTTCAAGTCAAATGGGCAAAAAAAGTGGCCTCTAGAGTGCCCACAAGGTATTTCTTTAAATTGACCAAGTGACCTAGTTTATGACCTCAGGTGCCCAAATCCAAACCCATTCGAGATTTTATCAAGACAAAAATTCTGACCAAATTTCAGGTCATTTGAACAATAAATGTGGCCTCTAGAGTGCCTACAAGGTATTTCTTTAATTTGACCAAGTGACCTAGTTTATGACCCCAGGTGATCCAATATCAAACTCATCTGATATTTCAACAAGACAAACATTCTGACCAATTTTCAAGTCAATTGAGCAAGAAATGTAGCCTCTAGAGAGCCCTCAAGGTATTTCTTTAATTTGACCTAGTGACCTAGTTTACGTTCCCAGGTGACCCAAATCCAAACTCATTTGAGATTTTATCAAGACAAACATTCTTACCAAATTTCAAGTCAAATGGGCAAAAAAAGTGGCCTCTAGAGTGCCCACAAGGTATTTCTTTAAATTGACCAAGTGACCTAGTTTATGACCTCAGGTGCCCAAATCCAAAACCATTCGAGATTTTATCAAGACAAAAATTCTGACCCAAATCCAAACCCATTCGAGATTTTATCAAGACAAAAATTCTGACCAAATTTCAGGTCATTTGAACAATAAATGTGGCCTCTAGAGTGCCTACAAGGTATTTCTTTAATTTGACCAAGTGACCTAGTTTATGACCCCAGGTGATCCAATATCAAACTCATCTGATATTTCAACAAGACAAACATTCTGACCAATTTTCAAGTCAATTGAGCAAGAAATGTAGCCTCTAGAGAGCCCTCAAGGTATTTCTTTAATTTGACCTAGTGACCTAGATTATGACCCCAGGTGACCCACTCTTGAACTCATCATAGATTTCTTCAAGAGAAACATTTTTACCGATTTTCAGATCAACTGAACAATAAATGTGGCCTCTAGAGTGTACACTAGGTATTTCTTTAATTTGACCTAGTGACCTAATTTAAGACCCCACATGACCCAAATTCGGAGTCATGTGAGATTTTATCTAGACAAACATTCTGACCAATTTTCAAGTCAATTGAGTCAAAAATGTGGCCTCTAGAGTGCCCACAAGGTATTACTTTAATTTGAACTAGTGACCTAGTTTATGATCCCAGGTGACCCAAATCCAAACTCATCCGAGATTTTATCAAGACAAACATTCTGAACAAATTTCAGGTCATTTGAGCAATAAATGTGGCCTCTAGAGTGCCCACAGGGTATTTAATTAATTTGACCTAGTGACCTAGTTTATGACCCCTGGTGACCCAATTTCGAACTGACTGAACATGTTGTGCTTAGGTGGGCTAACAAACGTAGAACAGGTTCACTACATACCAAATAACAAAGCTCTACGCCTTCCAGTTTCAGAGAAGAAGAATTTTAAAGTTTTCCTTCTTTGTTTCTATGTTAGAACTTGTGACCCCCGGGGCAGGGCCAGTTTTGACCCAAGGAGCATCGTATGAACAAACGTGGTAGAGGTCCGCTAGGAGATGCTACATACAAAATATCAAAGCTCTACGCCGTCCAGTTTCAGAGAAGAAGAATTTTAAAGTTTCCCTTCTTTGTTCCTATGTTCGAACTTGTGACCCCCGGAGCAGGGCCAGTTTTGACCCCAGGGGGATCATATGAACAAATTTGGTAGAGGTCCACTAGGAGATGCTACAGGCCAAATATCAAAGCTCTACGCCTTCCAGTTTCAGAGAAGAAGAATTTTAAAGTTTTCCTTCTTTGTTCCTATGTTCGAAACTTGTGACCCCCGGGGCGGGGCCAGTTTTGACCCCAGGGACATCATATGAACAAACTTGGTAGAGGTCTACTAGGAGATGCTACATACAAAATATCAAAGCTCTACGCCTTCCAGTTTCAGAGAAGAAGAATTTTAAAGTTTTCCTTCTTCGTTCCTATGTTCGAAACTTGTGACCCCCGGGGCGGGGCCAGTTTTGACCCCAGGGGCATCCTATGAACAAACTTGGTAGAGGTCCACTAGGAGATACTACAGGCCAAATATCAAAGCTCCACGCCTTCCAATTTCAGAGAAGAAGAATTTTAAATTTTTCCTTCTTTGTTCCTATGTTTGAACTTGTGACCCCCGGGGCGGGGCCAGTTTTGACCCCAGGGGGATCATATGAACAAATTTGGTAGAGGTCCACTAGGAGATGCTACAGGCCAAATATCAAAGCTCTACGCCTTCCAGTTTCAGAGAAGAAGAATTTTAAAATTTTCCTTCTTTGTTCCTATGTTCGAAAATTGTGACCCCCGGGGCAGGGCCAGTTTTGACCCAAGGAGCATCATATGAACAAACTTGTGGTAGAGGTCCACTAGGAGATGCTACATGCCAAATATCAAAGCTCCACGCCTTCCAGTTTCAGAGAAGAAGAATTTTAAAGTTTTCCTTCTTTGTTCCTATGTTTGAACTTGTGACCCCCGGGGGCGGGGCCAGTTTTAACCCCAGGGGCATCATATGAACAAATTTGTTAGAGGTCCACTAGGAGATGCTACATGCCAAATATCAAAGCTCTACGCCTTCCAGTTTCAGAGAAGAAGAATTTTAAAGTTTTCCTTCTTTGTTACCATGTTCGAAACTTGCGACCCCCGGGGCGGGGCCAGTTTTGATCCCAGGGGCATCATATGAACAAACTTGGTAGAGGTCCGCTAGGAGATGCTACGTGCCACATATCAAAGCTCTACCCCATCCAGTTTCAGAGAAGAAGAATTTTAAAGTTTTCCTTCTTTGTTTCTATGTTTGAACTTGTGACCCCCGGGGCAGGGCCAGTTTTGACCCAAGGAGCATCATATGAACAAACTTGTGGTAGAGGTCCACTAGGAGATGCTACATGCCAAATATCAAAGCTCCACGCCTTCCAGTTTCAGAGAAGAAGAATTTTAAAGTTTTCCTTCTTTGTTCCTATGTTCGAACTTGTGACCCCCGGAGCAGGGCCAGTTTTGACCCCAGGGAGATCATATGAACAAATTTGGTAGAGGTCCACTAGGAGATGCTACAGGCCAAATATCAAAGCTCTACGCCTTCCAGTTTCAGAGAAGAAGAATTTTAAAGTTTTCCTTCTTTGTTCCTATGTTCGAAAATTGTGACCCCCGGGGCGAGGCCAGTTTTGACCCCAGGGACATCATATGAACAAACTTGGTAGAGGTCTACTAGGAGATGCTACAGGCCAAATATCAAAGCTCTACGCCTTCCAGTTTCAGAGAAGAAGAATTTTAAATTTTTCCTTCTTTGTTCCTATGTTTGAACTTGTGACCCCCGGGGCGGGGCCAGTTTTGACCCCAGGGGGATCATATGAACAATTTGGTAGAGGTCCACTAGGAGATGCTACAGGCCAAATATCAAAGCTCTACGCCGTCCAGTTTCAGAGAAGAAGAATTTTAAAATTTTCCTTCTTTGTTCCTATGTTCGAAACTTGTGACCCCCGGGGCAGGGCCAGTTTTGACCCAAGGAGCATCATATGAACAAACTTGTGGTAGAGGTCCACTAGGAGATGCTGCATGCCAAATATCAAAGCTCCACGCCTTCCAGTTTCAGAGAAGAAGAATTTTAAAGTTTTCCTTCTTTGTTCCTATGTTTGAACTTGTGACCCCCGGGGGAGGGGCCAGTTTTAACCCCAGGGGCATCATATGAACAAATTTGTTAGACGTCCACTAGGAGATGCTACATGCCAAATATCAAAGCTCTACGCCTTCCAGTTTCAGAGAAGAAGAATTTTAAAGTTTTCCTTCTTTGTTACCATGTTCGAAACTTGCGACCCCCGGGGCGGGGCCAGTTTTGATCCCAGGGGCATCATATGAACAAACTTGGTAGAGGTCCGCTAGGAGATGCTACGTGCCACATATCAAAGCTCTACCCCATCCAGTTTCAGAGAAGAAGAATTTTAAAGTTTTCCTTCTTTGTTTCTATGTTTGAACTTGTGACCCCCGGGGCAGGGCCAGTTTTGACCCAAGGAGCATCATATGAACAAACTTGTGGTAGAGGTCCACTAGGAGATGCTACATGCCAAATATCAAAGCTCCACGCCTTCCAGTTTCAGAGAAGAAGAATTTTAAAGTTTTCCTTCTTTGTTCCTATGTTCGAACTTGTGACCCCCGGAGCAGGGCCAGTTTTGACCCCAGGGGGATCATATGAACAAATTTGGTAGAGGTCCACTAGGAGATGCTACAGGCCAAATATCAAAGCTCTACGCCTTCCAGTTTCAGAGAAGAAGAATTTTAAAGTTTTCCTTCTTTGTTCCTATGTTCGAAACTTGTGACCCCCGGGGCGGGGCCAGTTTTGACCCCAGGAGAGAGTAAGACAGAGAACGCAAACGCAAAATATAAAATATGAGATGCAATAATTAAATAATCGAGACCCCTATTTTTTTTCATCGGAGCTCTTTTCATCGGAGGTTAAACAACCACCCAAACCCCATTTGTACTTTTCATGGTCCATTTTCAATCTCTCCCCCTCCCCTTTCTTTCCCCCCTTTCCTTTCCCCATTTTTAATCTAGGCTAGCCATTTTCAAAATCCATCTGTTCGTCTGTTCGTCAGTTAGCCGGTTTTGTCAGTTAACCGGTTTTGTCAGTTAGCCGGTTTTGTCAGTTAGCCGGTTTTGTCAGTTAGCCGGTTTTCTTGGTTAGCCGGCGTCCCTCGGTTTTCTCCGTTTTGTCAGTTAGCCGGTTTTGTCAGTTAGCCGGTTTTGTCAGTTAGCCGGTTTTGTCAGTTTGTCAGCGACACTCAGCGACCGTCGGTTAGCCGTGACACTCAGCGACCGTCGGTTAGCCGTGACACTCAGCGACCGTCAGTAAGACAAGGGCGTGGGCCGAAATGAGGCGGGTCGGGTTGTAATATTTACTAAGGGAGAGAAAAATTTTATAAAAATGGAGATTGTGATACCAGTATTTTATGATACTTCAGCATCTTTAACATGTTGTGGAGAAGATGAAAGCGACTATTATGGAAAATCTAAAACAACAAAAGAAGAAGAAGAAGAAATTAAAAATTTTGAACATTTAATAAACTCCAATGAAAGTAGAGCAGATTTAAAAATTTTAAATTTTATTGGATATATTGACAACGATGAATACTTTAAATGGATTATTAAAGATCTTTTAAAATCATCTTTTACAGACTTCCGGGAATGTATTACCCTTTATGAAACTATAGTAAACAAATTACTTTACAACGGCCACACACAAAAAGAAAGTTTAAAATTTAATAATATTGGTAATCGTACAAACAATATGGGAAGATTTAAAAAAACTCATCTATACTATTTTAATAAAATTTTTAAAGAACTTGTTAACGAAATTTTTAATACTTTGAATTTATTAACAACGCAAGAGCGTAAAAAATTTGTTTTAGAGGTTAACCATTTTAACCGAATGTTATTAAGAGGAGGGGGAGGCTGTGGCAGTTTAATTAGTTTAAATGAAATGAGAAAAAATATAGAAAAGGAAAAAAATCCAAATATATATTTTTTAAAAAATTAAAAAAGTTTAATCGCAAAATTGATTTTAATTTAAGTTTTTTTTCTTGTATATTAAAAAATGGGATTAAACGGAGAAATTAATAGAGGTTATGGTGAAGATGAAAAACCTAAATCAATACATTTAAAAGATTTAGGCCTTCAATCTGACACTAATTTAATATATTATCTTGCTGTTGAAAATACATATGACAGTAATTTAATTAGTGACATCAGAAATGTTTCATATATCGAAAATTCAAACGGTTTAATGCATCTTAAACCATTACATGATATACCTTTCATTTTTGATGATATTTACATATTTTCTTACGTCTTTTTTTCAGATGTTACCGAAAGTAAAAGAGGAAGTATCACACTTAAAGGTGAAACTAAAAATGAAAATGGAGAAACAATTACAGGAATTGCAAAAAAATATTTAGATATAGCTAAAAATGACACAGCAAACGCTTTTGATGGTAATAGATGTAACGATGCAAGAATTTTTACAACGGCACAATACGTTAAAGAGAGTAAAAGTGATTTATTAAAAATTATGAATATGATTGATGAAGATGGTAAAATTTTAAAAAATTCTCAAAGTTGGAATAGAAAAGAAAAAGAACACCCCGTCGGCGTTGTAGGAATTAAGGTAAATATTTCTAATATTCCTTTTGATATCGTTAATAGTAGTTTTGATAAATTAAATGATATTTTAAAACTTAAAGGTTTTGTAATTGGAAAATGTGATATTACATACGACCAAGCAGGAACACTTGATGTTCATGCTTTGTATGATGCATTTTTAACCAATGGTAACACAGAAGAACAATATGACAAAATTAGTTGGTTTGAAAAATGCGATGATGCAAAAGAAAAACTTGATGATTTTTTACTTGGTTATGAAAAACCAGAATGTTGTAAAAAAGATGTTTTAATAAATTTAAGAAAAGAACAAAAAAAATCAGGAAGTAACATTTTAAAATATATCACGTTTTACAAAAATCAAACTATACGATGTAAGTACTACAACAAACTAGTTTCAAACTTCGAGGCAGGTAACACTCAAAAGAAAATGGGTGTTCATCTTGTTGAATATGCTTACAATCATAACAGTCCATATTTAAAAAAAGTTTTTAATCATCCCGATGTGATAGAGCATGGTTTAACACGGTTTGAACTTTCTTTTTGTCCTTCATTAAAATTAAAAATCAATGCAAAAAAATTAATTCTTGATGAGTTAAAAAAGGTTTCTAAATTTAAAATTTTTCACAGTCAACCAAAAGTTAAACAATTTGAAAAGTTAAGAGATACAATTACTAAAAGCTGTTTAATTTGTGATAGAACAAAAAAAGAAATATGTATGGTGTGGTATGGTTCAAGTCTCACGCAAAGGATAGCCTGTGTAAATTATTCAGTAAACAAAAGAAAAGAAGAAACAGAAGAACACTATTTAAAACGTTACAAAAAAGCGAAGAAAGAAGCTATGAGTGATTTTGGTTTTAATAACATAGTAATTAATGTTGTTGAATTTGAACGTGATGAAAATGATGAAAAATTAATACACTTTTTAAAACCTAAATGTTATTCAAGAAGAGGTCCAACATTTTTAACTCCTACAAATCAACCTACAAAAAATTATGGTTCATATGAAGATTTACCTGATATATCAGATGTTTGTCCTCATTCAGAAGATATTCAATTCGAGTTTAGAAAAGTAGGAATTAGTCATGCAAGAGGGGAACGCCCCATTTTACACAATCCTAGAAAATTAGAAGATTGTACATTTAACATTTCATTGATTTCTACAAGGAAGAGAAGAGAAATATTAACAACAGTAGAAGATGGGTATATGATGTATAATTGGTTTGAAAAAGAAAAAGAACTAAGAAAGCAACAAAAATTAGAAGATATGAAAAGAAGAAGATTACTTTTTGAGGAGAAGATACAACTTAGAAAATTAATGGATAAACAAGAACGAGCAGATGAAAGAAAAAAGACAGTAGAAAAGGATTTAAAAAAATTTTCAGATCAGAAAGAAGTAATGAAGAAAATCTCAGAATACAAATTTATAGAAATATATGCTTTTAAAATAGGTGAATACAACAAAAATACTAAAGAAAGAAGTTATAGAATACTTTTCACATATGGTAAGACAGACATAAAAGATGTATGTTTTCCTACTAAAGCTTTAAAACATTGGTTATTAGAAAAAGAAACACAAAAAACATTTTTAAAAGAAGTTGAAGCAAAAAACAAAAAAGAACATATTTTTTGTATGCCTATACATAGTTTAAGGTTCTATTTTCATAACGGTGAATTAGTTTTTGGAAACAAAGATGAAATGACAGCTTTCAAAACAACATTTAAAAAATCTATTGATAGTATTACTAAGGCTGTTGAAAGATTTAAAGAAATAGAAAAGGAATTAAATGAAATGGCTCAGCCATTACTTAATTTACCCAAACCTAAAAGAACAGAAGTAAAACCACTAGATTTAATTAAAGTTGAACCTGGTGAATATATTGTTGATGCTTTTAGTGAATATGATTTTAGAGGTGTAACTAAAAAAATACTATACATTAAAACAGAAGAAGGGAGATATCCTGTCACTGGTTACTATTTACAGGATCGACTTGATGAAAAAATTAATGATTTATCAAAGGTTAAAACTCCTTTAAAAATGATATTGTGTGGAAGTTCCAACCATCCAAAAAAACAGAAACAAGACAGACACGTAGATATATATCATGAAACAATTTAAAAAAGTTAATCTTCATATGTTGTTTTAAAACATATCAAGATTTTTAAATATTTAAGATTGTTTAAAACACTGGGTTCATCTTCTTTCCATCTGACTGAAGATTAAAAATTTTATCTGACAACACAACGGCGTATGCTTTTGTTTCAGCTGGAACGTTTTCTCCAAACTTTGCCCTAACTTGTATATCAACAACTGATGCTCTCAATCTACTCTTTTGTTTTGTCAAATCAAACACAAACAAAGGATATAGAGTTTTAAAGTCTATTGAATTAATAGAGAAGTTTGAATTTTCCATTGGTAGGTGCTTTGTCATATATCTAAAATTGGAAGTTTCAAAGTATGCCCTGGCATACTCATTTACATTGAAGTTAATATTGTAGTCTATTTCTGGATACCTTTCAGTATTCAAATACACATGAACATTTGTTAAATTTAGATTGTTAAAAATAGCGGAGTTCTGTGTTTGTAAATCTTTGTTACCTGTTTGAAAACCAAGAACTAAAAACCTTGGTCTTTCTGATGCTGATTTTACAGCAAGCCTCCAAACAAACTCCCTTGCTTGAGGTACTATGATACTTTCACATTGTCTACTTTTAAACCCTATCTTTGTTGTAATCTTACTATCAATCTGTTTGTAAAGAGCAAATCTTGCTTCATCAGCAGGTAAGACGTGAGGTACAAACCATGAAAGCTTTACTATTTCAACCATTCCTGTTCCATATGCTTTGTCTACTCCTCCTACTTGTCTATCACCTCCAGCAATATGGATGGCTTCTCCATCTCCCTTACGTATTAAGCTGATCTCTTGCTTGACACCATACAGGATCTTGTTGTAGTCCTCGAAAAAACCAAAAATATGAGATACAGGAATTAAAAATGAAAAATTCCCTGGAGTGTTTCCACCCAATATTAATTTTCTTCTTGTTTCAAATCCAACATTAAGAAGACCCGCACTTCCATCTTCATAATCTTTAAACCAACATTGATTTAAACCTCTTGACTTGTTAAAGTCGTCCGGATATTTCAACATTCCAAGTATTGTGGAAGTTTGCCCTGGATAAAGAATATTTTCAACCTCTTGTCCTGACAATGAAAATTTTATTTGGCTGAAAAGGTTCATGATACCATTGTTAACCAATGCTACATTATCAGTATTTTGAAACAAAAAACTTCCTGCTGCAACTTCTGCCGTTGATATCAATCTTCCTACTACATACAAGTAACTTTTAGAAGTATGAGTAAAAACATCTTGGCTTTCAATTGTAAGCCTAATTTCACCTGGTGTGTTTAGTTGTGTTGCTCCCTTGTCTGGTGGATATTCATGATATTGATAACTTTCAATTTCTTCATCGATGGGAACCTCTGTATTCCAATGTAATATAGTACTATTAGCCATATTTCTTTGTTTTTTATTTACTTTAAATTACTTTAAATGACTTTAATACCAAGGCCTTCATTTAGCCCCTTTCTTCTTGGTATCGTTCCAAAACTGGGTGTATCAAGAGCAACTGATGCAAAGGGTGGAGCATCAGAAACTTTTAAATTTCTTGTTTGCTTCTTGTTTAACAAACTTTTAATTTTGTCTCTGGCGAGTTGTTCAGCCTTTTTACTTCCTGCTTCTAGTAACTTTTTTCCTGTATCCTTAGCAATTTTTTGAGCCGTTGTTTTTAATACTTTTTGAGCCGCTTTACTTGCTCCACTACGAAAGATACGTGAAAAAAAATCAGCTACTGGAGTAAAAATTCCGGCGCCTCCATAAACGTATTCCATTTCATAACCTGGTTGATCGTCTGTGATAATCATTTTTTAAATATATACTGTTTTACTTTAAACAGTATTTAAAAGTTCATCACGTTCCTTTCTAGTCATTAATTTCTTTCTAATCAAAGCATTACACAGCTCAACCATCTCGTTTTTAAGTCCCGTATTACCTGCTTTAATACTGCCACAAACAAGACTTAAACGATCTGCTAAAGCTAATGGGTCAGATGGTATAATTACAGTTTCATGTTTACCTCCTTCTTGTAAACCATAACCCTCTTTAAAACGAGATGCTACACCTTTTAAAAGGTTTTTCCATCTAATAGTATTTTTGTTAACAATTGGATTAAAAATTAAATTTCCAGTAGTTGAAGATTTTACAACAAGGACCTCACTATCCTTCATCATATTTGTAAAGTCATTGTAAGCTTCTGAAAATCTATTAACTGTTGGGCGAGGAGAAAATATTAAATTCATTAACTCGGGTGTTCTTTTGTATCTGGTACCCATGTATTCAATACTATTACCTTCAACATTTAAAGGATAATTACCTAATAGTATTTTTGGTTGTTCTCCTGTTAGATCTAAATCAATTAAAGGGTCTTTTTTAGCCTTGTTTACATATTTTTTTAATTCAGGATCATTAAGAAAAACATTTTTTTCTTCTTTTGTTGTTGATGGTTGTGTAGGAGGTTGAGCAGGTGTAATTTTAGCTATTCCTTCTGTCACTGGTTTAAAATATTTTTGGAGTGCTTCAATGTTTCCTCTTTCAGCTTGTATTTCAGCACTATCCCTGGCACGAATATTTTTTTTTAAAGCTAAAAATTTTTGTACTATCTCATCTCTTTTGTTAATATCATCAATGTTAACGAACGACATTTTTTTAAAGCCTTTTGATACTTAAAATATATTAAGTAATTACTTAATACATTTTATTAAATCATCTCAAACATTGTTTTTTGTTCGTCCATATTACTACATACACAAGAACAACTGAAAGAAAATTTAGGAACTTTTAAATTTAGAAGGGTTGAGGTGTTGGCTGGTTCCTTTCTACCAATCGGCGAAATTCTTCTCTTGCTTCCCTCTTTCCCCTTTCTATCAAACTGTTTTGTTCCTCGATCTTTTTTTTCTTGTTGACCTTGCTTCTTACTTCTTCCTTCATCTCTTTGTACTTCTCAAGTTCCTCCATAATTAGCGTAAACTCTTCATGTGTTACCTTGTTATCACTGATAGCCTTAGATATATGTGTATTAACAGTATCCAACTTTGAACAGGCCAAATGTTTAATTTCCCCGTGTTTCTCTGCCTTTGTCCTGGTTCTTCTTGTCAAAAACTTAAGAGATACGGAGGCCAGACCACTGACTAAAGCAAAAGCTTCAAGTCCTATAGTTAAGGGTATCGCTACGACGGTGCTGAGTAAAGCGATGCCTCCGGCTCCTGCTCCAAGTGTTGCAACTGTTAGGGCTCCTTCAACAGCATCTGAATAATTACTATACTTCATAAACTTCTTTGAAAGTGCTCCTCGTTCCTTAATCTCGTCTTCTAAAAACTTTTGTACATCTGATATTTTTGTTAGTCTGAAACTTTGTGCCCCATCATTCATCTCAATGATCGCAACTGGGGCACTTGGATCAGGATTGACAATGTTAGGATAAATCCCACTTTGCCTGTTGTCTTCTTTAAGCTCTGTCATTTTATTAAAGATATTTTAAGCTTTAATGTATTTAACAAAACAAAACGGTGTACATTCAGGGATCACCACAGGATTTTTAGAAAAATTATACAAAACCGTTTTAATGTTGTCTGTCTTGTTCTCGTAATGAAAAGGAGTTTTAATTTCTAAACTTTGTTTAATGGCATCAGTGGCGAATGTCAAAATTAAACCATCTGAAAACATATATCCAAAGTTTAAACCGATTGTTTTTTTCTCGAGAGGTTCAAGCTTTAAAGTTTGTTGAGTGTATATTAACCATGTTGTGCCTGATTTTTTTAACGGAGGATATTTTAAATCTTCTTCTGGTTTCCAATAAATAGTTTTAGGTTGTGTCATCTTTTTAAAAATTAAATTATAGCTTTAAGTAGAGGGCCGATAAGTGGAATACTAGAAAGGAGACCGGTGCCGTCTTGTACACGTCCATTTTTCACGAGAAACAACCCATCACCATCAAAACCTGAACCTTCTATAGGCCTTAAATACAAACCTTGGCCGTCTGTCTCAACATGTGCTGTATGTCCATTTTTAGACATGTACAAGCCATCCCCGAATATTGACTTAACAGCCTTGTCTGCAAGTCCAGATATTGCACCAAGTCCAAGAGCTGGTAATACCTTTTTAGCAACCTTACCAGCAAAAGGAAGAACAAGAGGTAAAGCTCTTGATGCTAATCCTGCTAAAGTAGCAAGAAAGCCCCCATGTTTGGCGTTGTATCTAATTTGTGCCATTGAAAGGTTAATATTGACACCTTTACCAGACTTAAAAGCCTTTTCCATTTTTGAAAGTTGTCCTCTAGTAAAATAGAAACTTTCGGTACCTCCAACATTATCAGGCTTAAAGTTTATTGTAATTTTTTGTTTGTTCTTGTAAGCTGAAGCAATTTTTTGCTTTTGGCTTTCAGACAAATTAATTTTTGTTTCAACATATGTTGTTTTTGTCATAGTTTTTTTTAATGCGTTTTAAACGTTTAATTGATTTTTACTAATAGTTAATATTTTTCCCCTTTCCTTTTTAAAATTTTTAAGCATTTGTTTTTCTTGTTCTTTTGTAAGATGTATAAAAATTCCCCTTTTTTCCTTAATATCATGTGATCTTATTAATATGTGTTGTTCTTCATTATAAGCTCTACATTTGTATATTTTTTTTATTCCTCCCCATGAAGGAAGCGCCCTTATAGTTGTATAATTTTTATTAAACTCTTCTTTTTCTTCTTCTTCTTTTTTTTTCTCATCTTCCATTATAGGGTTGTAAGCGTCAGGAAAAAACCCCCAGTCATCCTTAAATACTTTAGTGATTTTTTTGGCTTCTTCTACTGTCTTTGCTTCTTCGTATGCTTTTTTTGCTTCTTCTGCAAGTGTTGAAACTCTCCGTCTTCTTATCATTTTTAGTGTGTTTTAACGTCTCTAATATGAAAACGAACTGTTAAATTTTCATTTCTTAAATCTATTAAGTCACCGTTTTGGTCGGTTAATGTCATTCTAATACTATGTATATCATTTAAAAGTAATGGTGAGTATAGAGGATAAGGTGGCCTTTCTATAATCTTGTGTCCTGGGTTAACATTTGGAAAAAAGGAATATATTGTATTTCCTTTTTGTCCTTTTACATAGGAGCCCTCGATGATATCTAAATTAACTAATACACTGTTTACAGGTAAAATATTAATATCTTTTTCACTTTCATAAGTGCCTTTAGTATACATTTTTGCTTCAAATCCTAAAATTCTGTTTAAACTATTTTGTGTAAAATCAACAACGTAGTAAGGTGATACAACTAAAATAGTTTTAAAAGTTTTTGTATTAGCTAATATTTTAAAAGGATATTGATTGTTTTGATCTTTCAAATTGTTTTGTTCAAAAATATTTTCTATATCTTGGTTAATATCTACTAAACTATAACTCCCTGTTTTTAATTTAAAATCCCAGGCTCCTTGTGCAGGATTTTTTAACAGTCTAAATTCATTAAATCCTGGTTTGATATTGGGTATGCTATAATATGTCTCAAGATTAATCAAAGCAATCTCCCCCGGTTGATTTAAACGTATAGGAGGATTAAAATTGGTTATGAAATCTGTTTTGTTGTCTGATAAAACAATCTGTAATGAAGTCATTTTTATTAAAAACTAAATTAACTAAAATATTTTAAAAATGAAATTAATTTAAAAAAATCTTGTATTAATAAAAATGGAAATATTAACGCAAACGGAGAAAAAGAAAATTTCAAGAGTGTTAAGAATTAAAAAAGCACATTCTAAAATTAATGAAAATGAAAAAGAAAAACTAAACAAAACTTTTGTTCGTTTTAGGTTTGCTTTCATACAAAGAGGAGAAAGAAAAAAATCCTATATTAATTACTTGTATCCTGTGTTTTACTATGAATGGAGCAGAAGACAAATAGAAGAAGAAGAAGAAGAAAACAAAAATGTATTTTTGGGTCTTGGTTTGACAAGACGTTCATTTTCAAGTAATCACAAATTTGTTAATTTTCTTGATTGTGAATGTATCACAGAGAGTAACAATACAACATTTAAACAACGTTTTGAAAAACTTGATGATATATTTAAAAAATACACTTTTCAAGATATGAAAGCTCATTTCATTTTGTATCATCGTACAGAAATTGAAGAACGTATGCCGGGGGATGAATGGGAAGTAACAAATATTGATTGTTATTTAAACCTTGTAAAATTCAAAGAAGTATATTCAACAAATATTACATTGCAAGAATTATCCCAAAAGTTTGAAGAGTTAGAGGGTAAATATTTATCTCTGCTTAATGAACAAGAAGATTTAAGAAGAATAAACATTAGTAAGAGTGATGAAATTAAAAGGTTAAATACACTAATAACTAAACTAGTAGAAAAAAAAAATATACCTCATAACGGAATTTCAACATTTAAAAATGAAGAATGTGTGATATGTTTTCAAAATCAACCAAATATACTTTTTTGTAATTGTGGTCATCTGTGTATATGTAATGAATGTGATGAGTTAGCTGAAATTAATAAATGTCCTGTTTGTAGAGAAGTTAACAGTATTAAAAGAAAAATTTTTTAAAAAAACATGAAGACAGAAATTTTAAGAATATTGGATAATCAGTTTAATCATTCAAAGAAAGAAGAAAATGAAAACGGTGAAACGTGTACACAACTGAAGTACAAGTTTAGGCCTCATCCTAAAGTAACATATGATTGTGCCGAAATGTATGAAGACAGGTTTAAGTCTTTTTTAATGTATGAGTGGAGTAAGAGGAAGGAAGAAGGAGGAGCGTTTAACATGTGGGTCAGTTGTTTGGTTATAGAAAATCAATATATACATAGATATGATGATGTTTTTTTGTTTGATGAACATGAAACACAACTATTACAGAAGGCACAAGGATTGTTTAAAATTTTAAATCATTTCTATTTTCCAGATGTTGAAGTATATTTTTTTATTGAAGATGGAGACGATAAGAGGGATGAGAGGATGCATTTGATAGAAGATGTTGTAAGGATGATACAAAAGGATTTTTTGGTGACGTATAATTTTTGTAGTATTATAGAGGAGAAGGAGGAAAAAAATTAATATGTAACCTGGAGAAAGGTTATATATTATGAAATTTTTTTAAATGTCAAAGCCTTTGGGTAGCCATTCTTCATTGTAATCTGGATAATGAATTTGAACAGCTAATGTAATATATGCAACCCTAATACTTGGGTGACTTGAAGCAAAATATATTATGATATTTGAACATTCATTAAAAGTTTTTTCTCCAATTTCAGGAGGTGAAATACATATTTTATATTCTTCATTATTAAACTGTCCATACTCTTCTGATATTACTTTTTCTATTGTGTATTCTTCGTTTATTCCATATCCCAATATTAATCCCCTGCTATAATCTCTTCCTTCCTCATTTAATCCTCCTTCTTCATGAACATATCCGTAACCTCTCTTTTTTGCTGTTTTGGTTTCATTAATTCGAAGTATTATTTTTATGTTATCTCTACCTAAATATCTACCATTAATATTAACTAAAACAATTGAACACGCCATAATATTTCCTTTAAAAGGTATTAAATAATTTGGTTTAATTGTTACTTTTCCTTTTACATTATCATATTCAACTTCTCCCCCATCATATTTACCAAAATATACAATGGAAGGAAAAATAGGATTTCCATCATCGCCTATTGCTACTGTTCTACCATCGGGCGTAGGCACTCTTCTATTAATATTTTTTATTTCATCCATTCCAACTATGGGCCCCTTTACTTCTCCTCTTCTCCTCTAATTAAAATTGTTGAAGTTCCTAAAGTTTTATAAATTATTTCTTTTAATTTTTTTTTGTATTCATTTAATTCATATTCTTTTTTATTTAAAGCTTCTTCTAAAAAAATTTTATTTATTACATCTCCATCATTTATAGGATTTGCTACATCATGGACATGTTTTAAATTCATACTAATATGTCTTTTCGCAATAAATGCTGGTCCTACTTTTTCAAAAGGTATTTTTTCTTCCACATCTTTAATTTTATCATTCACTAAAACTTTTATCCGGTCCGTTTCTGTTTTTCTTTCTTGATCTTGTGTTTTAAGCTTTACAATTTCTTCACTGTTTGTTTTTGCTTGATCTTCCACTGTTTTAACTTTATTATCAGTGTACCCTTTTGTGCTGCTATCATCATAAACTAAAGGTAGACCCACATTTTTAATCCTATTGCTATTCATATCAATGGTATCAATAGCTTGAAAACCTCCATTCCTCCTAATTAACCCAGTTTCTATATTACTAATTTCTTCTTTTAAATATTGAACATTTACTGCATCACTTTCTCCAGTAGGCTTGTTTAAATTTGTAATCTTCTTTAAACCCATATCTAACCCATGAGACGAAGTATAGTAACCATTTGTTTTAGTAAACGGCGTCTTTTGATTTAAAAACTTTAAATTAACTCCATCACCAGGATTTTCCGGGTCTCCTACGTTTATTAATTTCTTACCTTTCATATCACCGAATTCAGCCTCATTACCATTTCCATTTCCTCCTCCTGGCAGTAACCTCGATACTCTATCAATAGCTTTTTTTGCTTCCTTTGCTTCATCTTCTACTTCTTTAATACGATCTTCAAAAAACTCCTTCATTTCATTTACAAAACCAAGGGGGACCGCGTCTGTGATTTCTACAGGATCTGGAATATTACGTATTGTCTTTTGTTTCATGTTAATATTCCCCCTAGCATTAAAAGTTTTCTGATTTCTCGTATTGAAAGCTTGATTTTTCTCAAGATCTGTTTTAACTTTGTCTAATTCAGCGGGATCAATTCCAGCTGGTTGAGCAGGTTGAAGATTAGCAATCTTCTCATTTACAGTCTTCAAATTTGTAACTTCATCTTCTCTTGTTGGATCTGGCACACCGAAAAGTCTAAAATTGTTGAGATTTAAATTAGTCTCAGCTGAATAAAATCCATCATCTCCTTTTTTTAATGTTTCATCTGTTACTTTTTTTATCTCTTTCTCTAAAAAACTTTTATTAACTGCTTCTCCGTTTGCTGTTGGATCTCTTAATCCTCCCAGCTTTTTCTTTCCTAGATATATATGCTCTTTAGCAACGAAACCCCCGTTTTTTCTCTCCCATGCACTTGCTTCATCCACGTATGCTACACTTGCTATATCTTCTGGCAAATCAGGAAAACCAACGTTCTCTATCTTAAACCCCTTCATATCTATCTTGTTTTTCGCCACAAATTCTCCCCCATCCAAATTAAATGGATTGTTCGCTTCCAGTTGCCGTCTTCTATTTTCTACTAAAGTTTCAGTAAATATCTTATTGCTTACATCTTTGTCTTCTACTGGCATCGGAACATTCTCGATTTTAAAATTTAACATATCAATATTTCCTCTCGCTTTGTGCTTATCAGTATTTAAATAGAATGGATTGTGAGCTTCTAAACTCTGTTTAACATCATTAGCTGTAATGTCAGTATACAGTTTATTGCTACATTCTCGATTGTCAATAGGCATACCCAAATTAAGTAACCTATTTTCATTCATATCCAAGTCTTTAACTGCTAAATACCCACCCCCGGGTTTTCTTCTAAAAAATGAATGGCCTTGACTACTCTCAAAATAATTTTTGGTAATGGGGTCTTGACCATCAACCGGATCAGGTAAATTTTTAATAGGTTGACCTGTCATATCTATTGCTCCGGTAATTTCTCCTCCTGTCTTTCCTAAAAAGTTATCAACAATGAAAGGTAGAGCTACCGCTTCCTCTTCTAGTTCTTGTATTTCTTTTTCTATTTCTCCAAATTTTGTAATAGGTATACTCATAGTTTTTTAAATTAATCCTTTTTCTTTTAAATCCATTAAATATGAGGTCACCGGTTGAATATGAAAACCTTTGTTAAGTTTTTGTAACACATGAACACAAAGATGACCACAAATCACGGTCCCCGGTTGTTGTATCTGGTCAGATGAGTACAAAATCGGACTTTTCATATATTTTTGAAATTCAATAGGAGGAGGAAGGCCATAACTGTCAAAATAGAACTTAAGCTTTTTGTTTCGATGCCACGCTGTCCAATGTGTTCCGGGCCCGTCGCTGTCATCGAGGTTTAAAATTCCACATTCATACATGTTTGGTTTTTTAGGTAAAGCATCTCTTGAGAACACACCCCGCCATCCTTTTAAATTTTTACATATGTCTGTAAGTTCGAAATTGTTTAAAGATTTAATTGGTAGACTTTTAACACTTTTAGAAATCTCTAAACCTCCTGCTGTTTGCTTCTTCCTTTCCCTTTGCCTCTGTTTCTTTTCTTTCTGTCTGGTTGCCTCTTTTCTTACTGCTTCCATGCCAAGAATAGCATTTTCTTTAATCCTTGGTTTATTGTCCCCCATCCAATCTTGAAAGTTAAACCTAGTCTTTTGTAGTTCTTGTCTATAAAAAGCTCCTGTAATATGATGATCATTAGCATCACTTAAAAAATATGTCGTAGGATTGCTATCCTTGATCTCACGAATTTTAAAAATCTCTCTTGTCCAGTTAGCTGTATATCCTTTTTCAAATCCTTCTGCTTTTCTTCTTGGTATCCTTACTAAATCTCCTTCTTCTAATGTCACCTTTTGTGTTGTTCTATCAGCTTTAAACTTTTTCGGTTTAGCATGTTCATAAAATTCTTTAAAAATCTTTTCTTCATTCTCTTTCTTACTCGCTTGTTTTGGTGTGTATTGATCTTTAAAATTTCTGTGTGGTGTATTGTTGTAATTTTTCACTATTTCCTGTAAATGTGGTAAATAGTTTGTTGTGTTGTTATCCGTCATCCACCTTCCAATTCTATCTTTTAAAGTTTTAATCCATCTTTCAGCAATTGATGCTTTGTGTTTTCCTTCAGTATGATACAACTCAACCCCTTTTAATCTTGTCTTTTCTTCCTTTGCCTTCTCAGGAAACAAAACAGGACAAAAACGGTTTAAGTGTCCTGTTAAAGCTCCTTGTGTTTTTACATATGTCTTACAATGAGGACACTGAAAAGGTGTAACAGGTTTTTCTTCTTCTTTCGAGTTGTCTATTAACCCAATAAATTCCCCTCCTCTGTCAGTCCATAATTTCTTTGGTCTTCTGTTTGTCGTCTTAAAAATATCCTCAAAAGCTTTAACAATGTTGTTTGTCTGTCTGTTCTCAAGTTGGCGTACCCAGGCAAACCGGCTAAACACATCAAGAACAACCAAGAAAATATTTAAGTTGTCTTTCTGTTTTTCAGAGGCGGTCTGTCTTTCACCTCGTTCTTCTTCTTGTTTTAAAATTTCTTCAATCCCTTCTGTTTCTCCAACTTTAATTTTTTTAGGCATGAAAGCTACATCAGCCGTCCATGTTTCATCTATGTTTTTAACAACTATACGACGTGTGGGAAAATGACGGCGAAGAGGGCGGTGAAGTTCATCTGATAATGTTTTAGGTTTCACTGGCAACTTTTTTTTTTACCATGACCCATACCAAAACGTTTTTTAAATCCAATTATCGGATGAATAAAACCTCTAGCAAGTCTTTCACTTAATGAAGGGTTAAAGATACCTTTTAGTTCTTTTAACATTTGAGCATCTAAAACATTACGGGTAGCAGTGTCTGAATGTTTCATATAGCCAATATCATGACGATAGCATGCTTCATCAACACGATTAACAGGCTTGCTGTTTTTCTTCGGTGTCATATCTGGGTTTAAACGTTTGTTTAGCTTAGTACCTGGACCACAGAAGTTATACCCTGGAAGGTGCATCTCAACAGGAAGGTTGTTTATAAAATCATTTACGATACCCCGGCCCTTTTTTTTTTTACTACTAGCTGAACCCGGTAAAAACTGTGTTTTTTGTGTTCCACATACTGAACAGGTACCACGTAAAGCTGGTCTTCCGTTTTTCATTGTTGTTTGTGTTAAGTTTGTTGTATCTGTCTTTTTTCGACACTTTACACAATATATCAACGTCATGTTTTTTAATTTAGTTAAATTATTACTAAATTAAAGAACTATGGAAATTAAAAATTACAGCTGTAACTTAAACAAAACAAAAAGAAAGAACAGCCCCATGTTACCAAAGAGTATTAGAGGATTGATTATAGGGGAGAGTGGATGTGGGAAGACTACTACGCTTTTAAATCTTCTTCTTCGACCTGGTTGGTTAGATTACGATCATCTATATATATTTGGAAAGTCAATGAAACAACAACCTGAATACATACTATTAAGGGAAGCTTTTGAAGCAGAATTAAACAAAGAAACAGTTAATGGAATATTTGAGAATATGCAAGAAATAGAAAACAGAAATATTTCACGAAAGGAATTAATTGAAGAATTAAAAGATCAACAAAAGAAAAAGAAGGGAACCATAATTACACCGTGTTTTAGTGAAGAAGATGACCAGGTTCTCGATCCTCGTGATTTGAGTAATACAAACAAGAATTTAATGATCTTTGATGATTTGTTAAAAGAGAAACAAGATATTCCAGAAAAATATTACACAAGAGGGAGACATAGCAATACAGATTGTTTTTACTTGTCTCAGTCGTTTTTTTCTTTGCCTAGACATACTATACGTGGCAATTCAAACTTTATCATTTTGTTTGATTTACCAGATAGGGATATTATGAATATCTATACAGACTATGCAAGCAGAGATATGACAATGGATGAATTTAGAAATTTCTTGTATACATGTTGGGCTGAGCCGTTTGGCTTTGCTGTAATTGATAGATCAAGTCCAAGAAACCAAGGAAAATACAGGCATGGGTTTGCCAGGTTTTATTTGCCGATATATGAACCTGAACAGAATTTTCAGAATTTTTAAATGAATATGTATATATATATTTTACCAATGTACCGGTAAAGTATATGGAAATACAACGGAAAAATTAATATCCCTACCCTTCCGAAAATATCCCACCCCTTTTTATTAGTACAAGAATTTTTTAAATATTTTCAAAAATATTTAAAAAAATAACAATCGAGCAACAATACGAGAATTAAACACCATGGAAGAACCTACATATATATTTTTTACTCTGCTAGTGTAATACTATCTTCACGAAGTTGAGAAAGTTGTAAACTTTCATATTCTTCATCTTCAGCTTCACTGTTTGAATATCCATTTACTAAAACATTAAGCACCTTGATACTCAAACCACTATGTGTTGTCTGAAGTCTGCCATTGATAAGACTTTCTTTTCTCCACAACCCGGTAACTTTCAAAGTATAGACACCGGAAGTAATACGATCATACATAAAGTCGGCATTTCTTAAAGGTCGTATACTTTTAACGGCTCCCTCCTTCTCAACTGTTGAAAAGAAAGAATTGTTAAACTTTTCAAGATCTACTTTACACTTTACAAATCCTTGTGTTTGATATGTTTGAAGTACACTTTCAAATTGATAAGCATCATTAATCAAATCAATAAATTCTGGGTCGAACCTATCATATATACCATATAGAAACTGGGTAAACATTTCATTTAGTTCAATGTTAATATATTTGTTTTGGCCAAAAGTTAAAAGTGTTGGTCTGTCTTCTGGTGTCTTACTAACAATATTAGTAAATATCCCAGTCTTTCCATTTTGTCTGATATCTGAAAAAAATATCTTGTCTGTCTTCTTTTCACCTTTAATAGCATTTTCCGGGCCAAGAGTGTAAACTATAGCAGGAGTAGGAACCGGAGTTGGAGTTGGAGGAGTAGGAGGAGTTGGAGGCGTTACCTCTATACTCTTCTTTTTTGTTTCAGTGTTTTGATTTTTCGGCATCTTAATTTTTTAAGTTAAAAAAAAATTACTTAAATTAAAATTATGGCGCAGAATTTTAAATATGTAGTTAAAAACGGAGTGGTGAAAATGGTTAAAACTATGGATCCACTTCCTTCTGTTGTTAAATCAACAAGAACAAAATCAACAGTTGCCAATTCAGCTTTAAATGGATATTTCAAACAAACATTTTTGGAGGTGCCACAATTTTCAAAAAGTGTAAATCTTGAAACATATCTTTCAAAGTTTAAACCTTCGGCTGGTTTGTCATTGTCTAAAAATGTAGGATACAAGGCAATACTTTCTGTATGTGCCAAGATGACTAATGGTGAACAGATTAAAAAATTCTATTTTAACTCTTCTCCTCATGTTGTTAATCAACTTAACAACAAACAAAAATTAATTAATGAAATGATACAAGAAGTATTAACAAATTTTTACAAAAAAGATTATGAGGGAAGCGGATGGACTTTTTTAAATTTTGATTGTGTAAGTATCAACTATGGAAAGTATAACCCGTTTCGTGGTGGATGTGGAAACAACAAACTTCCACAATGGTTAATGTCAAAACACGCTTTAATATGTATACTTTCTGGAGATGATAAATGTTACTACTGGTGTATACTTCGTCACTTCAACCCAAAAGACAAAGACAAAGGAAGAATTACAAAAGATTTAAGAAAGATACAAAAAGAAGAACCAAACAAGTATGCCAACTTTACAGATATCAATTTTCCAACTACAGCTAATGATCTTGAAAAGTTTCAAAACCAAAATCCAGATATTCATTTAATTGTATATGGAGTAGACAACATTAACAAACGTACGCCTGTGATATTTGACGGAGGAAAAAAATGGGCGAAAGAAAAAATATTTTTACTGCTACATGAAGAACATTACTATCTTGTATCTGATCTGTCTCGTCTTCTTTCATCTCAGTTATCCTATCATCACGGACGTTTGTATTTTTGTTATCAATGTCAAAGAGGTTTTAAAGATGAAGATGTTTTAAACAAACATTTAAAAAATTGTTCTGATCCTACATTACTACAACTACCAGAAGAAGATACAGACGCCTCTGTTCTTGAATTCAAAGCTAAACAAGACAAGCCACCTAACATTACGATATATTTCGATTTTGAAAGCTTTTTAATTCCAATTAAAGATGAAGAAGGTAATCGAACACACAAACACGAACCCAGTGCTTTCTGTTTTGTTGTTGTCTCTAGTGATGAAAAAATTTATCATAGTCGTAAAGTATCATATGTCATACAGAAAAAAGGAGAAGATATTGCAGGGATATTTGTTAAAAAATTAATGGAAGAGGTAACAAAAGCTAATACAATATTTTTAAATGAAGGCAAAGCTTCAAACTTAACCCCGGTACTTTGCCACAACTTAAGTGGTTATGACGCTCATCTTTGCATTTTAAAACTAGCTGAGTATTCCGGCCGTCTCTCTGTGTTACCATCAAATGAAGAAAAATATATTTCTTTTAGTAAATATTGTTTTGTCAATAACAAACAACATGAAGTTCGTTTTTTAGATAGTTTTAAATTTCTATCGTCTGCTTTGTCTCAGCTTGTAGATGATACACCAAAAGACAAACACAATTTTAAATTTACAACATCGGCTTTCCCTGGCGTGTCATTGGATATGTTAACAAGAAAAGGTGTCTATCCATACGAATGGATGGATAGTTTTGAAAAAACAAAATTCACTGTATTACCCCCTATAGAAAATTTTTATTCGTCTCTGAAAAAAGAAGGAATTAAAAATGAAGACTATCAACACGCTTTAAAAGCTTGGGATGTTTTTGATTGTCATACAATGAATGACTATCAACTAAAATATTGTGAGTTAGATACTTTTTTACTAGCTGATATAGTTGAGAACTTAAGAAAACTAAACAAAGAAGCATATGGTTTAGATCCAATAGTTTATGGGTATACATTACCCGGTGCTTCATGGATGAATATGTTAAAATTTACAGAACAAAGAATTAACCTCATCACTGATAGAGATACTTACGAAGACTTTGAAAAAGGCATTCGTGGAGGTGTCAGTATGTGTGTTAGTCGATATGCTAAAGCCAACAACAAATATTTAAGTGACTATGATCCAAGCAAGCCAAGTAACTTCATATTCTACATTGACAAAAACAACCTTTACGGTGAGGCAATGTCAGAAGATATGCCATATGAGATTGAGAGGAAACTTAGAAAGGATGAATTTAACAAGTGGCGGGATTTCCATTGTGTTTTAGTGTGTGATTTAGAGTTACCGAGAAACAAGAAAGAATATTTTAAAGATTATCCTCCATGCCCGGAACATTTGACAATTAATGGAGTTCAAAAGCTCGTGACAAATTTAAGAAACAAAAAAGAATATTTAGTGTATAGTGAATTGTTAAAGTATTACGTAAAGCTTGGAGTGAAAATTACAAAGATACATAGAGGTTATGTTTTTAAATCATCTAAATGGCTTGAGCCATATATTACTTACAATACAAAGAAACGAGGAGAAGTGAAGGAGACAAGTAAGCAGAATTTTTTTAAGCTTTCAATTAATGCTATATATGGTAAGACAATAGAAAACCCACGTAAGCGGTCAAATGTTGAAATAGTTAATACAGAAAAAAGAGCAGAGAAACTTTTAAAAAGTCCAGAGTATACAGGATTTAAAATATTTAGTCCTGATTTGGTAAGTGTGACAAAAAAGAAAATATTGGTCAATGCTAACAAACCTATATATATTGGGTTTTGTGTCTTGGAGATAGCAAAGTTAAAGATGTATCAGCTATACTATGACTATCTTAAACCGAAATTTGGGGATCGTGTAAAACTGTTGTATACCGATACAGACAGCATGATATTGGATATTCAAAGTGAAGACATATATCAGGAGATGAAAGAAGATGTTAATGTTTGTTTTGATACATGGAAATATCCAGAAAACCATCCGCTACATTCAATGGCAAGCAAAAACAAACTGGGGTTTTTTAAGGATGAGACAAAGGGAAAGCCGATTAAAGATTATGCCGGCACCTGTGCTAAGTCATATGCCTATAGAGTAGAAGACAAAGGGAAGTTAAATGAAAACTTAAAAATTAAAGGTGTGGTTGAATGTTGTATTAATAAAGATATAGAGTTTAAAGATTATGAAAATTGTATATTTAATCAAGAAGAAAAGTATGTTAAATTTTTAGGGTTTAAAAGTTCAAGTCATCAAGTGTATACAGAAAAGTTTAATAAGATAGCATTAAACCCTTTACAAGACGTAAGACATATTTTAGAAGATGAAATTAATACGGTGCCGATAGGCTATTACTCAGATGAAGAAGAAAATTAAAAAATATTTTAAGAAAAAAAAATTAAAAAAAAATGAGTGAAAAACAGGAAAACGAAAAAAGATTTTCTTCAAGAGAGGCAACAGACATGTATATACAAAGATTTGAACAGTTTGAAAGTATCTATACTACAAGCATATTAGATAAGATAGTACAAGAAAACAGAGAAATATTTGAATTGTTTTTACGTCCAGTAATAGGAAACGTTTACAAATATTTTTATGACAGATGGCAGGAAAAGGTAGAAGCATATGTTTTAAGTCAACCTGTATACTGTAGAAATCCAGAAGAAGTTAAAGATGATTTTTTAAAACTTACAGAAGAAGAGGCACAAGAAAAATTAAGATCATTGTTTTCTGACTTTCTGGATGATATACGAGATGAATACTATACAAGAAAAATTACATTTGAATTTTAAATATTTTGTAATGTAGATATATGAGAAAATATATATACATTGTTTTTTTTGTATTGGTAAAGTTGCTGTTGCAGTTGCGGTGCACTAAACCGACGTAGAGAGTAAGACAGAGAACGCAAACGCAAAATATAAAATATGAGATGCAATAATTAAATAAGATGTTTTTTTGTATGGTTCTTTTTTGTTTAGCTTGTTTAGCTTGTTTAGCTTTTGTTTTCCTTTTGTCCCATTACAACCCGACCCGCCTCATTTCGGCCCACGCCCTTGTCTTACTGACGGTCGCTGAGTGTCACGGCTAACCGACGGTCGCTGAGTGTCACGGCTAACCGACGGTCGCTGAGTGTCGCTGACAAACTAACAAAACTGACAAAACTGGCTAACTGACAAAACCGGCTAACTGACAAAACCGGCTAACTGACAAAACGGAGAAAACCGAGGGACGCCGGCTAACCAAGAAAACCGGCTAACTGACAAAACCGGCTAACTGACAAAACCGGCTAACTGACAAAACCGGCTAACTGACAAAACCGGCTAACTGACAAAACCGGCTAACTGACAAAACCGGCTAACTGACAAAACCGGCTAACTGACAAAACCGGCTAACTGACGAACAGACGAACAGATGGATTTTGAAAATGGCTAGCCTAGATTAAAAATGGGGAAAGGAAAGGGGGGAAAGAAAGGGGAGGGGGAGAGGTTGAAAATGGACCATGAAAAGTACAAATGGGGTTTGGGTGGTTGTTTAACCTCCGATGAAAAGAGCTCCGATGAAAAAAAATAGGGGTCTCGATTATTTAATTATTGCATCTCATATTTTATATTTTGCGTTTGCGTTCTCTGTCTTACTCTCTCCCAGGGACATCATATGAACAAACTTGGTAGAGGTCTACTAGGAGATGCTACAGGCCAAATATCAAAGCTCTACGCCTTCCAGTTTCAGAGAAGAAGAATTTTAAATTTTTCCTTCTTTGTTCCTATGTTTGAACTTGTGACCTCCGGGGCGGGGCCAGTTTTGACCCCAGGGGGATCATATGAACAATTTGGTAGAGGTCCACTAGGAGATGCTACAGGCCAAATATCAAAGCTCTACGCCTTCCAGTTTCAGAGAAGAAGAATTTTAAAATTTTCCTTCTTTGTTCCTATGTTCGAAACTTGTGACCCCCGGGGCAGGGCCAGTTTTGACCCAAGGAGCATCATATGAACAAACTTGTGGTAGAGGTCCACTAGGAGATGCTGCATGCCAAATATCAAAGCTCCACGCCTTCCAGTTTCAGAGAAGAAGAATTTTAAAGTTTTCCTTCTTTGTTCCTATGTTTGAACTTGTGACCCCCGGGGGAGGGGCCAGTTTTAACCCCAGGGGCATCATATGAACAAATTTGTTAGAGGTCCACTAGGAGATGCTACATGCCAAATATCAAAGCTCTACGCCTTCCAGTTTCAGAGAAGAAGAATTTTAAAGTTTTCCTTCTTTGTTACCATGTTCGAAACTTGCGACCCCCGGGGCGGGGCCAGTTTTGATCCCAGGGGCATCATATGAACAAACTTGGTAGAGGTCCGCTAGGAGATGCTACGTGCCACATATCAAAGCTCTACCCCATCCAGTTTCAGAGAAGAAGAATTTTAAAGTTTTCCTTCTTTGTTTCTATGTTTGAACTTGTGACCCCCGGGGCAGGGCCAGTTTTGACCCAAGGAGCATCATATGAACAAACTTGTGGTAGAGGTCCACTAGGAGATGCTACATGCCAAATATCAAAGCTCCACGCCTTCCAGTTTCAGAGAAGAAGAATTTTAAAGTTTTCCTTCTTTGCTCCTATGTTTGAACTTGTGACCCCCGGGGCGGGGCCACTTTTGACCCCAGGGGCATTGTATGAACAAACTTGGTAGAGGTCCGCTAGGTGATGCTACATACCATATATCAAAGCTCTACGCCGTCCAGTTTTAGAGAAGAAGAATTTTAAAGTTTTCCTTCTTCGTTCCTATGTTCGAAACTTGTGACCCCCGGGGCGGGGCCAGTTTTGACCCCAGGGGCATCATATGAACAAACTTGGTAGAGGTCCACTAGGAGATGCTACAGGCCAAATATCAAAGCTCTACGCCTTCCAGTTTCAAAGAAGAAGAATTTTAAAGTTTTCCTTCTTTGTTCCTATGTTTGAACTTGTGACCCCCGGGGTGGGGCCAGTTTTGACCCCAGGGGCATCATATGTACAAATTTGGTAGAGGTCTACTAGGAGATGCTACATACCAAATATCAAAGCTCTACGCCTTCTAGTTTCAGAGAAGAAGATTTTCAAAGATTTTGCTATTTTTTTCCTTTTGGTTGCCATGGCAACCAGAGTTATGGGTGGAATTCAATCTTTTGAACACCTTTGGTAGAGCTTCACCCGAGAAACATCCCTGCCAAGTTTCATCAAGATTGGCCCAGTGGTTTAGGAGGAGAAGATGTTTAAAGAAATTGTGGACGACGGACGACGCACGACGGACGACGGACATTGGGCGATCACAAAAGCTCACCTTGAGCACTTTGTGCTCAGGTAAGCTAAAAAGGGGAAATTTAAAAATCTTCAGTTCCAACTAAATTGAGCATGAAGAAAACAAGAGACCACTTTGAGAATCTAGGATTTAAGTTTGGGATCAAATTTATTCCGGGGGCCAACTTTGGGATCAAATTTACTTTAGGAGTTAACTTTGGAATCAAATTTACTCTGAGAGTCAACTTTGGGATCAAATTTACTCCAGGAGTCAACTTTAGGAGCAAATTTACTCTTTTGCTTCCTCTTTTTTACCCTACTTACGCGAACGGCATTCTTTCCACTATGCTAGTATGAATCCCAAAAGCCAGCTATTCGCGTCCCCCTTCATTAGTGTGGCTTTAGCTTCACCACACAATGCCGACTTTTAACGACCCCGTGGAAGAAGCCTTTTGAAAACATTGTGGGAAAAGGAGAAAATGCTGGTAACCAACATTTTCTCCTTTTCCCATAATATTTTCTATCATATCAGAGAAAAATTATATCATTTGAGCCACATTGAAATTGCTGTCTGCAAATGCTTTCAATTTGGACAAGAATAAAATTTTGTCGTCTGGTAAAGGGTTTATGTACTGTTATGATGCATGTGTTTAGGTAGGTCTATGACGAACAATTCAAAACTGGTCCGAGACCACTACAGTGAAAAATAAACTGGTCCACTCATGTGATGATGGGAGAAGTGCACAATTTCTTTGTAGAAGCATACAATGATGAAGTGCACACTGTTCCTGTGGCGCCCGATGAATAGAAAGCACGGGCTCAGGAGTTTGAGAGACACCAGTCCCGCGAGGATCATCAAGTTGAACCTGGTCCTCCACTGGTGGCATCGGTGCAGCTGCACTTAAGATGGATCATTTTACTTTTGTTGCTCGCACAATGCCAACTTTGACTTTTTGGACTCATTTTCCTGCCGCAGTTTTTATATGCTTCGAGACCGTGCATGCCCGGTCAGGCCGTAGTAGAACACAACGCGTCACAACACGCCGTATCCATAAATCGGCACATGCCAGGACGTGCCTTGATAGAACGCAACAAAACGGCTGGGACATGGCGGAGCCGACCGGGAGAACCACGAAGAAACACAACACAACAGAACCGTGAGATACTGGTGATAACAGTGCTTCCGCGTCCCAGCACGGATCATCTCCGAGTCTTGTTACGGCTTATTACGTGCTGGTAAGTTTTGTTGCGATCGACCCGTTCCAATACGGGCTGATAATACTTAAAACAAATTTTGTAAACGGTAACCTACATTCCTAAACAAAAATATTCATTGATCTCGAAATTCACAACCCCGCACTGGCTTGTTGTTTCTGTGACACAAAATCGACGTTTAAGTATACTTTGAATTTTGGAAATAATATGTACATACTATGCTCTGTGGAAAGGGGTTTTAATGCATCTCTGTAATGCAGTATACCAAGCAAGTCACCACATAATTATGGGTCCATAAAAATCCATCTTATCAAAGAACGGGCTGCATCATGAGATAGATGATGGTCCTTGGACATGCAGAAGTTTTGGCAGTTGCAAACAGTTTCGACCCATGTCAGTCTGCGCAGGCTGAAATGAGTCGATGTTTTTTTTAAGATGCATTAACCCCCTTTTCATCGAGAACGACTCGTATAATAAGGAATGTAGTTTATCTTTTATAAACTATGTGTAATTTCTTAACTAAGGACAAGGCAATGAGAGCCGTTCTTCAGTCCCTGAATTCCTCTCCAGTAGTATATTGGTCCTGATAAGGGGATTACTTGGTTTTTATCCTTGGTTTTCTTGCACTACACAGCCATGTTCTTGAGATAATATCTCGACTACATCTTGTGGAATTGTTTTACAAATCGATATATACATATATTTTCTAAAGACAGAGAACAGAATTTGATTTAAAATTGCATGGGTACCTTACACATATATCATAATCATATTATAATTGTTGCAGCTTCCCCAAGGAAATCAAGGATAAAAACGAAGAACTATGGGTAACAGAACCAATCTGTTATTTGGTTACCTTTAGTCTTTATCTGGCAACTTGTAAGAATGGCCCACAATTGTTTAAAGCACATAAATTTGAGGCTCAATGCCTGTGGTATAACTATACACAAGTTTGCTAGTCAGTTGTAGTGAAGTAAAACGGCAATAGTGTGTCACTTGGTAGGGAAAAAACACAGTGTTTTGGTAGAAATGTATATAAGCCATGCTTTGTGAAATGGGCGCTCAATGCATCTGCAAAAAGTATCGACCCAAGTTAACCTGCGCAGTCCGTGCAGGCTGACCTGAGCCGAAATTTTACGCTGTTGGTCAATTTTCTGTATGTCCAAGGACCAGTCTATCTCATGATTAAGTCAGTTATTAAACAAGAGCACGGTGCCAAAACGGGTGCCGATGCTCGGCTGCGGACGCTTGAATTTCAATGAAAACGTCGAACAGGGGCATAATTCTGTCAAAAATACTTTGATGGTTACCTGCCCTTGTTATATAGGTTCCCTTTTAGATAAATAACAACAATTAACAACTTGTCTAAGTCTGAAGCAAATATCGTCAGTAATAACAGAGATACTATAAAATGTCGAAGTTTTCGCACGACGACGCAGACAACTAAGAAGCAGACAACTACGACGCAGAAGACGACGCCAGGGCTACAACAATACCTCAACGACGCTAGGGCTACAACAATACCTCAACGACGCTAGGACTACAACAATACCTCAACGACGCCAGGGCTGCAACAGTACCTCAACGACGCTAGGGCTACAACAATACCTCAACGACGCCAGGGCTACAACAGTACCTCAACGACGCTAGGGCTACAACAGTACCTCAACGACGCTAGGGCTACAACAATACCTCAACGACGCTAGGGCTACAACAATACCTCAACGACGCCAAGGCTACAACAATACCTCAACGACGCTAGGGCTACAACAATACCTCAACGACGCCAAGGCTACAACAATACCTCAACGACGCTAGGGCTACAACAATACCTAAACGACGCTAGGGCTACAACAATACCTCAACGACGCCAGGGCTACAGCAGTACCTCAACGACGCCAGGGCTACAACAATACCTCAACGACGCTAGGGCTACAACAATACCTAAACGACGCCAGGGCTACAATACCTCAACGACGCCAGGGCTACAACAATACCTCAACGACGCTAGGGCTACAACAATACCTCAACGACGTTAAGGCTGCAACAATACCTCAACGACGCTAGGGCTGCAACAAAACCTCAACGACGCTAGGGCTACAATAACACCTCAACGACGCTAGGGCTACAACAACACCTCAACGACGCTAGGGCTACAACAACACCTCAACAACGCTAGGGCTACAACAATACCTCAACGACGCTAGGGCTACAACAATACATCAACGACGCTAGGGCTACAATACCTCAACGACGCTAGGGCTACAACAATACCTCAACGACGCCTGAGCTACAACAATACCTCAACGACGCCAGGGCTACTACAATACCTCAACGTTTTCTTGGAAAACAGCTTAACTAAAAATGTGGCTATTATGGATCAATACTTATACGATGGCTTGCTTGGTATAAAGCACCATGGAGATGCACTGGACCCTTTTTCACTGCGCAGGCTGAACTGGGCCGAAACTTTTCGCGATGGGTCAATTCTCTGTATGTCCAAGTATCAATCTACCTCATGATTCATTCGACTGTTAAGAAAGTGGTTATTACGGATCCATAAATATGTGGTCGCTGAATTGTTACAATGCATTACGGAAATGCATTAAGCTCCCTTTTGCCAGAGCGTAGCTCAGATATAAGATAAGTAAGTTAATGTAACTATCACAGACAGCTTGTATTTCCACAGACCTAGAAGCTTTACATATCAAATCATAAATAAATATATGTACATGTATACAACAATGATTAAACATTACTTTTCACTCTGGGAAAAAAAAAAAAAAAAAAAAAAAACTTTCAAATTAAAAGAACCATGCCGCTGAAAAGCTGGTACATGTAGTGCTATAGGAGCAAAACTAGCCTATTTGAATGCCGCCGGCTGTCAATTGACTTTAACTAGAACTGTCGCAAAGTGGACAACACCCCCCCCCCCACCAGCACCTTGTCATTGAAGCAGCACAATCAGAGAACAGAAATGATTTTCAAAACAAAGTTCAACCGTGACCTTTGACCCATGTGACCCCACAACAATATGGCACCTCCTTGGGTCATGAGCAACACTTGTATAAAGTTTCAGGGTCCTGGGTCAAACGGCTTTTGAGTTGGCACACAGAAACGATTTTCAAATGAAGTTCACACTTGACCTTCGACCCATGGGACCCCCAAAAAATACGGCACCTCCTTGGGTCATGAGCAACACTTGAATAAAGTTTCAGGGTCCTAGGTCAAACAGCTTTTGACTTTGAGCACGGAAACAATTTTCTAACAAAGTTCACCTGTGACCTTGACCTTTGACCCATGTGACTCAAAAACAATAGGTCACCGCCTTGTATCATTAGCAACATTTGTATAAAGTTTCAGGGTCCTGGGTTAAATGGCTTTTGAGTTCGAGTATGGAAACGAAAAGGTGGACAGATTGAAGGATGGACATACCGATGGCCGGACTAACAGACAAACTGACGCACAGATGGATGGATGAACGGACAGACAGACATGGTGAAACCAGTATACCCACCTCTTCTTCGTAGGTAGGGGATATATAAAAAAAAAAAAATGTCTTCCTTAACTCGCTACCACACAATCCAGAGTTTTACCAACTCTAGCACAGGAAGTTTTTGAAAACACAGCGGGAAAAGGAGAAAATGCTGTTAACCAGCATTTTCTCCTTTTCCCATTTTGTTTTCTACCCTATCAAAAAACAAATTCCATCCTTTGAGCCACATTTGAATTTGGACTGGTTCAACTTTTACTGTTTGGTAAATGAGTTAAATGTAAAGTCCTGATCACCAAATATCATTTTCACAATTTGTTGGATTTTATGGCAAAAACATCCTCCCTACAACGTAGGCTGCTCAGGGGACAATGTACTCTCTTCCTAATTCAATTAACAAATTACTTAAACTGGTGATTTACCAAACCAAACATTCTACAAAGCATCTCAACCAAGGGAAGTATCCTGCAGAAAGTTTGTTTGTTTGTTTCTATTGGAGTTTAACCCCATTTTAACAGCTAAGGTCATATCATGGTGGTCAGTGACGCATCCATGTGTTTCCTTGCTTTCTCACATCAGTACTGACACAACTTTCTTTGCAAAGCCACTGACTACTTCTCTCATATGCTTCAGAGGTGAGAGGTAAAAAATCGCCAGAAAGAAAATTTGCCTCAACTGGGTATCAAACTCATAACCACCAGGACACGAGTCAGATATGCTAACCACAGAGCTACCCAGGTGGGCTCCTACAGAAAGATGCCCTGGTGATCACTACAGACACACACAATGACTTGAAGTTTCAAACAATGATTATAATGGTTTCTATAAACTCTAGTGCACAGCTGCAATTTTGCAAGGTGGGGATGCTTTATCAAATACAGTAACTGTATATGACTAAAACCAGGCGTAATCTAATGCCTAAAACTATCTAGTGGCAGCGAGTTCTGCAAGTAAGTACCAGTTGTGATGCTGAAGAAAAATGTTTCAATAAAAAATATTGATTAAAAAAATGTTTATAGGAAAATAAAGGAAGGTTTGGAGATTACAGGAAAACAGAGAAAAATAGAAATCAAAGAACAACCTGAAACTATCTTGATAGCAGCCAATTTCTATACTCCTTTTTCTATCAGCAGATTATCGACCTAGTAGCAAATGATTTTTCTCAGTGAATGCATTCACAAACCATGCAAATATTGTTCTATTATTCCTGAATTATATGATAGTCATTTGGTTTGCCGAGACATACTGGTTACCAGCATTTCTCCTTTTCCTACAAAGTTTTCAAAAGCCTTCTTTCTCAGAGTCTTTTAAACACAGGATTGTGTGGTTAAGAGTTAGAAGAAGATTCGAGATTCTTCCCTAATTGTCATGCTATTCACATATTACAAAAATAAATCTATACAGTGAATAAGAGCCACACCAAGTGGTGCAAATATACATGTGAGGGAAGCTATCAAGAGCATGTGACCTTGACCTTGGAGCCTGGAATCCTGAAAACCTGTGCTCTGCTTGGCATCTCATTAAGGTGCACACACATATGTGATTTTTTTTTTTTTTAAATCAGACCAGGGATTCAAAAGATATGGAGTGGAGACCACTTAAGAGCATGTGACCCTTGACCCCATCCCCCACCCCATTGCGACCTTGACCTTGAAGCTTGATGTCTGAAACTTTCTTTCTGCACATTGTGCCATTACCATGTACACATGTGTGAAATATTCTCAAAATCAAATAAGGGGTTGTCACCTTGACCTTGGAGATTGATGTCTGTAACTTCCTCTCTGCACACAGTGTCATCAACATGTATACATGTATACATGTGCGAAATATTTGTAAAATCAAACTGGGGGTTCAAGACGCACTGAGTGGACAGGATTTAACTCTTTACCACACACCAACAATGTAGACTTTCCCAAATTGAAAGCTGTTGCAGAGAACAAGTTAAACATGGCTCAAATGATGGAATTTGATCCTGATAGAATGGAAAACCTTGCGGGAAAAGGAGAAAATGCTGGTTACCAACATTTTCTCCTTTTCCCACTATGTTTTCAAAAGCCTTCTCCATTAGGGTTGATAAAACTCGGAATTGTGTGGTAAATCATGGTTAAGAGCATGTGACTTTCATACCCCATCCCCCCTGCTGTTAGTCTGACCTTCGAGCCTGGCATCTGAAACCCTGCTCTTTATGTTGTCTCATCACAGTAAAGATATGTGTGAAATATTTTCAAAATCAGATGAGGGGTTCAACAGATAAAGAGCGGACATGTAACTGCTAACAAACAGACGGACAGACATATTGGCAAATGGACAAACAGATGACCAATGGGACCTACATAATACATTCCTGGAGGCACATAGAAAGTCTGTTTTCTCACCTTAACAAAAGTACTGTATACCTAACAAAACAAATATCAAACAACACAAACAGCAAGCATGTATATAACACATTGCACACAAGTCATGCTGACAACTTTCTTGTCTTGCATCAGACTTCTGAAAACATTGTAGTAAGAAGAGAAATTGTTTGTGACTGACAACTTCTCCCTTTCTCATATTTTCACATTTTTTAAAAAAACTTTCACATTTTTTTAAACATATTAAATTTTGTTAAACTCTTTAGCAGACCAAAAAATTTAAAACAGAAAACAGTAACAGATAAATTCAGTGTGCCCCATATGTTAAAATCCTTTTTCCACAATGTTTTCAAAGGCCTTCTTAAGGCTTTTGAAAGCTCTTCAAACTCAAGACTGTATGGTAAAAGGTGAATCAAGTTCATCCCTACTTTACAAAGATACTTTCAGGGTAGTCCCTATTATATTTTATCAGTCTATACAGGTATCAATAATTCAGTATTACACAAGTTAGCTAATTAGTTTACTAACGTCAACTCTTTACCACATGACAAAAATTAACCCTTGCCCAAATTGAGAGCTTTTGCAGAAGACAAAAAAAAAGATGCTTAACTCTTTACCACCTAACAAAATTTTAGATGTCCAAATTTAAAGCATTTGCAGAAGACAAATAAAATGCAGCACAACAACAGTGTCTGTCTTTGAGATTGTTGAAAATATTGCAGGAAAAGAAGATAATGCTGGTTACCAGCATTTTCTACTTTCCCCACCATGTTTTCAAAAGCCTACTTTTTCAGGGTCATTAAAACTTGGGGCTGTGTGGAATAGATTTAAAATAATGGGATTTGTCCATGATACCTTACCGAACGACAAAATTTTAGGCCAGTCCAAACTAAAAGCATTTGCAGCTGACCAAATAAACGTGACCCCAATATTGAAATTTGTTTTGGAAAGGATAGAAAACATTGTGGGAAAAGGAGAAAATGCTGTTTACCATCATTTTCTCCTTTTCCCACACTGTTTTCAACAGCTTTCTTTCTCAGGGTCATTAGATACAGGAATTGTATGGTAAAGGATTACAAGGATAAAAAAAAATAGGAGAAAATGGTGGTTACCAGCATTTTCTCCATTTCCCACAATACTTTTTCAATCCTTTATTCTTAAGGGCATTTAAAACACTTGATGAATTGAGAAAGCATTAATACTACAGGTCTTTTCTACCCTTTTTAGGGTAAATTCCTTCATTACAGCTACACTTAACTTTTCGTCTGCAAATGGTTTCAATTTGGTCCGGTCAAAAGTTCTGTTGCTTGGTAAACAATTAACTATTTACCACATGACCAAATTTTAGACTTGTTCAAGCCTAAAGCAACTGAAGATAACAAATCAAATGTGGCTAAAATGTTCAGATTTGCATTTGAAAATGAGGAAAACATTGTGGGCAAAGGAGAAAATGCTGATTACCAGCATTTTCTCCTTTTCCCACAATGTTTTCAGAAGGCCTGTTTTTCAAGGTCCTTAATTCTCAGGATTGGTTGGTAAAGGGTTAAACTTTAATAATAGCTAAGCCAAGAGCACCACATGCGGGTGCCAATGCTTGGCTGCAGATGTTTGATTTTCAGTGAAAATTGCAAGTTGAAAAAGGGGCATAACTATCAAAAATACTTTGATGGTTACCTGCCTTCGTTGTAAAGGTTCCCCTTTTGATAATTAACAACCTGTCAAAGTTTGAGGCAAATATCTTAAATAATAACAGAGATATTCTAAACATGTCAAAGATACACAGATGACTCAGAAGACAGCGCCTGGGCTGCAGCAATACCTCGATGTTTTCTTCAAAAACAGACAAGCTAAAAATTTGAACAGACCACTCAATCCTAAATTTATGTACTACAGTGATAAAGGGTATTTAGTTCCCTCCCTTTTTGTTTTCAAAATCATTTACCCCTGCAAATGACTTTTTGCATCTGAAAACTTTTTAAAAAAATGGCGACATAAAAAGAAACTGTTCCTATTGCCCGATTTCTCTTTTTGCCATGATATTTTACTCATATTCATGTTTCAAACCTTGAGCCTTTACCAAACAATCCCAAGTTTCAACAACCTGGGGGAGGAAGCCTTCTGAAAACACTGTGGGAAAAGGAGAAAATGCTGGTAACCAGTCTCCTATTCCAACAATGTTTTCTGCCCTTTCAGAGACAAAGTCCATCATCTGAGCCACATTTGATCTGTGGTCTGCCTTCAATGCTTCAATTTGGACCAGTCTTAAATTTTGTCATCTGGTAAAGAATTAATTAATGTTGATGAATCATATTTTACAATGATACTTTCAAAATTGTTTGTTGCAAGTTTGTTTCATGAGGTAATGGGTTACTAATCCAGATCACAAAACATTTTTTCTCCCATCCACACACAGACAAACAAACACATCACACAAAGTCCATTATCTTTTTACTACAGATGGTTGTTTGGGCACAATTCCTTTGCCAACAACAATACTGATCTTCTTTTTGTCTGTCTTTGTCCTAGTTTTATCCTCCTCCTCATCATCATCACCAGAATTATCTCCCTTGCTCCTCTCTACTTCCTGAAGTCTTGCTTTCTCTGCCTCTTGTTTGTCCCTCCTCTCTTTCCTGGAGTTAATCACCAAATTCGCACAGGGCTTGAGAGGGGCATCTTCCACATTTTCGCTTCCTACAAAGATGTAAGTAAACCATTATTGTACCATGAGCAGTTTGTTTGTCTATATAGTGTTTCTGTATAGTGTTTAACCCTTTTTTCAACATTATTTCAGGTATAGTGTAGCCTCCAATGCTTTTTTTTCCCAAGTACTTTCCAGAATATTCTGCCAAAAGTACTAGCTGCTTTCCCCCCATCATTGCAATAATGATCAGTGGTGAGAGAGGAATTAATCTTATGGTAATGACTATCATCAATCCTTGGAAAGAAAATTTGCTGACTTGGGATCTCAAACCAGGGTCTCCTGTTCTCAAGTCCTGTATGCTACTGACTGCATTACAGGGCTCAGCAGCAAGAGCAGTAAGAATGGGGCTGATGCCAAAGACCAAAAAGAGCAGCACCTGTGGGTACCAATGCTTTCCTGTAGTTGCTTTTTCAGTTCTTAATTGAAAATGGGACGTAACTGTGTCAAATATAATTGAGCCATGCACTGTGAAAAGGGGGCTTAATGCATCTGCAAAAAGTATCGACCCAGGTCAGCCTGCACAGTCTGCACAGGCAGACCTGGGCCGAAACTTTTTGCTATTGGTAAATTTTCTGCATATCAACGGACCATTCTATGTCATGATTCTGCTGGTTGTTAGACAAACTGAATTCTGTATCCATAATGACTTGCTTGCTTGATATCATGCATCACAGAGATGCAGTAAACCCCTTTTGCCAGAGCATGGCTCATTTTGTGGGTTACTTGCCTGCCTACAGGTTCCCCTTTTGATGGTTAATCACTACCTTGAGTGCAAAGTAAATATCTTCAGAAATGACAGTTATCAGAAAACGTCAGGGTTTTTCACACAATGACAAAGACGACAACAGGGCATGAAAATATCTCAACCTCAAACAGCCCAGCTTAAAGATACCAGTGTAAGCTTTGGTTACTAAAAAGGGAATACATGTAGTTTCCAAACTATTTATTCAAGATTTTTTTTGTTTGTTTTATACTGATCATGGCAGGAATTTTCTCCATCTTAAATGAAAATCATATCTGAGAACAGAAATTCCCCTATCATTTTAACCCTTTGCCAAGCAATTCCACATTTTACTGAAGCAGAAGGCTTTTGAAAACAAATTGGGAAAAGCAGAAACTGCTGGTAATCAGCATTTCCTCTTTGTTCCACAATGTATTATACCCTTTCAAAGTTATACTTCACCATTTGAGTCATATTAAGCTATTAAACCAAAGGGATACAAATCAGCATGACCCAAATGTTGATTTAAATCCTGTTTTGGGCCAGAATGTCTCAACAAAGCTGGACATTGTAGATCCAAGATCAAACTGCACATTCCAGACAACCTCATCATAATCTTCACTGGAAGCAACTGAAACTAAAGTTAAACAAGGCATTCAAAGATTTACAAAACAATAACTTACCAATGAGTTTTTTAGCTTCTACTCCATCAATTATTGGGTTCATCCAAGTTGAAGGCCGTTTTTCTCTGAGACCAGTTGCTCTAGGGCAGTATATGTAGAATAAAAGGTTCATTGCTTCCTGCTTGTTCAGACCCTTGTTCCTCTTTAAAGCCTGACCTGTGGAGATACAACATAATACATATGACATTTCTATAATGCAAACACTGCCAATTTGAAGCATTCTATTTCCCTTTACAAAACAAATGTCTGTTTTAACACATTTACACTTTTAATAAAATAGGGAAAAGAAAATGCTTTAAGGTTGTGCTTAAAAACAGGTTCTTCTTGTATTTCTCTTAGAGAATTTGTCAGTGCATTTCACCATTTTGGTCCTGTCTCTGCAAATGATCTATCAGCTAGATAGGTACATATTCTAGGAATACAGAGATGCTATCAATCTATACACAGTTTCACTGACATTAATCAAATTCATTTAACCCTAATTTTACCACACATTCCCGAGTTTTAACAACTCTGAGAAATAAAGCTTTTGAAAACATAGTGGAAAAAGGAGAAAATGCTGATAATCAGCATTTTCTCCTTTTCCCAGGATGGTTTCAACCCTATAAAAGACAAGATCATCATCTGAGGTACATTTCATTTGTCATCTGAAAATGCTTTCAATGTGGACAAGTCAATATTTTGCTTGTGTGGTAAAGAGTTAATACCACAGACTGTTCTATGATTATACACTAATGAAATTGAGCTATCCCTGATTTACTTAACAACTCTGAGCTAGGTGTCTTTTGAAAACAATGTGGAAGAAGGCTAGATTGATTGTATGGTGTTTAATGCCGTTTTCAACATTAATGTGGAAGAAGGAGAAAATGCTGACAGAACAATGAATAAAAACTAGAATAAATGTTGGCAACGTTTATTCTAGTTCTAATATTCATTGTCTTGCCAATGACTGGAGCCCAACCTTTACTTTAACTCTTATCCTGCACTTTGCGACCACAGCCATATTTTACTGTGAGTGTAAATCAAGATCAGCCTGCACATACATCCAGTCTGATCTTACTCTACATTCTCCACTGCTCTCTCGGTAGATTCATTTAAAGAGATCCTATTCAATGACAATAAACATAAATGAATTCTATTTCTGTAACATTCAACAATTTAAATTTGGCAGGGTGAGGGTTAACAGGTGGTTAGACTTAAAATAATTACCTCACTTTTAATAAACTTGTATGAATGAAATTGACCTGTATTTTTTACACAGAATAGTTTACATCTAGCAGCTATTGGGCCTTTAAAGAAAAAGTTACATCTTGCATTACCTTGAGTGGTGACATCCATTCCTTCTTCAATTTCCAGTTTAGAAGGGTAAAGGTCACATTCTCTGAAGAAAGGTTCAAGGTCACACAGCTCTAGTTCTTCACCAAAAGATTTTTTGTCAAACTGACTTTCATACCCTGTAAAAAAAACTCCAAATAACACCACTGCTACTTTGGAACCACAAATTTGTAATTGGGAAAGCAGTAATTGGGAGCCATGCTCTGCAACAGCATAGAAAAATGAGATGAGGTTTCCCTACCCCCCCCCCCATACCAACCCCTTCTCTTCTCCGAAATTGATTTGTCATCCAATCAAATGGTAAATTCATCAGCCTTATTACTGAATACACAGTATATACATGCACACTGAACATGTATCTGTCCAAATTTTCATTTTATGTTACCGATGATAAGCGTTAATACTTTACCAAACGACAAAAATGTAGACTCGTCCAAATCGAAAGCATGTGCAGGTGACATTTTAAATCTGGCTTAACTGATGGATTTTCTCTTTGATAGGGTAGATAATATTGTAGGAAAAGGCTTCTTCCTCAGGATCGTTAAAACTCGGGATTGTGTGGTAAAGGGTTAAGCAGGTAATAAAAGTCATCACCAGAGACAAGACCACAGTACTTGTGTATTTCTGGTATGCACATGAACATTAAAACAAACTGGCATAGGTCTGTATCTATTCGGTATTTGATAATCATGTTTTCTCAAAATTGGCCCCTTTTCTGAAGTTATCACATCAATCTGTATAACTCTTTACAAAAAGACAAAATTTTAGACTGAAATGAAATCATTTGCAGAAAACAAATTAAATGTGACCAAAAATAATGGGATTTGTCTCTGGAAGGATAGAAAGCATTGTGGTAAAAAGGAGAAAATGCTGGTATAACCAGCATTTTCTCCTTTTCTCACAATGTTTTCTACCCTTAAAAAGCCAAATCCCATCATTTAGGTAATTTTCAATATGTCATCTGCAAGAGTTTAAATATGACAAGTCTGTAATTTTCTCATCTGCTAAAGATTTAACCCTTTACCGCACAATGACCCCTTTTAATGACCCTGGGAAAGAAAACATTTTGAAAACATTGTGGGAAAAGGAGAAAATGCTGGTAACCAGCATTTTCTCCTTTTCCCACCATGTTTTCTACCTTATCAAAGAAAAATTGCACCATTAGAGCCACACTGAAAATGCTTTCAATTTTGACAAGGCTAAAATTCTGTCGTATGCTAAAGATTTCAAAAACGTAACAAAGACTCACGTCGTCGGAGGTCCATATACTCATACATTTCATGTAAGGAGAATGGCGTCACAGGTTTTTCTACGCCATGCCATCTTTGGACTCGGATCAGCAAGTGCTTGTATTCTTTTATGATCTTGTCCCATGTGGTTCCACAGAATGTGGCCTGCAAGAATTAATTACATGCATGTATTATCAGTTATCTACAGTAAAACTCTGATATAGTGAATTTCACGGGACCGTCAGATTTAATTCGCTAAAAGCATAATTCGCTTTATTGATAGTACGAACTTCGTTATATTTCCGGACTCAAAGGTGGACACATGTACATGCAGTCTAACATTTATTTACCAGAAAAATGTTTTTCTAACATACCTCGACAAATATGTGTTATATTTATAGTATCCAATGACATTTATGACAGATAGGAAAAACTAGTAGCCGATTTCGTATTTATTTAATCAAGTGAGCGATGTTAATCATTCAAAACACATTTTATACCGGTAGGAATTGAAAGCATTTGCAGACGACAATTTTCTACTTGTGGCAAATTATACCTTACCACGATAATTATCGATCGATAACGCAGTCAGTTTATGTTGTGTAGATCAAGGCCTCTAGCGTCAACGTGTTAATTGGGCAAGCGGGAAGGTGTGAATAACTGACTTGGTAATTAAAGACCCTTAGATGCGACTTCAGTGTAACCAAGGTATTTTCAGTTGAAATGGATATCTGCGGACCTGATTTTTGAATCCCAATATACGAAAATTCGTTATATCCAAATTCGTTTTAACAATTAATTTTTACAAAGGCGAAAGAAGGTTTTTGCCGGGGAATTGATTTCAATTCGTACTAAGCGAAAATTTGCATTATCAGAGTTTGTTATAATTAAGTTTTACTGTATATGTATCTTCTGGCTACATACCCACTTGGATAAAATCAGACATGAAAAAATAACTGTATCTTAAAGTTTCAAATATGGTCTTAACCCTTTACCATACAATCCCGAGTTTTAACAACCCCCAAGGAAAAGGACTTTTGAAAACACTGTGGGAAAAGGAGAAAATGCTGGTAACCAGCATTTTCACCTTTTCCCACAGTGTTTTTTATCCTTTCAAGGATGAGTTGATAAATATTAATCACATTTTATTTGTCATCTGCAAATGCTTTGAATTTGGACCAGTCTAAGATTTTGTTGTTTGGTAAAGAGTTAAATAAGGCATGATGACATTAGCTTTGTTTTGAATTTCACTGGTCAAAATGTCCCATTTTTAGAGTAATAATCTGCCATTTACCAAAAGGAAGTTATTACCCAACAAACAAGTATGTTTGCTATGCCATGTGAAAAGGGGGCTTAATGCTAAAAAAAACAAACAAAAAAAACTAGAATAACTATCACTAAAGGTGATAAATACCCCCGCCCCTATATTTCATGTCACAGGGGCAATAACTCTGCAATGTCAATTTAGGGGCAATAACTCCGTAATCATTAGGCCAACACTCATGAACTTTGTGCTTTGCACATCTACTGCTCCTGGTGAATATCATGACAAATATCAAGTGAATAAGACTTAAACTGAAGGAATAGTTCTCTGGACAAGAAGTTTTGAGTAAATTCAGGGGTAATTAATTTGGCAAACATTTGAGAAAAATGCATCTTGAACCTCTACTGCTCCTGGTGAATATTTATGCAAAGTATCAATTTAATTGGACACAAAACTAAATGAGTGTAAAAAAGTGCAGACCATGATCTGATAATATGTCTGAGACACAGCGGCTGGTCTGGATCCAAACTTGTTGCAAATGTCCAAAGGTGCCTTTTCGCATAATGTTGGCCAACTATACATATGACAGAAAAGACCTCCTTAAAGTGAATCAGACAGACACTGTAGGAGGAGTTGTCCGGACAAGCATTTTTAAGTCAAATCAGGGGCAATAACTCAGTAATTCTTGATGGAATTTTTACAAAATGTGTGTTTTGCACATCTACAACTCCAAATGGACACTTCTGACAAGTTTAAAGTGAATCAGACAGAAACTGTAGGAGGAGTTGTCCGGACAAGCATTTTTTAGTCAAATCAGGGGCAATAACTCAGTAATTCTTGATGGAATTTTTACAAAATGTGTGTCTTGCACAACTACAGCTCCTAATGAACACTTCTGCCAAGTTTAAAGTGAATCAGACAGAAACTGTAGGAGGAGTTGTCCAGACAAGCATTTTTAAGTCAAATCAGGGGCAATAACTCAGTAATTCTTGATGGAATTTTTACAAAATGTGTGTCTTGCACATCTACAGCTCCTAATGAACACTTCTGCCAAGTTTAAAGTGAATCAGACAGAAACTGTAGGAGGAGTTGTCCGGACAAGCATTTTTTAGTCAAATCAGGGGCAATAACTCAGTAATTCTTGATGGAATTTTTACAAAATGTGTGTCTTGCACATCTACAGCTCCTAATGAACACTTCTGCCAAGTTTAAAGTGAATCAGACAGAAACTGTAGGAGGAGTTGTCCGGACAAGCATTTTTAAGTCAAATCAGGGGCAATAACTCAGTAATTCTTGATGGAATTTTTACAAAATGTGTGTCTTGCACATCTACAGCTCCTAATGAACACTTCTGCCAAGTTTAAAGTGAATCAGACAGAAACTGTAGGAGGAGTTGTCCGGACAAGCATTTTTTAGTCAAATCAGGGGCAATAACTCAGTAATTCTTGATGGAATTTTTACAAAATGTGTGTCTTGCACATCTACAGCTCCTAATGAACACTTCTGCCAAGTTTTAAGTGAATCAGACAGAAACTGTAGGAGGAGTTGTCCGGACAAGCATTTTTAAGTCAAATCAGGGGCAATAACTCAGTAATTCTTGATGGAATTTTTACAAAATGTGTGTCTTGCACATCTACAGCTCCTAATGAACACTTCTGCCAAGTTTAAAGTGAATCAGACAGAAACTGTAGGAGGAGTTGTCCGGACAAGCATTTTTAAGTCAAATCAGGGGCAATAACTCAGTAATTCTTGATGGAATTTTTACAAAATGTGTGTCTTGCACATCTACAGCTCCTAATGAACACTTCTGCCAAGTTTAACGTGAATCAGACAGAAACTGTAGGAGGAGTTGTCCGGACAAGATTTTACAGACAGACCGACTGCCCGACCGACCGCATGACCGACTGACCGACAGGCTGATTCCAGTATACCCCCCATAAACTTCGTTTGGGGGGTATAAAAAAAAAAGTATTGACCCACGACAGCCTGCGCAGTCCGTGCAGGCTGACATGGACCAAAACTTTTTGCTATCTTTGAATTTTCTGCATGCCCAAAGACCACTCGACCTCCATATTTAGTTAACCCTTTCCAAAACAAGCCCTGGTTTTCACGTGTCTGCAGTACAAGTCTTTTGAAAACACTGTGGGAAAAGGAGAAATTGCTCATAACGAGCAATTTCTCCTTTTCCCACAGTGTTTTCTACCCTTGTTGATAACTTTCTGCCATTTTCATCAAATTTAAAATTGTAGTCTGCAAACTCTTTCAATTTGGACCAGTCGGAAATTTGTCGTTAGGGAAAGGGTTAATTGTTAGACTAAATGGGTTCTATGAATCTATAGTTATGTGATGACTTGCTTTGTATCATGCATCACAGAGATGCATTAGGCCCCCTTTTCACAGAGCACAACTCATGTTTTTTACTTTTTAGCCGATTTGAATGAATTATAAATAATTGCAATATGTTCAAATTAGTAGGTATATAATAAATGATTGACTGATTGTATGGTGTTTAACAACCTTTTCAACATTATTTCAGTTATATCGCGGCAGCCAGTGCACCTATCCATGCTTTCCTGGAATTTCTTTTACCAGTACTCTCCACACAATATTCTTTCCAAGCCACCGGCTGCTTTTTCCACATAACCATCGTCCAAAGAATGGTCAGCAGTGAGAGAGGAATGAATCCAGTCGCAATGACTATTATCAATCCTCGGAAAGAAATTGACCAAGCCGAGGATCGAACCAGCGATCTCCTGTTCTCAAGTCCTGTACACTACCGACTGAGCTACTGGGCTTGGCTGGGTATATAATAAAAGGAATATTATGCTACATAAAGTTTTTAGGGGCTTTTTTTTCATTGTGGCTGCATGGGAAAATTTTTACGTCCCCCTCAAATTCAGTCCAGTGAATCTATCTATACTTTTTTTTTGGTGATTCTTTAACCTTTAAAGCCCTGCAACCAACTTAAGTTGTTTTTGCAGCCAGTGTAGATCAAAATCAGACTACATGGAATGTGCAGTCTGATCTTGATCTACACTATCTGCTACTACGTCACACTTTCAGGAGGAAATAGCTTTGAAGTAGCAATATCTTGAGCTGTAATTCTTGATTTAACCCTTTACCACACAATCCCGACTTTCAATGACCCTGAGAAAAAAGCCTTTTGAAAACATTGTGGTAAGCAGCATTTTCTCCTTTTCCCACAATGTTTTCTACCCTTTCCAAAACAAATTTCAATTTTTCAGTCACATTCATATTGTTATCTGCATTTGTTTTCAATTTGGACAGGTCTAAAATTTGTCATTTGGTAAGGAGTTAAAAGGGCCAAATCATTAACTCAGTGCTTTAAGGGTTAACCCTTTACCACACATTCCAATATTCTACTATTCCAAGGAAAAAGGCTTCTCAAAACATTCTTGGAGAAGAAGAAAATGCTGGAGACCAGGATTTTCTCCTTTTCCAGAAATGCTTTTTATCTTCTAAGAGACAACGTGAAACACCAGATCAACATTTAATTTGCTCAATCTTGACAAGTTTTTTTTGTCTCCCGGTAATAAGTTAAGCTGGCCAATGAAATTTTCAACTTTTTGATAATCTAGTAAGCCTATCATTATCTGAAATTTGTACCTTTCTCCTCAACTTCTCAAATCTGCGTCTGACTAGAAATCCACGAATGTGTTGTTGAATCTTGACTGCTGCCTTGTGCATATCCCTCTTGGAGGGCCCCGTCTCCTTGGGGTGATATATACTGCAATACATGGAAATTAATTGTTTCATTTGGTCATGAATGCTGATAAGCAGCATTTTCTCCTTTTCCCACAATTTTTCCTACCCTTTCAAAGACAAATGCATCTCATTTAAGCAAAATATAATATCTTGTCAACACGGCTTTTTCATTGAGCAAAGTCAAAATCTTTGTCATTTAGAACGTAATTTCCTGCACAGCTCTTGACCATCCTTCCATTCATTTTATCATATAACCTCCTTTGTTTGTCTTCTACAAATTTTCTTATCTGACACATAAAAGTTTGAAATAAGCACTGTGTGACATCATATGTGATGTCATTCCATACATGTATTTCTTTTCAGGAAGTGAATTAGATCTTATTCATGGATTTATCACATGTGAAGGAGCACTTTTGCATATCCTGACCTAGAATTTGAAAAAAAATGTTAACTTGATAAAAAGAATCTGAAATTCTTTGGCTTTTCAGATAAGATTTATTAAACTTGTCAATAAAAATTTTACTAAGCTTGCCAAAGACTTGTTTAATTCCGTCTTTTCTAGACTCATTTGATAAAATTCTTTTTCAAATGCCAACTTAATGTCTGATGCTATATATCTCTTCACTCATATCTGACATTTACATTTTTGAAAAAAAAAAATCATCCTAAATGATCCTTGAAAAACAAACCTGTAGCTTTAAACTACATGTGAATCTAAAAAAAGTTTTTTTGCTTTCACAAGTATGTTGAATTGTATTTATTTTTGTCTTTTCCACAAAATTTCTATTCAATTTATTTCCTTATATATCTATATCAGAGAAAACATCTTCACAAAAGTTTCCATACTTACTCCATAGGCCACTGAAACTCTACTGGTCTATCACGGGATATGGAATTTTTCATTATCAAATGCTGTTACTATAAATAGCAAATTAGCTACTGCCTCTATATCCTATATAGTCTTATTATATACAACATAGAGGCGGTTGCCAATGTGCTATTTATAGTAACGGTGTAAGTGACAATTTCAGTATTCCATTATATATACAGGCAATGCACAGTTGTCCCTATATAAGTGTTCGATGTTCGACCAAAGAAAATTTTAGTGACCCGTGATAAACCAATGGAGCTTCAAGGGCCTGTGACTTACTCATATATTTCAACATGAGGCCCAATAACTTCAATCTTGGACTTTGCTTTCTGTTGATTGGCCAGCATCCTGGTGAAAAGGGGTTATTCATAGATAAATCAAAAAAAGAAATTCAAAAGCAAAATGTTAGATGCCTGTATTATTTTCAGCTATCTATGAAGCATATTTAACTCTTTACCAAACGACAAAATTTTAGACTGGTCCAAATTGGAAGCTTTTGCAGACAACATATTAAATTTTGCTAAAACGATGGCACCTGTCTGTGAAAATGCAGAAAACCTTGTGGAAAAAGGAGAATATGCTGGTTACCAGCATTTTCTCCTTTTCCCACAAGGTTTTCAAAAGACTATTTCCACAGGATGGTTAAAACTCAGGATTGTGTGGTAAAGAGTTAAAGCAGAAAGAGAGGACTCTAACCCTTCAAGTGCCATACACGAAAACAGGCTTTTTTGACCAGCATGAACTAGATCTGACTGCAGTCTGATCTTGGATCCGTATCATCTCTTCTTGTTTAGTCCAGCAAACAAGATCAAAATCTTTCTAATTTCTAGAGGATCATTATTTTCAATGGTCGAATAGATCAATTGATTGATTGGTTTAATGGTATTTAGGCCACTTTCAACATTATTTCAGTTAAATCATGGCAATAGCTCACATACTTATACATGTCTAGGGTTTCACCAGTACTAGGATTGGGCTCTGAGGTGTCTTGCCCAAGGACACTCCCACAAAGTTCAGTGCTTTAAGCAAGGATTAAACCTAGACCAGACCCTGTAGGTTACGAGTCGGTCACTTTATCACTGAGCCACAAAGGACCATTTAACTCTTTACCAAACGACAAAATTTTATACCAGACTAAATTCAAATCATTTGCAGACAACAACATAAACATTGCTAAAATGATGTTTTTTGACTTTGATAGGGTAGAAAACATTGTCGAAAAAGGAGAAAATGCTGATTACCAGCATTTTCTCCTTTTCCCACAATGTTTTCAAAGGCCTCTTCCTCAGGGTCGTTAAAAGTCGGGATTGTGTGGTAAAGGGTTAAATATATCAAGTTTACATGTTTGGCACTGAAAGAATATATAATTATTATATTCAATGTAGACTATTCAATGACTTAATTGACCCTTGCCCCTAAAATTTGTGTTAGTGCTTTGCCCTGTACCAAAACAATGAGTTTTAACAACCCTGAGGAATACAGCATTTAAAAACATTGCAGGAAGAGGAGATAATGCTGGGTCGGTATTCACCAACCATTCTTCAGAACATTCTTAGTCATATTCTCAGGAATTTTGTAAATTTGAAAGTTACACAACTTCTGACTGGCTATAGCATTAAGGCTAAACTGAAAACTTTAGCCAATCAAAATTGTTTAGGCAATCAGAGGTTTAGCCAATCAGAAGTTATGTTATTTTCTAAATCTTGACTTAGAATGAAATTAAGAACAGTTGGTCAATACGAACCCTGGTAACCAGCATTTTTTCCTTTTCCTACTCTTTCAACTAAAATTGAATGCCAACTATTGAGCAGCATTTAATTTGTCTGCAAAATTTTTCAAATTGGACATGTTTAAAATTTTGTTGTCTGGTAAAGAGCTAAGTTAATTCATGCTAACACTTCTAGTTTCATTATTGCTTTAATTCGTAAAGAGAAAAAATATATAACAATATGATTTTATCTCACCATAAGAAAGTGAGAAAAGCTCTAAAAGTCAAGAAGCTCTCTTTGAGATGTATTAAATGACAAAAACTTAATGCTCAAATTTCATGGTCAGATGAGCACAAAAAAAATTACAAGATATTGCCTTGCAGCATAGAACTCTAGAGATTATTCACAGTAAGGTGTTTCACAATTAAGGATATCTATAATGCAAAAGAAAATACAAAAACAGATCTAGGGGAGAGGCCTAAATGTGTATCCCTTGCACTCCTTGCATTGATTTTCGGTACCGGTAGTCTAAAAACAATCTATATGGTGATGGCTGCTGCATGATTGCTCAGGGTAAAATAGCACTTATCTTGGCAAATGAAGGAAACAACAGCTAACTGCAGAATCAATTACATCATGTCACATGTTAATTGACTTTATTTTTCCTTTTTGTTGAAGGACGGTGTCTAATACTTTAACAAAAGTTAGCCATGTAATACTAATTTACCTTTATCCTGCTATAAAAAGTTACATGAAATTTTCCAGCTGATAGTAAAAAAATATCTCCATATCGGACAGTGCAGATCCAAGATCAGACTGCATGTTCTATGCAGTCTGATCTTGATCTACACTGTCCGCCAAAGGTCTGTAAGTCACACTTAGCAGCTTTAATGGGTTAATGTGTGTTAAATTAGAGGTAAAAAATAAAATGTCTTATCCCCATGCAAGTGTCATCAGCAGTCTAGACAATACTGGTAAACAATATTATGAACAGGGATGTCAATAAAACTTAGCAAATATCTCCATCTATCATAATACTTTATTTCATGCTTTTCGGTAGTTTATCAGGACATAATGGTGGATTATGATTATAAGGTTTGATAATTCATGGTTACAGCCATTGAAATTTACCATAAATGTTTCCGTAACTCTTCGATTGAAGCCAGAAACAGCAGTTCACACACACCAGTTACCTAGGTAAACAGTGCATGCCATTCAACCAGAGGGAAATGTGACTTGTAATGTAAGCTCATTTATCCTAGATTTCTCCCACTTTACATAATACTGTAATGCTTTGTTATCTGGAAGTGGTATGCCACAGGGAACTACTGAAAACAACACTACAGGATTTTGATGAAAGTCCAAACAAGAAAATGGTTAAAAGCATGAAATACAAAGAACAATTTTTTTTTCAGTGACAGATCAAAATTTATTTCATCTAGTGAACATTTTTGGTAATATTTTCAAGAGTGGCATTGCCACTCATGAAAACAGTACTGATGATTGTCACCCGAAATAAATTTTGATCTTTCACAGAAAAAAAACAAATACCCTCTATAATCAATTGTCGCTAAATCCCAGGTTAGTAAATCAAGTTTTATTGCATCAATTCCTATATCCCCAGAAGCCTTTACTGGTTGTGAAAAAAACCAGTGTTTTCTCCATTTTCAACAATATTTTCAAAAGGTTCCCCCCTGTCAAAACACAGGATTGTTCGGTAAAAGGTCAAATTATTAGAAGTATCCATACTTTACACAGATGGTTTCAAGACTAAAATATTTACAGAAAGCAAGCAGTTAAAGCACACTTTCAAGCAAATAAAAAAAAAAAGTTGAGGTATTTTGTTATAAGATGAGTGTGTTTTAAAACCTGAAATCAAAACAAAACTTAAAGTGATTAACTTCATTTTAACTGCATCAGAATGCCATTTTGATTTATAAACAAAAGCAGTTTAACAATTTACAAAATGATCTGCAGACACAAATTTGCAGAGCCAAATAGTTCCATCAGTAATATACAGAGAGTTTGTAAGCAGGGAGTTGCAGATTTAAATCCCAAAATTGGCCAATTTCTCTCTGAGGATTGATTACTGTCATTGTGACATAGTATCTTTTACATGTTTCTTTGTTTAACTCTTTACCACACAATCCCGAGATTTAACAACTCTGAATAAGAAGGCTTTTGAAAACATTGTGGGAAAAGGAGAAAATGCTAGTAACCAGCATTTTCTCCTTTTCCCACAATGTTTTCTACCCTATTAAAAACAGAAATTGCAATTTCAGCTTTGTTAATTTGTCTTTTGCAATTGCTTTTAATTTGGTCCAGTCTGAAATTTTGTTGTTTGGTAATGAGTTAAAAAGCACAGAAACTGAGTCGACGAGTTTTTACCTCCTCCACCTGACATCATGTGAAAACAATGTGGCAAAAAGAGACATTACTCGTCATCAGTAAATATCTTTGTAGATGAAGGAAAATCTGCATGATAATGGGCTTTGTCTTTAAAGGGTAGAAAACATTGTGGGAAAATGAGAAAATGCTGGTTACCAACATTTTCTCCTTTTCCCACAATGTTTTCAAAAGCCTTCCTGCTCAAAGCCATGAAAAAATATGATCGTTGGGTAAAACATAAAGGATTTTAAGTCTTTACCACACAATCCTGAGTTTTAACGACCCCGAAGCAAGAAGGCTTTAGAAAACATTGTGGGAAAAGGAGAAAATGCTGGTCACCAGCATTTTCTCCTTTTCCCACAATGTTTTCTTCCCTATCAAAGACAGAAATCATCATTCGAGTTGCATTTATTTTGTCGTCTGCAAATGCTTTCAGTTTGGATGTGTCTAAAATTTTGTAATTTGGTAAAGAGTTTAAAAAAAATATTTGGTACTCACTCTTTGGCCATATTGTCCATCTTTTCTTGTCTTTTTCCGGAGTTTTGGACTTGAATCTTTTTAAACTCTTTAGCCCACTCTATCAGAGCAGGGTCTAGGGGTGGTCTACCATATATCTTAGCCTTTCTGCCTTGGTGTTTTCTGTATTCTCTGTGATTGGAGATAACAACAAAAAGAAAAAGATGAATCATTTGATCAGCTAATGAAAACATGAGCACCACATGTTGGTGCCAATGCTTGTTTGCAGTTACTTTTCAGTGAGAATTCTAAGTTAAAAAGGGGGCATAACTGTGTCAAAAATACTTTGACAGTTACCTGTTTCTGGGATATGGGTTCCACTTTTGATAATTACTAACTATACCAAGTTTGAAGTAAATATCTTCAGTACTAACAGAGATACTCGTAACTGACATCTACAACACAGACAAAGACAGGGCTATGACAATGCGTTGATGTTTTCTTTGAAAACAGCTGAGCTAACAATAAATATCATATGATCAATTAGGTCTCTTGTTTGATAATATGAAAAAGAAAAAAAAGAATATAAATATTACGTCAGTTGACCAAATTAAATGCAAAAAGCAGAGGATAATTTCATACACATGTACATCTATTACTGGTAACCAGCATTTTGTCCTTTTACCGTAACATTTTCAAAAGCCTACTTCCCCAGGGTTGTTCAGACAGCTACAAGATCAGGATGATTGACGTTTGAGAACTGCAATACAAATCTGAGGAAAGATTTTACACTTAACCCTTTCCCAAACAAGCCCTGGTTTTCACATGTCTGCAGTACAAGTCTTTTGAAAACACTGTGGGAAAAGGAGAAATTGCTCGTAACGAGCAATTTCTCCTTTTCCCACAGTGTTTTATACCCTTCTTGAGACCTTTCTGCCATTTTCATCAAATTTAAAATTGTTGTCTGCCAACTCTTTCAATTTGGACCTGTCCAAAATTTGTCGTTTGGGAAAGGGTTAAAAGGTTTAAGCACAACAGTTACTGTTGTTGACAATGTAGATCAAGAACAGGCTGCACAAAACTTACAGTCTGATCTTGGACATACACTAGACATACTGTCCAATACTTAGCAAGATATCCAAGCCAGAAAAACCTTGCTACGGCAGTATCACAAATTTATTGCAAACTGATCATTATTATATATACCGTAATTCATCTATATATTCGGACACTATGAATTCGGACACCATTAATTAATTCTTGAAATAATTTATTTTACATCTCTAATTTCGGACAGCTGATGCTAGCATTTTTTCCATTAATTCGGAAACCAAATTCGTGACTGAAAAGTCTGGACAATATTTTTTTTCATCAAGCTAGTTTAACTAATCCTATCGATAGAAGTATTGTCCCAGACGAAGGGCGAGTTCAAACAATGTCCAATAAGTGTAAAGGGTCGTTGATTAGAGTATGTTTATCCATAACTGGAATACAGACTGGTGTTTTGTCATGCTTCAGTAACTACCTTTACCCGTGTTTGGCTCAAAGACCCTTTCCCCCCAGCATCACTACAAGATCAAATCGACTACGTTCGGATTTTTATCCCAGATCCTTCTATTTTTAACAGTCCATTTACATGGGCAGTGTTGTAAAAGATCAGACTGCATATTCATGCAGACTTATCTTGGTCTACACTACACTAAAATATATCCACGTTACATCGTTCCCAAGCCATTCTTAGTCCGTCAGACGAAAAAGTCTTACGGTCTTATGCTTCACAAACAAGATAGGTGTGTTACGTGTATTTTCTTAAAAGAAACGAGACGCAGTCTGAAAATTACTAATCGCAATTTCTGGGTGAAAATAATGTGAGAATAATGACCGAGTACTTCGATGATGTAAACGGGTCTAAATTTAGATAAAGCTGGAATTCCAAAAATTACGAGGTCGAATTGTTTTCCGAAAATCGTTGTGCTATTGAAATATGCACAGGTCTGTATGCAATTAACTTCTACTCTGTCGATTGTTTCTCTTCCTGACCATATTTTTTTGTACGTATTTTCGCATAAAGGGTCACTTATCTTACATTAGCACCCAATTCCACATGTTCCTTTCGGGTAATTATCTATCAACGCGTTTTGTTTTCTCACCATATTACACAAATGCCTCGCTCGCTGATTGGCCGATATTGATTTTTGCAGGCGGAGTCACTTTTTTGTTCACTTCGTAATTGACAGGATTTTTTTTTTAATTCTCTATGTTTTCGGACACTGACGGTGGCAATTATCTATGAGTTCGGACACAAAATAAAATAATTATTTTATTGTGTCCGAATACATAGATGAATTACGGTACCTGAAATTTTTCCTGCTCAAATACATATATCGTACACGGATAAAATAACATACGACAGAAAAAATTCTGCATCTACACTCTGTGAAATACAGTTCCAAATATGGTATTGATGACGTAACTCATGCGCCAAATACATACATATTTATTTGCAATTTGATCGTTCAAAATTTACGCTATGATATTTATCAGCCATTCATAAAAATGAGGTTACTAAAACACCATTGTTTGTTTTAATTGTTTACTAATCCACAAATAAAATGTCAAGAACTGCAAAATTTTGTCAATGAAAGTTGTAGGTATATAATAAAACGAAAATTATGTTATAGTAACTTTCCTAATGCTTGTATTTACTTTTTTCTGCGTAAGAAAATTTTGACAACTCGCTTGACCTTTGGTCTAGGGCGATATGAAATATGAATTAAATATAGGCACCAGGAAAGTTACCACAACATAACATTCCATATTTATCTATTTCATTAACTCTTATCCACAAAATTCCAAGTTCTAACAAATCTGACAGATAAAGGCATTTGTAAAGATTGTAGGAAAAGGAGAAAATGCTGGAAACCAGCATTTCCTCCTTTTTCCATGATGTTTTCAACTCTACCAAAGCACTGTCTGATCAGTTGAGTCATGTTCAATTTGTTGTTTGCAATATTTTCAATTTTGGACAAGTCTAAAATTCTGTTGTATGGGAAAGGGTTAACTCTTTACCAAATGACAAAATTTTAGACTTGGCCAATTTTAAAGCCTTTGCAGACAACAAATAAACTGAACTCAAACAGTTAAAGTTTCATCTGTGAAAGGGAAGAGCAGATTGTCAGAAAGGAGAAAACACTGCTTACCAGCATTTTCTCCTTTCCCCACAATGTTTTCAAAAGCTTTCTCCCTCAAGGCCGTTAAAACTTGGGGTTGTGTGGTAAAGGGTTAATTCAATGTCTTCAAATGCTTTTAATACGGACAAGTTTACAATTTTGTCATCTGTTTAAGAGTTAATAAAATACATGTATAATGATTTCAAACTAAAAACATACTTTTCTCTTTCATTGAGGGCCATCTGTTGATCTTCCAGTTTCTTTCTGTTTTCCCAGAGCAGTTTGTTATAGGAATTTCTACACACATAGCCACGGAATATTCTCTGTATGTCAACAGCAGCCTTGGCCTCTTTTTGCTTCGACACATGTTGAGCTACCTCACTCTGTAAAATAACCGAAAGTTGAACATTTCTTAAATGGTTTAACCCTTTATCAAACAACCTCAAGTTTTAACGACCTAGGGGTAGAAGGCTTTTGAAAACATGATGGGAAAAGGAGAAAATGCTGGTAACCAAAAAAATCTTTTCACTTCCTGTAAACTTAGAAGATCCCCCGGACTGACAGGTTTGGAAAACATTGTGACAAGATGTGAAATTGTTTATCCTAAGCAATTCCAACTTGTTTCACAAAGCTTTCTCTGAAAAAAAAAAAATCATCACATGTACATAATTAGTTCATCTTTAGATCAAATTCAGGCAACCTAGATTTACAATTCTGATGTCTTAACTTTTTACCCAACAAAAAATGTGAGACATGTTCAAATTGAAAGTATTTGCAGGTACCAAAGTAAATGTGACTCAAAACTGAAATTTGTTTTAGGAATTGTAGAAAACATTGTGGGAAAAAAGGAGCAAATGCTTGTTACCAGCATTTTCTCCTTTTTCCACAATGTTTTCAAAAGTCCTCTTCTTAAGGCCCTTGAAAAATCAGCTTATTTGGTAAAAGGTTAACCCTTTCCCAAACAAGCCCTGGTTTTCACGTGTCTGCAGTACAAGTCTTTTGAAAACACTGTGGGAAATGGAGAAATTGCTCATAACGAGCAATTTCTCCTTTTCCCACAGTGTTTTCTACCGTTTTTGAGACCTTTCTGCCATTTTCATCAAATGTAAAATTGTCGTCTGCAAACTCTTTCAATTTGGACCAGTCCAAAATTTGTCGTTTGGGAAAGGGTTAACTATTAGATGTACAGGTTGCCCACTGTTACTAAGCAAAGGGAAAAACTTACTGGATCTGGTATCTGTGACACTTGGGCTATAGGTCGTCCAATATGGGCAATAGATTGACTAGTATTTACAGTATGTTTAGTGACCGGTCTTTTAGCAGTGGGTGGAGGCTCTGTCAATTGTTCCCCTATTTGTTGGTTAGTTTCTCCTGCTTGAGATTCTGTTGCATCATTCATTTCTCCCTCAAACTTTTCATCTACTTCCATGTGTGAGGGCAGGGAGAAGAGGCTATCTGTTAAATGGATAAATATGCCTGATGAAAAATGGCAAGGGCTTCCAGTGTCGGGCAATAAACACCTAAACAAAGCTATAAAGAAAATGTCACCTTTGATCATTATCGTACACTAGGTGGCACTTTTCAAATAACATACCTTTCAGTATCTGATCTGGGTATTCTGGGTACACAACAGGACTTAGTACTTTCCAACATGCATGAACTTCAAAATAAACAAGCATTCTGATAGTATTGCATAGCAATACCCAGTCCCCTACCGGCTGTATGTATCGCTGGCATGTCAGTGAAATTTTTTAAGTCAAAGGCCCGTAAATGTGTCAAAAAGCAGTGGAGCGGGACAAAACTCAAACTTGATGTGTAAGTCATGTAAGTCACCAAAAATCAGCTCTATATGTAGCAGCATTTAGAAAAAAAGTGCGGAAAAATGTTTTATCAGTGAAATTTCATAAGTCCAAGGCCCGTAAATGCGTCAAAAAGCAGTGGACTGGGACGAAACTCGAACTTGATGTGTAAGTCATGGTGGTTGATGTACACACCAAAAATCAGCTCTATATGTAGCAGCGTTTAGAAAAAAAGTGCGGAAAAATGTTTTATCAGTGAAATTTTGTAAGTCCAAGGCCTGTAAATCCATGAAAAACCAGTGGACCGGAACGAAAGTCCAAGGCCCGTAAATGTGTGAAAAAGCAGTGGAGCGGGAGGAAACTCGAACTTGATCTGTAAGTCATGGTGGTTGACTTACACAGCAAAAGTCAGGTGAATATCTATCAGCATTTAGAAAAAAAAGTCCGGAAAAATGATTTATCAGCGAAATTTTGTAAGTCCAAGGCCTGTAAATCCATGAAAAACCAGTGGACCGGAACGAAAGTCAAATTTGATCTGTAAGTCATGGTGGTTGAGTTACACAGCAAATCTGAGATCAATACCTACCAGTGTTTAGGAAAAAAGTCCAGAAAACTTAAGTAAATCCGTGAAAAATGAGTGGACCGGAACGAAACTCGAACTTGATCTGTAAGTGATGGTGGGTGACTTACACACCAAAACTCAGCTCAATATGTACCAGCGTTTAGAAAAAAAGTCTGGAAAACTGAATTGCCGGACAGACGGACAGATGGACAGATGGACGAACGGAGTGCAAACCTAAAGTACCCCTTCGGCTTCGCCGGAAGGGGACTAAAAATACATTTAACTAAAGCAACTCTAACAGGTATGATTCATCCAGCCATAGCTAGCATATAAAAACCTATGCACCCTTCATTTATAAACACAGCCCCTATATGCCTAGGAAATAGTCCTGGTATAAGCCCAGCATGGTGGGGACATTTTTTACTGCTTTTAAATTCTGAAAAACCCTGCACATATACCACTTTTTTTCCCCATGTATGTATTCAAAGATTTGCATTAAACAATGTTATTTTTTTAACATTTTTTCTCCTGTTTACAATTATCATATTTTGAAGAATTTTGGAGCCAAAAACAGGCTTGATTTCTCCACAGACGCATTACTTATAGCCATTTTCTGCATACTTTTTAAGCGGCAGAGTTTTATTTCTACGCACCATGGATTAATATTTAACCTGTACAGGACAGTGATGCGTCACAGCAGACAAGTCAATCTTCAAAGAATAAGAAATGCGCAGACAACGCACAATTGATGCTCCCTGCTGTGACCTTGACCTTTAAGCCTGGCATCTAAAACTTTGCCCTGCTTATCATCTCATCAAGGTGCTCAAATGTGTGAAATATTTTCAGAAACTAACTAGGGGTTTAAAAGATATCTAGTGGGATATCATCTAAGAGCATGTAACCTTTGACCCTACCCCCCCACCCCCCGTCCTAGGGGTTGTTAAAACATGGGATCATTTTAGTATCTAATAAAAATAGTGTGAGGTAACAGAATTATGCAGTATGCTTACCTGAAACCCTCATTTTTGGGTGACCAGTTGGGGCAGTCTGGGCTCTAGAAGGTATCTGTAAGCTGATCACAGACATGGAGCCCACGATATCATCTGGGTTCTCCTGTCTGGAGCCTGGAGGTGCTGATCTACAGTTATTCTTTCTTAGCTCCACAACTGTCAAAAGTTGAAAGAAGTCCACTAGTTATTCAACTTATCTTTCAATTAAGCTATTCAATGTGAGTAAATAACTATATGGTGAAACCGACGACAACTTAAACAAGGGAAAACTTGGAATGAACTTGAAAATTTAGCTAGCATAGACTTGCCCTTTAAACTGTTAACCTTAGACAAAGTTATAGACTTGTCCATATTGAATGCATTTGCAGACAACAAATGAAATGTGGCTAAAATGATTGGTCTCTGAAAGGGTAGAAAACAATTTGGGAAAAGGAGAAAACGCTGGTTACCAGCATTTTGTCCTTTTCCCACAATGTTTTCAACAGCTTATTTTCTCAGCGTCGTTAAAACTAGGGACTGTGTGGTAAAGGGTTAAATGCATGTAGTAACAATTCTTATTACTAACAATATGAAAGCAGTCAAAAAAGATCAAAATGTTACAATGACATTACAAAATTAAACTTAAAGATGTTGCGTACAGCTGTAGATCAGTTGCATTTACGATAAATAAGTACTGAAACAGTAATACACTGTAATACAAAGATTCTATACAGAAAATGCTTTGATAGAAGGACTTCCCCATTCAAAGAAAATTCCTTAATGACAATGCTGTCTTGATTATCTTTGCGTCCATTGCAACTAGAACCATTATTTTTAGTTCTTTAAATTTTTGTATTAATTTCAGCCATTTAAATTTCAGTTTGATTAATTTTTGTTTTGGGCCTTAAATGTCAGTTCATTGAAATTTTGTCTTGGGCCATTAATTTCATTTCACTGAATTTTTGTCTTGGGCCATTAATTTCAGTTCACTGAATTTTTGTATTGGGCCATTAATGTCAGTTCACTGGAATATTGTATTGGGCCATAAATGTCAGTTCACTGAAATTTTGTATTGGGCCATAAATGTCAGTTCACTGAAATTTTGTCCTGGGCCATTAATTTCAGTTCACTGAATTTTTGTATTGGGCCACTAATTTCAGTTCATCGGATTTTTGTACTGGGCCATAAATTCAGTTCACTGAATTTTCTTTAACCCTTTACCGCACAATCCCGACTTTTAACGACCCTGAAAGAAAAAGCTTATGAAGACACTGTGGCAAAATTATGCTTTCTACCCTATCAAGAAGAGAAATCATCACTTAAGCAACATTTAATTTATCGTCTGCAAATGCTTCAATTTGGTCGGTTAAAAAAAATGTCATTTGGTAAAGAGTTAAAACATCTTCCATAAAAAAAGTTATAAACTGTATATGAGGCAGGCAGAGTTATTAAAAGATGGGTATCCAAAACTTTTGATGGTCCAACAGGACACTTCAGAAAAATTAAAAAGATTAAGTTTCTTAATAATGATTAAATTTTCCCTTAGAGTTTCATATGAATGAAAATATTTTCAATCAGCAAAGACAGCTGTAATTGCGGCTGGTGTTTCTGGCACGCAAATATATGTCACAAAGTAGCAGAGGGTGAAAATCCAAGTCAAACTACATTTTATTTGTTTGTTTGTATCACCTTTTTAACAGTTAGGTCATATCAAGGCGGTCAGTGCACCTATGCATGTGTTTCCTGGCTTTCTCACACCAGTACTGACACAACTTTCTTTACAAGTCACTGATTACTTTTCTCACATGCATCAAAGGTGAGAGGCATTGAATCTGAAAACACCAGCCACAAGTTAGATATGCTAACTACTAACCTAGCCAGGCAACTGCATTTTCAGCACAGTCTGATCATGGACTGATTCAGGTTATGTTGTAATGTGATGGGCAGTCAAAGGGTTAAAAGGGCAAGTTTCAAATGGACTATAAAGCTGATTTAAAAAATTATGCATTTGTTACATACAAATTCAAAACATAAAAATATTATCTACTATTGCATGACAAAATTAAACCGAGCCATTGACCTTGCTTCAGCACATCCCTTACGGGAACTTATGATTTACGGAAACTAATTTGTCTCAGTTCCATTTCGCCACACAATACATGCTAAAACACGGAATAAATAAACATACAAGCTACCGTAACTCATCAGCTATTTGCTAAGTCTATCCACCTAAGATTTTGTAATAAGAATTTATGCAAATAATGTGTATTATTAATTTAGGAAAGAATAAGAACAAAACCTCCTGAAAATATCAATGCTAACATCCAGTTCAGAAATAATAAACCTGTATATGTTTGTCAATCAGTCTAGGTGCATTGGCATTGTATCATTCTAGGGCAGTTTTGGAGCAATATCTCCTATTTCTGAGTAACAGGTCAATGCACTCAATTTGCCAAAACAGTATTTGCAGCTAAATCTATAATTGAAATTAGCAAAACCTTGTAAAAAAAGCAAATACAAACTATAGTCATAAATAACAAACTTGATGAAAGCAACTACAAACTAGAAACATAAATAACAATATGACAACCCACAAATGATGACACAGAACCTAGCCAAAACTCAACTGGCATGAAAATAGAACACACACGGACAGTTACCTGACTCTCTGTCTAAAAAATAAAATTGAATAACATTTATCAAGATGACTCTCTGTCTAAAAAATAAAATTGAATAACATTTATCAAGATATCTATTTATTATATATCATTATTATGCATATTGTACAATCAAGGCACAATGCCTCTCTATAAGAGATAACAAGAGGACCATGTTTGCTCACCTACCACTTCATACCTTTCAGAGAATAAAACCTTTTAATGTCAAAGCAAGATATCAATGAAACAAAAATTCAGGCCAAGTTTTGTGGAAACTGGACTACATATACCATACAAAAAATATCCCAGCTCATGGCTTTGTCATTTCAGAACAGTTTTCCCTAATTTCTCTGTTCAAAGCATATGACACATGGTGATAAAAGATGACATTTTTTCAAGTTTGACTGAGGACCAATTGGCAATTTCACAAATAAGATATCAAAGCTCTCTAAGGATCTTTAAAGTTTTCACTAAGCAAGTCTCTCAAACACAGTTCAAGTTTGACTACTTAAAAAAATGGGTCAAAGATTAACCCTTAAGCTGCTGAATAAATGAATCCTAAATTTCTACTCAATAGTAAAATCCCAAATATTGCAGTCTCAAAGTGGATTTCACCAGAAAGAAAATACCGTATCGGACAGTTTAGATCAAAGATCAGACTGCATGTTCTGTGCAGTCTGATCTTGATCTACACTGTCTGCAAAAGGTCAGTGAGTCGTGCTTAGCAGCTTAAGGGTTAAAAACCTGTGGTTATATGATGAACTTTGCTTATACATTGTACTTTCTATCCACGTGAATTTAGGTAAATGTATATCTTCTGATCTACAGAACTGAAGAACTTTCTTAAAAGTTACCATCTACATGTATCTATGGGTGGCCACCCTAATGTGACCTAGACCTTTCGATTCTTTCATAAAATTAAGAATGATTTTATTAGTGCATTCTGAGACATTGTCTGAAAGAAATTGTTTAAGGACAAATTGATGACATTATTCAATTTCAAAAGCTTCTAAAAAGTAGGATTTTAAGCCAAGGACCTTGAAGTTGACTTGATACAAAAGGTTTTCAATGCAGATTTGAACATGTAAAACGTATCCAAAGCATTTGGTTTCTGGAATATTTCAAGGACTATAAGGGAGACGATGGACAACAAACATTGGACAATTACAACCTTAAATACCTCGGCAGTTTGTGTTTGAGTAAACTTAAAAATGATAAAAAAATATCAACCATGTACTAGCAATAGGGTATTTAATGCATCTCTTTGATGCACTGTTCCAAACAAGTCATCCAATCATCCTGGATCCACAAAATGCATTTTGCCTAATAACCAACTGAATCTTGAGGTATGAATGGTCCTTGGACATGCAGAAAATTTACATAAAGCATACAGTTTCGACAAGGTCAGCCCACATGGAATGCACGGGCTGACCTTGGTTGATTTTTTCAAGATGCACTCAACCTCTTTTTCACAGAGCATGGCTCCTATCTATTCATTCCCAAGTAAATGTTGGTGCATCAAATCAACTATTAGTGCCACAAGCTGATTTTGGACCTACCAAAAATTAGAAGAACTAGCTGACACAAAAAGAAATACTTAATGAAAATAAAATTTGAGATTATTACACTGTTCTTTTTCAAAGAACTTAAAGTGATCATTTTTCTTTTGGTTGGCACTAAACATTAATTGCACATAATGTCTGTGAAACTGCCTCCTGGCAATGGATTAACCCTTTCCCAAACAAGCCCTGGTTTTCACGTGTCTGCAGTACAAGTCTTTTGAAAACACTGTGGGAAAAGGAGAAATTGCTGGTAACGGGCAATTTCTCCTTTTCCTACAGTGTTTTCTACCCTTTTTGAGAACTTTCTGCCATTTTCATCAAATTTAAAATTGTCGTCTGCAAACTCTTTCAATTTGGACCAGTCCAAAATTTGTCGTTTGGGAAAGGGTTAATGAAAATAAAATTTTAGATTATTACACTGTTCTTTTTCAAAGGACTTTAAGTGATCATTTTTGGGGAGTTGGCACTAAACATTAATTGCACATAATGTCTGTGAAACTGCCTCCTGGCCATGGATTAAGCAAAGTTAGTTCATGTAGAGCACGATTTCACAACAACACATTAATAATAGCATCGGTAAACAGTTGACTGGTCATGCAATAATTATATCCAGCAGCACACCAACCTACAAAAATCTTTAATCCTTTACCAAATACATGCATTACCCTGGGAAAGACTTTGGAAAACATTCAAGACAAATGAGAAAATAGTGGTAACCAACATTTTCTCCTTCTCCAACCATGTTTTCTACTCTTTCAGACTGGAATCCCATTATATAAGCCAAATTCAATTTGATGCCTCCAAATATTTTTTTCAATATTTTCTATTTTCAATCTAAATTTTTGTCATCTGGTAAAGAGTTTTAAAGCAATAACAACAAAACAATTTAAGTTATATGAATTTTAGTTCATTATTCAAAGTTTCCATAAATAAGCTTTAGATTTTAATGTTTTACAATCAGATGCAAAAGCCCTTTTACTATTGACTACCATATTCAATAATCGTTTGAACCCTTTGTTCTACTCAAGTTTTTTTTGATAGTGTAGATCAAGATCAAGATGAGACAGCACATATCTTACAGTCTTTTTAAGCTCTCTGATAAAATAGAAAACATTATGGAAAAAGGAGAAGATGCTGGTTATCAGCATCTTCTCCTTTTTCCATGATGTTTTCAAAAGCTTTCTCCTGCAGGATCTTTAGGACTTAACACTTTACCACACAACAAACTTTTTGAATTGTCCAAACCCCAAAACATGTGCAGATGCCATGGTAAATGTGGCTAAAATTGTGGAAGTTGTTTCTGATAGGTAGGAGACATTGTGGGAAAAGCAGAAAATGCTGGTTACCAGCATTTTCTCCTTTTTCCACAATGTTTTCAAAAGTCTCTTTTTCCACGGCCATTAAAAGTCAGCATTGTGTCGTAAAAGGTTAGGATTGTTTTGTAATGACTTGAGATGTACTTGGCAGAGACTTTAGAACAAGATCAGTTCGCACATAATTGTGTGATCTTGGTCTACAATCACTGCTTCTCATCTGATGTTCTCTGACATGTAACGCCTGTTAAAAAGGCCAGTAAACTCAACAACACTTAGTTTGTGATGGTCAAACTTAACCCTTTACCACACGACAAAATTATAGCCTTGTCCAAATTGAAAGCATTTGCAGACGACAATTTCAATGTGGCTCAAATGGTACAACCTTTCGTTGATAGGGCAGAAAACATTGTGGGAAAAGGAGAAAATGCTGGTTACCAGCATTTTCTCCTTTTCCCACAATGTTTTCAAAAGGCTTCTTTCCCAGGGGCGTGAAAAGGCGTGCAGTAAAGGGTTAATTGTTGTAAGTACAAAGGGCAATATGCAATATGATTACAGAAGGCAATATAGTCATCATGTAAGATGTGCAGTGACTTAATTCCTCTTTGATCATTCCATAAAGACGTGGACAATAAAGTTAAAAAAAAAAAATTCCATTATGATAAATATACATGAGTGTCACTCTGGAAAAGGGAGTTTAATGAATCTTTGCATTTCATTACACCAAACAGGTTGTTGCATAACACAAATTTATTTTGTCCAAATCAGGAGGTAGGATGGTCCTTTGGCATGTAAAAAAATTTACCAACAGCAAAAGTTTTACCTCATGTCAGCCCCTTTCTACTGCACAGGCCGACATGGGTCAATACATTTTGCACATCCATTAACCCTTTCCCAAACGACAAATTTTGGACTGGTCCAAATTGAAAGAGTTTGCAGACGACAATTTTAAATTTGATGAAAATGGCAGAAAGTTATCAAAAAGGGTAGAAAACACTGTGGGAAAAGGAGAAATTGCTCGTTACAAGCAATTTCTCCTTTTCTCACAGCGTTTTCAAAAGACTTGTACTGCAGACACGTGAAAACCAGGGCTTGTTTGGGAAAGGGTTAAACACCTTATAAAAGAACATGGCTCGCATGTATTCAGATATAAAATTCCTGTGTTAATATTTTGTACTAGATTATTTCCATAATTTGTTGAAGTGTCTTATAAACTATGTATGAGGAGTGTTCAAATACGTATGCATCTAAGCACCTAAAATTTGACTCCTCATAGGTTTCACTGAAATTTTTATTTTGTCCCCTCTAAGTATTCGCCTCCAACAAATATACAAAGTTTCAGTCTCCGGATCCAATCTTTGAAGGCATTTCCATTGTCTTTTTTAGGTATAATATGAAGACACTGGAATTCATTTTCTGTCAACTCTATTTCAATGTGTGTAAATCATCAGTTTCAGTCATTGTCTTTTGTACGAGGTGCAAGACTTTCTGAAGCAGGAAAAAGTTGTTGTGCTCCCCGACCCTCTGTATTCACCTGACCTTACCCCTTGTGACTTCTTTTTGTTTCCAAAGCTAAAAAAAAATACCTTTCAGGTCGAAAATTTGTTCGGTGCAATTACCTCCCTTCTGCAATATTCCAGTGTCTTCATAGTATACCTAAAAAAAAAAAGACTATGAAAATGCCTTCAAAGATTGGATCCGGAGACTGAAACTTTGTATATCTGTTGGAGGTGAATACTTTGAGGGAAAAAAATAAAAATTTCAGTGAAATTATGAAGAATAAACTTTTAGGTGCATTCATATTGGAACACTCCTCATACTAATATTACGTGTATTTCGTAACTCTAAATATTAGACAAAGCTATGTCTGCCCACAAAACTTTCCAGAAATTTTTACTGTTTACCCCTCACCAAACAATCCTGAGTTTTAATGATTCTGAGGAAGGAGGTTTTCGAAAACATTGTGGGAAAAGGAGAAAAATCTGGTAACCAGCATTTTCTCCCTTTTCCACAATGTTTTCTAACCTTTAAAACACAATCCCAACCATTTGAGTCTCAAGAATTTGTAATCTGTTATTGTTTTTTATTTTGTGAAGTCCCAAATTTTGTGAAGTGGCAAAGGGTTAAATAGACCACAACCACTGAAGCTGCAATAGTCTATCACAGAACATTAAAATTTTTATTGGTTTTTCATTGCACAACATTAAACTACAAAAAACACATTGGCGCATCACACCTCCATATCGTATACACATATGTAGCCCCAAAAAATAAGGGAACCCTGTTACTTTTTTCTTCTGACATGATTATGACAGGGTGACTTTTTACCACCCACTCTTTCAGCAGATTTCAAGAGCAACGATTCTCTGTATCATCTTTAGTATGCCCGCCAGGTGTCATGCAGGTGTTGCTGCACATGGAGGTCAAACCGGATATTGATTTGGATTCCATATCCGTTACATATTTTAGGTAAAATAAAGAATTACTTCCAGACGAAACGCAGGGGTTCCCTTATTTTCTATGTATATTATGTAAGAGTTGTTCCATACAATATAGATGAGATGTGCCGTTGCACTATTTTTGTAATGGTGTTTGATGGTCGACCTATAAGAATTTTGGGTGTTCCATGACAGACCAATGAAGTTTCAGTGCTTTGTGAATAGTCAAAGTGCTTCTGTCTCTGCTCTCAGTGTCATCCTGTCAATTTTGACAGCTTTGCTCTAGCACTGGTGTTATTTTTTGAGGGTAAACATTCTACTTTTGTCAGTTGTAATTAGCTTCTACAAACAATCATAGATTTATTTCTTAAATTTATATATACATACATGTAAGGCTTCCAGACTGGGTAACGACATAGTCATCCTCTTCATAAATATAAACAGAATTAACTCTTTACTAGTAGACAAAGTTTATGACTTGTCCAATCAGAGAGAATTTGCCGACAACAAATTTGATGTCACTCAAAGCATGAAATATGTCTTTCCTAAGATAGAAAACATTATGGAAAATGCAGAAAATGCTGGTTACCAGCATTTTCTCCTTTTCTCACCATGTTTTTAAAAGCTTCATCCTCAGGGTCATTAAAACTCCAAGATAGTTTTGTTAAGGATTAACACACAATCCCGACATTAAAAGACCCTGAGAAAGAAAACTTTGGAAAACATTGTGGGAAAAGGAGAAAATGCTGGTAACCGGCATTTTCTCCTTTTCTCTCAATGTTTTCTACCCTTCCAAAAACATATTTCAATGTTTGATTCACATTCATACTGTCGTCTGCAAATGCTTTCAATTTGGACAAGGCTAATATTTTGGTAAAGAGTTAAATAACATCAAATATATAACAGCTTCTGTATAATCTCCTCCATTATTTCTTAACCTTTAACCAGACAAAATAGCAAATAAAAGCTGGCGCATCTGAAGAAAACAGTGTGGGAAAAGGATAAAATAATGGAAATCAAATGTTTTCAAATGTATACTCATTCTCTTAACCATTAGAGTGCCTTTCGCAACTTCATTTGCCTAAGTGGCCAGTGAAGGTCACGGTCCGACTGCACAAAAGGAGAATCTGATCTTGGATCAACACTCAGCAATGCCGAGACATTCTGGACAAAAGCACCCTTGTTTTGATATTTACTTTAGGTCTTATCTCTAGCAGGAAAATGTCTGTTTGGTTTCTTGGCATTCTAAGGATTAATAAAAAAGGATGCTTTGGCAAACAGTTTTGAATGGAAGTGGTTTTTGATGGCTTTGCCAGTAAAAGGTTCTTGAAACTATTGCGACTGGTGGAGAAATTACACAAAACGGTCATCTTCACTGGTCAACATATCTAACTGGACATCTCTTTATTCCATTCCAGCTTTTACATGAAAAATTGCACATGAGAGAATAAAAACAATTCACACCTAACAACCATAATACCTATTGCAAAGTATATCTCTAAAACATGACAATATCAAGGTCTCCAAACCCCAACATTCACAGCAACCAAATCCACAAAATTGAAATATTTCACCTATATCTATGTAATATACAGATATTACATTTTCAGACTAAAAATATCCCAACCAAAAGCCCCCATTTTCTATCATAAAAAGAACTCCATATGAGCCACTGCTCTGTGAAAAGAGGGTCTTATGCATCTACAAACAGTACCGACCCAGATCAGCCTATGCAGACTGTGCAGGCTGGCCTGGTTCGAAACTTTTTGCTGTTTGTCAATTTTCTGCATTTCCAAGGACGATTCTACCTCATGATTCAGTCAGTTTTTAGAGAAAGTGGATTTTATGGCTCCATAATTATGTGATTACTTGTCCGTTATAATGCACCACGGAGATGAATGAAACTGCCTTTTGCCAGAGCATGGCTCATAGATAAGAATGTTTAAATATGTGAAATTCTCCGAAATCAATGCTGATGGCAACCCAGGAACACAAAGAGAGATAGTATGTGATGGCAACCCAGGAACACAAAAAGAGATAGTATAATATCAACCTAGTAATCCAGTGGAGCTTACCTTTGCTGCCTTTGATTATTCTCTCTCTGCTAATTAAGGACACTACCAAAAGAACATTCATACATTTAACTCTTACCACACATCAAAAATGTAGACTCGTCCAAACTGAAAGCATTTGCAAACAACAAAATAAAAGTGATTGAAAAACAAAATAAAAGTGATTGAAAAACTGAAACTTGTTTTGGGAAGGGTAGAAAACATTGTGGGAAAAGGAGAAAATGCTGGTTACCAGCATTTTCTCCTTTTCCCACGATGTTTTCAAAAGGTTTCTTTCATAGGGTCATTAAAAGACAGGATTGTGTGGTAAAAGGTTAACTCTCACTCAGTGACCCTTTTTTAGACACAACAATTTGTGACATCCTCCCAACTCAATGCTGATGATGTCATACAGCACAAGACTTTAACATATAGAACGGTATTATCCTTGTTGAGTCAGGGGAACTTACCTAGACCATCTCTAATCATACTCTATGCAAATTAGGGCCAGCAACAAAGAACATTTACACAAATGATACAAACACTAAACAACCCCTAAGTTCTACACAAAACACACGTTTAGAAACAATGATGTGTCAAGTTCTCCGAACCCGATACTGATGGTGTCCTTGTACACAAAAACTTTAGGATGGTACTTTCTTCATCCCTGTAATTCAGGGGAACTTACCTGGACTGCATCTTATTACTCTGTCTTCACTGCTAATGGACTCTAACGAAAGAACATTGCCTAAATAAATCTCTACCAAAATGTTAGACTTGTCCATATCATATGCATTTGCAAATGACAAATTATGATGATAAATTCAAAGTTACTTAACTACCGGTATTTACCACACAATCCCAACTCATAATAACCCTGCTGAAGAAAGCCTTAGAAAACACTGTGGGAAAAGAAGAAAATGCTAGTAAACAGTATTTTCTCCTTTTCCCACAATGTTTTCTGTCATTTCAAAGAGATATTTCAGTTTTTAAGTTGCATTTACATTCTTGTCTGCAAATACTTTCAATTTGACAGAGCTCCAGATAAGAGGGCGTGATAGTATTCTAAATCCATTATTTCTCCTCCAAACCCTATGTTGTGGGTACTCATTAGAATCGTCTCAATGAGACGATTCTAATAAGTAGCCATAACATAGGGTTCAGTGGAGAGTGATGAATATTTTCAATTTTGAAATCAAAATCACTCCCTCTATCTGGAGCTCTGATTTGAACTTAAGTGTAATTTTCTGTTTTTCGGTAGAGTTAACTCTCTACCAAATGACAAAATTTTAGACTTGTCCACATCAAAAGCATTTGCAAATAAATGTGACTCAAAAATTGATTATTTTCATGGAAGGGAGTTAAATAATCCATTTTATCTTTGATAACTTTTGAAAAGATTGAAAAGATTGTGGGCAAAGGAAAAAAAGTTCCTTATTAGAATTTACAACTTTACCCATAATGTTTTCTTATCCAGTCCTGTTGTGGAAACTCTGAAGTAATTGGTAAAAAGCTGAACTCTTTACAAAATGACAAAATTTTAGACTAGCCCAGATTGAAAGCATTTGCAGATGACAATTTAACTACAGCTCAGATGATAGCATTTGTTTTTGATGGAGCTGAAAACATAGCGGGAACACAAGAAAATGCTGGTTACCAGCATTTTCTCCTTTTCCCTCAATGTTTTCAAAGGCTTTCTTTGTTGTTAAAACTCAGGATTGTGTGGTAAAGAGTAAATCTAATAATAAGCAACATACAGCATTGATTTAAGAGTATACAAAAAAAATCATTGCATATCCCTTTACCACACAATCCTAAGTTTTAATGACCCCAGGAAAAGGCCTTTTGAAAACATTGTGGGAAAAGGAAAAAATGCTGGTAACCAGCATTTTCTCCTTTTCCCACAATGTTTTCTATCCTTTCCAAAACAAATTTCAATTTTTGAGTAACATTTATTTTGTTATCTGCAAATGCATTGAACATGGACCAGTCTAAAATTTTGCCGTTTGGTAAAGAGTTAAGAGTTCATAAAAAAAATCATTGCATTATACAAGGTATGATAATTGATTACATAAGTTATTAATATTCAATCTGTACCATAGACAAACATGTTAATTTTCACATAATTGTGCCTGTTTTGTTTTAAATGACTTGGTACAATGCACAAATTTAATATAGAATCAAAAGCTGATTACTGATCACTTCAATAGTTCACACCAAGTGTATACTTTAAATCCTTAATCTCGTATTCACTGAAAAAGAACATGTATGGTAAATTATTTAACCCTTTACCACACAACCCCCACTTTTAATGACTCTAAAAAAGAAAGATTTTGAAAACAGTGTGGGAAAAGAAGAACATTTTGGTAACCAGCATTTTCTCCCCTTTCCACAATGTTTTCTACCCTGTCAAAGACAGAAATCATCATTTACACTACATTTAATGTAGAAAACATTGTGGAAAAGAGAGAAAATGTTGGTTACTAGCATTTTCTCCTTTTCCCACAATGTTTTCTAAAGCATGTGTCCTCAGGATTGTTAAAACACAGGATTGTTTGATAAAGGGTTAATTCTTAGAATGCTAACTATACCAGATTTTACAGAAAGCATGGAGATCTTGGTTTCTTCATTTTCTAATATTATTTTAACCCTTAAAGCACCTTTCACTACTACAGTTGCGTTTGCAGCCAGTGTACATCAAGATCAGGCTGCACAAAACATGCAGCCTGATCTTTGATCTACACTGTGTCTGCTTTGCTGAATCATTGTAGACAAAAGCAACCATGAAATTGCAATTATTTGGGTCGTATTTCTAGGATGAAAATGTCTGATAGGTTTATTCGGGGCTCTAAGGGTTAAATGTGGCTGAATTGATTAGATTTTTTTTCATTGAACGAGTAGAAAAAGGAGAAAATTCTGGTTAACAGGATTTTCTCCTTTCCCAACCATGTTTTTTAAAGCCTTCTTCTTGTTTTTTTTTTGGAGCCATCTGGTATTTTAACAACCCTAAGGCAAAAGGCTTTTGAAAACATTTCTGGAAGAGAAGAAAATGCTTGTAACCAGCATTTCTGTTTTTTCCAACAATGTTTTCTACCCTTTCAAAAAAAAAAATCAAATTATTCAAGCAAAATTCATTACTTTGTCTGGGAATACATTCAAAATGGACCAGTCTATAATTTTGTCAATGACAAAGGGTTACACAGCCTGCAAATTTAGTCTGTCTACTTGTTTAAACTCTTTACCAAACCACAAAATTTTAGACTGGTCCAAATTCAAAGCATTTGCAGACGACAATTTAAATCTGGCTCAAAAATTGAAATTTGTTTTGAGTAGGGTAGAAAACATTGTTCGAAAAGGAGAAAATGCTGGTTACCAGCATTTTCTCCTTTTCCCACAATGTTTTCATAAGGCTTCTTTCTCAGGGTCGTTAAAGGATTGTGTGGTGAAGGGGCTAACTCTTTATCAAAACTTAAGACTGAAGTGTCTGAAGTGAAAGTATTTGCAGACAATAAATCTAATTTTGCCTTAATGATTAAATTTGTCTGTGAAAGGGTAAAAAAACATTGTGGGAAAAAGGAGAAAATATTGGTTACCATCGGGCTCAGTCTGTAGATAAAAAAAGTGGCTATGATGGATCCGTAATTATGTGATGACTCTATTGGTATATGCATTGTTGAGTCATTAAGACCTCTTTTGCAAGAGCATGGCTCATATATTTCTGTATTGTTACCAGTACAAGTAAATCGTGTCTTAAAGCAAACCTGAATGATAATGGGCTGTTGGACTGATATCAAGGTCTTTGCATAGAACAGACTCCTCTTGAATCTTAATCTTAAACTATTGTGATTTGATTTAGAAGTTAATCTATTACCACATGAGTTTTCAGCAGTCATCAACTGCACACTGTTTAGATATAAACAAGTGGGGGTATTTGAAACACATATGCTTTCTTTTGACACAAACAACTACTGGGTCTAATCAAGATCATTCTTTTGAGCACCTATGACATAATTATGTTTTAGTAAAGAAATAACATGTTATTATGGCTTGAATCTGTATATATTCTCCTTATCAATACATCTGTTTATAAGGCATTGAAAAGGATTCTACATGTGGGAAAGGGTTAAACTTAGCTCAGGTAGACAATTCATGTGATTTGCAAAGTAAGTTAGACAGACTTGAGAGATACAGAATAGAAACAACAAATCTCTTGTCCAATAATACATTGTGAAATTAGGTTCAAAGGCTGCATTCATCAACCATTAATCACTGTTAAATCTTACTTCCAATACTAGCCATCTGATTGGCTGAGGCATTCTGCCTCAGCCAATCAGATTGCTAGTACTGGCATTTCATATCAGATTTGACTTAACTATTTACCAAACAAATTTGCAGAAGACAAATTCATTGTAGCTTAAAGATGATAATAGACAGTGAAAGTGCAAAAAACCTTTTGGGAAAAGGAGAAAGTGCCAGTTACTAGCATTTTCTCCTTTACCCACGAGGTTTTCAAAAGACTATTTCCTTAGGGTTGTTCAAACTCAGGATTGCATTGTAAAGAGTTAAGGGCAGTTGGTAAATACAGGCCCAGGAATCAAGTAATACAACACGGTATAGAATAAAGTTATGAATGGAAATAGAAAGATACCTTGCTCCATATAATGTCTTGGACTTTTCACCTTTCTTGCATGATGTTCCAGTTCTGTGTGGTATTGCTGACCTTGTCTGGGTGTCCTGCCCCCTAGAGCATGGTGTGGGCTTGGAATCGATGGGGGAGTCCTGACTGGAGGGTTTTTCTTGTACAGATCACTCTGTCTCCTTGACATACGAAGCACTTGGCCTGCCGGTGTCTGAGAACCACCAGGCATGCGCCCAGCAGATCGACCAACCTTTGTAGTCATATTGTCAGATATACAATGAAAGCAATAATTTTCTGGTCTTACTGAGGATTTTGACCACTGATCAGTTCCATCATAATGCTGATGATGAAGATGATGTTCCTGTAAATGTTCTTTGTGTAGCTGACGAGAGTGTCCACTTTTCTCACTATGGTCACCTTGGGCTCGTTTCCTTTTTGGCACTTCTCGGCTATCCTGACCTCCTATATCATACCCTCCAGTTGTTTCTAGAGTAAAATAATCACTAGCATCTACATTTTGTTGTTCAATATCAGGCTGATACTGCCAGACTTCTGACTTGGACAATCCTTTCAGTGCTTCCTCAAGGCTTGTTGGTAAATTAGGAGCTTTCCCGGAGGCTGGAATTGCAGTAACCTCTATATGTACATCTTCACCATGACTTTCATTCTGGATTGTCACAGCTTCTCTTGCTGAAACCACTGGTTCCCTTGCTGATACTGCTGGTTCTGTGGCTTCTTCTCTTGCTGGTAGTGCTGGGTCCTTGCCTGATAAGGTTGGTTCCTTTGCTGATTCCCTTGCTGATATGGCTGGTTCTCTTGCTGATGTTTGTGTCTGATCTTGTATATCTCCAACTTTATCTTGAATGGAAGTTTGATTTATAGCTGTCTCATATTGTTCTGTTGCAAGAAGTTCATCAGCCTATAGATAAATGTGCAAAAAACTGATTTAGCTTTAGGAGTTTAACATTAGTTTAGTTATAGATAGGTTAAATTTTTATTTTTTTTTATCCTACATCTCTTGCCAGCCTCATAATCATAAAATTGGCATGCAGGTGTCAAATTTTACTTGTTTCAAACTCTACTTTACAAGATTAGCCATCTGGATTGACTGAGACAGAAAATCTCGGCCAAATCAGACAGTTTAAAATCAAGGTTAATATGTATTAGTCACCACATAGTGCTGATGGATACAGCCCCAGAAATGATATCATCCGCTAATCTAGAGTTCTTGGAGAGAAGCCTTTAAACTTGTTGTTTCATGTGATTTTAACCTCTTGAAAGTCAAACCTCAGAGGCACCATAGAGTAAACTTGCACTTCAAACTAATGATTTAAGGTTTTGTTTGAAAATATAAGTATCAAGTTTTTAAATGAATTACAAAGGACGTTTCTTCACCGTGAGAAAGGAAACCCCTAACCCCATAATCATATTCTTCTTGATCCAATCATGTTTTCAAAACCTGAAAATACAAGAGTAATTTCTCACTCTATCATAATGTTTTCAAAAGAAGTTCACTGCAAGACAAAAAGTCTCAGACAGGATGTATTAATCCTTTACCACACAATGCCGACTTTTAATGAACCTGAAGAAGAAGCCTTTTAAAACATTATGGGAAAGGGAGAAAATGCTGGTAACCAGCATTTTCTCCTTTTCCCACAATGTTTTCTACCCTTCCCAAATCAAATTTCAATTTTTCAGTCACATTTGTTTTGTCGTCTGCAATGCTTTGAATTTCAAACAATCTAAAATTTTGTCGTTTGGCAAAGAGTTAAATATTAAATACTGATGGACAAACCTCTGCCTCTTGACTGGCTGTGTCGTCTTCCCTGACAGTAGTCTCTTCTGGAATTCTGAAAAAGGGAGGAAAAATCAAAGTACTAAAAGTATTTGAGCCGTTTAGTGCATCTGCAAAAAGACGTCAGCCTGTGCAGTCCACACAGGCTGACCTAGATCATATTTTTTTGCTATCAGTCAATTTTCTGCATGTCTAAGGACCAGTTTACCGCATGATTTAGTTAATGTTAGACAAATGGATTTTATGAATCCATAATTATGTGATGACATGCATGGTATAATAGATCAAGGAGATGCATTAAATGCCTTTTTGCCAGGACATGGTTCACTGAAAGTGTCCTTCTAACAAAACAGCATTAGGCCGCATCCCTTTTACAATCCTTTGTCACACAACCCTGAGGAAAAAGGATTTTGAAAACATGGTGGTAAACAAAGAAAAAGCCATAACCACTCTTTCAAAGGTACATTCGATCACTTGAAGCACATTTAATTTGTTGTCTGCAAATGCTTTCGAAGTGGAAAAGTCTAGAATTCTGTAGTACGTAAATATTCAACTCTTTACCACACAACAAACATTGGAGTCATCCAAATTGAAAGCTTATGCAGATGACAATTTAAATTTGGCTTAAATCCTGAAATTTGGCCTTGAAAGAGTAGAAAACATAGTGGGAAAAGGAGAAAATGCTGGTTACCAGCATTTTCTCCTTTTCCCACAGTGTTTTCAAAAGCTTTGTTTGTCAGGGTCTTTAAAACTAGGGATTGTTTGGTAAAGATTTAATGTCATAGAGATGCAGTGTGGTATGTTGAAGAAGATACTATAACTGCACAAGAAAATTTGGTGACAGGCAGACTACTTGAGCCATAACATAACAAATGTAAACCCACTGGATATATCATTATGAATATTGAAGATTATAGATCAGGCTAAACATTCAGAGCAGTATGCTCTCTATCTTTAATGTCTGCCAAAGACCCTATTCTGCTACTGGCAAATCAGTAAGAGTTATTGTCTCTCTCTAATGTTGGATCCATTTGTTTACATCAACACAAAAAAGAATCAACAAAAGCACCAAATGGGGTGCAAATGCTTGGCTGCTGTTTCTTGATTTTCATTGAAAATTGTAAGTTGAAAAAGGGACATAACTTTGTCAAAAATACTTTGATGGTTTCTTGCCCTGTGTTTTATATGTTTCCCCTTTTGATAGTTAACAACTTGTCTAGGTTTGAAGTGAATATCTTCATTAATAACAGAGATACTATAAAACCTCAGTTTTTGCCCAACAACGACGCAGACAAAAACACCAGGGCTATGACAATAGCTGGACACAATCTTCTACTTACTGATTGATCTCTGGCCTTCTAGCAGAATGTCGACTCTGTGTTCTGCTCTCTGAAAAAGAAAAAATGAAAGAACATTTCTAACATTCTATTCCCTAGCAACGTCACCTATTTATCAATATTTTCACCTTATAATTTCTTCAAGATCTACCAGTGGTAAATGCATAAGCCCTGGTTGCTCTGAGAGAAAAGAGCCTTTCATGTGCCTTTCAGAACTTCATCTACTACTGCAGCCAGAGTAGATCAAGATAAGAATACAAGGAATATATTGATACATGTATAATGACCCAAAATAGTCATACAATTGCCTTGAAATTGCAGCATTTGGGCATTTTTTACTCACTAGAAATTCAAATTTTACCATATATTATTCCTCAAAGGGCAAAAAAAAGGGAGATGGAAATTTTAAAGCATTTAAAACAGCTGAATTTTTGTAATTATCTTATTAACAAGAGGACCATGATGGTCCTATATCGCTCACCTGAGTACTAAGCAGTACAGGTTAACAATGAAGATAAATACCAAATACTGAAGTTCAAGGCCAAATGAATATGAAAGAGAGACAACTCACAACTTTAACAGAGGTCTAGGCCTTTGGTTACCCAGAAAATTTTCTTATAATTGCACGAAAGATACCTAAGTGCAAACATCTAAGCCCCGCGGCTGGACCTGTAATGATCCCAGGGGCATCTTGTGTGCAAAATTTCTTGAGGTCCACAAGGTGATGCTTCATGCAAAGTATCATAGCTCTAGGCATTTTGGGTTTAAACATAAAGATTTTTCAGTTTGCATTATATATACATGTAGATGCTACAGAGTAAACCAAGTCAAATACATCAACTCTAATTGAAGGGCAAATAACTCATGTTGTTTGGGTCTAATAAGACCCATAATCAAAACCCATCCAAGATCTTATGGTCATATAAATTTTTACCAAGTTTGGTACTGATTGGTTAATATTTGTAGATGCTAGAGTGTAAACAAAGTCAAATATGGAAATTTTGTCCAATTCAAGGGCAAATAACTCTGGATGTTCTGGTTCAATTTGACCCATAACTGAACTCTTCCGAGACCTTATGGGAATATATATTTTGACCAAGTTTGGTACTGATTGGTCAATATTTGCAGATGCTAGAGTGTAAACAAAGTCAAATATGGCAAATTTTCTAATTCAAGGGCAGACAACTCAGACAGTTCTGGTCCGATTAGATCCATTATTGAACTAATCTGAGATCTTATGGTCACACACACTTTGACAATGTTTGGTGCTGATTGAGTAATATTTGTAGATACTAGAGTGTAAACAAAGTCAGATTCAGTAATTTTTGCAAATTCAAGGGCAAATAACTCCTGATGTTCTGATTGGATTTAATCCAAAATCGAACTCATCCGAGACCTTATGGGCATATACATTGTGGCCAAGTTTGGTACTGATTGGTCAATATTTGTAGATGCTAGAGTGTAAAAAAGAAGATTTTTAAAGATTTCCCTCTTTATCTCTATGTGAAATCCGAGAACCCACAACATAGGGCCAATTTCAACAACAGTGCCATAATTTGAACTATTTTGGTAGAGGGCTATTAGATGATGCTACATGCCAAATATGAAAGCTCTAGCCCTTACGGTTTGGGACAAGAAGATTTTTCAAGTTTTTTCTCTCTGTTGCCATGGCAACCAGAGTTCTTCATGGAATTCAAATCTTTGACATATTCTGAAAGTGCATCACCTAAGGATCATTTCTGTGAAGTTTCATTGAAATCTGTTGGGCGGTTTCAGAGGAGAAGATTTTTTAAGTAATTGTTCACAGATGGACAGACGGACGGGCACACAGACGGACGGACGGATGCCGGACAACGATCGATCACAATAGCTCACCCTGAGCACTATGTGCTCAGGTGAGCTAAAAAGGAAAACATGCTGGTTACAAGTATTTCCTCTTTTTCCCACAATATTTTCAAGAGCCTTATTTCTCACAGGCATTAAAACTTGGGATTGTGTGGTAAAGGGTTAAATAGAACAAGACTTTTAAAAGTTCATTCTGTATACCTTTATGTCCTGTTTTGACCCAGGGGCATCATTTGAACAAAATTGGTATAAGTCCACAAGGAAATGCCACATACCAAATATCAAAGCTCTAGGCCTTCTAGTTTCAGACAAAGACATTTTTAAAGTTTGCTCTATATACAATTTTGCCTAAAATTGTGACCCCTTGAGTTAAAGGGTTAATTCAATTCTTTTAACAACTTTGGTAGAACTTCACCCAAGGTATATGCCTGTCAAGTTTCAACATGACTGGTTTAGGAGAAGAAGATGTTTAAAGGAATTGTGGAAAGACAGACGCTGGGCAACGACGAATCACAATACCTCACCCAGCACTTCATGCTCAGGTGAGCTAACAAATAGGCCTAACCATTGTCTGTGGCTTGTGATAAACAACATAAAGATGAAGTTTCGTAACATTTTGTCCTGTAGTTAAAGAGATATTAATCCATGATGAAAATATATGTGAAGCCCCCTTTTTCCATGACATGACATTTAATCAAAAAAGCTAAACTAATAATATTGGCGGACTATCATAAGGAACACATGTATGAAGTTTCACAAATTTTTGTCCAGGATTTTGAGTTGAAGATACATGTATATTGATCCTTAACAGAAATATACATGAAGCCCCTTTTTCCTACGAGACAGTATTTGATATCAAAAAGGAAAAAAAAACACAATAAATATCAGCAGACATCATTAGGAACACCTGTATGAATTTCTATTAGTTTTTGTCAAGGATTTTAGAAGATATCTGTCCTGAAAGATGGACAAACAAATGGTCATTGGTCCATGACGAAATTAAACATTTAGCCCCCTTTTTTCATGACATGGCGTTTCATGAAATAAAAACAAATAACTATTGTCTGTGGCTTGCAATAAACAATAAGAAGATGAAGTTTCATGACATTTTGTCCTGTAGTTAAAGAGATACTGGTCCACATTGAAAATATATGTCAAGCCCCCTTTTTCCATGACACAGCAATAACTGGTCCTATTAGACCTACAATCAAACTCATTCGAGATCTGACGGTCATATATATTTAGACCAAGTTTGGTGCTGATTGGTTAATATTTGTAGATGCTAGAGTGTAAACAAAGTCAAATATAGCAATTTTTTTAATTCAAGGGCAAATAACTCCAGTTGTTCTGGTCCGATTACACCCATAATCGAACTCATCTGAGATCTTATGGTCATATACATTTTGACAAAGTTTGGTGCTGATTGGTTATTATTTGTAGATGCTAGAGTGTAAACAAAATCAAACATAGCAATTTTTCTAATTCAAGGGCTAATAACTCCAGTCGTTCTGGTCCGATTACACCCATAATCGAACTCATCCGAGATCTTATGGTCATATACATTTTGACCAAGTTTGGTGCTGATTGGTTATTATTTGTAGATGCTAGAGTGTAAACAAAGTCAAACATAGCAATTTTTCTAATTCAAGGGCAAATAACTCCAGTCGTTCTGGTCCAATTACACCCATAATCGAACTCATCCGAGATCTTATGGTCACATACATTTTGACCAAGTTTGGTGCTGATTGGTTAATATTTGTAGATGCTAGAGTGTAAACAAAGTCAAATATAGCAATTTTTCTAATTCAAGGGCAAATAACTCGTCGTTCTGGTCTGATTACACCCATAATCGAACTCATCCGAGATCTTATAGTCATATACATTTTGACCAAGTTTGGTGCTGATTGGTTAATATTTGTAGATGCTAGAGCGTAAACAAAACAAGAGGGCCATGATGGCCCTGTATCGCTCCACTGGCTTATAAATATAAACCATGAAGAGAAGTCTTCACTATATAAGCCCTTATAAAACTTTGACCCCAGGGCTACAGTCGGACTAAATGGGGAATATGTGTATTAGAAGAATAACATGCCAAATTTGGGAGTTCTTGGCCTTATGGCTAGTAACAAGACGGTTTCTGAACTTTTCACTCCATAAACCCATGTAAAACTTGTGACCCCTGGGGCAGGGCCAAACTTGATCCTAGGGCTGTAACTTGGGCCCTCTTTGTAGTTGTCCACAGATAATGCTATAATTATGCAAAATTTGGTAGCCTAAGCCTTATGGCTATGTACACCAAGATTTAAAAGTTTTCCCTATGTAAGCCTATGTAAATCTTGTGAAACACCCCCCCCCCTCCAGCATGAGGCCAAATTGACCCCAGGTCAATAATTTGGGCACTTTTGGTAGACCCCAACTAGATCAAGCTAAATGCAAAATTTGGTAGCTCCAGGCCTTATGGCTAGGTACAGGAAGATTTTTAAAGTTTTCTCTATATAAGCCTATGTAAAACTTGTGACCCCTGGGGCAGAGCCAATTTTGACCCCAGGGCTATAATTTCAAGAAACATGATAGAGGTCTACTACATAAAGCTACATGCCAAATTTGGTAGCCCTATGCCTTATGGTTTCAGACAAGAAGATTTTTAAAGTTTTCTCTATATAAGCCTATGTAAAACTTGTGACCCCTGGGGCAGAGCCAATTTTGACCCCAGGGCTATAATTTCAAGAAACATGATAGAGGTCTACTACATAAAGCTACATGCCAAATTTGGTAGCCCTATGCCTTATGGTTTCAGACAAGAAGATTTTTAAAGACTTCCAATATTTTTCAGTTTTGTTGCCATGGCAACCAGAGTTTTTGAAGGAATCAAATTCTTTCAAGAAATTCTGAAGAGGACCATGGCAGGATCATTTCTGTGAAGTTTCATGAAAATTGGATGGGTAGTTTCAGAGAAGAAGATGTTTGAAATAAAAGTTAACGCACGGACGGCCGGACGGACGGACGGACGCACAGACGGACGCACGACGGACACTGGGCCATGACATAAGCCCGCTGGCCTTTGGCCAGTGGAGCTAAAAATGTGGACGGACGGACGACGGACAGACGATGGACGGACGACGGACACCGACGGACGGTGAGTGATCACAATAGCTCATCCTGAGCACTTTGTGCTCAGGTGAGCTAAAAATTGGACCAAGGTGATCTTGGTCCGATGGCTCAACACAGCTCACTGTAAATTCTATCAAATTAAGTGCAATGTCTCCAAAATATTTTATATATGAGCCATGCTCCATGAAAAGGATTTAATGCATCCAGTGTAAGAAATTAACATATTTTGCAGGTAGCAAGTGCTTCCTACCTAGCTTAAAACAAGGTGGCAAAAGGAACATTCCTGGTAGCAAATAGGGTCAGACAAATAATAGCCCTCCCTCCCACCAATAAAATCATGCTTGAATTACTGCCTTTGCCCAGGAATTGCTTGGCAGAAGTAAAAACAGCATGTCTTCAAAAACATGGGCATAGAGACTGTGCTGTTTGGCAATTGCTGTTTCAGGTAGCTCATTTATACTAGTATGTTTTTGCCCATTTGTTATAATGCAGATAGTTTTCAAATGGACATTACCAAAGGTTCACAATGGTAGCTACAAATATAAATCTTAAGTATAAAGTTATCATTAAGCACAGTCATGTTCGATTGCGTGACTCAGTGATGCTTGCATGTTTTTGTACCTACGAGGACGATTGCGAAGATCATTTCAACAGATTTCTAAATTAAAAAGTGGAAGATTTTTTCAGTGAAAATTGGCAAAACACTTCAAGCAGACGGCACTACCAGGTAGCAAACTTTTGCTACTGCTTTTGTGCCCAGGGAGCAAAACTTGTTTTTCAGGAAGCAAATGTGCTACTTGCTACTGCTAATTTCAAACCCTGGCATCTGAAACTAGGACTGTCACAAACCGGTCAAATACCCCCAACTAGCACCATGTTACTGAAGCAGCACAATCAGAGAACAGAAATGATTTTCACAACAAAGATCACCAGTGACCTTGAACTTTGATCATGTTACCCAAAAACAATAGGGTACCTCCATGGGTAATGAGCAACACTTGTATAAAGTTTCAGGGTAATCGGTCAATCAGCTATTGAGTTAGAGCACCAAAACGAAAAAGTCTACAGATGGACAGATTGACGGACGGACGGACAGACGACGGATGTAGAGACATGGTGAAACCAGTATACCCCCTCTACTTCGTAGGTGGGCCTGGGTATAATTATCAAAATGGCCATCCACAGCCATTAGTCTAGAGATGAAGGTATTGCAATTTCAAAACTATTATTGGCAGAATGTCGGGCCAAGTTACTATATAGCAGACAATTTAGATCCAAGATCAGATTGCTCATTCTGTGCAGCCTGATCTTGATCTGCACTGCCGGCCTAAGCAATTAAGTCTGAGATCAGGACTACAAGGGTTAAAAATAGGTCAAACGGGTAAAATTACCATATATGTAAATCATTCAACAACATGTCATCAAGACATGACCTAATCGTCTCAACAAAAGGCTTAACTTCCATTAGCAGAAATGGCTTACAAGTGTTTCAGTCAACAATTCCCAGACAAGGTTAATCCTTTAACAAATGACAAAATTTTTGACTTGACAAAATTGAAAGCGTTTGCAGACGACATATCAAATGTGGCCCAAAAGAAGATTTTAACCCTTTACCACACAGTCCCGACTTTTAACGACTCTGAAGAAAAATCCTATTGAAAACATTGTGTGAAAAGGAGAAAATGCTGGTAACCAGCATTTTCTCCTTTCCCACAATGTTTTCTACCCTTCCCTAATCAAATTTCAATTTTTGAGCCACAATTGATTGTCTGCAGATGCTTTCAATTTGGACCAGTCTAAAATTTTGTTGTTTGGTAAAGAGTTAAAGAAGTACGAAAAATCCATATGAAGCTGACTCTGAGAGTACAAAATAAACCAAACAGACTTCAAGAATGTCTCAGCAAAGCGGATAGTGAAGATAAAAACTCAAGACTGCATGTTTTGTGCAGTCTGATCTTGATCTACATTGACTACAAAGGCAACTAAAGTAGTAAGATCTGTTTTAATGGTCAATCCTTTACTAGATAATCCTGTGTTTTTAAACGACACTGGTGGAGAAGGTTTTTGAAACATTGTGGGAAAAGGAGAACATGCTGGCAACCAGCATGTTCTCCTTTTCCCACAATGTTTTCTATCCTTTATCAGACAAATCCCAAAATGTGAACCTGACATTGAATTCGTTGTGTTCAAAGACTTTCATCACAGAGGAAACTTAAATTTTGTTTCCTGGTGAAATGTTAACCCTTTTGCAAACAACAAATTTTAGACTCCTCAGGATTCGAAACATCTGCAGACAACAAACTCAAAATTGTTCTTAAGTTCTATAATAAGGTAGAAAACATTGTGGGAAAAGGAGAAAATGCTGGTGACCAGCATTTTCTCCTTTTCTCACAATGTTTTCAAAAACCTCCCTGTGCAGGGTTGTTAAAAGTCAGAACTGTGTGGTAAAATGTTAAACAAACTTGCAATATAGCTCTTGCAGTAAACTGCCCGACTTAATGACAAAGTCAAACATTTATTTTGTGTACAGTTCCCAACTAATTATAAAGTAAACACTGGGCTTTTTATCTTTATTTATAATTGTCTCACTGGCAGTCACTTATTGAGCTCTTCAATTTATGCATCTAGACTCAACCCTTTACCAGATGACAGAGTTTTAGCCTCATCCAAATTTAAAGCATTTGCAGATGACAATTTAAATGTGGTTCAAATGATGCATTTTTTTCCTTTTGATAGGCTAGAAAACATTGTGGGAAAAGGATAAAGTGCTGGTTACCAGCATTTTCTCCTTTTACCACAATGTTTTCACAAAAGGCTTCTTTCCCAGGGTTGTTAAAAGGCAGCATTACGCGATAAAGGGTTAACTCTTTAACAAACAACAAAAAATTAGACTTGTCCAAACCGATCCCTCTGCCACACAATCCCGAATTTTAGAGCCCCTGAGAAAGAAGTCTTTTGAAAACATTGTGGGAAAAGGAGAAAATGCTGGTTACTAGCATTTTCTCCTTTTCCCACAATGTTTTCTACCATATCAAAGACAGAACTAATCATTTGAACTCCATAAAATTTGTTGTTTGCAAATGCTTTCAGTTTGGTCAACTACAAAATTTTGCCATTTGGTAAAGAGTTAACCCTTTATTGCACAATGCCAACTTTTAACGACCCTAAGAAAGAAGGTTTTAGAAAACATTCCAGGAAAAGGAGAAAATGCTGGTAATCAGCATTTTCTCCTTTTCCCACATGTTTTCTACCCTGTATAAGGATAATTTTATGTTTTGACCAAAATTTAATTTGTCATCTGCAAATGCTTTCAATTTGGACAAGGCTAAAATTCTGTCATCTTAGTAAAGAGTTAATCAATACCAGACAACATGATTCTAGGCTACATACTAAAAGTATTTGCACTGATGATTGATTAAATGCAACTCGAATCATGAAAAATTCAACTTTCAATAGGTCACAAAAACATTTTGAGGAAATGGAGAAAATGCTGGTTACCAGCATTTTCTCCTTTTTTCCCACAATGTTTTTTAAAGGCTTCTTCCACAGAGTTGTTCAAATTTGGAATGTTTGGTAAAGGGTTAACTCACTACCTCCTGGATGGTTTTTGAAGCAGATGACTGAAAAATTACTTGTAAGTTATGAAAAACTAAAACATGAAGTAGGGTTGAGTACACGACAACATGGGAAGACATTGTGGCAAAAGGAGAAACTGTTTGTCACAAGCAATTTCTCCTTCTGCAACAATATTTTCAAAACCGGTCTCTGAGATACAAGAGGCAATGTAATATGCAGTTTACCACAGGATGCAAATTCTACAGCAAGCAAGACTACTAAAAATGACATGAATGGGAAGCAATGCATTGAGAGGTAGAGAAATATACTTGTTGGTGTTGAATACTACGAAAACATTGTGACAGATTGGTGCAATTACTCCATTCTTCTTGTTTCAAAAAGCTTTTGATTTTTTTTTTTAACATAAAAACTAGTTCTTATGTGAGAACGGGTCTCTCCACTTCATATTAAGACATTTTGACACATCATCTGTTGCCACAGATTACAACTGATAAAATGGCAAGGTGCATAGGCAATGTATCGTCGGCAATGTATCGTACCTGACGAAGACATAACTTTATCAGTTTTGAATATCTACGTGATAGTTTAGTCACTATAACATCAACTTAACCCTTTACCAGATGACAAAATTTTAGCCTTGTCCAAACTGAAAGCATTTACAGACGACAATTTCAATGTGGCTCAAATGGTGCAATTTTTCTTTGATAGGGTAGAAAACATTGTGGGAAAAGGAGAAAATGCTGGTTACCAGCATTTTCTCCTTTTCCCACGATGTTTTCAAAGGGCTTCTTTCCCAGGGTCGTTAATTGGCGGCATTGTGCGGTAAAGGGTTATTGCAATTAAAGCACATTACATACCATCTAAAAAGTTCATTTAGAACCTTAACCCTTCACCACACATCCTGAGTTTTTAACAACTCTAAAAAGGGAAGCTTTTGAAAAGAAAGTGAGAAGAGGAGAACATGATGGTATTTAGCATTTTCTCTTTTATCTCCTTTCTACTCATAAAATTCCAGCATTTAACCCTTTCCCAAACGACAAATTTTGGACTGGTCCAAATTGAAAGAGTTTGCAGACAACAATATTAAATTTGATGAAAATGGCAGAAAGTTATCAAAAAGGGTAGAAAACACTGTGGGAAAAGTGTTTTCCCACAGTGTTTTGAAAAGACTGGTACTGCAGACACATGAAAACCAGGGCTTGTTTGGGAAAGGGTTAAGCCATGCACAAATTGTTGTCTGTAAATCCTTTAAATTTGGACTAGTCCAAAATTTTGTTGTTTGGTAAAGAGTTAATTTCATATCAATGTGTGGCTTTTAACTTTCAAGTTAATGCAGGATAACATGGAAAACCATGATGCTGGTTTTATGACATTGTAGAAAAGTGGCTCATTAACAGCATTTTCTGCAACTGGTTCCTGGTGTGTAACTCTTTGCCTGACACTAAAATCTTACACCTGTCCAAATTGAAATTATTTGCAGACAACTGAGTAGAAAACATTGTTGGCAAAGGAGAAAATGCTGATACCCAGCATTTTCTCCTTTGCCAACAATGTTTTCAAATGCTTTTAATCTTCAGGGTTTTTAAAACTTGGGATTGTGTGGTAAAGGGTTAAAATGGTTGCCTCCAGAAGATAACTGAATATGCATTTAAATCTTACCCATAGAAGGCTGGATAAAATTTAGAAAATTGACATTTCATTCAACATAGTTCTAAGAACAGACTGTGTTTTGTATAAATCTTGATCTACATAATGCTTGAAAACACAAATACAGGGAAGGGTTGAAGTTAAACAATTTTTGAGAGTTAATTTAAGGGTTTTTCATACAGATTTTTAAACTTGGTTATTAAACTCCATTAGTTCTATAAACAGAGACAAAGAATTTAATGTAGAAATATATGGTAAGATCACATAAATCTGATGCAAGTCTCCAGGACCCAAATTACAGTGAGAAAGACGGATTCTGAAAACACTATGTGCAAGGCTTAAATTTCTGGTGAACAATGTTTTTGACCCTGTTCTAGCAGACACTGTATATCCAATCTTTGTTTCTTGTTGATTTGTGTTTTATACTACTTTCAACAGTATTTCAGTCATATCAGTCTTTTCTGTGTCTCACCAATTCTAGTTCATTTTCTGATTTGAATGATTCTTCACCATGATATTAGATTAATTCTGGCTGCAATCAAACTACTGTTTGATATCAATCCAGAATTATACCCATCTGGTGGTGCTGAGGTATTACATCAAGTCTGGCTGCAAATTGAGACTAGTGCCCAGAATGATGCCATTATATCATCAGTTAGAGTTTTTGTAAATTGCGATCACACTATAGTATCACATTTGAAAAAAGCCTGCCATATAGGGCATTTCAAATGTGACAAATGAAGAAAATTCCCAGTAACCTACTTTTTAACCTGACGTGGCTCGATTTCATTTTTTTCTGAGATTTCATCCAGACAAACATTCTGACCAGGTTTCATGGGTATAAGGTTGAAAATGTGGCCACTGGAGTGCACACAAGGTTTTTCTAAGATTTTGCCCGTGACCTATATTTGACCTGGAATGACCCCATTTCAAACTTTTCAAAGATAATTTTATCAAGAAAAACATTCTGACCAAGTTTCATGAGTATCAGGCTGAAATTGTGGCCCCTAGAGTGCACACAAGCTTTTCTACGATTTGGACCTGTGACCTACTTTTTGACCCAACATCACCCAATTTCCAACTTGTCTGAGATTTTATCCATACAAACATTCTGACCAAGTTTCATGAGTATCAGGCTGAAAATGTAGCCTCTAGAGTGCACACAAGGCTCTTCTAGGATATGACCCAATGACCTACTTTTTGACCCGACATGACCAAATTTCAAACTTTTCCAAGAGTTTATCCAGACAAACTTTTTACCAAGTTTCATGAGTATCAGGCTGAAATTGTGGCCTCTAGAGTGCACACAAGCTTTTTCTAAGATTTGGACCTGTGACCTTCTTTTTGACCCAACATCATCTAATTTCAAACTTGTCTGAGATTTTATCTAGACAAACATTCTGACAAAGTTTCATGAGTATCAGGCTGAAAATGTGGTCTCTAGAGTGCACACAAGGTTTTTCTAAGATTTATTCCAGTGACCTATTTTTTGACCCAACATGACCTAATTTCAAAATTGTTAGTGATTTTATCAAGACAAACATTCTGACCAAGCTTCATGAGTATCAGGCTGAAAATGTGGCCTCTAGAGTGCACATAAGGTAAATGTTGACGACCGCACGAAGCGAGACGGACGCACAACTGACGCCGGATGTGGGTGCCGATGGATGCTTTATTTTCAGTGATAGTTCTACATTGAAAAAGGGGCATAACTCTGCCAAAATATGTTGATGGTAACCTGCCCTTTCTGTATAGTTATCTTTTGATAATTAACAGTTTGTCGAAGTTTTAAGCAAATATCTTCAGTGAGAATAGAGATATTAAAAAGTGTCAAAGTTTTCATGCAACAATGCAAAAGAAGCAAATGGTGACGCAGATGACAATGCGAACGCTACGACAATACCTCGATGATTTTCTGCGAAAACAGCCAAGCTAATAATTGACTTTTTCTTCCAAAACAGTTGAGCTAAAAATGTCAGGCAGGAATGGATAAAGGAAAATTAAACCTGGCTTTAATATTGCACATTGTCAAAAATACTAAAGGTCGAGAAGTTTAGATGAAATCTGTTTTAATCTCCCCTCTTCAGACTGAAACTTTAATCGCCCATAACTCCATGCTCAATTATTTAACAACAGAAGACTTTTGAAAAATTCTGGGTTAAAAAGAAAATGCTGGTAACCAGCATTTTTCTTTTACCCACAATGTTTTCCACCTCTTCAAATATAAATTTCATTACTTGAGCCATATTTCATTTGTCGTCTGCAAATGTTTTCCATTTAGACAAGTGTAAAATTTTGTTGTCTGGTAATCAATACAGGGATAATCTGTTCTTTTCAATATGTAATCTTTAGATACCTGCTTTTTTTAACTCTTTACCAAACGACAAAATTTTGTACTGGACCAAGTTGAAAGCATTTGGATACAACAAATTATATATAGCTGATATGATGATTTCTGTCTGTGATAAGGTAGAAAACATTGTTGGAAAAGGAGAAAATGCTGGTAACCAGCATTTTCTACTTTTCCCACAATGTTTTTAAAAAGACTTCTTCCTGGGGACTGGGGATTGTGTTGTGAAGGGTTAAATGATTTGATCAATTCTTAAATGATATGTAAATTATCAGTCTTATCCCAGCCTAAAAAGGAAATAAATCTGGCTCATTTGCATAAGATGAAGGCACACTGAAAATAATAAAACCTTCTCAAAATCAGTTTTCAATTATTAACTTTTGATCTGCCAAAACATTTCTGCAATATAACATTATGTGAAACAGACAAAAAATATGTGAGAATATTTTGAATTGAATTGATTCAAGAAGATGTATTGTCAGTCCCGTGTACAGTAAAAGCAGTTTGGCTACCAATGCTCGTGTTAACTTCAAAGTCTTAAAATATGATGATATTATGACTTTTCATTTAAAGATTGGAGAAGTCATTTCGTACAATCAAAAGGTTTATCACAAAAAAAACAAGACTTTTTTTTTTAATTCAAATTTTGTATTTTCAGACCAACCTGGCTATGAAAAAAAGGCTAAGCAATGGTTTTCATGAAAACTCTAAGAATCAAACAGATATCTGCATTGCCCTATAACCCTTTACCAAAAGATACTGAGTTTAACAACCCTATGGAATAAGGCTTTCAAAAACATTGTGTGAAAAGGAGAAAATGCTGGTAACCAGCATTTTCTCCTTTCTCCACGTTTTCCATCCTTTCAAAAACAAATCTCATTATTTAAGTCACATTTAAAATCTTGTCTGCAAACACTTTTAATATGGACCAGTATAAAACTTTGTCATTTACTAAAAAAGGTTCCACGCGATACATAACAGTGGTCAATACTAAAAACCCAAGTAAAGACTCTTTCTAAAACATTTGAAAATATTGATATAAATTTCTCTTACCTTAAATACCTTATTAATAATAAGACAAATATCACAAAGCAAGCTATCCAAACAAATGGTTCTTAAGCTGTGTCCGTTAATATTATTCTTTCACCAATATTGCTATTCCATTACTAAGGTAAAACAGGAGCCCAGTGTATGCTATACTGTACTTTTCTCCCACTTCAATTAAGTGTTTAACAAAGCTGTCGCAGATGACAATTTAATGTGGTTCAAAATCAGGAAGTTTGCTACTGGAATGGTAGAAAACAGGGTGGGAAAAGTAGAAAATGCTGGTTACCAGCATTTTCTCCTTTTCCAACAATGTTTTCAAAAGGCATTAAAATTTGGGAATGTGTGGTAAAGGTTTTAGAAAAAATTTCAGTCTTATAAAAATTGAAAGCATTCACAGACAAACATATAATAAGACATTACTTAGAGCATGAATTATTTTTTTTGGAAGGATAGAATACAATGTGGAAAAGGAGAAAATGCTGGTTACCAGCATTTTCTCAATTTCCAACTATGTTTTCAAAACGCTACCTCGTCTGGGTTGTAAAAACTCTGTTACTGTTTTATAAAGGATTAATGACCCTACAGGAAAATGCTTCTGAAAACATTGTGGGAAAAGGAGAAAATGCTGGGATACAGCATTTTCTCCTTTTCCCAAGAAGTTTCTGAACCGCTCGAAAGACAAAAATCATCTTTCGAGCTACATTGAATTTTTCAACTGTAAATGTTTTCAGTTTGGTTGAATCTAAAACCTGTCATCTGGTAGTACAGCATTGTAACATTTATTAGAAATCATACTTTTTTCAGCCCCCAACAACACATGGCTTTGGAAAGATATTGTGGAAAAGCCAGACTGCTTCTTTGGCTATGATATTTCCCATGCTATTTTATTTTCTTTACATGGCTTGTTCTTGTATAATTTGTGATAGGTCACAAAATTTTTGTAGGTCTCTCTACCAAAATGTCATGCATTCCTTAACTCTTAACGACAGAATTTTGGACTTGTCCAAATTCAAGGCATTTGCAGACGAAAAAATAAATGTACTCAAAAACTGAAATTTATTCTTGGTAGGGTAGAAAACATTGTGGGAAAAGGAGAAAAGGCTGGTTACCAGCATTTTCTCCTTTCCCCACAATCTTTTCAAACGCCTCTTTCCGAGGGGTCTTTTAAACTCAGGATTGTTTGGTAAAGGGTTAAAGGCCAAATAGCGGCCACAACTAAACAATAAAGGGTGTTTTAAGTGGTCCAAGTGTAAGTCGCTGGCAGAAAAATGAATTGAAAACTAGGTAAAAAGTTGCCAAGTTGCTCCATTTTTTGTTTACTTTTTACCCATTTTTAACATTCCTTTTTCTACCTGCAACTTACACTTGGACTGACCGTACAATATCAGATTGTCATCTTCACAATAATTTCCATACTTTTAAATGGTATGTTTTAAATTCAAATGCATTTTAACACCCATATTGTTTATTTTTGGTCACTACTGTGCCTTTAAATTTCCAGTCCTACAAAGAGCATTCTTTCAAACCATCTGCTGAATCCCACATGACCAAAGTTGAGCAATTTCAGCGTGTAAAAAGACCATAATATTGCTAAGTAAAAGGCTGTTCTCTCAAGACACTAATGTCTTTCTTTCAAGCAAATTGTTCTCCGTCATATCCCAAAGGCTAGTGCACCTATCACTGTGATCTTTGAGTTTCTTTCACTCTTTACCAGATCACAAAGAAGTTTAGATTCATCCCTATTAAAAGCGCTGGCTGACTGCAAATCAAATATCACCGGAGTGGTATCTGTCTTTCAATGGATAGAAATCATGGGAAAAGGGGAAAATGGTTCTTCTTCAACAATGTTTTCAAAAATCTTCATCCTAAGTGTTGTTAAAACCAGGGCTGTTTGCTCAAGAGTTAACCATTACCCAAATCAGAGTACATTCCAAGATTGATGGATGATTCTATGGTGTTTAAAGCCATTTTCAGCATTATTTCAGTTAAATCGCACCTCCCAGTGCACCTGTTAATTCTTTTCTGGAGTTTCTTTTTACCAATGCTTTATACAATATTCTTTCCAAGCTACTGGCTGCTTTTCCATATAACCATCGTGAAACATTGATCAGCAGTTGGAGGGGAATGAATCCCGTTCCAATGACCATCATCAATCCTCAGAAAGACATTGGTCGAGCTGAGGATTCAAACAAGCAACCCCCTGGTCTGAAGTCCTCTATGCTTCCGACTGCATTGGCGCACATTCCGAGCTTAGCTACTTACGCCTTGTACACTAAAGGCAAACTATGCTCAGGCTGGTGAGAGAAGAACAAAACCTACTGGTATATATATTGCATTGACTTTTCATTGACCTAAGTACAGATCCATTGGTCTATCAAGGAACACCAAAAAATTGTCATTTGTTAATCATCGAACACTGATACTAAAAGTAGCACATTGCCTAATTGCCTTTATGCTGAGTATAAGTAACACAACATGGTGTGTATTACTTCAAAAAGATGTGCCATAGTTTTTTACCAATTAATGATGAATACACAATTTGAAAGATGCGAAATGGAAGACAAATTTGTGAGACTTGATTTGATGAAAGAATAATATGATCAGCACCCTGGCAAAAGGGGGCTTAATGTATCTCTGTGATGAGTAATTCCAAGTAAGCCGTCATGTCACCATGGATCCATACAATCCATTTTGTCGAACAACTGGTTAAATCACGAGGTAGACTGGTCCATTGACATACAGAAAATTGACAAATAGCGAAAAGTTTCAGCCAAGTTCAGCCTGCGCACACTGCGCAGGCTGACCTGGGTCAAAATTTTTTGGAGATGCATTAAGCCCCCTTTTCAGAGCATGGCTCACATAAAACAGAGAAACTATTAATTAAACATCAATGCATGAAAAAAAGATTTTTTTTTGTCATAAATAAGCTGTGGGATATTGAATTGTGTGACGTTAGTGCATGGGTATCCGAAAAATGCGGAGGCTTTTTTGAAATTCATGGGATCAGTACCAAAGCAAGAGTCGGTTGAGACCTTTAAAGGTCGAGGAACAAAAGAAAAATAATTTCTGAACCCATCTACACCAATGACAAGGTTATTTATTCTATTTTCGGTTAAATATTCTCTCTCAACAGGGACAAGGAGTCAAATTCTCTCTGATTTCTTTGCACAACTTGACTACCTGCGATACAGAGGTGACGAGGCAATGTGCTATTTTTAGTAACAGTGGTCACTGATCGATTAATGAAAATGTTGGTGTTTTGCGATAGACCAGTGGAGCTCAAGAGACCTACAACCTAAGAAAGAGTCTTTATCAAGAAACAAAAATTCAACTCAAACCCCAGGATTACAAGCCATGCACCTTGCTACAGAGATAATGGGGCTCCACCTATGTATCTTCAAGGACATAACAACTTTTTCACTGTAAACTAAATACATTCCACATTTTCTGAGATCTACCAGTAGATTTGAGCAGCGCCCTAAGAAAAGGGGGCGTCACTGTTTACCGAACAATCCCAATTGAAATGACCCTGAGAAAGAAGGGGCTTTCGAAAACTTTGTGAGAAAAGGAGAAAATGCTGGTGACAAGCATTTTCCCCTTATCTTACAATGTTTTCAGTCCTACTAAAGACAAATTTTACAATCCTATCAATATTTGATTTATCAGCTGCAAATGCTTTCAATTTGGACAAGTCTAAAATTTTGTGACTTGGCAAAGAGTTAACGCTTTACCACACAATCCTGACAACCCTAAGAAAGAAGCCTTTTGAAACCATAGTGGGAAAAGGAGAAAATGCTGGTAACCAGCATTTTCTCCTTTTCCCACAATGTTTTCTGCCCTTCCCAAAACAAACTTCCACTTTTCGGTAACATTTATTATGTTGTCTGCAAAATGCTTTCAGTTTGGACAAGTCTAAAAATTTGTCGTTTGGTAAATAGTTACTGCATCATCACAATGCATTATACAAAGCAAGTCTTCACAAATACGGATCCATTTTGGTCCAAAAGAAAACTTGGCTGAATCATGAAGGAGATCAGCCTTCTAACCCTTTACCAAACAACAAAATTTTAGACCAGTCCAAACTGAACGCGTTGGTAGACGACAAAATAAATGTGACTGAAAAATTAAAATTTGTTTTGGGAAGGTTATCAGCATTATCTACTTTTCCCACAATGTTTTCAAAAGCCTTCTCCACCAGGGTCGTTAAAAATCGGGATTGTGTGGTAAAGGGTATGTAAAGGTGACAAAAACTACCTGTTTACTAGGATTTACAAGTCAAAATTTGGAATTTTCACTTCAAACCATTCAAGTACCATTATCCAGCCATTAACTGAGGGTTTTATCAGAACTTGAAAATTCAATTTGTGAAATCTGTGTGATTCTTCAACTATAATCTCCGTGATTCTTCAACTGTAATCTCCGGGATAAGAATAGTTCAACTCTTTGTCAAACGACAAAATTCTAGACCGGTCCAAATCAAAAGCTTTTGCAGACGACAATATCAATGTGGCTCAATTAATGGGAATTATCTTCATATGGGTAGAAAACATTGTGGGAAAAGGAGAAAATGCTGATTACCAGCATTTTTTCCTTTTCCCTCAATGTTTTCAAAAGCCTTCTTCCTCAGGGTCGTTGAAAGTCAGGATTGTGTGGTAAAGGCTTAGAAGGACTAGTCATCAGAAAATCATGCGGTTTTTTCAGCGGAGTAATTTGAAGCTTAACATAACTTGGCCATGCTCTGTGAAAAGGGGGTTTAATGCATCTGCAAAGAGTATCGTCCCAGGTCAGCCTGTGCAGTTCGCACAGGCTGACATGGGTCAAAGCTTTTTGCCATCAGTCAGTTTTTTGCATGTTAACCCTTTACCACACACAATCCCAACTTTCAACAACCCTGAAGAAAATGCCTTTTGAAAACATTGTAGGAAAAGGAGAAAATGCTGGTAACCAGCATTTTCTCCTTTTCCCACAATGTTTTCTACCCGTCCCACAACAAATTCTAATTTTTAGGTCACATTTAATTTGTCATCTGCAAATGCTTTCAATTTGGACTAGTCTAAAATTTTGTCGTTTGGTAAAGAGTTAACTCTTTATCAAATGACAAAATTCTAGACCGGTCTTTTCCCACAATGTTTTCTACCCTTCCCAAATCAAATTTCAATTTTTAAGCAACATTTCATTTGTCGTCTGCAAATGCTTTAAATTTGGACCAGTCTAAAATTTTGTAGTTTGGTAAAAGAGTTAAAGGGTCTGTCTACCTCATGATTCAATCAGTTGTTAAAAAAAAGGACAAAAAGGATTTTAACCCTTAAAGCGCCTTTCAGGACTATAGTTGTCTTTGTGGTCAGTGTAGATCAAGATCAGGCTGCACAAAACGTGCAGCCTGATCTTTGATCTACACTGTCCAAACTAGAGCTATCACTAAACGTGATCATACCCCCCAACAGCTCCTTGTCACAAAACAGATTAATGTCACAGGAATGCAAAATAAGTGACTGGAGAGTCAATTATACCAGAGCTATCACTGAAGGTGATGAATATCCTGCAATGGCTTCTTGCCAAAGAATTACTCTTTGTTACAGACTAAAGACTTGGAGAGAATAAAACTTACTTGATACATTTTTTTTTACCAGCTGGACAAATTGAGATTGGTTTAAATGAAAAGGTTTTGCAGACAACAAATGTCTTTTCATGCAATGTTTTTGACCAGACTCTACATCTTACTTATACAGTACGGAAACTAACGAAAGCAACCTCCGAACCGAATCGGAACCGTAATAGTAACTGAACTGAACCGAAAGTAATAAACTTAAGAAAACATTGTAAATACAGAAGCCATTGCTCACGATGTTAACAATGTTTTCCTTTTTAGTCATATAATACGGAATGCACTGAAACCGCAGCGAAGCCGAAGCGGAACCGCAAAAAATGTTGCTTTCGTTAGTTTCCGTACGGTATTGGTATCTATTTTAACACATCACAAGTTGAAGACTTGGAATAGTTGTGGAGAACGTAGTAAATGCTTGTAATCATCATTTCATTTTTTTCCCAAGTAACTGCAAAGATTAATCTTTCCAATTTTGTGTAGAAAGTAGTAAGTGCTGGTAATCAGCATTTTCTCCTTTTCCAAACATATCTGAAAGATTAATCTGTCTTATATTTGAGTAAACTTCCGATGAAAAGATGAAATTGACATGACATGACATAAGTGAAGTGACATGAAAACTTACTAGTGATGGTTAGTGATGGTAAGTCTACTGTTAACTATCTACAGGTGTAGGAATCTATCATAAGAGAACGACAAAAAAGGGCTTAGCTCTTGGAAATTTTATTTAATTAACTAAGAACAATTTATGATATGCACATCTTTGCTGAGTGCAAAGTCTATCCATGAAGTTTGAAAGAAATTTGTCCAGAATCATCAAAGGGCCATAACTCCATGAAACCTAAATAAACCATAACCAAAATAGGATATGCACATCTCTGCTTGATACTGAGTCTATTTGTGTGGTTTGAACCAAATCTGTCCAATAGTTGATGAGAAAAAGAGCGGACAAGAAATTTCATGAAAGGGCCATAACTCAGTGAAAAATCAATGAACCATAACCAACATTTCATATGCACATCTCTGCTTGATACTGAGTTTACCTGTGAAGTTTGAATAAAATTCGTCCAGTAGTTTATGAGAAATAGAGCGGACAAAAAGCTACAGACCGACCGACGGACGGACGGACGAATCGACCGACAAGCTGACTCCTATATACCCCCCAAACAGAGTTTTGGGGGGGTATAATTATTTGGTGTAATAGTTTTTGAAAGTAAGCATGACATAGAAGCTGTGTTAAAAGTATTCTATCAAAAGTATAATTTATTTTCATCAATTCAGCAAGGGCACCGTCATAAAGAGAACGACAAAAAAGGGCTTAGCTCTTGGAAATTTTATTTAATTAACTAAGAACAATTTATGATATGCACATCTTTGCTGAGTGCAAAGTCTATCCATGAAGTTTGAAAGAAATTTGTCCAGAATCATCAAAGGGCCATAACTCCATGAAACCTTAATAAACCATAACCAAAATAGGATATGCACATCTCTGCTTGATACTGAGTCTACTTGTGTAGTTTGAACCAAATCTGTCCAATAGTTGATGAGAAAAAGAGCGGACAAGAAATTTCATGAAAGGGCCATAACTCAGTGAAAAATCAATGAACCATAACCAACATTTCATATGCACATCTCTGCTTGATACTGAGTCTACCTGTGAAGTTTGAATAAAATTCGTCCAGTAGTTTATGAGAAATAGAGCGGACAAAAAGCTACAGACCGACCGACGGTGTCCAGAATCATCAAAGGGCCATAACTCCATGAAACCTAAATAAACCATAACCAAAATAGGATATGCACATCTCTGCTTTATACTGAGTCTACTTGTGTAGTTTGAACCAAATCTGTCCAATAGTTGATGAGAAAAAGAGCGGACAAGAAATTTCATGAAAGGGCCATAACTCAGTGAAAAATCAATGAACCATAACCAACATTTCATATGCACATCTCTGCTTGATACTGAGTTTACCTGTGAAGTTTGAATAAAATTCGTCCAGTAGTTTATGAGAAATAGAGCGGACAAAAAGCTACAGACCGACGGACGGACGGACGGACGGACCGACGGACCGACCGACAAGCTGACTCCTATATACCCCCCAAACAGAGTTTTGGGGGGTATAATTAATGAAACACTATTAACAAAAGCATACATGAAATTGCAATTATTCGGGTCATATTTCTATGATGAACATTTCTGTTGGTTTTATTCAGTGCCCTAAGGGTTAAGGGTCCATGTGTTGTCTTGGTTGGTAAAATGCATCAAGGAGATTGTATTAAATCCCCTTTTGCCAGAGCATGACCCAATTATGAATATCGAAAAAAAATTTTTGGTTTTTGCCAAAAACGATGCGTCAAATACAATTGGAACCTTTTGGTGAACCCTTTACCAAACAATTCTGTATTTTTACAACCCTACGAAAGACAGACTTCAAAAACACTGAAATATGTCCTTTTCCCACAACATTTTTTATCTCTTTCAAAGAACGACGTTCCCAAGCGGATTTTATTTCAGCTTATTTGATTTGTCTGCAAAAGTTTCCAATTTGGGCAAGAGTCAAAATTCGATTTGATAATGATATGAACTCTTTACAAACGATCAAACTTTGGACTCAACTATACTGAAGGCATTTTCAGACGAAAAACTAAATTTAGCTCAAATGATGATTTCTGAAAACATAGTGGGAAAAGAAGAAAATGCTGGTGACAAGCATTTTCTCCTTTTTTCAAAATGTTTCCAAAAACCCTTTCCGTCAGGGTCATTCAAGTTTCAGGATTGTGTGGTATAGGGTTAATACAAATACCCTCTAAAGACAGGTTTCTTTAGCATTTGGCGTGCAACACACGAAAAGGGGCCTTCAGACATAAGCGAAAAAGTGTGACGTCTCAGATCAGCCTGTGCAGTCTATGACTAATCCGAGACGACACATCTGGTTTTTATGCGATTTTCTATTTCACGAAAGTCTACTGTATGAAAAATTCTTATGTAGTCATAAAGTGCCGTCTCGGAATAGCCTGCGCGGTCTGCGCAGCCTATTCCGCGACGACACTTTATGCAAATGTCCGAAGGTCTAATTTCGCATGTTGCGCCCCATTTTGACCACTTTGGAAAAATTTTGCCTAAGTGTAACATTGTTCACAACAAGAAATTTCTCCTTTTTGCCATGGTACTTTCACATATTGATGATGCCACTTGTTAGAAAGATGTTTTCTAAAACATGTCTGCTACATTATGACCATGGGAAACATTTACTCCAGAAGCACTGTTGAATATTGCACAGTAATTCACATAATATCTTTTTTTTTTTCTTAAATAAAAATTCTGGAAAATTCCAAAATTTTATCAGATGACTCAATGTCAACAAATGACAACAAGAGGGCCACTGGCCCTAAAGCGCTCACCTGAGTGAAGTCATTTAGGACTGATAAAGCTGAAAAGACCCTGGTTTTGATGAGGTAAAACACATCAGTGTAAGTGACCTACTCTTTGACCAAATTGACCTATTTTTGAATTTTAAATCTGGCTGAGAATGTGGCCTCTACAGTGCATGCACACAAGGTTTTTCTAAGATTTGGCCCAGTGGCCAACTTTTTGACCCAACATGACTCAATATCAAACTTTTCCAAGATATCATAAAGACAAACATTCTGACCAAGTTTCATGAGTATCAGACTGAAAATGTGGCCATTTGAGGGCACACAAGGTTTTTTCAAAGATTTGGCCACATAACCTACTTTTTGACCCAATTTCAAACTGGTCCGAGATTTCATCAAGACAAACATTCAGACCAAGTTTCAGGAGGATGAGGCTGAAAATGTGGCCTCCAGAGTTCACATTAGGTTTTTTCTAAGATTTAGCCCAGGGACCTACTTTCTGACTCAACATGACCCAATTTTGAACTTGTCCAAGATTTTATCAAGACAAACATTCTGACCAAGTTTCGTGAGGATCTGGCTGAAAATGTGGCCTCTAGAGTGCACACAAGGTAAATGTTGATGACCGCATGACAGACAACGGACAATGCACAGCTGATGCCGGATACAGCACAAACACAGAAGCTTTGTGCTCGGGTTTTGTGTTCAGGTGAGCTAAAAATACCTATTTTTGGATGGAGGAAATCAATCACAGTTCATACAGGTAGTTGCCTATGTATGGTTAAACTCTTAACCATACAAACCCAACTTTTAACAAACCTGAAGAGGAACGCATTTGAAAATATTGTGGGAAAAGGAGAAAATGCTAGTAACTAGCATTTTCCCCTTTTCCCACAATATTTTCTGCCCTTTCAAAGACAAACCCTATCATTTGAATATTTCCTCTGCAGATGCTTTCAAATTGGAAAAGGATAAAGTCATGTTGTCTGGTATACTGGTATACTGAGTCACAGTGAATATAACCATCTATCTACATCCTGGTCTTTTATCATTAACACATAACCTCCTATGGATGATTCATTTAACCCATTATCACACAATTCCGAGTTTTAACGCCCCAGCGAAATTAGAGTTTTGAAAACATTGTGGGAAAAGAAGAAAATGCTGGTAACCAGCATTTTCTGCATTTCCCACAATGTTTTCTAACCTTTCAGAAACAAATCCAATCATTTGAGCTACATTTAATCTGTCCTCTGCAAATGCTTTGAATTTGGATCAATTTAAAATTTTGTCGTGTGGTAAAGAGTTAAGTAGACCAACTTTGTAAACAATGTGTCAAAAGGGGACATTGTTCATAATACATAAATATAAGCAACTTCTCCTGAAATTTGACCTAGTGACCTTCTTTTGAATGATATGACCCATGTCAGAACTCCACCAAAACATTATCCAAAGAGTTATTAGGACTTTACAAAGTTTGATCAACTTTTGGTCAAAAGTATGGATGATAATGAGCGACACTATGATTTTTTCAAAGTTTTGATCTTATGGCCTAAATTATTGACCCCTTTTTATGCGAATTCAAGATATCTTCAATGCAAAGCATCTGTCCAAGTTTCATCATGACTGGGGTACAAGTATGGCCTCTATAGCGACTTACTGTTCTTGTTTCTCTTTCGCCATTATTCTAGAGCTTATCTTACATGATTTTCACAACAAACATTGTGATAAAAGTGTCAACAAATTTAATATTTGACCTATACAGTGATTCTTTTTCTGATACTGTATTTGATTAAGTGACCTAGTTTATGACCTGTATTCAGTTCCATTGAAGATAACATCAATCCAAGGTGTCTAAGCTTACTTGAGATTCTGTTTAAAATGTGGCTTCTGAAATGTTTATGAGTTTTGACGTACTGTCCCTAAAATTTTGTTTCGGTATCAAATTCATATTCATCTAAGATATCATCAAGACAAATATTCTGGCCAAGTTTCATAAAGTTTGGGAGACAGTGGTCTCATGAGTGATAAAGTTTAACACTAAACCTAGTTGAAAAGTTTTTGATGTGAGAAGACCATTGTTCAAAGTGGTCCAAGATATTATCAGGACAAGCATTTTTGGATTTTGAAAAGCGCTGACACAATGAAGTCTCTATAGAGATAACCATTTTTTCAAAGATTCAACAAACTGACCTTCTTTTTTACCCTTTTTAATAGAAGTCATCATGGAAATAAGTTTCCAGCGTAAATTAAAGCTACATTAAGGTACATTTTACCTAGATACTGGGTCATGTGGGAGCTACTGACTATGGCTATTGTCGACTTAAGTGTGTGCCTTTCTTTTTTCATCCAAGTCAACCAGAATACAAGTAAAGTGGCAGTCAATTGTGCCAACTCAACATGTTTTATCGAAGTAAAAATTGGCAAATTATTAAACTGAATAATAAATTTTATAGTACACAGTCAGAGTAGAAATTTTGGAATTCTGTCTTTTTTAACTCTCCCAGAAATTAAAACGTGTAAGATCAGTATTTGGCAATTCGAAAAATTTTATCCACTTTGACAATATTACAGTAGCTCTCCTTTAAGCATCTCATGCTCAGATGTGCAAAAAAGAACAAAAAACACATTGTACAATTAAATTGTAGGTAAGTATTGGCGTAGGTGTTAAGCCTTTACCAGACGACAATATTTTAGACTGGTCCAAATTGAAAGCATGTACAGATGACAATTTAAATGTGGCTCAAACGATTGAATTTGTTTTTTTTAAAGGTAAGAAAAGATTGTGGGAAAAGGAGAAAAAGCTGGTTACCAGCATTTTCTCCTTTTCCCACAATGTTTTCAAAAGTGTTATCTCCAAGGGTCCTTAAAACCCGGGATAGTAGAGTTGATACTACTCGATCTAGCTCACACCCCATAACCCCCCCCCATATACGCACACGATTAAGCTTCACCAAAATTTCATGTAACACGCCCTCTAAAATCACATGCTCATGAAATCTTTAACCAACTAAACTGTTTACGTCATCCGCTTGCTCATAAAATTAACAAAACCAATAGGTGAAGCATTCATAATTAAATCAAACTAACCTCTATCTTAATCCTTTTACCTTTAATTCAATTATTATAACATATCAACCCCCCCACTCAGTAGATGAAAAATTTTCATTTAAAAAAAAAAAAAAAAAAAAAAAAAAAAAAAAAAATTTAATTTTAAAAAAATTCATCATCATCATCCCACAATCAAGATACTAAAATACTGAGTTACTGAGTTGCTCAAGACAATCACTTACATCAGTTAATCGCTTAACCTCCCCATCATCTCATTGCTTCAGTTACTGAGTTACTGAGTTACTGAGTTACTGAGTCAACCAACGCGTCACGCAATGGATAAAAAAAAAAAATTAAAAAAAAAAAAAAAATTTCATCATCATTACATCATTGCTTCTGTCACTGAGTTGCTCAAGACAAACCCCCCATCAACCAGGCGCATCATTACATCATTGCTTCAGTTACTGAGTAAGTGGGTTAGCCGAGTGACTGAGTATGTGGGTGGATAAAAAAAAAAAAATTTAAAAAAAATTTTAAAAATTTTAATCCTTTGATAGAAATAAAAAATTGAATTTAAGATTTAAAAATCCTGGGTAAAAGTAGGTATAGAAATACAAACATGTCATACAACAAAAGAAAAGCATTAGGTAGTACAAAAAGAGGACAGATATCTTTCGTAAGAGACGATACTTTATACAACCAAATTTCAACACCCGAACTGAAAGATGTTAGCGTTAAAATAGTTTTAACCATCATTGAGAAGATAAAAAAAGATGTAAGCAACGCCCGTTTAAAAAGAATATTTAATTTTTTAAGACAGCCTAAGGTTAAAGGCGACAACAAAAACGAAGAAATGAAAAGACAAGTATTAATCAAAGTAAAAACCATCTATGAAGAAATTAAAACCAAAATAGATAAATTTATACAAAAACTTGAAACAGGTAAAAGGAGTGGAATAATAATGTTAAGGAGGGATATATTAAACAACATAGACTACCTTCGAATCATTGAAGACATATTAGATGACAAAGAAATATGTTGGAATTAATATCACAATGTATACCACAAAAATTTTTAATAAAAAAAAGTTAAATAAAAAAAATAATAAAAAAATATGCTTAGCGAAAATATGACTAGTGATAAAAAAATATTAAGTGAAGAGTTTTTGAAAGAGATTTTCAATGGGAAAGAAGGACATATTCAATCAAATGTATTAAAACAATCAACAGAAAATTTAAAAAAAAGAATGTTTGAATGGTTTAGAAATGATATATTTGAAATAGTGGTGAATAGAAGTTGTAGATATCTATTGAATAGAGAAGGAAAAAATATTTATGAAATGGAAGAAAAGGAAGTTAGAAAACTTTTTACTAAATGTCTAATACATAGTATTGCAAGTTTTTCATCATGGTATTTGCTTGCTGGACAACCGATATTGTTAACATCAGAAATATAATGTATTGATATATACATTTTTTTTTAAAAAAATTTATTTTTTTATTCCTTTGATAAAAATAAAAAATTGAATTTAAGATTAAAATTTCCTAAGTAAAAGTAGGTAAAAATGGCAAGTTTTACTGAAAATAATAATGATAACAATGGTGTTGTTATACGATCACAAGAAGAGTTTGATGACTTGTTTTATGAAGAGGTAAGCAACATCAACGGTTTGTTTGAAAGTAGAGTAGATGATATAATAGAAAATGCAATAAGAAATCTTACCCGCTACTTTGATGCTGTGAAAGAGGAGGATCTTAAGCTTAGGTTAAATGATTTAAAAAATGACATAGCTTTAGATACAGATGTTGATAAGATAATAGAACAAATGGAGGAAACTTTAGACAATGTGTTTGAGGATATAGAAGATGAAGTTATACAAGCTTTAAATGATAAACATTCATCTTTAGATAAGGATTGTGATTTTTTTAAAAAACGAATAATAAAGGAAGTAGCTGATGTGTTTGTTAAAAAATACTAAGAAAAAATCATGTTAAAATAGGGCTTAAATAATAATCCATGGTATATATTTCATCTTAAGATGATATATAACCCATATTAAAAGAGAAATATGGAAAAAATAAAGGAAGAAATAGAAGCAAGTAAAACTGTAAAAGATAAATGGCAAATAGACCATTTCCTATCAAGAGCATCTTTTGATATGGATAAAAATTATGAGTTATTTAGAGAATTAACAAACAGAGGATGTGTAACATTTTCCAAAGAGGATGAAGAATATAAAGACGTGCTAGATGTGGTAAAAAAATATAGAGAACTAGAAAAGTTTTATAAAGAAATAAATTGTTATACTTACTACCTAACCCATAGTATACACGGCGGTGTAACGCAAGAATGGTTTGATATAAACTGTGAATTTGGAGACGAATGTTATTATCTAGATCATCTAATATCAGAAAGAGAACAAAATCTTTTGTCAAAAAAGAAAATCACAGTAATAGAACAACTGATGAAAGAAGGTGTTATAAAAGAAAAAGAAGATTTAAAAATAGATTATTAAACAAAATAAATATTTAACCCAGTAAAGGGTTATATATTTTTTACAAGTCCATTTCTATCAGTATTGATACATATGCATTTTTAGCATCTGGATTATTTGACCTTGTTATAAAGTTTATAACATCACATTGATCTACTTCTAAAGGTTGAGGAAAAACAGCACAACTACATTTTTCTTTTGCACTTTTTATTAAGGAGTAATCAACCTGTTCAACCCCATTTACTACTAAATTAACTTTTGCCACTTCATGCAAAAACCTATTACCTTTAACAACCATTAAACTCCCTCTTAAAATTCTGCCAGAAGCAGACATACAATACCCTCCTATTGCATGAGCTCTTCCTGTGTTTCCATTGCCAAAGGAGAACTCATAATTACCATCTGTTAAAGAACCTTGTTCCTCAGCATGCACGCTTATAATAGGTTTAGGACCTATGAGAGAAGGAAGTGATACTTTTCCATCCACGTAAGATTTTGTTGTTAAGTCTCTTTCATCTACAGGATTTCCGGCATTTTTTATAGTAAAACCTTTAAAATCTACATCAGATATTGCTTTAAAACTTCCATCAGGATTTTTTACAATGGCCCCTCCATTATCAACATAATTTTTATTAGCAGCAGCATCACGATCTGTAGGATTCGGCAATCCAGTAAGTGTGTGAGTGTTCATATCTATTTTACCAGTTGCTAAGAAAGTTCCATATTGGTTTTTTGTTAAAGCATTATTACCTGCAGTTATTGCTTCAACAGCGGTGTCCACATAATGCTTATTTGCAACTTGCCGAGTTTCTATAGGTGAACCAACATTGTTAATCCTAAATCCATCCATAGAAATGTCTCCTTTTGCTGTACCATCTGCTCCCAAAACAAAAGCACTTTCAGCAGCATCTACATATTTTTTATTAGCAGCTTCACTCAATTCCTCAGGGTCTGCTATATTTTTTATTTTATTAAAACCCATATTTAAATATCCTGTCATATGATATCCTCCATTTTCATCTAACAGCCCTGCGTTTGCATCAACATAACTCTTAGTGGCAACATCCTGTGGATTTACTGGATTACTAACTCTAGTTAGTGTGTTTCCATTCATATTTATAGAACCAGCAGCGGGAGTTGTTCCATCTTTACGTAAAAAATTATTTGAGATGTAAGCAAGTGATACACCATCACCGCTTGTTTTAACTTCATCCATTCTTCCAAATTTATCAACAGGCATTTTTAATATTGCTAAAAAAGTTTATTTAAAATATCTTGAAATTTATTACCCAAGCACAATTCTTTAAGAATGTACAAACATAAATGACCACAAAATACTTCACCTGCTTGTTGTATTTGATCCGTATTGTAATGTAATGGACTTTTTAAATAATCTATAATTTCAAGAGGCGGTTGAATACCATAACTATCAAAATAAATTTTTTTCTTTCCATCTTTAAACCAAGCAACCCAATGAGTACCAGGTCCGCCTACGTCATCAAGATTAAATATACCACATTCTTTATTTCTTACTTTTTTAGGTAGGGTATCTCTTAAAAATATTCCTCTAAAATTTTTTATTTTTAATTTTTTTGCAGCATCCTCAAGCTCAAAATTGCTTAAAGGTTTATTTGGTAAAGTTATTTTATCAACTAAAATATTCTCCATTTTTATATACTTAAATATTTACAATAGCACTATTATCAACCCACGAATTAAACTCATTAGAATAACCTTTCCACTTTACAAGAGATTTCTTTTTACCTTTTTTAATAATCTTTTCTATTCTATACACCTCTTGACTCGTTTTTTGTAGTTCAGGTTCATAAAAAGAACCTTTTATTTCTTCACCATTTAAATCTTCAATCTTATACGTTATAGGTGTTGTATGTTTTACTTCTGTAACTGTAAAAACCTCTTCAGTCCATCTCGTAGTATAACCTTTTTCAAAAGTCTTTTTCTTTTTACTTATCCTTACTTTGTCTCCAACAGAAAACTTCGGTTTGATATCCTCCTTTACTTGATCATAATCAGGATACAATGTTGTCCAAACTTTATTTTTATTCTTCTTCTTACTTGCTTCAATTGGTGTCATCTTAATAGATGAATGCATCGTGTTGTTGTATTCCTTAACAAGATTTTGTAATACATCAATATATACATTTGTTGAGTGAGCAGAGAAATACTTCCACATTTTTTCTTTCATTGTTCTAATCCATCTCTCAACAACGCTTGATTTTTCTTCATTTTCAGTAGAATACAATTCAACCAAATCTTTAACATCTTTGTTATAAAACTCTTTACCTTTATCCACCCACATTTTCTCAGGTTTTCTTTCCTTAAAAATACTCTTCAGTGCAACAGAAACAGATTTTCCTGTTTTATCCTTTAATGGTATTAGCCATCCATATTTTGAAAAGATATCAATGACAGCAAGAAGAAATTTTACTCCACGATTTAGTTTAGAAAATGCTTGCATATCTACTAAATCAGCAGCCCATATCCTATCGATACCATTTACTCTAACTCTCCTCTTCTTAAATTTTCTTTTTACAGGTTTATGTAATTCTTCTGCTAGTGAATATTTTTTTTTTTACTCATTCCCATACCAAATCTTTTCTTGGTTCCTATCAATGAGGAAACCAATCCTCTTTCCATTCTTTCCTTAATAGTAGGATTATAGATACCTTTTAACTCTTTAAGCATATTAGCATCACATACATCATTACGTGTTTTAGTATCATTATGCTTAAGATAACAAATATCATGATGATAAGCCGCTTTATCAACACGATTTACTGGCTTTGACCAATCTTTAGGTGTTAAGTCAGGATTTAATCTTTTCTTTAACTTTGTACCGGGACCAGTAAAATTATGACCAGGCAAGTGCATTTCAACAGGCAAGTTATTGATTGCTTTGTTTAACAATGAACCACCTTCTTGTTGTTTAATAAATTGTGTTTTCACGGTACCACAAATAGCACATTTTCCTCGCACCATTTTTTTACCATTTTTACTTACTACACAATTTAAATCTGTAGTATCAGTTTTCTTTTTACATTTAACGCAATACATTATTTTATATTAAAATATATTTTTTAATATAAAATGGATATTGTTAATTTATCTTGGAATGAAACATTAGCAAAAAGATTTAACCATCCCCTTTTACCTAGGAGTATCAGAGGTTTAATAGTAGGTAAATCGGGATGTGGTAAAACTACACTTTTACTTAACCTTTTGTTAAGACCTGATTGGTTAGATTATAGTAACTTATACGTTTTTGGTAAAAGTTTGTTTCAACCAGAATATCGAATACTAAAAAAAGCTTTTGAAGAAAAAATACCAAAAGAATACATATTAAGGTTGTTTTCAATTAAAGATGAAGTTCAAAACCGAGATATTTCACCTACAGCATTAGTTGAAGAATGGGCAAAAACAATTAAGGAAAAATCTGATATCAATTGTGAATTTTATGAATATGCTAGTGATGTTCCTGATCCGAGAGATTTAAATACATCAAATAAAAACTTAATGATATTTGATGACTTACTTTTAGAAAGACAAAACAAGTGTGAAAACTATTATGTGCGGGGTAGACATAGTAACGCAGATTGTTTTTATCTAGCACAAAACTATTTTAGACTACCTCGTCAAACAATTAGAGAAAATGCAAACTTAATATGCTTGTTTAGACAAGACTTAAAAAATCTTAATCATATTTATAGTGATCATGTAGGAGATGATATGACTAAAACAGAGTTTATTAATTTTTGTAAAAAGTGTTGGGAACAGCCTCATGGATTCGTAGTGTTAGATTTAACTAAGAACCCTAATGATGGTAAATATAGATGTGGATTTGATAACGTTTATATACCACGAGATTATAAAGATTATTATTAAAAATATATTTTTCATTTTAAAATATATTTTACAAATTAATAAAATGGAAGTAGAATTACTTGAAAAGATAGTAAAAAACACTGACCACAAAACTTCATTTCAAATTATCGTAAGCGATAACAAAACAGAGATTAGAACAAGATTTACTCCTCCACTTCTATTAGAAAAAGATAAAGAATATGAAATAGCATTGGTTAATCTTGAAACTTACTATTCATTTCCTAATATTGACGCAAGCAATAACATTTTTGTTTATACACCAGACAATGGTACGTCATGGGTAAAAATAAGAATACCTGAAGGAAGTTATGATCTAGTTGATATTAATGATGTAATTCAACAAGAAATGAGAAAAAAGGGTCATTATGATGCTGTTAATGAAGAATATTATATTAGCATCTCAGCAAATACTAATACTTTAAAGTCTATTCTTGTTGTAGAAAATGGATATCAGGTTGATTTTAACCAACAAAATTCTATTGCAAAAGTATTAGGGTTCTCTCGTGCTAAATATGAACAAGGATTTCATGAATCAGAAAATGTAGTAAATATTCTTAGTATTAATAGCTTATTAGTTAATATAGATTTAATTTCAGGTAGTTATGTTAACGGTTCACAAAGAAATACAATTTATAGTTTTTTTCCAAATGTATCACCAGGATATAAAATTATAGAAAATCCAGTTAATTTAGTTTACCTTCCATTAACATTAAATGAAATACATAATTTAAATGTGACAATTACTGATCAAAATGGAACATTACTCAATCTAAGAGGGGAAAATTTATCAATTAGATTTCATATAAGAGAAGCAAGATAAATATAAAAATGACAAACTATATTAATGCAAAAATAAATATATCAGACGGACAAAAGGAAAAAATTTTACATTCTTTTAGAAACAAAGCTCCAGCTAGTATTCGTTTAAAACATGAGGATATTCATGGTAATGATGTAATAGCATTAACCAAATCTCAAGTAAATAAACTTACAAAAGCTTATAAATCTGGTAAGGGGGCAACGTTTAGAATGTCAACTAAACAACTTAAGCATAATATGAAAGTAGAAGGTGGATTTCTTGGAATGTTGGCAGGATTAGCTTCATCAGTTCTACCTACATTAGCAAGGACCGTTTTACCTGCTTTGGGAGTTGGTGCACTATCTGGGTTAGCATCTTCAGGAGTTCAAAAAGCAATGGGTAATGGTCTATATCTTAAGAAGGGTGGTTGCGTCTGTCAAGTAGAAACTGATGGTAAAGGTTTATTTCTTGGTCCAGCTAAAGGTAAAGGATTAGGTTCCGTTGGTGATGGATTGTATTTAAAACAAGGTGGTAAAATTTATGATGGAAAAGGTCTTCTTTTAGGGCCTAATAGTCCATTTGCTAATATTCCTATATTAGGTGCAATATTGTAAATTAAAAAATATGAATGTGCATAAATTTGGAAATGGAAAACATAAAATAATTCAACCAAAAACTATTTTTTGGAAACCTGTAGAAGCTAAGTATCCAGCTAAAAAAGTTAATCCTGTTACATGGGATGTTTTTACTCAACAACCGTTAGTAATAGAAGGAGGGCAAACGAAGACGATAGCCTTAGGTATGGGCTTCAATATGAGTAAAGGTTTTGTTTTAGCTTCTCTATCTTATAATCTTAAACTCAATCAATTATCTATTACAAATGAAGTTACATTAGAAGAGGTGGATGACATGGTTGCAACAATTACAAACAACTCTGGTAAAATAAAAAAAATACAAGAAAACACCTTTTTGTGTCGTCTTTACTATTCTATTTAAAAAATAAGTTGCTGTTAATAAAATGGAACTAAAAGAAAAGATTTATCCAGAGTTACCAGAAGCACGAAATATACCAAATGCACCATCATTAGAGCCAGTAATAACTGCAAGAGATAACGGTCAATCATTCAGGTTACAAAAGATATCAGAAATTCAGACTTTTCTAGAAAAAGAAGTTAAGGAAAGAGAGCAACTAAGTAAAAAATACATGAAGATTAGTAAGAATGTGGACAATGTAGAAGCTGGACTAACCGTTATAGCACTAGGCGCAGGAGCAGGGGGAATCGCTTTACTATCAACCGTAGTAGCGATACCTGCAACTATGGTTCTAGAAGGCTGTGCTTTAGTTGTTGGGTTAGCCGCTTTAGTAGGTAAGTTTGTGGTTAGAAGAAGCAGAACAAAATCTGAAAAACATCTTCAGATTAAGATGTTAGCTGATTCAAAGCTAAACACACTACTTACACATATATCAAAAGCAATAACTGACAACAAAATAGATCATTCAGAATTTACTTTAATTATGGAAGAATTGGAAAAATATAAACAAATGAAGGAAGAAATTAGAAGTAAAACAAAGAAAAAAAGCAAGCTAGAGGAATCGGAGAGTTTAATAGAGAAGGGGCGAATAGAAGCACGGGAGGAATTCAGAAGACTTGTAGAAAGGCATTCAAATTTAAACTAAAACCGCCTAAGTTTAAGTGTTCTTGTGCATGTGAGATAGACAATACAAATTAAAAAATTTTTTTACTTTTTAAAAAATGTCATTTTTAAAGATAAAAGACCCTTTTAAAAGGGAACAAACAGTAAAAGAATTTCTTGCACTGAAGAAAAGAATTCATGATAATCAGCTTGCAGAAAAAACAGGTGAAATTGAATTACAAACAGACCTTTCAAAGTTTTTTAGACCTATTACAGAAACACAAAAAGCTACAACAAAGGAGATTACAGAAGGGCTTAAACCTATTAAAGAGGGGATTGAACAGTTACCACAGACTATTTCGTTTCAGGCATTTCCTTCTATAAAAGCTCAAGAAAAAGAGGGTCTTACTGATGAAGAACTTAAAGAAATATTTAAGTATTCGCAAATGGATGATGATGAAGAGCCATTGTTACTTATTGGACCACTTGCAGCAAAGCAACTAAGAAGATTTACAAATAAGGATGAAGCCGATACAACTTATGGATTATATGACAAAAAAGGTAAATTTTATATTGGTAATATGGAAACAATAATTTTAGGAGATGATCTTTTATTTGAAAATAAAACTTATGAAGGCACTCCCGGTCTGTGGGAGTTAATTGTAGCTAAAAAACCGGATGAAGATAAATATACTGACGAGGATTTTGATAATTACAAGGAGATAATGATAAAATCTGGCACTCTTCATCGAGATAATAACCCAAAAAGTAAATTTCCAAAAAGCGGTAAATCATATAAGTGGAATAACATGCTTAGACATATTTGGAATGATTCAGTCATTGGAAAAGGAATTATGGTTATTCCATCTGATCCTAATGCACTATTAGAAAGATTAGACCTCTTAATGGCGAGTAAAGGAGCTGGTAATACAGGTGTAAGAAATGAGCTTGTAAGTATTTGTGATGAATTAAAAAGACAGCGTATATTAAATGCAAAAACTTATAAAAAATTAATGTCTATACTATAAAAATGATTACATCACAAAAGAGAGGATTTAAAAGAAATTATGCTTATGGAGGAGCAGGAATATTTGATACTTTAGCCAATTTTTTTACAAAACTCTTTACAAGCAGTGCAGCTAAACAAATTGCATCTTCAGCAGTTGATGTTGGTAAGAGTGTAGCTAAGGAAGGAGCAAAGAAAGCGTTAGAGGTTGGAAAGACGGCAGCAATTGATGCAGGTAAAAAGTTAGTTCAAAAGGCTTTAACACCAAAATCTAAAAAGATTTTAGAAAAATATACTCAAAAGCCTACTACAACAACACAACCTGCAATGCAAAATATTAATACTTTAATAGATGGTAGTGCAATTGCTATTCAAGATTTAGTTAAGAAATTAAATAGTAAGGGTTCCGGAGTTAAAGTATTATAAATTAAAGTTAAGTTAAGTAAAATATTATATTAAATAAAAAGAATGACTAATCTAAAATTTAATTTAACGCATTATGAAAAATACAATACAAAAAAGGTTAGTATCCTTTATGCAAATTTAAAACTTGATGAAGATTGTGAAGTATTAGATAGCAGTGATACAAATTATGATTATAAAAAGGTTGTTTTAAAATTGTCACCTGAAAAAGCTGATATCATTAAGGAATTTGAAGAAGATATAAATCAATATCTAAAAAAAAATAATATACCAAAGGTAACCATACTTTACGGAAATAGAATTTATCTAAAAATGAAAAAAAACCTTTCAGTAGAAAAAATTAAAAATATTAAACTTAAGGGTGTGTATGTAGATGATGAAAACAAGTCATTCCCTCAACTATGGGCAAATTAAATTAAACAATTATAATTTGACTTAAAATTATAATTGCATATAATAAAAATGGATATTTTAAATATTAAAGCACCAATTTTTAAAGACGACAGTATTGATGAATATGAATATTATGAATATCTGCCTATTACAGGGACTAATTTTGACAATGATGGAGGAAATATTAGGATTGATATTGAAACTCAAGATATTTTTTATCATCCTTCAGAATCATATTTAGAAGTTGAAGGTAAATTAGTAAAAAATGATGGAACTGATTATGGAGCTGCCGATGCAGTTACCTTAATAAATAATGGAATAATGTATCTGTTTAAAGCTATCAGATATCAACTTAGTGGACAAGAGATAGAATACAATATTTACCCTGGTACGACAACAACAATGCTTGGGTTGTTAAAATACCCGGATGACTTTTCTAAATCACAAGGGTTAAACCAACTGTGGTATAAAGATACTACTGGAACAGCTAATGCTGATGATAATATAGGTTTTAAGATAAGAAGAGATTATATTTTTAGCTCAAATCCGGTTGGAACATTTAGTTTTAGGATACCACTAAAACATATATTTGGTTTTTGTGAAGATTATACCAAAATTTTATATGGTATGAAACAAACTTTAACCTTAACAAGAGATAGTAATGATGACGCAATTTTTAGAGCTGGTGGTACAGATGCTGGTAAGGTTGTATTAAGTAAAGTATCTTGGTTTATGCCGCATGTAACACCAGAAGATGGTCATAAGATGGAACTTTTTAAATTTATTGAGAAGAAAGAAAAATTTCCTGTTGGATATAGAATGATACAAAGTGATAATATTTCTGTTCCACAATCAACCAATTTTACTTGGAGGTTAGCATCTAAATCTTCACCTGAAGTACCAAGGTTTTTAATTATTGGTTTTCAAAATGGAAGAAATGAAGACCAGGAACAAAACCCGGCTATATTTGACAACTTTAGAGTTAATAATATTTATGTAATGTTAGGTTCAAAAAAATATCCAGTATATGATTATAATATAGATTTTAATACTAATAAAATTAGTAGAATATATAGTGAGGCTGCTTCATTTAGAAAAAAGTTTTTTAACATGGATGAATTAGTATCAAACCCTAATATTACTCCTTCAGATTACAAATCCCTTTATCCTTTGTTTGTGTTTGATTTAAGTAAACAAAGTGAAAGACTTAAGTATTCTGTTACTGATATTCACGTTAAAGCAGTATTTGCAGCAAATCCACCACCAGATGCTGTAGCTTATTCAGTTTTACTTAGTGATAGACTAATTAACTTCCAGAGTGATGGAAATAAAATGAGTGTAGTGTATTAAGTAAATTTTTACTTAAATAAAATGAAAAAGATTGCTGATTTTAAGAAAATATTAACAGATAACAATATTAAGTGGTATTCCTATTGGAACAAGAAAAAGTATATTGATGTTTTAAAAAAGCATGATTTGTATCCTGAAGAGGAAGAAAAAAAATTTTTAAAAAAAATTCCTAATTATGAAAGATTAAAGGATATTGCTAAAAATCCAAAAAGGGTTACCTTAAAGGATGTTGAAACTGAAGAGGTGAAAGAGTTTCCATCGATTTACAAGGCTAGTAAGTATATTGATAGATGTCCACAAACGATTGAAAATTGGAATGGTAGAGTATGGAATAGTAAATATAGAATTGATATTCTTCAGTGAGTAATTTTATTATTTATAAAAAAAATAATAAAATTTGACTTAAGGAAATAAATTTATATTTAAAAAAAATGGATCGTCAATTTGATAGATACAATGTTGAAGGATTAAGAAATTTAGCAAGGGAAAGGGGATTAAGAAGATACTCAAGACTTAGACGTGATGAACTAATAACTCTTTTGATTAATACGGGACCCTCAATATTAGATAGAGACATAGATACTATTGATGCACCAATATTACAACCAACGCCCTATATACCACCACCAACCAGGCAACAAACTACTTCAGTTAATGATTTGCTAAGGAGCTTAGAAAATGTAAGAGTAGAACAACCAAGTATAACACCTGAACTTAATGCTTTAAAAAATAAATTAAAAAGTATATATGATGAAGAAAGAGAGGAAAAAATAAAATTATTTCAAAATAGGTCTGCCTTAGATAATTATGCAACTGAACATAAAATAGACAGTATACCCGTTAAGACATTACAAGAGTTTTTAATGTTTACAAGACCGACAATTGAAAATCTTTTAAGAAGCATGCATAGTCATAAAGTAAAATTAAATCTTCAATGTTTTATGGAAAGAGGAGAGGGTAATAATAGACAAATAGTAAAAGCAAATTTTTCTTCTGGTAGTTATGAGATTTTCTTTGAAGGAACTAATGTAGAAGAAGTATACGAAAAAATGATGGAAAGAATTATAGAAAATTTTATTAAATTTACTTCAATGGGCAGTGGTTGGTCGTTTAATAGTGTGGTTCATTTAAAGTTACATAGTGTTATTTATGAACCATTAAGAGCAGGTGGATGGTTACCTTTACCTAAGTGGATTGCTAATAAAAATGCGTGTATTAATATGAAAAGTGAGAATGATGAATGTTTTACAGATTGTATTTTGAGACATTTAAATCTAAAAGAAAAAAATAATGAAAGAGTTGATAATGATTTAAAATCAAAGAAAAATAGCTTAAATATGAAAGGAATTAAATATCCTGTTTCTTTACAGGATATAGATAAGTTTGAAAGACAAAATCCAACAATTAGCGTTAATGTTTTTGGGATAGTAGAAGGTAAGAAAAAAATCAAACGTATTAGAGTTATAAAAAGTTTAAAAGAAAATCATATAAATTTGTTATATATTGAAGATGAAGAAGAAAAAACACATTATGTTTTAATAAAAAATATTAATGCTTTACTGAGAACACAAACTGCCTCTAATAATAATGTAGAGTATTGTATGCTTTGTATGAATCATTTTGGTAGTAAAAAACTTTTAGAAGAACATATGAAGCGTTGTGAAGATCATGATGGAGTTGATATAATTATGCCTAAGTTTGATCCAGAAAATCCTGAAAAAATTTTTATAAAGTTTGAAAACTATTGTAGAAAAATTAAGGTACCATTTGTAGTTATTCCTGATTTTGAATGTATATTACAAAAAATAGAACCACAACAAAAAAGTAATACTATTGAAACACAAAAGCATATACCTGTAAGTTATAACTATTTAATTTGTCCTTTTAATGATAAAATTATGAAACCAGTATTAAGAGGATATGTAGGTGAGGATGCCGAAAAACATTTTATAGATACTTTAACTAAGGATGTTAAACAACTTTATAAAGAATTTTATGAAAACCCTGTAGAAATAGAAAAATTAACTGAAGATAAAGTTAGAAAACATAAAAATGAAGTAAAATGTTGGATATGTGGTGGTAAATTTACTCATGAAAATTATAAAGTAAGAGATCATTGTCATTTTACTGGTGAGTATAGAGGTGCCGCACATAATGATTGTAATCTTAAAGCAAAAGTTCCAGATTTTATACCTGTTATCTTTCATAATTTATCTGGTTATGATGCACATATTTTTATTAAGTATCTTGGTAAAACTAGTGGTAGAATTGATTGTTTACCTAACACAGAAGAAAAATATATTAGTTTTACAAAAAATCTAAAGGTAGGAAATAAACATATTAAATTAAGATTTCTTGATAGTTTTAAGTTTTTAGCTAGTAGTTTAGAAAAAATTGTAGAAAATTTAAAAGGTGAACATTTTAAAAATTTAAAGTATTATTTAGAAAATCATCGTGGTGGTTATACAGAAGAAAAATTAAAATTGTTAAGTAGAAAGGGCATCTTTCCTTATGAATGGATGGATAGTTTTGATAAATTAAAAGAAACACAACTACCACCTATAGAAGATTTTTATTCAAGCTTAAATGGAGAAGGAATTTCAGAAGAAGATCTGGCACACGCGTTAAAAGTGTGGGATGTTTTTGGATGCAAAACTATGTCTGATTATTTACAACTATACAATGAAACAGATGTTGTACTTTTAGCCGATGTAATGGAAAACTTTAGATTTTCTATGCATAAAGAATTTGGTTTAGATCCTGCTTGGTATTATACTTTACCTGGATATGGATGGGATGCTATGCTTAAGGTAAGCGAAATAAAATTAAAAAAACTTACTGATATTAATATGCTTAACTTTTTTGAAGCATCAAAAAGGGGTGGTGTTTGCATGACAAGTATTAGACATTTTGAAGCAAACAATAAGTATATGGGTGATGAGTATGATTCAACAAAACCTAGTATATATGGGATTTATATTGATAAAAACAGTCTTTATCCTTGGGCTATGAGTAAGCCTTTACCTGTAGGCGGTTTTAAATGGATGACAGAAGAAGAATTAAATAACTGGGAAAAATATCCGTGTACCCTGGAGGTTGATTTGGAGTATCCAAAAGAGTTACATGATTTGCATAATGAAATGCCTTTAGCAGCAGAAAAATTAAAAGTTAGTAAAGTAGAAAAGTTAATACCAAACTTAAATGATAAGGAAAAATATATACTTCATCATGAAGCTTTAAAGACTTACCTGAGATTAGGATTAAAAATTAAAAAAATACATCGTGGAATTAAATATCAAGAGAGTACCGCTATTAAAAAATATGTTGATAAGTGTGTGGCTTTAAGAACACAAGCAAAGAAGGATAAAAATAAATTTTTAGATAATTTATGGAAGTATGCAATGAATTCTGTTTTTGGTAAAACCATGGAAAATATAAGAAATAGAGTAAACATAGAATTAGTTAATGGAGAAAATAGTGAACGATTTAGAAAGTTAACAGCAAAACATAACTTTCATAATCATACTATATTTGATGAAAATTTGGTTGCTGTTCATATGAAAAAAACATGGATAAAATATGATAAGCCAATTTATTTAGGAGTAAGCATACTTGATATTAGCAAAACAACTATGTTAGAAGATTATTATAACTATTTTAAAAATAAATTTGGTGAAGATAAAGTATTTATGTGCTATACTGATACTGATAGTTATGTTTTAAAAATAGAAACTGAAGATTTGTATGAAGATTTAAAAGAGGATGCTGATGATTTGTTTGACTTTAGCAATTATCCAAAAAATCATCCATTATATAGTGATAAAAATTGTAATGTGTTAGGTAAATTTAAGGATGAAATGGAAGGAAATCTTTTAACTGGATTTGTAAGTCCAGGAGCAAAAACTTATGCTATGAAAAAATTTATCTTAAAAAAGGATGAAGAAGGTAAAGCAGTAACTGATAAAGATGGTAAATTTATTTATATTAAGCCTATTGAAGCTAAAGATAAAGATGGTAAACAAATTTATAAAACAAATGAGAAAGCAGAAACTAAAAAATGTAAAGGAGTTAAAAAGTCTGTAATAAAAAAAGACCTAAAATTTAAAACTTATAAAGATTGTTTGGATACTGAAAAAGATTTTTGTGTAACTATGGGAGGAATAAAAAGTAAACTTCATGAATTAACAACTATAAAAATGAAAAAAATAGCTTTAAGTTTTGAAGACGATAAAAAGGGGTTGATACTGAGGGATGGAAGTTATAGAACATTATCATGGGGTCATTATAGCTTACAAGGATTAACAGAAGAAGAAAGAGAAATGTATGAAGCACAGGGAGCAAGACCAAAAACAAATTAATAAAAATTTTTATTTGTTGTATTGTAACAAATAAAAATAAAATTTTTTGATTTTGTTGTTTTTGTTTAATTAATAATATAATGTAATAAGATGGAAATTTTAACTGAAAATAATTTAGAATTAAGAAGTATTTTATTTACTAAATGCAATTGTTGTAATGGTGATTTAGAGAGAATATTTAAAGAAAAACAAAAGTATCTTAAAAAAAAGTGTGAAGAATGTAAGTATAGACATAATATATTGCCGGAATATCAAAGATCTTATGGAGCACCTTGTACATGTATTTACGAAAGAAAAGATTTTCTATATATAAATTGTAAAAATTGTTTGACACCAACATGTATTAAATGTAAAAAAGAAATAGAAAGGGAAGATAAAAATGGAAAATGTTTAGGAAATGACTGTAATAAAAATTTTATTTGTGAAAATTGTTTACCTAGATCGAAAAGATCAGAAGGATTTTCTTATGATTGGAAATATTCATCACCTCAAGAAAAATTAAATTTTTATGGAGTAAAAGAACTTAAAATATTAGCAAGAAATAAGGAAATAAAAAAATGTTGGTCTTATCGTAGAGATGATTTATTAGAAATTTTATCACCTCTTGTAATTAAAGAGGATTTTCCAATAGAGAAAAAATATTAAATATAATTTTTCGTTTCACCTTAAGCAATGATTTGCGTTATGATGTTATGCAATTAAAATCAAAATCTTAAGCCACCTACTAGTTCATCAGTTCGTTGAGCAATGATGTAATGATGCACCCGGTTGATGGGGGGTTTGTCTTGAGCAACTCAGTGACAGAAGCAATGATGTAATGATGATGAAATTTTTTTTTTTTTTTTAATTTTTTTTTTTTATCCATTGCGTGACGCGTTGGTTGACTCAGTAACTCAGTAACTCAGTAACTGAAGCAATGAGATGATGGGGAGGTTAAGCGATTAACTGATGTAAGTGATTGTCTTGAGCAACTCAGTAACTCAGTATTTTAGTATCTTGATTGTGGGATGATGATGATGAATTTTTTTAAAATTAAATTTTTTTTTTTTTTTTTTTTTTTTTTTTTTTTTTTTAAATGAAAATTTTTCATCTACTGAGTGGGGGGGTTGATATGTTATAATAATTGAATTAAAGGTAAAAGGATTAAGATAGAGGTTAGTTTGATTTAATTATGAATGCTTCACCTATTGGTTTTGTTAATTTTATGAGCAAGCGGATGACGTAAACAGTTTAGTTGGTTAAAGATTTCATGAGCATGTGATTTTAGAGGGCGTGTTACATGAAATTTTGGTGAAGCTTAATCGTGTGCGTATATGGGGGGGGGGGTTATGGGGTGTGAGCTAGATCGAGTAGTATCAACTCTACTCGGGATTATGTTGTAAACGGTTAAAAGATCATTAAAATTTCAAACATGAGGTAAGGGCCTCATTCATGCACAGATCAGAAATAGATTTAACTCTTTTACCAGACGACAAAATTTGAGACAGCTCCGTGATGAAAGCACTTGCAGACGCAAATCAGATGTATCTCAAATTATGGGATTTTGTCTGCGAAACAGTAGGAAACATTCTGGAAAAAGGAGAAAATGCTGCTGACCAGAATTTTCTTCTTTTCTCACAATGCTTTCAAAAAGCTTTCTCCATCAAGGTCTTTAAAACTCAGGATTTTTTGGTACAGGGTTCATGTTATAAAACATAAACTGTAATCTGGGCAATAAATAAAACCTATTCATTTCTGTGCTGAAAATTTGTCACTTCTTTAACCCTTTACAAAACAATCCCGGGTTTTCATGACCCTGGTGACGAGGCCTTTTGAAAACATTGTGGGAAAAGAAGAAAATGCCGGTGACCAGCATTGTCTTCTTTTCCCGCAATGTTTTCTTCCCTTATAAAGATAAATTTCAATTTTTGAGTCATATTTAATTTGTTGTCTGCAAATGCTTTCAATTTGTACAAGTCTAAAATTTTGTCGTTTGGTAAAGATTGAACTCTGCGCTGCATGCACATATCCCCTTTTGAAAACATTGTGGGGAAAAAAGAAAATGCTGGTGACCCGCATTGTCTTCTTTTCCCGCAATGTTTTCTTCCCTTATAAAGGCAAATTTCAATTTTTCAGTCATATTTAATTTATTGTCTGCAAAATGCTTTCAATTTGGACAAGTCTAAAATTTTGTCGTTTGGTAAAGAGTGAACTCTGCGCTGCAAGCACATATCTTTGGACCGACATCCGAGGCTGTTGGAGCACATTTGAAAACAAATGAAGAAAAATTGGATACAATTTCTTCATCTCACACAGTATTTTCTTGGTAAGTTCTGTTTGTATAAAACAAAGTATTCAAGACACTGGCAATAAGGTAAAAGAGTTTCTTCACCCTTAACCTGTTAAATAAGTGAAATGAAACTTTCAAGCTGATAGTAAAAACCCAAATATTATTAAATGCCATTTAAAAATTATTTTTTAGGGGGGTGAAAAATCTCCTTATCGGACATTGTAGATCTAAGATCAGACAGCACATTCTGTGCAGTCTGATCTTGATCTACACTGTCCGCAAAAAGGTCTTTGAGTTGCGCTTAGCAGCCTGAGGGTTAATTCTTTACCTCCTGAAAGAAATTGCAGCAGACAACATTATCCCTTTCCCAAACGACAAATTTTAGCCCCTTCAAAATTGAAAGCATCTGCAGACGACAAATTTGAAAGTGGTACAAATGAACCTAAGGTTTTTTGACAGGGTAGAAAACATTGTGGGAAAGGAAGAAAATGCTGGTTACCAGCATTTTCTCCTTTTCCCACAATGTTTTCAAAAGGCCTCTTCCTCAGGGACGTGAAAACACAGGATTGTTTGGTAATGGGTTAAAGAACTATCTGAAAAACAAAACTAAGACATGCTCCAGCAGAAGGGGTTTTATTGTATCTCTTTGATGCATTATACCAAGCAAATCGTCATATAATTATGGATCCATAAAATCATTTGGTCTGGCAGCTGACTGGATCATGAGGTGGATTGGTCCTTTGACCTACAGAAAATTGGCCATTAGCAAAAACTTTTGACCCAGGTCAGCTAATCTTCTTTGTATTCATTTCATTCCCGTCAAGAGCTTCTCATTACATCTTCTTGAAACAATACTCACCATTAGGGGCTGACCTTGGGGAAGTGCCAATTGGACCAATGAAAGAAATGTACTCCTTAGTTCCTGTTGTGTTCAGTGAAGACGAGGTGTTGTAACGGGAATTTAGGGACCTTAAGAAGTCTTCATCCAGGAAAAGGGACCCCATAGATCCATATCTGAAAGTATTAGAAACAACAGAATATAATAAATATGAATTTGGGAAATGTCATACAAGAAAACCATGTCCTGAAACCATGAACACCAAATTCATTGTCGTATGGGCTTGTATGGTAAAGTTTTATGCTTAACCCTTAGAGTGCCGAATAAACCTACCAGACATTTTAATCCTAGAAATATGAGCCAAATAATTGCAATTTAATGGTTGCTTTTGACTACAATGATTCATCAAAGCGGACAGTGTAGATCAAAGATCAGGATGCATGTTTTCTGCAGCCTGATCTTGATCTACACTGTCCACAGATACAACTATAGTCGTGAAAGGCGCTTTAAGGGTTAAGCTGGTTTCACTATTATTCATAAGTTACTTCCCTAATTGATGTAACAATAAGGGGAAGTAAATGTGAATATTTGATCACCAGAAGAGAGAGGGGTTATCTTCCATAACGCTACAACTATAACCTACGTTGCGTCTTCAGGATCATTAATCCTTTACCAAACAACAATCATTCAGACTGGTCCAAATTGAAAGCATTTGCAGACGACAAATTAAATGTGGCTAAAATGATTGCATTTGTTACTGAAGGGTTAGAAAACATTGTGGGAAAAGGAGAAAATGCTGGTTACCAGCATTTTCTCCTTTTCCAACAATGTTTTCGAAAGGGTTCTTCCTCAGGGTTGTTAAAAGTCAGGATTGTGTGGTAATGGGTTAAGCAGTTTTTATCCTTTTAGTCAGATAATTATGTTTGATGCTTGTACTAGTTTGATATTCCAAAAATCAGTCCTTCATAGCTTAGTGTTAGAAGCATTGACTTCTGAATTACACAGCCTTGTTCAATCCCTGCTGGCAGTCCTAGTCACATGGGAGTAACCTTGGGCAAGGCATTTCAAAACTATAGCCAAGCAATTGAAAAAGACAGGGAGTACATAAGAGAGCTTTAGCTGTCACATGACCAAAATTTTAATCAAATTAAAACACCATTTAAGCAAACATAACATTTAAACAAAATAAGTATAAATAAAAGAAATAGCTTCAGTGGTAATGTCTAATAGCTTTCATTAAAATGAGGTGCAAAAATTTGACAAGCTTCACTAATAAAAGGGGAATTAATTCAACATCAAACAGGGCCTGTATTCACCAAACATTCTAAATAACATTCTTAGTCTTATTTGTCCGTGGCTGTGAGGTAGTGCGTCGGCCTCGTAACCATAAGGTCCTGAGTTTGATACCCTGGAGCAGGTGTCAACTTTGGGCTTTATGCATTGTCCCACACATTTGGCGTTAGTACTGATGTAGTTTCCAGGAAGCAGAATCGAGAGAGGTTAGAATAAGTTGTAAGAACGTGTTTCTCAATCAATGTAAAATACATTATGTTTAAACTAAACTAGTCTTATTCTCCAAGATTTTCTAAAGTTGAAAGTAACACAACTTCTGATTGGCTAAACCAAACGGTTAACCCGATCAGAAGTTGTGTTACTTTCTAATTTAGAAAAGTCTTGAGAATAAGACAAAGAACGTTCTTAACTCTTTACCACACAAGCCCGGCTTTTAACGACCCTGCAATAGAAGCCTTTTAAAAAAAACATTGTGGGAAAAGGAGAAAATGCTGGTAACCAGCATTTTCTCCTTTTCCCACAATGTTTTCTACCCTTCCCAAAACAAAGTTCAATTCTTTGATAACATTTACTTTGTCGTCTGCAAATGCTTTCAATCTGGGCCAGTCTAAAATTTTGTCGTTTGGTAAAGGGTTAAGAAAGGATGGTGAATTATAACGGACCCTGATCTATTTATTACCTGGAATCACTGGTTCCCACTAAGTGCTGGATACTCATAATCCTATCCATGTCCTTATCGTCAATCTGTGTGACTGTGTTACTGGCCGCTTGGGCCACTCTCTCATTTTTGTCACACTCCTACAAAACAATAAACTGGCCATTTACCACATGATTCTGTCTTTTTACAATCCTAAGAAAGAAGCTTTTAAAACATTGTGGGAAAAGGAGAAAATGCTGGTGACCAGCATTTTCTCCTTTTTCCACAATGTTTTTTACCCCTTACAACAACAGATCACATCACTTTAACCCATTACCACAAAATGATGAATTTTAATGCCCCTGGGAAATAAGACTTTCGAAAACATTGTGGGAAAAGGAGAAAATGCTGGTAACCAGCATTTTTCTTTCTCCCTTAACCCTTAGGCTGCTTATCGCGACCCAACGACCTTTTGCGGACAGCGTAGATCAAGAACAGCCTGCACAGAACGTGCAGTCTGATCTTTGATCTACACTGTCCAATAAGGAGATATCTTTCCTCCAAAAATACCTTTGAAACAAGAAAGTTTTGGGCTTCTACTATCTACTATAAAGTTTCATTTCTTTTATTCAGCAGGATAATGTTTTCTTACCTTTCAGAAACAAATTCAATTATATGAGCCACATTTATTTTGTCGTCTGCAAATGCTTTGAATTTGGGCCTGTCTAAAATTTTGTCATCTGGTAAGGAGATAAAGCCAAAAATGATTTGTCTTTTGCAAATGCTTTCAGTATTGACAAGCAAAACTTTGTAGTCTAGCAAAGATTTAGATGAAAATGAAGAATAAGTTATTCTGTCCATTTCTTAGCCTGAAAACATTTAAATTGCCTTAGCAGTAAATTCCTAAGTAGTAATTATACACAAGTGAAATTAATTGAAAAAATAAATATCTTTTAAAAAGACAGACGGCGTAAATGTGCCAGCAAATTGGCAGGGGCCCTTAAAATAAACATGTCTAAATTTTTGACCAATCACAAATTTTTATTCATTCATTTGTTATCAGTACCAAAAAGTATGTCAAAAAACAGCACTTTTGTCTACGCCGAAAAATTTTGAAATACAACAACAACAAAAAATCATATCTAATATTCATATCCAAAAGCTAATTGATGAAATCAAAGGATGTAGTACAACTCAATTAATGAACAAATGAAATTATGAGAAATTAAAGCTCAGTTTCCATCTAAAAAAAAAAAATTGATGTATTCTAATACTGTTGTACAACTTTATTTCCTTTACAAAAAGACGACATTTTAAAAATCACAGTTGACCATTTACAATACAATCCCAGTTCTAACAATCCTTTACAAGAAAGCATCTGAAAACATTGTGCCCAACATTGTTTTTTTCCTGTTTCAAAGACAAATTTTATCATTAGAAGCTACATCATAATTCATAATGTGTCATCTGCAAAAAAGAATGATTTCTAATTGGACCAGTCTAAAATTATGTTGTTTGGCACAAACTTAAAGCTCCATAAAAGATTCCCTGCAATATGATGTAAGGACCAAATTCTAAATATACTGACTAAAATGAATCACTCACAGAAGACCTCCTGTCTTGGAAGACCCTCTATAGGCTACCTATATCGTGGTCCTTTTATGGCTTATTTTTTACCAATTTACTCAACTTTTATCAATGCTCGGAAAGAAGCCTTTTGAAAACATTCTGGGGAATGAAGAAAATACTGGTAACCAGCATTTCACTCTACAATGTTTTCACTGTTTTCTACCCCTCCAAAACCAAATATCAATTTTTCAGACATATTTGTCATCTGCAAAATGCTTTTAATTTGGGAAAGTCTAGAATTTTGTCGTTTGGTAAAGAGTTAAATAAGTAGGAGTAATAATATGCGCACACGTCTGAAGGAAAGGAAAACACCAATGGGCCTTGCTCTGGCAAAAGGGGCTTAATACATGTTTGATGCATGATACCATGCAAGCCATCACATCATTATGGTTCCATAATAGTCACTTTTTTGTAACACCGGCTTAATCATGACGTAGACTGGTCCTTGAACATACAGAAAATTGAGAGATACCGAAAAGTTTCAGCCCAGGTCACCCAGACTGGGCAGGCTGACCTGGGCCTATACTTTTCGCAGATGCATTAAGCCCGCTTTTCACAGAGCATGGCTCACATTTTTTTTTTCCCATAGAAAAACTTGAAAAAAGGAGCAATTGCTTCTTTCAGTGATGTTGCTCAAATAACAGTTTTTGTTTTTGACAGGGTGAAACCAGAGGAGACAATGCTGGTTGTTTACCTGCATTTCTGCTTTTCAGACAGAGTTCTCAAAAGCCTTCTCTCTGAATATTTTTTAAAAAAATTGATAGCTTAATTCAAGATTAAAAGTATTTTGTGAACAATTTACCAAAAAATTTAGCATGTTTGGTTATTCATTACTCTGAAAAATAATTAAACTTTTTCAAAAAAAAAATTTTTTTTTTAAGTTTTTTGTGAACAATTTACCAAAAAATTTAGCATGTTTGGTTATTTATTACTCTGAAAGATAATTTTTTTGAAGAAGTTTCATTATTTTTCTTCTTTTTTGAACATGTTAAATTTATGTACCTTTACCAAATTACAGTTTGAAATTAATATGAGCATAAAACTTAGTATTTATAAAAGTTATAATCATGCATAAAGATTATCAGATGATGATTATTAATTACATAATTTTACCTTGGATAATGTGTCACAAGTATATACTCAAAAAGACAGCAACACAAATTAGGTACAATGTATATGATTTTCTAAAATGTATATGTACAGGGTGTTTCATAATATCTGCCACCATTACAAAGTTTTATATCTTTTTAGTTAATTAGGATAAAACAATGATATGTACACCCTTTGAAAGCTTATATATTAAAATTTTATTTGACTAATAAAGTATGGGAAAACATCAATGTCATAACGTCATTTATGACGTCATTTCCTGTGGTCAGTTTTCCAAGATGGCGCCAACTAAGGATCACTGCAAAGAAATTGTTAAATTATATTATGAAACTAAATCACCTATTACAGTGATTAGAACTATGCAGAAAAGGTATCCAGATGTAGGTAAACTTGATAAAAAACAGATACATAGAATTGTAAAGCGATTTGAAGTTATGGGCTCAATTGAAGATGGGAGACACAATAATCTGGGTCGCCCTAAGTCCGTGCGGAATGAAGCGACAATTGAACAGGTTAAAGCGGTGATCACAGAAACACCAAGAAAATCTGTTAGAATGGTATTTGGAGATATTACTAACATTGCCAGCCATTCAAGTGTTTACAGAATGCTAAAATATGATTTAAAACTGACTCCATATAAAATTTCTATTATGCAACACCTCAAACCAACAGATATCGAAAGCAGGTTGTCATTTGCAAGATGGGTAAAGGAAAATGATGATATCGTGGGACAGATATGGTTCTCGGATGAAGCCCACTTTTATCTAAATGCACAAGTGAATAAGAAGAATTCCATATTTTGGGGAACTGAAAAGCCAGAATTTTATATTGAAAAACCTCTCCACTCTGAGAAGGTTACAGTGTGGGCGGCATTAAGTTCTGAGGGCATAATTGGCCCTTTTTTTTTTGAGGATGAGGATGGAACTGTGGAGACTGTAAATCAAGACCGCTATTTAAATATTCTTAAAAACAAATTTCTACCAGCTTTGAGACGTAAGGGAATTGATATAAACACCACATGGTTCCAGCAGGATGGTGCAACTCCTCATACAGCTAGAAATGTGATTGACTGGATACAAAAGACCTTTGGTGATAACTTCATTTCATTGAAAACAGATATTGAGTGGCCACCACACTCCCCGGATTTAAGCCCACTTGATTTTTTCCTCTGGGGATACCTTAAAGACAGGGTCTATAAGCACTCCCCACAGACCACAACTGAACTTAAAACTGCAATCAAGAGAGAAATGAAGATCATAAGCAGTGAGACATGTGCATGTGTAATCCGAAATTTCCGGCACAGAGTCGACGTCGTTATTGGCCAGAATGGACGTCATTTAGAACACATTCTATAAAATTGACATTTTAAAGAATTTTGAAACTGCGTGTATTTACAAGGGTAATACCTACATGTTATATATCAAATAAAACTTTATTCTATGTACAATAACATGGTTAAATGTAAAAACACAATTTCTTTTTTATGTTAAAGTTTTTGATGTATAAAATGGTGGCAGATATTATGAAACACCCTGTATATTTAGGAACATAGTTTATTGTCTACAAATTTTGTTTAATCTTAAGTTTTCGATCAAATATTTTTTTCCATTAACTCTTTACAACAAAATTTTAGACTGGTCCAAATTGAAAGCATTTGCAGACGATAAATCAACTGTGGCTCAAAAATTGAAATTTGATTTGGGAAGGGTAGAAAACATTGTGGGAAAAGGAGAAAATGCTGGTAACCAGCATTTTCTGCTTTTCCCACGATGTTTTCAAAAGGCTTTGTCTTCATGGTCGTTAAAAGTCAGGATTGTGTGGTAAAGGGTTAACTCTTTACAAAGTGACACACTATCACAGTTATACTATATTATTAGCTATTTTGTTGATTGTATGCCTGAAAACATGCAATTTCATTTTTCAGTTTGTCTTTTTTTAGATGAATATATGAAATATGATACAGACATTTTACCTTAGATATCAGTTTCAGATTTTCTGGATAATAACTCTGTTCAAGACTTGTCCAAACTGAAAGCATTTGCAGACAACAAATTTAATATGGCCATAATTTCCGGTTTTGTCTCAGAAAGGATAGAAAACATGGTGGGAAAGGAGAAAATGCTGGTTACCAGCATTTTCTCCTTTTCCTACAATGTTTTCAATAGTCTTCTCTTCTGGGGTTGTTAAAACCTGAAATTCTATGGCAATTGGTTAAGCATTTTGCTTTAGCAAATGTTTAAAGAACAAACTGAAGACTATTCAACAATAATAGCAGAAAATTCTCTGTTACACATTCATTAATCACTACACCATTCCTCAATGTTTGAAAATAGTTTCTTTGGCAATTATTGTGCAAAACTTCTAAGGAATTTTGCTTACAGATAAATGGAATGGCTGAGGATATGTAACAGCATACAGATAAATGACAAATTTTAAAGATAATAAAATAAAACAATTTATCTACAACGACACTGTAGGTACCCAGGGTTCTAATATCCATGACACTGGAAACAAAAATTAACAAACATGCCACTTGACCAGTATGACTTTAAACCATCACCATACAAGCTTTTTCAGGCACTCACTATCCATAAGAGCCATGGTCTGTGAAAAGGAGGCTTAATGCATCTGTAAAAGGTCCCTGGTCCGCAGTCAGCATAGGCAAACACGAGTCAAAACTTTTTGCTTCTGGTAAATTTGCTGCGTGTCCAAGGGCCTAAGGATTCAATCGATTCTTAGACAAAATGGGTTGTATGGATCTATAATTATACAATGCTTTGCTTCATATAATGCATCATGGAGAAGCATTAAATCCCCTTTTGCCAGAGCATGGTTCATACATATCCTCAAGCACATTCTTTGCTTGAGTTCACAAGGTAACAGGAAACGTTTGTATTGAATGATAAGGAAATTGTTGTAAGAAACAGAGCAAATGCTTGCATAAAACCATTAAAGCTTTTTTCCCGCCACAAAAATTTCAAAAGTTGTACTGCATGAGTGTGATGTTTTTAATATCTTTAACATAAAATTATGGTGATGAATTAAAAAAATTAAGATGATATATTAATCTTTAGACTGCTAAGCACAACTTTAAGACCATTTGTGGATTGTGTAGATCAAGATCAGACTGCACAAAATGTGCAGCCTGATCTTGGATCTACACCATCCAATATGGAGATATTTTTCCCCAAAAAATTACCCTTGAAAAAGCAAAATCTGGATTTATACTATCAGATTGAATGCTTTGTTTACCTTATTTAGCAGGCTAAGGGTAAAAGCATAACCTACAAAATATCTAATTAACGCTGGACCAAACGACAAAAATTAAGGCTATCCTACCTTATGTTGAAATGATATGCAGATGACACATGAAATGTAACCAAAAAGAAGATTTCTGTCTTTGAAATGTTTTTTTCTGGTAAAAGGAGAAAATGCTACTACCAGCATTTTCCCCTTTTCCTGTAATATTTTTGTAAAGATTATTTTCTCTCGGCTTCTTTAAAACTTAAGATTGTTTGGTGAAGGGTTAAGCAACATTATTACAATCATTATGAAATAAGACATTTTTGCTAGAATCATGTGTAAAGTTTTATCACACTGTGCCAAGACTTGATAGAAAACCAAAGAAAATACTCTAAATGCAAGCCAGACTGCTAACCCTCTTGGCACTGAATAAACTTATCAGACATTTTCAACCTAGAAATATGACCCAAATAATTGCAGTTTTGTGATCCATTTTGTCTACATGTTTCAGTACATTGGACAGTGTACATCAAAGATCAGGCTGCACGTTTTCATTTTTAGCAGTCAAGGAATTTCATATACCAATATACCGTTTTTCACCTAATAAAAGCGCTGGGGGGGGGGGGGGGGGGGCATGCAAAATGCCGACAGGGCACTCTTATTTCACAACCAATTTTTTGGAAATTTAAGTGGTGTCATACAGTAAAGTAAGAACGTATTTTGATGCCGGATTTAGTCAGTGCCGACAGCAAAGCATCACCATTTGGAAAACCATCTGTATTAATGCAGAATATTGATTTTACTGCCGATCATGATTCATTTCGACATTAAATAGCATTCATGGTTAATAATTATGGGACACAAGTTTTCGATACTTCACTTTCTTAAAGTTTTCCAAAGTTAGTTGACAAATTTTGTGTTACAGGAAGTTTGTACTGTTATCAGAAGATTATATAAATTCAGAATGATAGTCAGGTGTTAACGATGGAGATTTGCGAAGTAAGAGGGATTATGTCGATACCATACTGGTAAGTTTATTTATAAAATATCTGTCATCAATAATTTTCGTCAGTCTGAATTTGGAAAGTTTTAGAGAACTTATCTTGTGTTTGGAAGTTTGTCACTCCACTCGTAGATTTCAAACTCAGGTCGTGTGAGGATTGGGGTTGGCCGGAAGCCTCTGGAGTAAGTAATATAGTCGGGGGGGGGGCACTACTATTAGGGCGAGAGCTTTAATTAGGTGAACTATGGTACATGTACCAAAACATTAAGTTTATATTACTAGCTAAATGTAACCTTAGATCATCACCATGTGCAAACAATTCAACCATAAAATTAGGACTGTCATTATCACAAATAATTCATAGCTAAAGTAGATGGTGCAAGAAAAATCCAGCAAAAATAGTTCCATTAAATAGATGTTTCTCTGAGAAATCCAAGAAACATACAAATTTCAGCAATGATTTGTTGTATTTCTGGTATAAATGCATCCATTCTAATTATTCTACAGAATCTTTAGTGTTTAGCCTGTCACTGTTAAAAAATTACATCTTCTAATGTCACAGCAATTGACAGTATGTTAAACACTGCTGGGGAAAAAGGCAATTGCTTGTGAAAGGATTGTTCCTTAACCCTTTCCCAAACAAGCCCTGGTTTTCATGTGTCTGCAGTACAAGTCTTTTGAAAACACTGTGGGAAAAGGAGAAATTGCTCGTAATGAGCAATTTCTCCTTTTCCCACAGTGTTTTCTACTCTCATGGAGAACTTTCTGTCATTTTCATCAAATTTAAAATTGTCGTCTGCAAACTCTTTCAATTTGGACCAGTCTAAAATTCGTCGTTTGGGAAAGGGTTAAATGTTTTCAAAACTTTTGAAAACATTTCCTATAGCAGCCTGTACAGCTTTGTTTTGCTTTTGTGCAAAATGCTTTCATTATGGACATGTACTGTACTGATTTCAGCCATTGCAAACCATTTTTAGTTTGTTTATTTAAAAAGACTTTTATTTAACAGGGTTTTCAACATTATTCCGGTTATATTATGGCAGCCAGACATACTTTCCAGGAGTATCTCATGGCAGCCTGTACAGTAATGGGCTAATAACTGAAACAGACATTTTCTGTCAGTAACAAAATCTAAATATTGCAATTTACCTACGTATTCCTGGGGTGTAGCAAGCCCAAAAAAAAGTGTATGCAAAAGTAATACCAAAGACATAATCCAAGGTGCAAAGTGCCGAGAGAGGGGAGGAGGATTTCCCAGGAGGGTCTTGGGGGTCTCCCCCAGAAAATTTTGAATTGTAGAAGCTCTTTAGTGGCTTGTCTGGTGATGTCTTCTGGCAAATTTGCCTTTTTTGCAAAGTGTATACAATTTCGTTTTTGCATACAGGCAGCTACGCCCCTTTATTCTTAAAACTGGTCGAGGTCAGAATATCTCACAAAGTATGGATAGCACTGTGTATGCAAGACATGAATGCATATCCATGTACATGTACTGTGGTTCATTTCATTTTCTTTCAAACAATGAAGTTCAAATTCATACGAAAGCATAAACGCCAATATACATTATAGATGATACAAATTTCTAAGAGAACACCACTAACTATCCATGAACCAGGTTTGACTGTATCACACCACACCTTACCGTTATAGTAATGAGAGGAGGAGACCTGTCTAACAGTTGTTTAACTGGATAAACTGGGTGCTGAACTATTATTCCTGGGTAATTCTTTAAAAATAAAACATTAGAATAACATAGTAACGTAAACCCAATTATGTAAATGTTATTTTCAGATATATTGCAAGGGATTAACATGTGACACAAAGGAGATGATTTTGAAGGACTGAGATGCCTTTTATCAGAGACAAGGAAAACATCATGGGAAAAGAAGTAAACTAATGCATAGTCTTAAAGTTTGTCCTGTGATAAGAAAAAAATCATTAACTCTTTACCAAACAACAAAATTTTGGACTGATCTAAACTGAAAGCAATCTGCAGAGTGCAGACGACAAAATAAATGCAACTGAAAAATATAAATTTGTTTTGGGAAGGGTAGAAAACATTGTGGGAAAAGGAGAAAATGCTGGTTACCAGCATATTCCCCTTTTCTCACAATGTTTTCAAAAGGCTTCTTTCTACAGGGTCATTAATATTTGGGACTGTGTGGTAAAGAGTTAACCCTTTACCACACAATCCCGACTTTTTAACAACCCAAAGAAAGAAGCCTTTTGAAAACATTGGGAGAAAAGAAGAAAATGCAGGTAACCAGCATTTTCTTCTTTTCCCACAATGTTTTCTATCCTCTAAGAGACAAATGTTATGTTCTGATCTACATTTAAAATGTTTTCTGTAAATGCTTTCAATGTGGACTGGTCTACATTTTTGTCATGTGGTACAGAGTTAAGAGAATATGGTACTTTTTAAAATGTGCACTGTGGCAACTTATTTCTTCAGACCATTTTATGCTTTAACAAACCATCATGGGGTTCTGCATGGCTCAGTGGTTAAGTGTTGGACTGGTGACCTGGAGGCCCCGGGTTCGAATCCCGCTGGATCAATTGGGTTTTTTCATGGGAGTGCCGTTGAGCAAGACACTTCAGAGCCCCAGTCTAGTACTGGTGGAACCCAGGAATACATGAATATGTAAGCTGTTGCTGTGATATGACTGAAATAATGTTGAAAGTGGTGTAAAACACCATTCAATCAATCAATCAATCAATCAATCAACAAACTATCATTCACCAGTTGTCTGTAATGGCTTCCTTTTATTATTGTAAAACCTACTCTTAAATGGTCAATAGTTAGTGTCATGTCATCATGCATCATAATTACTTGTATGTAGCTATGACATTGTAGCTTATATGACATCCACTTTAGTTTACATGCATTGCAAATCTAGCAACAGTAAAAGTGGGGCGACACTTAAATTTTACATAAAATTAAATTCAAGATACAGACTTTAGAATTTTAACTTTTCTATTTATTCTTATGTCTGAAAACTAGTTGAAATTAAAGGGTAACATTAAAGAGGACAAAATACTTTTTACAAATACATGTAACATTTGCTTTAGTCATCCAAATATGAGATATGAGTATAGAAAACCATTCAATAAGATTTACATCATTGTACAAAATTTTAGGGTTTTTTCCTGCATCACTAGTAATGCATAAAAGATTATGATTTGGTAATATCACCCTTCAGGGTTGCCTGGGTTCCAGTACGATCATTTTTTCCTTTTATATATTCAAATGTTACTGTGTCATTTTTGACAAAGTAACGTCCAAATATAAAAAAGGAAACAAGAGGGCTATTGATTTAAAAGCTGAAGAAATAGGCTGGTTATAATGATGTAAAACACATGAGTGTTTGTGACCTACTTTTCAACCTACTTGATCTTTTTTTTAACTTGTGCGAGAAATCATCAAGACAAACATTCTGACACTATTTCATGATAATCGAACGGAAAATGTGGCCTCCATATTGCACACAAGGTTTTTGTAAAATTTGTCCCAGTGACCTGCTTTTTGATTCGACATGATCCAATTTTGAACTTGTCGGATATATCACCAAGATATCCATTCTGACCAATTTTCATTAGAACTGGTCTGAAAATGTGGCCTAAAGTTTTTTTAAAGATTTGACCCAATGACCTACTTTTTGGCCTGACATGACCGATTGTTGAATTTTTGCTAGATTTCATCAAGACAAACATTCTGACCCGGTTTCATGGCTATCAGGATGAAAATCTTGCCCCTAGAGTGCACACAAGGTTTTTCTAAAATTTGGGTGGGTAACCTACTTTTTGACCTGACATGACCCAGTTTCAAACTTGTCAGAGATATTTAGACAAACATTCTAAGTTTCACGAGTTTCTGGCTGAAAATACGGCCTCCAGAGTGCACACAAAGTTTTTTTAAGATTTGTCCCAGTGACCTACTTTTTTGACCCAACATGGCCCAGTTTCAAAATCGTCTGAGACATCATGAAGAAAAGTATTCTGACCAAGTTTCATACGTAGTTGACTAAAAATGTGGCCTCTAGGGTGCACACGTTTTTTCTAAAACTTGATCTGGTGACCTACTTTTTGACCTGGCATGACCCAATTTCAAACTTGTCCAAGATATCATCAAGGCAAACATCCTGACTAAGTTTCATGAGTATTGGCCTAAAAATGTGGCCTCTAGAGTGCATACAAAGTTTTGCTTAATTTTGACTTGGTGATCTACTTTTTGACCCGACATAAACCAATTTTGATTTTTGTCCAAGATATCATCAAGACAAAAATTCTGACCAAGTTTCATGAGTATTTGACTGAAAATGTGGCCTCTAGAGTGCACACAAAGTAATTGTTGTAGCTTTGACGAGACACGACGGACACAGCATGATCCAAAAGCTAACCTTTCAACTTAAACACCTTGTGCTCAGGCAAGCTAAAATTGATCAGACTGGAACCCAGGCTACTTTCCGGGTGGGATTCCAGAAAAGCTCATGTTCCTTTAATTCAGTATAATTTTTAACAAACTATGCAAGGCAAAACATAATTTTTTTAAAGAATTTCTGTAAAAAATGAGCTCCCTAATAAACTGCTAAATAGCTCATTTTCATGGAAGTAAGAACTGCATTTCTGGAGGACTTTTTGTCTACACAAGCATAACAATTGTACGTTTGCCTGGTATTTATGAATGACCCATGCCTTGTGAAAAGGGGGCCTAATGCATCTGTTAAAAAGTATCGACCCAGGTCAGCCTGCGTAGTCTGCACAGGCTGACCTGGGCTGAAACTTTTTGCTACTGGGTCAATTTTCTATATGTCCAAGGACCATTCGACCTCTTGATTTAGTCTAGACAAAGTGGATTTTATGGATACCCAATTATGGCATGTCTAGGTGGTATTATGCGTCATGGAAATGCATCAAGCCTCCTTTTGCCAGAGCATACCTTACAAGCAACTTTATCCCGACACTGGCAGACCAACCATAATGCCATTTCCTAAGGGTTCCTGCATGGTTCAGTGATTATGGTGCATGAATTTTAATTCAGAGATCCTGTGTTCAATCTCTGCCTGGACCAGACCAGTAGCTGAGGGTCTGTATTCACCGACCATCTTATAGGACGTTCCTAGTATTGTTCTCTAGAATTTTCTAAATTTGAATGTAATACAGCTTCTGATTGGCTAAAGCATTTGGTATAGCCAATCAGAAGTTATGCTCCTCTCAACTTTAGAAAATCTCCAAGAATAGGACTAAGAATGTTCTTAAGAATGGTTGAACACAGACCCAGGTTGTACAGCACAAGACTCGTGAACATCCAATCATGGGCCACTTGTGGGTGAGGGTTCGATCCCATGGCTGGCTACCTAAAATTGCCAAGAAGTCTTTCAAATGAAACGGTAAACCTAGGTCCCCTGTGACGGTGCTATACTGGTACACTGTGAACATTAAAGAACCAGGCATATTTTATGATGGCTTTTGTCCTGTATCTTGCACTTTCCCCCCTATTTCAGTCTTCTGGAGGCATCACCCATATGGGTGGCAATGATAAAAAAAAACTAGAATAACTATCACTAAAGGTGATAAATACCCCCGCCCCTATATTTCATGTCACAGGGGCAATAACTCTGCAATGTCAATTTAGGGGCAATAACTCCGTAATCATTAGGCCAACACTCATGAAATTTGTGCTTTGCACATCTACTGCTCCTGGTGAATACCATGACAAATATCAAGTGAATAAGACTTAAACTGAAGGAATAGTTCTCTGGACAAGAAGTTTTGAGTAAATTCAGGGGTAATTAATTTGGCAAACATTTGAGAAAAATGCATCTTGAACCTCTACTGCTCCTGGTGAATATTTATGCAAAGTATCAATTTAATTGGACACAAAACTAAATGAGTGTAAAAAAGTGTAGACCATGATCTGACAATATGTCTGAGACACAGCGGCTGGTCTGGATCCACGCTTGTTGCAAATGTCCAAAGGTGCCTTTTCGCATAATGTTGGCCAACTATACATATGACAGAAAAGACCTCCTTAAAGTGAATCAGACAGAAACTGTAGGAGGAGTTGTCCGGACAAGCATTTTTAAGTCAAATCAGGGGCAATAACTCAGTAATTCTTGATGGAATTTTCACAAAATTTGGGTCTTGCACATCTACAACTCCAAATGGACACTTCTGCCAAGTATAAAGCGAATCGGACTGAAATTGTAGGAGGAGTTGTCCGGACAAGCATTTTAAATGTGAATCAGGGGCAATAACTCATTAATTCTTCATAGAATTTTCACGAAAGTTGCGTCTTGCACATCTACAACTCCTGATGAACACTTATGCCAAGTTTAAAGTGAATCAGACAGAAACTGTAGGAAGAGTTGTCCGGACAAGCATTTTTAAGTCAAATCAGGGGCAATAACTCAGTAATTCTTGATGGAATTTTTACAAAATGTGTGTCTTGCACATCTATAGCTCCTAATGAACACTTCTGCTAAGTTTAAAGTGAATCAGACAGAAACTGTAGGAGGAGTTGTCCGGACAAGCATTTTTAAGTCAAATCAGGGGCAATAACTCAGTAATTCTCGATGGAATTTTCACAAAATTTGTGTCTTGCACATCTACAGCTCCAAATGGACACTTCTGCCAAGTATAAAGCGAATCGGACTGAAATTGTAGGAGGAGTTGTCCGGACAAGCATTTTAAATGTGAATCGGGGCAATAACTCATTAATTCTTCATAGAATTTTCACGAAAGTTGCATCTTGCACATCTACAACTCCTGATGAACACTTATGCCAAGTTTAAAGTGAATCAGACAGAAACTGTAGGAGGAGTTGTCCGGACAAGCATTTTTAAGTCAAATCAGGGGCAATAACTCAGTAATTCTTGATGGAAATTTTACAAAATGTGTGTCTTGCACATCTACAGCTCCTAATGAACACTTCTGCCAAGTTTAAAGTGAATCAGACAGAAACTGTAGGAGGAGTTGTCCGGACAAGCATTTTTAAGTCAAATCAGGGGCAATAACTCAGTAATTCTTGATGGAAATTTTACAAAATGTGTGTCTTGCACATCTACAGCTCCTAATGAACACTTATGCCAAGTTTAAAGTGAATCAGACAGAAACTGTAGGAAGAGTTGTCCGGACAAGCATTTTTAAGTCAAATCAGGGGCAATAACTCAGTAATTCTTGATGGAAATTTTACAAAATGTGTGTCTTGCACATCTACAGCTCCTAATGAACACTTATGCCAAGTTTAAAGTGAATCAGACAGAAACTGTAGGAGGAGTTGTCCGGACAAGCATTTTTAAGTCAAATCAGGGGCAATAACTCAGTAATTCTTGATGGAATTTTTACAAAATGTGTGTCTTGCACATCTACAGCTCCTAATGAACACTTCTGCCAAGTTTAAAGTGAATCAGACAGAAACTGTAGGAGGAGTTGTCCGGACAAGATTTTGCGGACAGACCGACCGCCCGACCGATTGCATGACCGACCGACCGACAGGCTGATTCCAGTATACCCCCCCACAAACTTCGTTTGCAGGGGTATAAAAAAAATCAATCCATCTGGTTACCCAGCATTTTCTCCTTTTCCCATAATGTTTTCAAAAGCCATTTTCTTCAGGGTTGTCAGAACTTGGGATTGTGTGGGAAAGGGTTAACCCTTTACCAGACGACAAAAAATTAGCCTTGTCCAAATTCAAAGCATTTGCAGACGACAATTTCAATGTGGCTCAAATGATGCAAATTTTCTTTGATAGGGTAGAAAACATTGTAGGAAAAGGAGAAAATACTGGTTACCAGCATTTTCTCCATTTCTTACAATGTTTTCAAAAGGCTTCTTTCCCAAGGGCGTCAAAAGGTGGCATTGTGCAGTAAAGGGTTAAAGTGTGTGGCATTTACCAGTCAGGGTTCTATCCAACAACCGCCAGCTCTCAAGAGAAATTAGGCAAACCTGACAACCGTGTAGATGGTTACAAAATATTGCTTTGTCCATAAGACCTCCATCTATAATGAGCTATTTAGAGTTCAACTTATAGAACCAAACCAGGAAAATTAAACTGTAAAAATGAAGATAATTCAAAAGTTTTTCAGTTGCCATGGCAATACCCCAGTGCTGCTAGATGTGCTGGTACATACCTGCACTGTCACCTCAGGTAATTTCACAACACAGTTTTCATCCTAACAAAGGTTTGCAGTAGAAAAGTATGATTTATTATAAATACACCAATTTTTTCAACATGCATGGACATAGAGCTGTAAATTTCATATGAGCCATGCTTTGGCAAAAGGGGGCTTAACTCTTTACCAAACAACAAACTTTTAGGCTAGTCAAAATTGAAAGCATTTGCAGACGACAAAATAAATGTGACTGAAAAACAGAAATTCGTTTAGGGAAGGATAGAAAACATTGTGGGAAAAGGAGAAAATGCTGGTTACCAGCATTTTCTCCTTTTCCCACAATGTTTTCAAAAGGCTTCTTTATCAGGGTCGTTTCAAGGCGGGATTGTGTGGTAAAGAGTTACTGCATCTCCGAGATGCATTATACCATGCTAGTCATCACGTAATTCTGGATCTATTGTATCCATTTCCTGTAACAAACGACTAAATCCTGAGGCAGAATAATCCTTTGACATGCAGAAAATTGATTAAATGCAAAAAAGTTTTGACCCATGTCAGCCTGCACAGACTGCACAGGCTGACCTAGGTCGATATTTTTTTTTTTAGCAGATGCATTAAGCTCCCTTTTCACAGAGCATGGTTCATATCTTTATTGCCAATAAAAAGAAGCAATATAGCATATGAAAAAAAAACCTAAAAATATTATCCTTTCTACAATTTTGAATTCCTATCATCTGGGGCGGTATTAATCAATCATTCTTAACTTTTAAAACAATTTTCACAATTTGGCTGCCAGTGTAGAGCCAGATCAGACTGCACAAAACATGCAGTCTGATTACTGATCTATACTGTCCACTTTCTTGAAACATTCTCGACAAAAGCAACCCTGGAATTGAAACTATAAGGGTCTTATTTCTAGAACAAAAAATGTCTGTTGGGTTTATTAAGCTCTAAGTGTTAATTCAATTAAAATTGTTTCTTAATTTTATAAAATAAGTCCTTCAACATCTAATCGGCTGAGAGAGAATGTCTCATCCAATGGTTTGTCTCAGAATTAAGAATCAGAACGATATCTACAATATGATGAATACAGCCCCTTCATAAGCATATCATAGTACCTACAAATATGGAGAAGAATCAAACTATCACTTTTACATTGTGAAATATGGTGAATTATGTACCTATATCTGTAATGTCGACTTGCAACTCTTTACCAAGAACATTTTTTTTGTGTCCAAATCCAAAGCATTTTAGACAACAAATTCAATGTGGCTCAAAAGTGACAATTTTCTATCAAAATGTGGAAAACATAGTAGGAAAAGGAGTTAATGAGGTTATTTTCTCCATTACCACTATGTTTTTTTTTTTAAGCCTTCTTCATGAAGGTCCTGTGTGTTTAAATTCCTTCATCTCACAGCAAGTAAAACATTATGCTCTCCTCCATTTATTGCAGAATGAAGAGATACAAGTAATGCTTTAAATCTTTACCAAACCACAAAATCTTAAGACTACTCCAAATGGAAAGCATTTGCAGACAACACAATAAATGTGATTGAAAAACTGTAATTTGTTGTGGGAAGGCCAGCATTCTCTCCTTTTCCCTCAATGTTTTCTAACCTTCCCACAACAAGTTGTTAACAGCATTTTCTCCTTTTCCCACAATGTTTTCAAAATTCTTCCTTCTCATGGTCATTAAAAGTCAGGATTGTGTGTTAATGGTTAAAAGCTTTAAACTGGGTCAACAGGGATCCAGCAAATAATGCGCCAAAGCACATTATATTCTGTTGCTTGTTAAACCAAATAAAAAGCTCTGCAAAATAATAAATTAAATTTTTATCAATACAGATGTTAATTTTCTTCCAATGGTTTCAATATCTTACTTCAATGAATATATTCGTATTTTGTGAATTAAGAAGTTCTGTGACCTGTCGTAATCCCCTGGAAAATGGAAGTGTGATTCTTCTGTACCACATGATATTTTCCCGACCAATCAGAAACATTGAAGTTCAAAACAGATTTCCACAAATACAACCCTTTACCATACAATCCGGTCTTTTATTAATCCTGAAGAAAAAAAGGCTTTATGAAAATGTTATGAGAAAAGTAGAAAATGCTAGTTACCAGCATTTTCTCCTTCTGCAAAATGTTTTAAAAAGACTTTAACTCCCATCAGTTGGTCTGAATTTATTGTGTCATTATGAAATATCTTCAATTTGGGCAAAGTCTAAAATATTGTTGTCTGGTAGAGGGCTTAGTGATAAATCTTCTAGTTTCCTGCAAGCTATGTTTTAAAAATTACTACTAAAATAAAATGTTCAAAATGTCCATGTTTGCAATGTTACATTGTTAAAATGACTTCATTCTACTCATTTCAATAAAACCTATAACTATTGAAAAGAAAATCAAAGCATTTGACTATTGCAAACATCATATTAGACATATTTCTTAGTATACCACACCTGGCCATTCCAGGAAATACAAAACTATATGGATTAAAAATACAGGTATCCATTTACAGAATCCGTATTAACCCTTTACCACACAACCCTGAGTTTTAAAGACCCTGAATGAGGAGGCTTTGGAAAACACTGGGGGAAAAGGAGAAAATGCTGGTAGCCAGCATTTTCTCCTTTTCCCACAATGTTTTCTTCCCTATCATAGGCAAATTCCGTAATTTTTACCACATTGAAATTGTTGTCTGCAAATGCTTTCAATTTGGACAAGTCTATATTTTTGTTGTGTGGTAAAGAGTTAAAAATACATGTATCCATTTACAGAAACCATATTAATTGAAATTCATAAATTTGTCCACATTTTGTAAGAAATGATAGGGGATTTTTATATCATGTAATCTTTCTTGCCTATAAAACACAAGAATTATTCAAGTTCAACCTCACCCTTTACCAAACAATCCCAAGTTTTAATAACCCTGAAGAAAAAAGCTTTTGAAAACATTGTGGGAAAAGGAGAAAATGCCGGTAACCAGGATTTTCTCCTTTTGCTACAATGCTTTCTTCCCTATCAAGGACATATTTTGTCCTTTCATTCAGGTTTAATTTGTCATCTGCAAATGCTTTGAATTTGGACAAGTTTAAAATTTCATTGTATGGTACAGAGTTAAAAAATTCGACCTCCACAACATCTTAAATAAACTATTAAAAACACTGGAAGTCTTAAAACTCATTACTTTTGGAAAACATTATGAGCCATGCTCTGGCACAAGGGGTCTTAAAGGGCACCTCTGGTCCAAAAATAAATTTCACAATTTCTTTATGTATTATAGATAATACAAATGAGATCGCATTTGTGTTACCTGCTTTCAAAAAAAATATGTAATTTGTCAGAAATAGTGGTTTGAAAATCAGATTTGCAACTGTATAACCCCGACTTCACCACCTTACCGATTAAACGACATGAGATTACAACTGACATCATAGCATGAACGCCGCACATTAATTTACTGAAAACTCAACATAACACTAGACTTAAAAATATTTACGGGAACAAAGAGTGCAACAAAAAAATGACACTTTTGGGGTCAGGATTTTCTCAATAAATTCAAACGATGTGGTGTTTTAACTTTTTTTTGTAAATGGACTTTCCCTGTCTTTTTGCAGACACTGAAACGCTTTTTGTTTTTTTTTTAAATCACAAAAAAAAATTATCAAATTGATAGCTTTATATAAATAAATTGAACCAACAATCCCAAGGTGTCAAGCCCTGTACATTACCGACTTAGCTACCAGGTTTGGCAAATATGACAGGTATGGATTGAACAAATTCAGACCATAAAATAGAAAAAATTAGTTATGGTACTTCAACTATTTCTTCTCTTCTTCTTTCCCCCTTTTTTCATGACATTGGATCTTCTTAAGTTACCCCTTTACCAAACAATCCCTGCTCTGATAAGGAGTTCTTTTGAAAACATTGTTAGAAAAGGAGAAAATGCTGATTACCAGCATTTTTTCCTTTTCCAACAATGTTTTCTGCTCCATTAGAGAGCTTAAGCTCACCTATACCAATGTTGAATTTGTTGTCTGCTGATGGTTTGAATTTAAAAGAATGCTGAATTTGTTGTCTGCAGATGGTTTGAATTTGAAAGAGTCTAAAATATGACATTTGGGAAAGGGCTTGAAAAACAGTAAAAGTGAAAATTTATTCTATTAAGACTTTTAACCAAATTGCCAAATTAGGACTCGTCCAAATCCAAAGAATGTGAAGCCGACAGATTAAATGTGGGTGAAATGGAGGAAATTGTCTTTAAAAAAATAGAAAGTATTGTGGGAAGAAGTGAAAACGCTGCTTACAAACAGTTCCTCCTTTTCCAATAAACATTAACTCTTTACCACACAATCCCGACTTTTAACTACCCCGAGGAAGAATTCTTTTGAAAATATTGTGGGAAAAGGAGAAAATGCTGGTAACCAGCACTTTCTCCTTTTCCCACAATATTTTCTACCTATCAAAGAGAAATTCTATCAGTTGAGCCACAGTTAAATTGTCGTCTGCAAATGCTTTCAAGTTGGACCAGTCTAAATTTTTGTTGTTTGGTAAAGAGTTAAGGGTCGTTAAAGGTCAGGATTGTTTAGTAATGGATTTATAAGCTTTTCAACTTAACTTACAGCACTACATGCATACTTTGAATTATTAAAAAAATCCCGATCTCAAAAAGGAAAAGAGAAAATCGAACCTTCTTTGTTGCAACTTTTATCATGTTCCTACAGATGAATAACTGTAGTGGAGTCTAGATCATGAACATACAAAATGTAGCCTAAGTTCAAATTTTAAACCTTCCATTCCATGGTATCTATATTCCGTCTATATTTTTCAGATTTAAAAGAAACATGTGGCATGTTATTTTTCATAAAAAAATGGATGACGGGCCAACTCGGTGCTCCTTTAATCTCAGTATTACACTGCGGGGTGGCCTATGTGGTTAACTGATTAGTACAAATTAATAATTACTGTCACACTGAACTTAACTACTCATCTGTTTTTGACCTTAAGTCACTCTTATGTAGCTTATTTGTGGATAGGATTTGAGATTTTACACAGGTCACAGAGTTCGATGTAGATCTATTTGATTACGATCCCCTAAAATGATCACCAAAAATATTGGATGGCATCAGCGGTAATCTCTTAGGTTATGTGCACGTATATTCCATTTAAAATCTGCGTGTAAATGGGATGCACCCTTAAGCACAATAGTTTGAGCAAAAAGCAGAATCATGCTTTGGCCCACGTCAAACTCTTCTGACATGTACGAAATCTGTCTATCATTTTCTTCTTGTCAGGTGTCTCAGCAAATAATGCAACAACACGCCATATGCATCAGTATTTCCAAAATTAGCAACAATGCAGCTAACATCGGTATATGTTGATGTTCCATGGTGACCTCCTTGTGGCATAGTTACAAATTATAAGGTTCTATGAGCATAGAAAATGAAAATGTTTAGCCTAACACAATGTTTTCATGTAATCCGAAGTTGTTTAGGCATTCATGCTATGACGTCACAGGGTATTTTTGCCAGGTTGATTTAGGGGCTCGCTAATTGGATTTCAGATTTACACACCTGTGCTTACAAATGCATTAAAACAATTTATATAAATAACCGAATTAGCGTAAGTGTCAACAAAATATCATTATTAATCAGGAAATGAAAAGAAAAAAATATCAAAATCTCGGCTGGAGATGCACTTTAATGCATGCTACCAAGCATGTATCACAGTTTTGTGTAACCATAAATCCAATTTTGTGTAACAACCATTTGAATTAAAGTAAACTGATCCTTGGACATGCAGAAAATTGACAATAGTAAAAAGTTTCGACCCATGTCAGCCTGCATGGACTCCGCAGGCTACTTTTAGCAGATGCATTAAGCCCGCTTTTCAAAGAGCATGGCTCATATTTTTCTTTTTAATCTTGCTAATTTGTTGATTTTTTTTTTGGGCCACTGTCAAGAGTATTTCTGTTCTATCCTACAGCCAGTGCACCTATTCATGTAATTTTTGGTGTTACTGCACTACAAACAATATGCTCAATTCCAAGCCAGTAGCTGCTATCCAGAACAAGAGGGCCATGATGGCCCTGTATCGCTCCACTGGCTTATAAATATAAACCATGAAGAGAAGTCTTCACTATATAAGCCCTTATAAAACTTTGACCCCAGGGCTACAGTCGAACTAAATGGGGAATATGTGTATTAGAAGAATAACATGCCAAATTTGGGAGTTCTTGGCCTTATGGCTAGTAACAAGATGGTTTCTGAACTTTTCACTCCATAAACCCATGTAAAACTTGTGACCCCTGGTGCAGGGCCAAACTTGATCCTAGGGCTGTAACTTGGGCCCTCTTTGTAGTTGTCTACTAGATAATGCTATAATTATGCAAAATTTGGTAGCCTAAGCCTTATGGCTATGTACACCAAGATTTAAAAGTTTTCCCCATGTAAGCCTATGTAAATCTTGTGACACCCCCCCCCCCACCAAGCATGAGGCCAAATTGACCCCAGGACTATAATTTGGGCACTTTTGGTAGACCCCAACTAGATCAAGCTAAATGCAAAATTTGGTAGCTCTAGGCCTTATGGCTAGGTACAGGAAGATTTTTAAAGTTTTCTCTATATAAGCCTATGTAAAACTTGTGACCCCTGGGGCAGTGCCAATTTTGACCCCAGGGCTATAATTTCAAGAAACATGATAGAGGTTTACTACATAAAGCTACATGCCAAATTTGGTAGCCCTATGCCTTATGGTTTCAGACAAGAAGATTTTTAAAGTTTTCTCTATATAAGCCTATGTAAAGCTTGTGACCCCTGGGGCAGAGCCAATTTTGACCCCTGGGCTATAATTTCAAGAAACATGATAGAGGTCTACTACATAAAGCTACATGCCAAATTTGGTAGCCCTATTCCTTATGGTTTCAGACAAGAAGATTTTTAAAGATTTCCAATATTTTTCAGTTTTGTTGCCATGGCAACCAGAGTTTTTGAAGGAATCAAATCATTTCAAGAAATTCTGAAGAGGACCATGGCAGGATCATTTCTGTGAAGTTTCATGAAAATTGGATGGGTAGTTTCAGAGAAGATGTTTGAAATAAAAGTTAACGCACGGACGGACGCACGGACGCACGGACGCATGCACAGACGCACGACGGACACCGGGCCATGACATAAGCCCGCTGGCCTTCGGCCAGTGGAGCTAAAAATCAAGTCATTTTGCAGCAGACCAATTGTTAAATTGAACATGTTACTGCAAAAAGAGAATTTACTTGCAATAAAGCCACAAGGATTGAATACTACGGAAAATTTTCATGGATCAACGACAGATTGGAAACATTATTTTTAGATGTCTGTTCACAATCATCACATTTATCAGGGTGGCCATGATATGGTTCATGTGTTCAATGAAAACACCTAAAATAACTACATCTTGAACCTACTGCATGATCTTGATCCTTTCACTCTTTACCACGCATTCACGACTTTAAACGATCCTGAAGAAAAAGGCTTTTGAAAACATTACATCAGTGTAATGCTTTTCAATAAATGGTATGCTTGAAACAAGACTTGAGAGTAATATAGTTAATATAATGGAAAGTATATGCAACTTGTTTTTTAACTCTTTACCACACAACAAAATTTTAGACTACCTGTAGTCCAAATTCAAAGCATTTGCAGACCACAAAATAAAAAAGGTGACTCAAAAATTGAACTTTGTTTTGGGAAGGACAGAAAATATTGTGGGAAAAGGACAAAAGGCTGGTTACCAGCATTTTCTCCTTTTCCCACAATGTTTTCAAAAGGTCTTTTTTTTAGGGTCGTTAAAAGTCAGGATTGTGTGGTAAAGGGTTAATTGAAGATTTAAGTCGTTTTTTACCATACTTCGGTCTATGTCCATTGCTGTGAGAATAGTTTTAAGCATTTGACCTATTTCTGTGGTGTTTAACACCATTTTCAACATTACTCCAGTTACATTACATCACAATGGCCAGTGCACTCCTTCATGCGCTCTGGAAATTCTTTTTCCATGCACTAGACGATGCACAGTATCCTTTTTCATATGGACAAAGAAGGCACAATGTTCAGCACTTAACCCTTTACCAGACGACAAAATTTTAGCCTTGTCCAAATTCAAAGCATTTGCAGACGACAAATTCACTATGGTTCAAATGGTGCAATTTTTCTTTGATAGAGCAGACAACCCCAGGAGAGAAGACTACTGAAAACATTGTGGGAAAAGGAGAAAATGCTGGTTACCAGCATTTTCTCCTTTTCCCGCAATGTTTTCAAAAGGCTTTTTTTCCAGGGTCGTTAACAGGCGGCATTGTATAGCAAAGGGTTAAAGAGAAATGCACCAAAGGAAAATTAAGCTTTTAGCAAAGCCTCAGATTCCACCTTGCAACCCAAGGATAATTAGCCCTGTACACAGCCAGTGACATATCAGGGCTCTGCCCAACATCTCATATGACCTTACATGACCTTACCTTGTCCTTAACATTCCACTTCTCTTTCATCGTCATGGGCGCAGTCTTAGGTCGACTTCCAGCACTGACAGCCCCAGCTGTCCTCAGAGACGGTTTCAGTTTCTGGACGTAAGTATGGCCTCCAAATCTGGTTTTAGATCTACAATTTGATGTAATAATTCATTTGATTTTTCTGTGGCTATATTCATTAACTCTTAAACACATGACAAAAATGTAGACTTGTCCAAATTCATACCATTAGCAGACAGCAATTTAAACATTGCTCAAGGGATGGAAATTGTCTTTGATATGGTAGAAGACATTGTTGGAAAAGGAGAAAATGCTGGATACCAGCATTTCTCCTTTTCCCACAATGCTTTTAAAAAGCTTTTTCTTCGTTAAAACTTGGGATTGTGTGGTAAAGGGTTAAACTTTCTTTTACTCTTTGCCAAACAACAAAAGTTTAGACTGCTCCAAATTGAGAGATTTACAATAAATTTACCATTTACCGCACTATCCAAAGTTTTAACAATCTTGAGGAAGAAGTCTTTTGAAGACACGATTGGGAAAGGTGAAAATGCTGGTAACAAGCATTTTCTCCTTTTCCAACTATTTGTGCCACATGTTATTTGTCGTCTGCAAAATCTTTCAATTTTGACAAGTCATTTGGTAAAGAATTAAATGTGTCTGAACATGATGAAACTTATATTAAAAAGGGTAGTAAATATCATGGGAAAGGGAGATCATGCTGGCCATTTCCCACAATTTCTTCAAAAACATTCTTTGTCAAGGTTGTTTAACTCTTTACTACACAATCCGGACTTTTAACAACCCTGGGGAAGAAGCCTTTTGAAAACATTGTGGGAAAAGGAGAAAATGCTGGTAACCAGCATTTTCTCCTTTTCCCACAATGTTTTCTACCCGTCAGAGAAAAATCATATCATTTGAGCCACACTGAAACTGTTGTCTGCAACTCCTTTGAAACTGGACAGGTCTAAAATTTTATCGTTTGGTAAAGGGTTAAACTTAGGATTGTTTGATAATGGGTTAACTCTTTACCACACAGCAAAATTTTAGACTGGTCCAAATTGAAAGAATTTGCATACGACAAAATTTGTTAATTATATTTAGTACTAATGATGATTTCTGTCTTTGACAGAGAAGAAAACATTGTGGGAAAAAGGAGAAAATGCTGGTTACCAGTATTTTCTCCTTCTCCCACAATGTTTTCAAAAACCTTCTTCTTCAGGGTCGTTAAAAGTTGAGATTGTTTGGTAATGGTAATGGATTAACGTATTTTCTTATATTACAAGACTAGCCATATTACTGCATATCACATATTGTGCCTGCAAATATGATAGCTAGACTTGGAACTTCATTCGAGAATAAATCTGAACTCTTTATCAATAATCCTGTGTTTTAAAGATGACATTTGATAATACTGTGGAAAGAGGATAATGTTAGGTCCTGCATCCCTTACTTTTTATTTCCATTCTTTCCAAGACAAATTTGACTATTTAACTGTTTACCAAGCGACAAAATTTTAGACTCATCCAAATTGAAAGCATTTGCAGACGACAAAATAAATGTGACTCAAAAATTAAAATTTGTTTTGGGAAGAGTAGTAAACATTGTGGGAAAAGGAGAAAATGCTGGTTACCAGCATTTTCTCCTTTTCCCACAATGTTTTCAAAGGGCTTCTCAGGGTCGTTAAAAAACGGGATTGTGCAGTTAAGTCATATCTTATTTGTCATCTGAAAATGCTTCAATTCTCGGAGTTTCTTCACCAGAAATTTGCACATCACTTACCATACGAGCCACTAAGAAGATAAGAACAAAAAAAAAAGTTATGAGAGTTGAATGAATCATGTTACAAGGACTTCCATCAATCCTTGAAAAGGATTTAGGCCAAGCAAGAGATTTAACCCTTTACCACACAATCTTCACTTTTTAATGACACTGAGAAAAATACCTTTTGAAAACATTTAGGGAAAAGGAGAAAATGCAGGTAAGCAGCATTTTCTCCTTTTCCCACAATGTTTTCTACCCTTCCCAAAACAAATGTCAAATTTTGAGTCATGTTTATTTTGTTGTCTGCAACTGCTTTCAATTCAGACAAGTCCTAAATTTTGTCGTATGGTAAAGAATTAAACTTGCAACCCTTATATTACTAGCACTGTGATGTGGAAACTAACCTATAAGAGCTCAATTTCAATCTACATTAAGCCATGCTCTGTGAAAAGGGGACTTAATGCATCTGCAAAAAATTATCAACCCAGGTCAGCCTGCACAGTCCCTGCAAGCTGACCTGAGCCGAAAATTTTCGTTACTTGTCAATTTTCTCTATGTCAAAGGACCTGTCTACCACATGATTCAGTCGGTTGTTAGAGAAGATGGACTTGATGGATCCATGCATGTGACTTGCTTGGTATCATGCATCACGCAGATGCAATAAGCCCCCTTTTGCCAGAGCATGACTCACATGTATTCACATTAGTTTCTTCATTGTGACATTTTGCAAGTATGAGGTCATACAAATCGATCAAACTTACTGATAAGATAATGTAATAATTGCAGTTTCTTTGAAAAAATACTAGTGACGCTAAAATTGAATAGTACCATAAAGCCTCTGAAATCTAGCTGAAAGATCATCTGTTATAATTACCTTATCCTGGTTGCTTCAGGAGTTATCTTCCCCCTCCAATCTACAGCTTTACTAACAGTGGCAGAATGTGGTCTGACTGGGAATGCATAGGGCTTATAAGTGTCATTGGGCACAGCTGGGTCTCCCATCATCAAGTCCTCTGCTTCCCTGATAAATCAAAATCCATGACAGTGTAATTACAAGTTCCTACATACCTGCCATAGGCATCCCAGGAAAAATTTGTTGAAAAAGGTGTATTTGCTTGTCATAAGCAAATGGTTATTTTTCTGCATGTTGTTAACCATACTCTTGAAGACTTACATTTCCTTCCCTTCAAGTATAACCTCTTAACCAGACGACAAAATTTTAGACCCTGACAAAAAAGTCTTTTTACTTTTTAAACTCTTTGCTAAACAACAGAGTTTTAGACTTGTCCACACTGAAAGCATATTCCCTGATGACAAATGATATGTGACTCAAATGTGATCAAATCATGGTATTTAGTCTCCTTTTCCCACAATGTTTTCAAAAGGTCTCTTTCTCAGGGTCGTTAAAACTCGGGACTGTGTGGTAAACAGTTAAACACAGGATTGTTCTGTAAAGGAGAAAGCCACTGCGTACATTGTAGTAGTATTTGGTCAGTCTAAAAATCACCCAGGCAGGAATAACCTGTAGACAGAAAATAGCATCTAAATGGCTTCACTATTCTTCAGTTTTGGACATTTTATATCACGGTCTTTCTAAACAATAGCAATGGCTTCCTATGTATGCTTTAACTCTGATGACAAAGCATTACAACTATGAGGGACAAGCAGCTTATGAAACTACAGTTACATGTCAGGGGTAACCAATTAACAACAAATCTAAACTCCATTTTTTTCTCTCTCTTTCCTAGACTACAAAATTTTACACCTATCCAAATTTAAGACATTAGCTGATGACAAGTTAGATATGGCTCACATTATGGGATCTTTGAAAGGGTACAACACACTGTGGGGAAACAAGAAAATACTGCATGGTTACCCGCATTTTCTTCTAAAAGCCTTCTTCCTTAGCATCATAAAAACTAGAAAGTTTAGTAAAGGTTTAATTAAAAAACTAGCCATCTGATTGGCTGGCTGGCACAGATGTTTCGGCCAATCAGATAGGAATCATTTAAATTTAGAATTGTCACTGAATACAAACCCTAGTAATCAGAGTATACATGCACTGGTTAGGAGTCATTTAGGATAAAGCTATGACTAGCATTAACCAATGATCTAGCAAGGAAGATAAGAATCATCCTTGCGAAAAAAAAATTGGAAATACGTAATTTTTTTTTGCCCCATTAAATGTGAAAAATGAAGACATTACTATAATAACCATTTATATTTTGAAAAATAAAAAATTCTGGAACAATTAAAAACTGTCCATGATGTCAAAAGATCCCCTGCAGCCAAAGATTGTATCAGTGACCTTGAATCTTTTGACCTGGGCTATCAAGATTTACTAGACTCTTTACCAAGCCATCCAGCTTTTTTAAAAGTACTTAGAAAGGAGGCTTTTGAAAACAATTTAGGACAAGGAGAAAATGCTGGTATCCAGCATTTTCTCCTATACCCAGAATGTTTTTTATCCTATCAGAGAACTTAGGCTCATTTGTACCAACTTCAAATTTGTCAGCTGCAGATGTATTCCATTTGGAAAAGTCCAAAATTTGTTGTATGGGACAGGATTAATAGGTTTTTCCTAAAGTCATATCCATTTCATTTATGTCATTGTATTAAAATGGTTATTACTAGGCTGGTTTCATTGTTGTAATATTAATTGCACATATCCATTGAAAGTGCCCTTGTTAACTCTTTACCAGATGACAAAATGAGAGATGTCTCCATATTGAAAGCATTGCAGACATCACATTGAACATGACTCAAATGATGAAATTTGTCTTAGAAAAGGCACAAAACACTGAGGGGAAAGAAGTTAATGCTGGTTACCAGCATTTTATTCTTTCTCCTAAATGTGTTCAAATGCCTTCACACCTATAGTATTTGAAACGCATGATTGCTAGAGGAAGGATTTACAACAGCTTTAACTCTTTACCAAACAACAAACTTTTTTAACTCTTTACCAAATGACAAAACTTTGGACAGGACCAACAACCAGTTGAATCATGTGGTTGAATGGTCCTTGGACATGCAGAAAATTTACCAAAAAGCAAAAAGTTTCGAAACAGGTGAGCCTAAGAGCAGTTCCATCATAATTTTTGTAAGCAATTGCACATTAAACATTAGGCATGCTCGGTAAATGAGGGCTTAACCCTTTACCACACAATGCCGCCTTTTGACACCCCTGGGAAAGAAGCCTTTTGAAAACATTGTGGGAAAAGGAGAAAATGCTGGTCACCAGCATTTTCTCCTTTTCCCACAATGTTTTCTACTCTATCTAAGAAAAGTTGTACTACTTGAGCCACATCGAAATTGTCGTCTGCAAATGCTTTCAATTTGGACAAGGCTAAAATTTTGTCGTCCGGTAAAGGGTTAATGTATCTCTGTGATGCATTATACTAAGCATGTCATTACATAAATACAGATCCATAAAATCCATTTTGCCTAACGGCCCAGTGAATCCTGAGGTAGCGTGGTTCACTGACATACAGAAAATTGACCATCAACAAAAAGTTTCGACACGTCAGCCTTCGCGGACTGCACAGGCCGACATGGGTTGATACTTTTTGCAGATGCAATAAGCTCCTTTTTAACAGAGCATGGCTCACATTAAAAAGACACAGAGTAAATCTTACATAGGTGTGCTTGGCCTTCCCTGCGGACTCGGGGATCTGGCCCGCATCTTTCTACTGGCCCTACTTGCTGTTGAAGTTGGTCTTGATAGCGGTTTATTGGACACTGTGGTACTGGCTGGTTGTCTGAATCCTGGCATTGGTGCTGGTGCCAGCTGAAATAAATCCCTTTCTTACTGACCAACAATTCTAAATCTTAGTTCTAATTCTTAATTGCAAGACTTTCCAAATGATTGGCTATGTTTTGGAATTTAGAATTAGGAATATTTTTAGAATGTTTGGTGAATATGGCTGAGGAACCATAATTTTTCGGCATAGCTGAATGCACTGGGTTTTGACCTACTTCATGGTACCAATAAATAGTAACATTAATGGATGGTAATTTGCTATTGGTAAAAAATGTGCACATGTTTATTCCACAGGCCCTGCTGGCATATTTGCTCAGACATTTATGAAACCACTATTAACAAGCGTTCCTACTGCAAATCGATACCTTGGGGCCTAATGATTCATTTCACAGCAAAATAGTGTAGAAGACAAGGATTCTTTCCTTGCACTATTTTGAAATTTAACATGAGGAAAAAGAGGCAATTGCTTGTGAGGTTACTTTTCTTTATTTTACTTCATATTGAGCCACAAAAAGAGTTTCAATATTAATTTTCAAGTACCTCGATCTTACGCCGTCTTTTTTAAAGATCTTTCTTGTTAGTTGATTGAATGAACATTTTCTCAAGTTACCTGTGTTACTATGATATAATGTGTGAATATGTATGTGTCTATAATTTTTTGGGTACAAATGTACTCATTTTGACTTCAGTTACAGTGACTACATGCCTAATTTTCTCTGTGTTATAACCATAAGAGGTATAGGTATGATCATAATAATCAGTTACACACATTCACTTACAACACAAGTTTTGGGCTGTCATATTGTATGTTTCTATTTTGTTATCATTTGTATAGGGGTCTATGGCTCTGTCCTAGGGCTATGAAGTGTCTTGCCCATGGACACTCCTGCGGAAAACCCACTAGATCCAGTGAGGCTCAAGCCCGGGGCCTCCAGGTCACAAGTCCTCCTCTTTACCACTGGGCCAGGCAGGACCCCTTGAGGAGAAAGGACAATTTTGTGACTTGATATAAAATTAAGAGATTTGATTCATAGACATCAACACTCAACATTTTTTTTCCAGGCTTCTCCAATCATGTAAATACCTATTTTGACATTCACTGAAGGAAATCGTATTTTGATCTCACACCAAAACAAACAATTGTCCTGTTTACAAAACAAATGTTAGACTTGTCCAATATTAAAGAAATTGCAGACAACAAATTAAATGTAGAATAAATGATTAACTCTTTACCACATAAGAAAATTTTATACTTATCCAGATTGAAAGCATTTGCAGTAGACATAATTTATGTAACTCAGAAATTGAAATTTGTTTTGGGATGGGTAGAAAACATTGTGGGAAAAGGAGAAAATGCTGGCTACCAGCATTTTCTCCTTTTCCCATAATATTTTCAAAAGGCTTCTTTCTCAGGGTTGTTATAAGTCAGGATTGTGTGGAAAAGGGTTAATCCTATCTTTGAGGTTGTAGAAAACATTGTGGAAAAAGGTGAGAATAAGGATTACAAGCATTTGCTCCTTTTCCACAATGTTTTCAAAAGCCACCTTTCTGCAAGTCATTAAAAATCTGGATTGTTTTGTTAAGAGCTAAATCACACTTTTTCCTTGAAAAAATTCATTTCATCCTTCACATGGTCAATAAGTCCAACAACGGTGTCCAGTTTTACAGCAGAGTGAGGTCGGCTTGCTGTATACAGTATCTCATCTTCCTCTTCCACTTTGTCCTTCACCTTGTCAGGCAACCCATAGCTGTAATAAAACAAGAGGGCCATGATGGCCCTGTATCGCTCCACTGGCTTATAAATATAAACCACGAAGAAAAGTCTTCACTATATAAGCCCTTATAAAACTTTGACCTCATGGCTACAGTCTGACTAAATGGGGAATATTGTATTAGAAGCATAACATGCCAAATGTGGGAGTTCTTGGCCTTATGGCTGGTAACAAGATGGTTTCTGAACTTTTCACTCCATAAACCCATGTAAAACTTGTGATCCCTGGTGCAGGGCCAAACTTGATCCTAGAGCTGTAACTTGGGCCCTCTTTGTAACTGTCCACTAAATAATGCTATAATTATATGCAAAATTTGGTAGCCTAAGCCTTATGGCTATGTACACCAAGATCTAAAAGTTTTCCCTATGTAAGCCTATGTAAATCTTGTGAACCCCCCCCCTCCAAGTATGAGGCCAAATTGACCCCAGGACTATACTTTGGGCACTTTTGGTAGACTCCAACTAGATCAAGCTAAATGCCAAATTTGGTAGCTCTAGGCCTTATGGTTTCAGACAAGAAGATATTTAAAGTTTTCTCTATATAAGCCTATGTATAAAACTTGTGACCCCTGGGGAAGAGCCAATTTTGACCCCAGGGCTATAATTTCAAGAAACATGATAGAGGTCTACTACATAAAGCTACATGCCAAATTTGGTAGCCCTATGCCTTATGGTTTCAGACAAGAAGATTTTTAAAGTTTTCTCTATATAAGCCTATGTAAAACTTGTGACCCCTGGGGAAGAGCCAATTTTGACCCCAGGGCTATAATTTCAAGAAACATGATAGAGGTCTACTACATAAAGCTACATGCCAAATTTGGTAGCCCTATGCCTTATGGTTTCAGACAAGAAGATTTTTAAAGTTTTCTCTATATAAGCCTATGTAAAACTTGTGACCCCTGGGGCAGAGCCAATTTTGACCCCAGGGCTATAATTTGAAGAAACTTGATAGAGGTCTACTACATAAAGCTACATGCCAAATTTGGTAGCCCTATGCCTTATGGTTTCAGACAAGAAGATTTTTAAAGATTTCCAATATTTTTCAGTTTTGTTGCCATGGCAACCAGAGTTTTTGAAGGAATCAAATTCTTTCAAGAAATTCTGAAGAGGACCATGTCAGGATCATTTCTGTGAAGTTTCGTGAAAATCGGATGGGTAGTTTCAGAGAAGAAGATGTTTGAAATAAAAGTTAACGCACGGACGGACGGACGGACGGACGCACGACGGACACCGGGCCATGACATAAGCCCGCTGGCCTTCGGCCAGTGGAGCTAAAAATAAGATGCCTTATCAATGCCTTAACAATTCACAAACTTTTGGACCTGTTCACTGCAGACAACGAATTGAATGTGATTCAAATGACAGGATTCACATTCAAAAGGTCAGAAAATATTGTGAGAAAAGGAGAAAATGCTGGTAACTAGCATTTTCTCCTTTTCCCACAATGTTTTCAAAAGCCACTTCCCTTTGGGTTGTTGAAACCTGGGAATGTGTTAAAGGATTAATTGCATGAAATATTTTCTCCTTTGGCCATTTGTTTATATGTGGTAGTCTCTGAAACGTCTCTATGGAAATGGATTAATTTTAAGTCATTGCTTGTTTTACATTTTTATTTTGAGAATTTCACCTAATCGTCTACCAGACTAGAAAATTTAAGAATTATCCAAATTGAAAACATCTGAAGGGACAAATTAGACAATACTAAAATGATAAGATCTGTCTCAAGAAGTATAGAAAACATTGTGTCAAAAGGAGAAAATGCTGGTGACCAGCATTTTCTCCTTTTCACACAATGTTTTCAAAAGCCGTTTTCATCAGGGCTATTACAACTCAGGGTTATGTGGTAAAGGGTTAAGCTTATGGAACCTCTATCTCATAAGTAAGCTTTTGTTGAATGTTTACAAGTCTTAAAATTTGGAGACACTTTTAAAGGGAAAAATTCAAGGTGAAACAAAGAAGAGATTATTTGGTCCTTCAGAAACATTGGCATCTATAGCAAATCCTTAGAGACATATATATATAGTAAATGCCTTGTCCTACAGAGCATTGGCATCTATGGTAACTGCTCTGTCCTACAGGGCAGTTTAGTCAGTAGTAGATTCTATGTCCTACAGAACACTGGCATCTATGGTAATTGCTCTATCCTAAAGAGCATTTTAATCAGTAGTAAATACTATGTCCTACATCAGTGGTGAGAGTTGTCCTACAGAATTGTGGCATCTATGATAAATGCTTTGTCCTACAGAACAGCATCACCAGTACTGAAAGTTCTGTCCTACAGAACTGTGGGATATATAGTAAAAAAGAATATTGGCATTTATAGTAAAAGCTCCGTTTTACAGAAAAGTGGCATCAGTAGTGAAATGTCCGTCTACTAAACTGTAACATCTGCGATAAATGCATTTTCCCAAAGAACAGTGGCATCTGCATTGAATCTTAAGTGTTACAAAATAGCAATTGCCTTGTCTCATAGAAAAGTGGAATCTATAGTAAATGCATTGTGCTACAAAGAGGAGGCATCTGTAGTGAATGTTTAAGAAGAACAACACCCAAAGGTTGTGAAAGCTTTCTATCATAGACTTGTGGTATCCGCAGTGAAATCTTTGTCCTTTAGAACAGGGATACCTGTTACAGTGAATGCTTTGTCCTACAGAGCAATGATATCTGTAATGAATGTTTTGTCCTATAGACAAGTTGCATCAAAAGCAAAGCAAGTTTTATCCTACATAGTAATGGCATTTTCAATAAATATTTCGATGTTCCACAGAACAAAGGCAGCATACATGAATACTTTGTCCAACAGTGGATTTAGAGCATTTATGCTGAGTGGTCCTTCTTTTAAAGAACAGCCATTAGTTAATACTTTGTCTTGCAGAACAGCATCAATTACAAAAGCAGTCCTCATAAACACTGCCATGAATTAAGGTCTGTATCTTATAAAGCAAAGGCTTTAGTAGTGAATTCTTGTCCTACAGAACAGTAGCATCAGTAGTGAATACCTACTGAAGAACCTGAGGAACCTTTTTCTGTAGTGTAATGCTTCGTTACAAATGCCACTGTGGCACTGTCTTACATGACAGTGGCATTTGTGGTGGAGCTCTAAACTACAGAACAGCATCATCAGTAACAGAAGCTTAGCCCTAAAGAACAATGGCATTTGTAGTAAATGCTGTGTCCCTCACACAGAATCAGTAGTGCATGTTTTGTAATATTCTTGAATAATGCATATTCTGGATAATTTGGAAACAAAGGAATATGGAAACCAAAGACAGATGAAAACAAAGTGAATGATTGTGAGGCATATGAATAGTCACTGCAGTACTGTGACAACGCTTAAGTACTTAAATGTCCAAGTTTTCGCCACATTTTATTTACAGGCACATGAAAATCTTGGTCAACATGAATCATTTTGTTAAATCGTCAATCTCCATTTAAAATTCTTCACAATATTGGAAAGAAGAAAACAAAAATATTTGTATGAACTAATATGCCATAGGCTAAACAGGCTATAATAATGGTTCTTTGTTAGTTTTACAGCTATGCTGACCTTAACACCATTACTGGGTAACTCCTTTATCTTACCAAGCGTCAAAATTTTAGACTTGTCCAAACTGAAAGCTTTTGCAGACAACAAATTAATTGTGACTCAAATGACAGGAATTATCTGTGAAAGGATAGCAAACAGTGCGCGTAAAGGAGAAAATGCTGCTTACCGGCATTTTCTCCTTTTCTCATAATATTTTTAAAAGTCTCCAAAGTCAGGTCTTTAAAGCACAGGATTGTGTGGAAAAAGCCTAACCATATTCAGATGATTTTTTTCCCCCTCTTTTTTCTTTAACACTATGTCAAAAAAAAAAAGAACTGCTTATAAAGGGCAATTTTTCCTTTAACCACAATGTTTTCATATGTATTCATTTTCAAAATTTTTTAAACCTAAATCAATAATGACTGCCAATATTATACAGGGATATTTTCAGAGGTGTCTCTGGCAAATTTGCCTAAAGAAGGTAATAACTCCCAAGCAACGAGCTTTACCTAGACCTTTCAGAATTGAAAGCATCCACAAAATTTAATGACAATTTCAAAAATGGTACAAATGAATAGAAGTTCTGTGACAGGATAGAAAACACTGTGGGAAAAAGAAAAAATGCTGGTAAACAGCCCCTTCTCCCTTGCCCGCATGTTGTCAAAGAGCTTCTTCCTTATAAGGATTGTTTGGTAAAGAGTTAAAATGGACATTGTTAAGTATAAGAAAAAGAGAAGCCCGGTTGTTGCAATTTCAGTTCTTTTTAGGCCTGAATGGCTCATAAAATCTAGATGGTTTAGACAGAGATAAGAGCTTCACTTGACCAACACCGCCCACAAAAGCAGTTAAACTTGACCCCAGTACCCCAATGGTCAATGTTTGGTAACTTAGATGACTATAAAAGGGAATTATAAATGGATAAATAAGAACTTCTGTACATCCTGGTGACAAAGAGAGATTAATCTATTTTGAATTTTTTTGAACATGTCCTCCTGAAATTAACTTGCTGATGACTTTGAAAACTTCCTTATGAAATATAGAGACTGACATAACTTGGCATTTGAGATGAAATTTCATTGACTCTTTACCAAATGACAAAAATTTAGACTGGTCCAAATTGAAAGCATTTGCAGACAACAAATGAAATGTTGCTCAAAAATTTATATTTGATTTGGGAAGGGTAGAAAACATTGTGGGAAAGGGAGGAAATGCTGGTTAACAGCATTTTCTGCTTTTCCTACAATGTTTTCAAAAGGCATTTTCTTCCGGGTCGTTAGAAGTCAGGATTGTGTGTTGAAGGGTTAAACAAGTCTTGCGAAAAGGTAAAAACATTGTAGGGAGGGAGAAAATGCTAGTTACCAGCATTTTTTACCTTTCTGTCAATTTTTTCAAAAGGCTTCATTCTTAAGTTGTGAAAACACAGGATTGTTTGGTAAAAGGTTAAAATCCTCCTTACCAGACCTAGCTCTGAGGTTCATTAATTGATTTTGAATGGTGTTTAACGCCAGTTTCAACAATATTTCAGTTATATCATGGCGACAGCTAAGATATACATGTATATCCTATGTTTCACCAGTACTGGGCTGGGGCCTCAAAGCATCCTGCCCAAGACAATCCCACAAAAGCTTTTTGCTTCCATTGACACTCAAACCCAAGGCCTCTAGGTTACAAGTCTTAGACTCTATTGCTGAGCCATGTAGGACCACCTAGCTGAGGGAACTAGCCGCAAAAATGTCCAACAACCATTCCAGAGGACACAACTGCCACAGAGGGCTAGCTATGTTAAGCAAGGTATTTGTGTACTAACATGTCACATGTCAAAACCATGGATATATTTGTCTAGTGCAAGATATTTTTATCCCTCAAGTGTCATGTGACATTTCATTGACGTCATCAGCTGTGGTCTATCAAATATCTACGCTGTTTGGTCCAATGAAAATAATGCATCCTGTTATTGCTTATCCTTCAGCGTCAAAATCAAACATTTACCACACAATAGGGACTTTTAACAATTAAGAAAGAAAACTTTGAAGCACATTGTTGGAAAAAGAGAAAATGCTGGTAACCAACATTTTCTCTTTTTCCAACAATGCTTTCAACCCTTCTCAACACAAATTCAAATTTTTGAGTCATACTTATTTTGTCTGCAAATTCTTCCAATTTGGACATGTCTAAAATTCTGTCGTTTGATAAAGAGTTGAATGATGTCAATCTCGTACTAAGTGATACTGAACTTATATTATCTTCTTGTCTTTTCAAAACTATTTTACCATACAATAATTCATATTTATACTTGACTGATTGATATTTTTGTTTTGAATATTGCTATGGAAAAATGTCAAATATGTAAGCAATTGAATTCTGGTTTTCAAACAATGGCTTGAAATAAATAGAGAAAAATCCAATTGACATACATTTTTGAAAACAAGATTTTTTGTTTAACTATTTACCACATGACAAAGTTTTAGTCTTGTCCAAATCTAAAGCATTTGCAGACCCAAGCTAAATGCGACTCAAATAATGAACTTTGTCTTTGACAGGGTAGAAAACATTCAAGGAAAAGGAGAAAATGCTACTAACCACCATTTTCTCACAATGTTTACAAAAGTCTTAATCCTCAGGGTCGTCAAGACTGGTGACCGTGTGGTACAGAGTCAAAATGAATGATGTTTTATCCTTCTTTCAACAGCATTTCAGTACTCTCTTCTTGATACAACAATATTTTTAGACATGTCTAAAATGACACCATTTGCAGATGACAAACAAAAAGGGGTTCAATAGATGGTATTTGTCTTGGAATGGATGGAAAACTTTGTAAGAAAAGGAGAGAATGCTGGTAACCAGCTTTTTCTCCTTTTTCCACAATGTTTTCGAAAGCTTCCTCCCTACAGGTAGTTAAAACATATTAAGTTTGTGTGATAAAGGGTTAAAAGATGATTTATCCTACTTTCAACAGTATTTCACTACATTCTTCACCATATGACCATATTATATGTGGCTCCAATACTTAACCCTTTCCCAAACGACAAATTTTAGACCCTTCCAAACTGAAAGAGTTTGCAGATGACAATTTTAAATTTGATAAAAATGGCAGAAAGTTCTCAAAAAGGGTAGAAAACACTGTGGAAAAAAGGAGAAATTGCTTGTTACGAGCAATTTCTCCTTTTCCCACAGTGTTTGCAAAAGACTTGTATTGCAGACACGTGAAAACCAGGGCTTGTTTGGGAAAGGGTTAATGAAAGTTGTCTTAGAATGTATAGAAAACATTGTGAAAATTGGAGAAAATACTGGATACCAGCATTTTCTCCTCTACCTACAATGATTAAGAAAGGTTTCTTCCTCAGGGTTGTTAAATCTCAGAATTGTTTGGTAAAGAGTTAATTGGTGTTTTTTTGCTGCTTTCAAAAGTATTGGAGTTACCAGACTGAATCTGCATAAAATGACTGAGGGCCCCAGTTTTTTGACACAAAAATAAAAATCACTATTCGGGCTTTAACACGAATACAGAACATCAAGATTTGCTTTCATCTGAAACCTCTAAGTCACGATCGATCAGCACTGTGTGGTTCGAGGTTCTTGGGTAACATTTCAGAACTTTGAGCGCAGTTAATTTTTTTTACCCAACAACAAAAATTTTGACTTGTGCAAATTCAAAGCATTTGCAGATGACAATTTAAGTGTGGCCCAAATGATTGAATTTTGTCTTTGTTAGGGTAGAATTTTGTCTGTGTTAGGGTAGAAAACATTGTGGGAAAAGGAGAAAATGCTGGTACCCAGCATTTTCTCCTTTTCCTGCAATGTTTTCAAAAGGCTTCTTTCTCAGGGTCGTTAACACTCAGGATTGTGTGGTAAAGGGTTAGCCATGCTGTCTTTTGCATAAAAAACTGTCATACTTCAGCCCATCCACAGCCATAGGTGGTATAATAATAGCTTCTATAAAGAGAATAAATCAAGATAAGACTGTACAAAATCAGCATTCTACTATTCTACCATATCTACCATGTGACTGGATTCTAATCCCTAACTTTTCTTGTCATCCAAGCAATGGAACTGTTTCAATTGCCCTTGAAAATATGTTTTGAAAATACTTTGAGCGAATGAAAATATTTCGGAATTTATTCTTATTAAAATTGAACAAAAACTGTATATTGCATAATTCATTTTTCTTGGGTTAATGTCTGTCAGTCCTACCTTCATCGGAAAGTGAACTCTCCCAGTTGCTATACACGTAATTAAGCCTATGATACAACTTCCCCATGAGAGCCTCCGTGCAGTTCGACATTGCCTTTCCCTTCTGTTCATGAATCAAATTTAAAAACAGAAAAGGACTCCATATTAGTGTATGAGGGTTTATGACAAAATTAATGCACATAATTTGGCAAATCAAAAAAAGCTTTTGTACCTAATTTTATCAATAAAAGAAAGAATAGTTATAGTAAAACACAGAACTTTCCATCGAGCAGTTGCAACAAATAATTACATATTGCCGTTCAGTGGGGCACCGGAAGTAAATATCAGACGATGTCCAGATATGCAAATTATTCTTGATGTCAATGTGCAAGTTCAGTCTTTGTGTATCCTATTGTAGCACATAATTAGCTCATATACTCATGAAGTTCAATACTTGAGATATAAAGAACGTCTTTGATATATCTAAAAATTCAGCATCTGTAATTTATGTACAACAGAAACATTTCCAACAGACCACATAACAATGTAGACCCATGTTATGTCTCTCAAACTGGAATCAGGACCAGAAGCAGTGCAAAGCTAGAGAAGTGCTTATGTTACTTCAGAGATCAGGATGATAACAATCTCACCCATTCCTTGTGTTTGCTGCACATATCCATATTCTAATTTTAAAGCCATCTTTGCTTGCAAATGAAAAGTTAGCATTCTTAAGATTTTCTAAAAGCCTTGCAAAATGCAGTCTGGCTTAAAGTTCCTTTAAGCACAGGCTTAGATATTTTCAATCATTTCACAGACTGGTTTGGTTTTCGAAATTCCAGACAAGATAGATCAAGATCAGAATGCATGATTGATATTTGAAGTGAGACTTTGGTCTTACACTATCCTGAAGCCCAAGTCTACAGTTTATATAGGCAATTTAAGGGTAGGTAAATTTTTACCTGTAAAAGTACCGACTGTAATTATTCTATAAATACCTTATTTATCTTCATTGTTCAATGAAGCTTCATGTGCACATCAAATTTGAGATTAGGTTCATGGTTTGTGAATTCAAAACATTCAGGTCTGCTGGCCGGATATGTTCTGATGGAGGTTGGATAGAAGGTTAGCCTTAATTGAAACAATACTTATCACAATATTAAATTGATCTTTTTTAATATTTTGTTGAAAATGAGTCAATGATTTTTTTTACTTACCTTATTCCCTTGAACTTGTATATGGCAATAATATTAAACTTGTCAGGGCATACTTTGAGGGGCTCAAATACTTTGCAGATGGGCATATATACTTTGATGGGCTCAGATAACAAACTCTGGACAATAACTTTATGAACATTGAAATATGGTCCATATATTAACAATGTATTTCATCAAAATATTCTTTTTTAATTTAATTTAATCCTTTACCACAATGAAAAAGTATCAGACTTGTCCACATTGAAAGTGTTTGCTTACGAAAATATCAGTTTGCTCAACTGGGTAAATCTCTCTTTGAAAGAAAAGATATCTACTTTTTCCACAATGTTTTCAAAAGCTTTCTTTTTCAGTCATTCTGACACGTTATATTGTTTGATAAGGGTATAACCTTTTACCACAAAGTCCTGAATTTCAATAACCCTTAGAAATATAACTTTTGAAAACATCGTGGGAAAAGGAGAAAATGCTGGTAACCAGCATTTTCTCCTTTTCCCACAATGTCTTCTTCCCATTCAGAGACAAATTCCATCATCTGAGCAACATTCAATTTTTCATCTACAACTGCTTTCAGTTTGGAACAGTATTAAATTTTGTCGTTTGGTAAAGAGAGCTATAGGTATCTGTAGATTGTCTCATCCCTTAAAGCGCCTTTCACGACGATAGTTGCCTTTGCGGCCAGTGTAGATAAAGATCAGGCTACACAAAACGTGCAGCCTGATCTTTGATCTACACTGTCCACTTTGCTGAAACACCGTAGACAAAAGCAACCACGAAATTGCAATTATTTGGGGTGTATTTATAGGATGAAAATGTCTGATAGGTTTATTTGGCACTCTACAGGTTCATACAAACTGGAAATTTGATGATATCCACTTGATTTCAGGTCCATGGTTTCAAGATGAGTAAACGGTATGCTAGTGAGGTCGTGGACGGCCTTATGGGGAACTACTCAGCTGAGAATGAGGAACTGGCCAGACAGATGGGATATGAGAAGTTCATTGAATTTTTGCCTTTAAGTATCTTTATCTTAACTTTAATGGTGATTGGACTGATTGGAAATTTCTTTGTGTGTATTTTCTATGGATATAAAGTGCAGAAAACTCCATTTACAAGACTAATAGTTGCAGTGGCAATTGTTGATGCAACCATATGTATGCTGATGCCACGAAATGTGATTGACTTCTGGTACACCTACCAATTTGAAAACTCTCTGCTCTGCAAACTACACAAATACTTGAACTATTCTACAGTATTTTGTTCTGGGTTTTTAATTCTAATGATTGGATTGTTTCGGTTCAGGATGGTCTGCCAGCCCTTGAGAAAGCAGTTTACTCTGAGACATGCAAACATTGCCTTCCTTACTGCTGTGCTTTTTGGCCTTATTATCAGTATACCTGTCTTATTTCTGTTAGAAGCAGCCCCCCATGACATCGTACTAAATGAAAATAAAACCATTCTAGGATGTGACTGTGGTTTTTCCCAAGATGAATCTTTACAAATTTATATTTCCATCACAAATGTGTACATGTTCGTAGTCTTTGCTGTTTGCTTCATCACTCTGTGTGTGCTGTATGGAACGATGGTATACAAGATACTACAGTGTCGTAAAATACATCTAAGTCTACGTGGAGAAACTGCCAAACTATCCTTTTACAACAAAACAGAAAGAAGGATAAGAAGATCTGCAAGAGATAATGGACCAAAACATGGTATCAGGACTCTTATAAACAACAGATGCCTTGCCAAGAAAAACTATTTTTTGTCATCTATCCGGAGCTCAACAAAGTCAACCTTGATGTATGGTCTCTCTACAAAGCAAAAACTACAGAAGTCTATGTCAGATGGGCACCTTGAACGGTTTTGTAAAGGTTTACAAAATAGCCTTCTAAATATGAAAACAGTACGAAGTATCAAGCAAAAGACAACACTTCACAATCCAAATGCGCCAGAGATCTCTCACAAAAATGCTGATGTATTGAAACTAGTCATGGATGATAAGATGAAGTCTGTAGCTGATAATACATGTATAGTATTTGATAGCAAAGGAACAGAGCTTCCAGAAACATTGACAGAGACCCTGTCTGAGAGAGATTATGATTTACTCTCACAGGTGAATGAAAGTGATTTGAGTTCAAAGGAATCAACAAATGGAAACAAAACAGAAGTAATTGAGGGTGACAAAAACAGGACTGTAAGAAATAAACTACCAAGCATCACGTTTAAACCAAATCCTTCTTTCAAAACTATTGATATCTCTAAAATACATCTAGCAAAAATGGTGTTACATATGGCAAAGCACAGAGTCACATTTAACAATGAGCATAAACTAACAGCATACAAAAGGCCAAAAAGGCCACATTATTCAAAAATAGAGGAAAGATTCAGGAGAAATTCCATGCTATCAGCCTCTGCAGTCAATCAGAAGTTAACCATGATGTTCTTTGGGATCACAGTTGTATTCATTGTCAGTTATTTACCTTACTTTGTGGAAGTCTTTACCAGGGACCCTGAAGAAGCCCGCACAGGAGTGTTAATCTTTTGGCGACAGTTTTTAATGAGAACATATCTACTGAACAGTGCAGTTAATCCTTTCGTATACGGACTTTTCAATAAGAAGTTTAGGTTATTTGTCAAAAAAAAGTTATTTTGCTGTTGGTAGTAGATCAAGAAAGGACTTATTTGTAACTATATGTAGATAACCCAGCCGTTCAGGTCACAATTAAGTCAAAACATCTGATCCATGCTCTGGCAAAAAGGGGTTTTATGCATTTCTGTTGTGCATTATACAAAGCAAGTAATCACATAGTTACGGACCATAAAGTCCATTTGTCTAACAACAATCTGAATTATAAAGTAGAATAGTCCTTGGACATGCAGAAAATTTACCTGAAGAAAAAATTTTCAACAAAGGTTAGCCTGCTCGGACTGCACAGGCTGACATGGGTCAGTACTTCTTGCAAATGCATTAAACCCTCTTTCTACAGAGCATGGCTCATTTGTATTTGGATAAAAGTCAGTGAAGAAAAAATGCTTGAAAACTTGTGTTGAAGATTTCATGCCACATCTGTTATGTTGTTTTTTTTTTCTCCTTAACCCTTTACCGCATAATCCTAACTTTTAACAACCCTGAGAAAGAAGCCTTTTGAAAGAATTGAGAAAAGGAGAAAATGCTGGTAACCAGCATTTTCTCCATGTCCCACAATCTTTTCTACCCATCCAAAAGCATATTTCAGTTTTTAAATCACAGTTATTTTGTCATCTGCAAATGCCTAGAATTTGGACTAGTCTAAAATTTTGTCGTTTGGTAAAGAGTTAATGTAACAAGTTTGTTTTAAAGAAGTAAGTTTTATTAGTATTATCCTACTTGGCTTACAAGTAACAGAGCAGTGTTAAAAATATTTTGTAATGTTTTCATAACAAGTTCAAAGCAATTTACCTTAAATCATCTAACCCAGTATAACTGTCGAAATACAACTTTTTATGCACCTCTTGTAGACTTTGAGTGAGCTTTTGAATACAATGTGGGGGAAGTAGAAAGTACTTGTTATAAGCACATGATGCTTTTCGAACCATGTTTTTCACAAAATATACAAAAATAGTTTCCTTTCTTTCAAATATTCACCTATGTACATGTAGCTTTTACTTGTTGTAGTTATGTATACCCTTAACCCTTTACCACATGACAAAATTATAGCCTTGTCCAAATTGAAAGCATTTGCAGACGACAATTTCACTGTGGCTCAAATGGTACAACTTTTCGTTGATAGGGTAGAAAACATTGTGGGAAAAGGAGAAAATGCTGGTTACCAGCATTTTCTCCTTTTCCCACAATGTTTTCAAAAGGCCTCTTTCCCAGGGGCGTCAAAAGGCATCATTGTGCAGTAAAGGGTTAATATTGCTCTTACCCCAACAACAAAATTTCAGACTATTTCAAATTGAAAGCATTTGCAGATGACAAATGCAAGTCAAAAATTTTAAAATTTGTTTCGGGTCTGGCAGTAAACATAGTGGGAAAAGAAGAAGATGCTGGTCACCAGCATTTCGTCCTTTTCACACAAGATTAGCAAAAGCTTTCTTTCTTAGGGTCATTAAAAGTCTGGATTGTGTGGTAAAGGGTCAGTCATAGATTTAGGGAAGATGCCAAAGAAACTGTGAATCGAGGTGAAGGTTATAATTTTTTTTAAATTATCATGTCACAATAAATCTTTTCAGCCATCAGTTTTTCCACCCATCCTTTGCTTTTCACTTTAAAGGGAGATATTTTGAATTTTTTTTTTGCGAAAACTCTAAACCGTAATTTGCCAATTTGTTTTTATTCTGTCTATAACAACAAAAGCTTCCATCCACTAACTTCTCTGGTATAAAAAGTTTTATGCTTTCGGAGCTGTATGGAGTTGATATGGAATGTTTTACAATCCTTACCAGACCACAAAATTTCAGACTTGTCCCAATCAAAAGTAACTGCAGACAACAAATTTAATGTGGGTCAAATGATGGAATTGGTCTTTGACAGGGCAGAAAACATTGTGGGAAAAGGAGAAAATGCTGTTTCCAGAATTTTCTCCTTTTCCCACAATGTTTTCAAAAGGCTTCTGTCCTAGGGTCGATAAAAGTCGGGATTGTGTGGCAAAGAGTTAAAGGTAGCTGTTTAGATTATTTTTTGTGAAAACTGAATTCTTATTTTCCAGTTTGTTTCTATTCTGTCCATCGAACTGAGGCCTCCATCCACTAATATCTCTGGTATAAAAGTTTTATGCTTTCAGAGCTGTATGAAGTTGATATGGAAACTTTTACACTCTTTATCAGACCACAAAATTTTAGACCTGTCCAAATCAAAGTAATTGTAGATGACAAGTTAAATGTGGCTAAAATGATGGAATTTGTCCTTAAAATGGCAGCAAACATTGTCTGGAAACAAGCAAATGTTGGTAACCAGTGTTTTCTCTTTTTCTTAGAATGTTTTTAAAAGGCTTCTTCCTCAGGGTCGTTAAAACTTGAGACTGTGCGGTACAGGGTTAAACAGTCACAATAGCTCACCTCTGAATGTTGTTCCAAGGTGAGCCAAAACAACTTCGACAAAGAACTTGTTTTTTATCAAATGATCACATGTTTTTACTACTCCATGTAAGAAAGCTTCGGAAAACATTGTGGGAAAAGAAGAAACTGCTGGAAACCAGCATTTTCTCCTTTGTCCAACGTTTTCCACTATTTAAAAGACAATATCAGTCCACTAACATATGATTTGCTATCTACAAATGTTTTCAATATGGATGAGTTTAAATCTTGTCATTCTGGTGAAGACACAGTCATATTATTCAAATGAGCCATGCTCGGGCAAAAGAGGGTTTAATGCATTTGTATGCGGCATGGTACCAAGCCAGTCATTATATAATTATGAATCCATAAAATCCATTCTATCTAACAGGCAAATGAATCATGAGGAATACTTGTCCTTGGACTTGCAGAAAATTGACCAACAGCAAAAAATTTTGACCCAGGTTAGCCTGCAAGGACTGCCCAGGTTGACCTGGGTTGATACTTTTTTTCAAATGCATTCAACCCCCATTTCACAGTGCATGGCTCAAATATCTTACCCATTCTCTATGACAGTCTTTCCAAGTTTGCCTGACTGTGGTTTCTGTACTTTGGTGCTGGCTGTGGCTGGTTTCCTAGCACTCTGTATGGTTGTGTTGGTTCCTGGCTCCTTGTTATATACAGTTTTAGCACTCTTGACCCGTTGTGCTGGTGCCGACTGTATCCTTGATATCCCGCCATATTTGGGCAAATGGGTAGGATAGTAACTCTCAGCAGCTTGATAGAAGTCTTCCAATGACTGGTTATGTATTTGGGACTCTGTCGGGATGGCTGTTATAAAAAAATTAGAAATACATTAGAAAGTTTTCAATTAACCCTAAACTTTTATGTAACCACACAAAAAAACTTAGGACTTGTCCAAATTGAAAGAATTATGCAGACAACAAAATAAATTTGACTCAAAAAGTGAATTCTGATTTGGAAAGGGTAGAAAACATTGTGGGAAAAGGAGAAAATGCTGGTTACCAGCATTTTCTCCTTTTTTCCACAATGATTTCAAATGGCTTCTTTCTCAGGGTCATCAAAACAACAGATTTTGTGGTAAAGGGTTACCAACACAATTCTAAGTTTTAACGAATCTGAGGAGAAAGCCATTTGAAAACACTGTGGGAAAAGGAGAAAATGCTGGCAACCAGCATTTAATTTGCCCTCTGCAGATACCTTCAATTCAGTCTAATCCAGTATTTTGTTGTTTGGTAAAGAGTTCAAGGGAATGAAAGGCTACCTGCTTGCTTGCTTGGTGTTCAGTGTCATTTTCAACAATATTTCAAAAATTTCACGGCAGTCAGTGCACCTATCAATGTGATCCTAGAGTTTTTTTAACAGGACTGCACAGTGGCTCTTTCCAATCCACTGCTTGCTTTCCCACATAAACACTGAGACCACTGAGCCCCCTGAAGCCCTTTACCATGCAGTCCCAACTTTCAACCACCCTAAGAAAGAGGACTTTTGAAAACACTGTGGGAAAAGAAGAAAATGCTGGTAACCAACATTTTTCTCCTTTTCGCAAAATGTTTTCTGCCCTATCAAAGCGATAAATCATCATTTGGCAACATTAAATTTGTCAACTACAAAATGCTGTCAATCTGTTCAAGTCCAAGTTTAAAAGACATAAAGAAGTAAACCTTAGAAAGCATTGTGGGAAAATGAGAAATGCTGGTAACCAGCAATTCTGGCTTTACCCACAAGATTTTCTCTAAGCCTTTCAAAGATAAATCCTATCATTTCAGCCATACTGAATTTTGTCATCTCAACATGCTTTCAGTTTGGGTTCAGTGTATCTCACTGATGCATTTTACCACGAAAGTCATCACATAATTATATATTAACCCTTTCCCAAACAACAAATTTTGGACTGGTCCAAATTGAAAGAGTTCGCAGATGACAATTTTAAATGTGATGAAAATGGCAGAAAGTTCTCAAAAAGGGTAGAAAACACTGGGAAAAGGAGAAATTGCTCATTATGAGCAATTTCTCCTTTTTTCCACAGTGTCTTCAAAAGACTTGTACTGCAGACATGTGAAAACCAGGGCTTGTTTGGGAAAGGGTTAATCCATAAGATCCTTGTGAATCAAAAGGTAAAATGGTCCTTGGGTATACAAACAAGACGGCCATTGGCACTGAAGCTCTCACCTGAGTAAAGTCATCTACGGATGATGAGCTGAAGAGATCCTGGTTTTAATGATATAAAAACACACAAGTGTAAGTGACCTACTTTTGGACCCGGCACGGCCAAATTTCGAACTAAAATGTCCAAGATATCATCAAGACAAACATTCTAACCAAGTTTCATGGGTATAAGGCTGAAAATGTGGCCCCTATGGTGCACACAAGGTTTATCTAATATATGGCCCAGTGACCTACTTTTTGACCTGATGCAACCTAATTTCGAACTTGTCCAAGATATCATCAAGACAAATATTCTGACCAACTTTTATGAGTATCAGGCAGAAATTGTGGCCTTGAGAGTATACACAAGGTTTTTCTAAGATTTGGCTCAGTGACCTACTTTTTGAACTGACATGACCCAATTCAGTCATGTCCAAGATATCATCAAGACAAACATTATGACCAAGTTTCATAAGTAACCGACTGATAATGGGGCCTCTAGAATGCACACAAGGTTTTTCTAAGATTTAGCTTTTAGACCTGACATGACCCAATTTCAAACTTGTCCGAGATATCATCAAGACAAATAATATGACTACTGAGTATCAGTCTGAAAATGTAGCCTCTACAGTGCACACAAGGTCTTTTTTAACATTTGGCCTAGTGACCTTTTTTTGACCTAACATGACCCAATTTCAAACTTGTCCAAGATATTATTAAGACAAACATTCTGGTCAAGTTTCAAGAGCATCAGACTGAAAAAATGTGGCCTCTAGAATGCATTCAAGGTTTTTCTAACATTTAGCCCAGTGACCTACTTTTGGACCCGACATGACCAGATTTCAAACTTGTCCAAGATTTTATAAAGAAAAACATCCACACCAGTTTCATGACTATCTGACTGAAAATGTGGCCTCTAGAGTGCACGCAAGGTAAATGTTGATAACCTGGAAGACACACACGGCACAATCACAAAAGCTCACCTTGAGCACTTCATGTCCAGGTGAGCTAACAGAAAATACAAATAGCAAAACGTTTCAACCCTTGTCAGCCTGCACAAGCCGACATAGGTCAATACTTCTTGCAGATGCATTAAACTCCTTTTTCATTAAGCATGGCTCAATTATTTTCTGATTGGTGGTAATGGGGAGAAACTGGAAACATGAAGACCACAGCAAAAAGTGAGAAATGTGAAAATCACTATCTTTTACACACAGGCACAGTGAAACATAGTTATGATTGGAATAAATGAGGCTTTTTGAAACATGTGATAATGTGCAAGAACAAGAGGGCCACTGGCCCTAAAGCCCTCACCTGAGTAAAGTCATCTAGGACTGATAAAGCTGAAGAAGTCCTGTTTGTAATGACGTAAACACCTGCGTGTTAGAGACCTACTTTCTGATGGAATTGACCAATTTTTGAACTTGTCTGAGATATCATTAAGATAAACACTGACAATGTTTAATGAGTATCAAACACAAAATTTGGCCTCTAGAATGCACAAAAAAAATACTAAGATTTGGCCTTGTGACCTACTTTTGACCTGACATGACCTGCTTTCAAACCTGTCCAAGCTATCATCCAGACAAACATTCTTAACAAGTTTCAAGAGTATCAGACTGAAAATGTGACCTCTAGAGAGCACAGTGCCCTACTTTTTTACCAAACATGACCCAATCTTAACAAACATTCTGACCAAGGTTTATGAGCACTGGAATGGAAATATGGCCTCTAGAGTGCATACATGGCTTTTCTAAGATTTTACCTTCTAGAGTGCATACGTGGCTTTCCTAAGATTTGACCAAGTAACATACTTTCTGACCCTATGTGACCGTATTTTCAAAGCAACTGAGATAACATCAAGACAAACAATGTGACTGAGTTTCATGAGTATCACATCTAAAATGTGGTCTCTAGAGTCACAGTGTACAAGGTTTTTCTAAGATTTTGCCCAGTGACCTACTTTTTGTCCTAACGTGATCCAATTTCAAATCTGTCTGAGATATTATCAAAACAAACATTCTTACCAAGTTTCATGAGTATTGAGCTGAAAATGTGGCCTCTAGGGTGCTCAGAAGGCTTTTCTAATATTTGGCCCAGTGACCTACTTTTTCACCAATGACCAAATTTTAAACTTCTCAGAAATATCATCCAGACAAACGTTCTGACAGTTTCATGAGAATTGGGCTGAAACTGTTGCTTCTAGAGTGCGCACAAGATTTGACCCAGTGACCTACTGTTTTGCCCTATCTGACTCAATTTCAAACCTGTCCAAAATATAATCATGACAAACAATCTGACCTATTTTCATAAGTATCTGAATAAAAGTGTGGCCTCTAAAGTGCACACAAGGTTTTTCTTAGATCTGGCCCAGTGACCTACATTTTGACCGTAAGTGACCCAGTTTTAAAGTTACCTGAGTTATTATCCAGACGAACAATCTGACCAATTTTCATGAGTATTGTGCTGAAAATGTGGCCTCCAGACTTCACACAAGTTTTTTCTTAGATTTGGCCCAGTGACCTATTTTTTGACCTGATATGATTCAATTTCAAACATTTGCGAGATTTCATTCAGACATGTATTCTAACCAAGTTTAATGAGTATCACACTGAAAATGCAGCCTCCAGAGTGCACACAAGGTAATTGATAACAATGGACAACAGATGACAGACAATGCATGATCACAAAGCTCATCTTGAGCACTTCATACTCAGGTGAGCTAAAAACAAAAGAAGGAAATTGTTCATATCTTCACCAGCCCCAGGGTTTAATTTTTGGTAATGGGTTTATCGGATTATTGAAACAAGAGGGCCATGATGGCCCTGGATCGCTCACCTGAGTCAATAGGCCAAACATTCTGACCAAGTTTCACAAGGATCTGACAGAAAATGTGGCCTCTATAGCGTACACAAGGTTTTTCGAAGATTTGACCTTGTGACCTAGTTTTTGACCCCACATGACCCAATTTTGAACTTGTGTAAGATTTTATCAAGCCAAACATTCTGACCAAGTTTCATAACTATTTGACTGAAAATATGGCCTCTAGAGCGTACACAAGGTTTTTCGAAGATTTGACCTAGTGACCTAGTTTTTGACCCCACATGACCCAATTTCGAACTCGTCAGAGATTTTATCAAGACAAACATTCTGACCAAATTTCACAAGTATCTGACTGAAAATGTGGCCTCTAGAGCACATACAAGGTTTTTCGAAGATCTGACCTAGTGACCTAGTTTTTGACCCCACAAGACCCAATTTCGAACTCGTCCCAGATTTTATCAAGACAAACATTCTGCCAAGTTTCATAAGTATTTGACTGAAAATGTGGCCTCTAGAGCACATACAAGGTTTTTCGAAGATTTGACCTAGTGACCTAGTTTTTGACCCCACATGACCCACTTTCAAACTTGTCTCAGATTTTATCAAGACAAACATTCTGACCTAATTTTACAAGTATCTGACTGAAAATGTAGCCTCTAGAGCGTACACAAGGTTTTTCAAAAATCTGACCTAGTGACCTAGTTTTTGACCCCACATGACCCAATTTCAAACTCGTCAGAGATTTTATCAAGACAAACATTCTGACCAAATTTCACAAGTATCTGACTGAAAATGTAGCCTCTAGAGCGTACACAAGGTTTTTCGAAGATTTGACCTAGTGACCTAGTTTTTGACCCCACATGAACCAATTTCAAACTTGTCTCAGATTTTATCAAGACAAACATTCTGACCAAGTTTCATGAGGATCGGACTGAAAATGTGGCCTCTAGAGCGTACACAAGGTTTTTCGAAGATTTGACCTAGTGACCTAGTTTTTGACCCCACATGACCCAATTTCAAACTCGTCTAAGATTTTATCAAGACAAACATTCTGACCAAGTTTCACGAGTATCTGACTGAAAATGTGGCCTCTAGAGCACACACAAGGTTTTTCGAAGATCTAACCTAGTGACCTAGTTTTTGACCCCACATGACCCAATTTCAAACTCGTCCGAGGTTTTATCAAGACAAACTTTCTGATCAAATTTCACAAGTATCTGGCTGAAAATGCGGCCTCTAGAGCGTACACAAGGTTTTTCGAAGATTTGACCTAGTGACCTAGTTTTTGACCCCACATGGCCAAATTTCAAACTCGTCCGAGACTTTATCAAGACAAACATTCTGACCAAGTTTCATGAGGATTGGACTGAAAATGTGGCCTCTAGAGCGTACACAAGGTTTTTCTAAGATTTGACCTAGTGACCTAGTTTTTGACCCCACATGGCCCAATTTCGAACTTGTCTGAGATTTTACCAAGACAAACATTCTGACCAAGTTTCATGAGGATCGGACTGAAAAGTGGCCTCTAGAGCGTACACAAGGTAAAAAGTTGACGACGCACGGCGGACACAGCACGATCACAATAGCTCACCATGAGCACTTTGTGCTCAGGTGAGCTAAAAAACAATGACAAATATTGTTACAAGGGCTGATTGATAAGTACTGAGCCTCATATGTAAGGGCTTGACTTTTTACAGACACATTGAATTATTTTTCAACATAACACCGTTCAGTATCTGCACACTTTTGCCAGCTATGTTTAACTCTTTCCCAAACGACAAAATTTCAGACTTGTCCAAATTGAAAGCATTTGCAGATGACAAATTAAAAGTCACAAAAAAGACAACTTCAATCTCTGAAAAGGTATAAAACATCGTGGGAAAAGGAGAAAATGCTGGTTACCAGCATTTTCTCCTTTTCCCACAATGTTTTCAGAAAGCTTTTTCCTCAGGGTCGTTAAAACTCGGGATTGTGTCGTAAAAAGTAGAGGGCCTCAATGCCATTTTAAGTGCAGTTTTTTTTCTCAACCTTCACAAAGTCCTCCACTGCATATATGGAGTTCATCATCTGACAAAAAGTGGATACCTGAAATAGCCTTTTCAACTTCGGAAATAGATAAAAGTCTGAAGGAGCAAGATCAGGTGAATAAGGCAGATGCTCAATCAATTCAAAGCCATAATCGTTATTGGTAGCCATGACAATGACAGACTTGCTCTTTAGAGCGATTATGTCCATTTTGTCCTTGTTTACCTTGGAGTGCTATCTTTTCTACATAAACTGACCAAAGGACACCAGTCTTCGGCTATACAGCTTTAAATACCTTACCAGACCTCCAGATAAAAGAGAATGATAGTATTCTAAATCCATTATTTCCCTTCCAAACCCAATGTTGTGGGTACTCATTAGAATCATCTCATCGAGACGATTCTAAAGCATACCCATAACATAGGGTTTAGTGGAGAGTGATTAATATCTTCAATTTTCAAATCAAAATCGCTCCCTCTATCTGGAGCTCTGCCTTACTGTCTCTTTTTAACCCCCAGGGGCATTACAGTTTTCCTAAAGCGAGGCAATTAATGAAAGTAAAAGAATAAAGAATTTTCTGAGGATGACGATAACACTACCATCCAGGCTATAGTCAGTGTCGACTGCAAGGCCATGCCATTTGAGAAACCTGCTGCATTTAAAACAGAAGATTGATTTTAGTGCCAATCATGATTCATTTGGACATGAAATAGCATTTACAATTAATATGGGACACTGGTCTTCAATACTTTCACTTCTTTTAAGTTTTTCCAAGTTACTTAACAAATTTTGTATTACCAGAAGTTCCTAATGTTATCGGAAGTGTATGTATATACGGATAGTCTGTTGTTAACGACCGCGATTTGTAAAGTAATTAGGATCATATCAATGCTGTAAGTTTATTTTAGCTGAATCATTTCACCTTTATCCATGGATCGGCTGTCAGTTCAGCCCATTTTCAGATAGAAACAAGCTGGGGAAGCATTAATAAGAGGGGGAGCATCAATATGGGACATTACCATAGTCAGGGAATAGTAGGACTGAAAAAGGACATCCCTGCTTAATGTCTTCAATACAAGGATCACAACCTATCAATCAGCATTCACATGTACCGTGTACATTTTAATATGGTAAAATACAGTATAGACATAAATCCATGGTAAATTGAGGATTGATTTCTGTATTCAACAGAACAATTTTTTAACCCTTAAGTCTTTACCATACAACAATACTTTAGACTGGTCCAAATTGAAAGCATATGCAGACAACATATTAAATGTGGCTCAAATAATTGGATTTGTTTTTGAAAAGTTAGTAAATATTGTGAGAAAAGGAGAAAATGCTGGTTATTTTCTCCTTTTCCCACAACCTTTTCTAAAGTCTAATCTCTCAGTGTCATTAAAACTTGGGATTGTGTGGTAAAGGGTTAAAGAACCTTTCACAGCAAATTCCCATTGGGGCCAATGTAGATCAAGATTAGACCGCGCAAAATGTGCTGCTTGATCTTTGATCTACACTGGTCAAGTTAGCTGAAACACTATAGACAAAAGCAGCCATGACAAAATCGTAATTATTTAGGTCTTGTTTCTAGACAGAAAAATGTCTTTTGGGTTTATTTGGTGCTCCAAGGATTAATTCACCTGCAGAAGATGGCCACTGAAAGCACTGTAGGAAAAAGCCAAATTGTCTCATACCCAGTAATTGCTCCTTTTCCATTATGAGTGGGGAAAAAAAAGAAAATGTAGTAGCATTTTCTCCTATTCCAGTGTTGTTTTCAAAAGCCTTTTTCAATAGGGTCATTATCAACTCATTCCAAGATGAGAAAATTTTACAGCTGTCCAAATTGAAGGCATTTGCCAACAATAAAGTAAATGTGGTTCAGGTGATAATATTTGCATAAAAAAAATAGTAAACATTGTGGAAAAAGGAGAAAATGCTGGTTACCAGCATTTTCTCCTTTTCCTACAAAGTTTTCAAAAAGCTCTTTTCACCTCCAGGGTTGTTAAAACTCGGGATTGTGAGATGAAGAATTAAAAACATGGGATTAATTGGTATAGGGATAAATTACAAAACAGGGAGTTGTTATCAGGGGAGATCAGTCCTGGATACCTGGTTCAATTCTCATGCGGTTTTGTGATGCCACAAGTTGGCACACTCGTGGTGAGGTCAACATGCGTGTAACTCCTGAACACAGAATTTTGAAAAATGAGCTTTATAAATTAAATATATTTACAAAAATCTTCCATTCTTTCTGATTTACAAATACAAGACACTTTAAAAAGTTGTCTTCAGGGAGAATCAAGTTATTCCATTACCCACCACTAAGTACTGGTAGTCAAAATGACTTACAGCATAATTATTAACCCTTTACCAGACGACAAAATTTTAGCCCTGTCCAAATTGGAAGCATGTGCAGACGATAATTTCAATGTGGCTCAAATGGTGTAATTTTTCTTTGTTTGGGCAGAAAACAGTATGAGAAAAGGAGAAAATGCTGGTTACCAGCATTTTCTCCTTTTCCCACAATGTTTTCAAAAGGCTTCTTTTCCAGGGTTGTTAAAAGGCGTCAATGTGCGGTAAAGGGTTAAGTATTTAAAGGAAAGAAAAATGTTACTCTGTGTGTGGAATAACACCATGGGAAAAGAAAAATCTATTTTTAACAAGCAACTGGTCATTTTCAAGCATTGTTTTCAAAGATGACAACTGGAAGTCAAGAAATGTTTGTGATATTATAACTGCTTGGACTATGTTAATTTGTAGGATATATTTCAAACATAACTGAATTAATCCTTTACCAGGCTACAAAACGTTTAGATTTATCAAAACCGAAGGTATTTGCAGACAACTGTTTAGATGTGGCTCAAATAATTGAATTTGTCTATGAAAGGACAGAAAACATTTTTGGAAAAGGATAAAATTCCTTAGGGTCATGAAAACACAGGATTGTGTGATAACGGAATAAAGAACTTAGTATCTTCACATAGGTCAGGCATACTGTTCTTAGGCAAAACAACAGTATTTCACGGTATTTCCTTTTTCCTTAGCAACAATATACATGTATCATGTATGTTACAGTATGCAGAGGGTTTCTAAAATGTGACAGAAGACCACTGACTTTCCACTTAGGAGAATAATTAAAATGCTATCATATCTTTTTCTCAAGAAACAGGAACATAATAATAAAATAGAACAAGAGAACCATAATGGCCCTGTAGCGCTGCAATGGCTGATAAAGCAAGTGAGCTATAACCGGCACTGACAATATCAACTATTGGTTAGAAGTCCCTGATTCATGGAAAACTTTGTGCTGACAAATAAACTAGGCACACAAAACCCACAAAAACTGATGTTTCATCATGCATCATGATGCTGACAAGGAATATGAAACAGGTCTACCAATGATTGTTTATACCAAGTACCAATGAACTTTGACAAACAAATTTTGATGAGAAGATGAACAACTGCACTACAGTTTAACTCTTTACCACACAATCCCGATTTTTAACGACCATGAGGAAATGAACTTTTGAAAACTTTGTGGGAAAAGGAGAAAATGCTGGTAACCAGCATTTTTCTCCTTTTCCCACAAGGTTTTCTCTACTTTCGTAAACAATTACCATCATCTCACCTGCATTTGATTTTTCGTCTGCAAGTGCCTTTCAATTTGAACAAGTCTTAAATCTTATTGTTTGGTAAAAGGTTAAGCAGATAAAATAAGCCACCTGCCCAGGATGTTTTGTGAGATATCAAAATGCCACTGAGAAATCTAAAGGTCTCTACCCAAAAAGTGAACATGTAAATTTCAAATAAGTGTGACACATACTTTTAGACAAATAGGTTTCCAAAGGTTGTGTAGCTGAAAAGCATGTATATTGCCTTAAACCTACCACGAGCAAAACAGGTGTATTGCACTGATAATCTATATGTTTGTATTGCAGTAAAATTGCAAACAAAAAACCAAAGTGACAAAAGGTGTATATGCTGTACACAAGTGAAATCTATACAAACTTGAAAAACAAGATGGCAAGGTGACATGGATAAATATAAGAATACATGGGCAAGAGAACAATCAAACTCTGTGAGTGAATTCCTTAAAATAGCTTTGGGTAGTTTTTAAGAAAATTATATAACTTTTTTTTTATGTCCTTGATTAACTCCGAGATCAACATTATCAATCCCTAAAGAAGATAGCTTTTGAACACACTGATGGTTGAAGGAAAAGAGGTAAATGCTGATGTTCTGCAAGTTTTCCATCCTTTTTCTTATTAAAATAGGGATTTTCCCCTTGTCTTTATTTGATTCTTCTTTGACCCAATTTTGGTGCTTTCCTGTTGGTCTCAAACTGGGTGCTGCAGTAACAAGTTTGACTGTTCACCACATGATAAAAAAGTAGACTTGTCTAAATTGAAAGCACTTGTAGACGACTATTTAAATGTAGTTCAAATAATGGAATCTATCTTTGATAGGGTAGAAAACATTGTGGAAAAAGAAGAAAATGCTTGTCATCAGCATTTTCTCCTTTTTCCACAATGTTTTCCATAAGCTTCTTCTTCAGGGTCATTAAAAGTTGGGATTGTGTGGTAAAGAGTTAAATCATACTTCTCCAAAACAGAGATCAACTCAATGCAAAGTATGTTTTTCCCTCTAAATACCTGTATTCAATTCCTTAGTACCAAACTTGACTATTTATTGCCTATTTATCAAAGATGAAAGAATGATTTAAAACCTTTGTGGCATTTGTTATGAGGAATATTTCACAAAAGTGTCTTGATCCTTTTATAATAATTTTTTGGTACATTGTCTCTCAAAGCTCCCCATCATGTTATGAGTGGAAATGAAAAGAAGCAAGAGAAGCACTAAAAAGGAAACTTGTTTTTCTGTTATAGAAAGTATAAGGATACTACTGGAATGCACTCTATAATCAACCTATTACCATACATGTACATGTATTAATTAGACATTATACTACATACTCATACTGAAATATGTGCCAAAATGAAAAAAGGATTCGAAAATGAAGAGGGTCTTTCTTTATGGTAATGAACATACTATGAAACAAGGATGAGCTGATGTTTTCAGAACAATCTGTGAAAGGGTATAAAAATGTATTGTATGGTAACAGACTGACTTATCATTCCTTCTGAAGTAAGTTTGCAGCAATCAACTTTGAAAACATTCCTGTGAGACATGAATTATATTATAATTTAAACCTTCACCAAACAATCATGTCTTTTCGCAACCTAGAAAAAGAAGGCTTTTTAAAAACTGGTAACCAGCACTTTCTCCTTTTGCTCCAGTTTTTTTTTACCCTTTCTAGGTCAAATCTCATCACTTGAGCCATACGTAATTAGTTGCATGCAGATGCTTTCAAAATGCTTTGTTATCTGGTAAAGGATTCACCATCAATCAAGCATCAGGTTGTGAAAACAAATAAAAATGACACTGTGGAAACTACATATTGCTTGTAATGTTCTCCTGTAAAAATGTTTCTTTCACAGTGTTTTCAAAAGTGATCTGCTGCAAGATGTCAGAAAGCTATCTGCTGGATGTAAGATATTAAAACAAAAGGTGCCCAGGCCCAAATCTAGCAAAGGGAAGATAACTATGCTATATATATAACAGTTCCGTCACCACTACAAAACAAAACACATTGAGTACCCTCACTAGTAGGCCTGCTGTGCATTGTATACAGTTGAATTATCTCCCTTGTATGGTGTTCTGGCATGTCACCAAGATTATGCGCACTGTAGCGCACATCTAAAGCAGTTCCGCTGCGCCCAACAAAGTTAAGTTTACCTAGTAAGAATGAAACTAGTAACTAAGTTTTGCATTCCAGCTAAATACTAATTAGAACAGATCATGTAATTGTTTTCAATAGATACTAAGTTAAGCTGAAAGCACTAAATAAATGAATAACTCAAAAACAGTGGTGCTTGAAGGTCAGACTGCACATTCTGTTCTTGAAGCACTTTGGCTAGAAAAACACCTAAAGATGAAGGAAACCTTTACCAAACAATCCAATATTTGTTGACATTACAGTTACCACTGTTTCCTCCATATCACAAAATTTTTTCCACCCTTTCAGGGCCAAGTCCCATTGAGCCACACAGGGTTTGTTGCCCACAAATGCTTGTAATCTGGGTAAATGTAAAATTTTGTCATCTTCTAAAAAGAAAAGCACCTTTGGGTTAACTCTTTACCACACAATCCCGACTTTTAACAACCCTGAGGAAGAAGTCTTTTGAAAATATTGTGGGAAAAGGAGAAAATGCTGGTAACCAGCATTTTCTCCTTTTCCCACATTTTCTACCCAATCAAAAAGAAATTCCATCATTTGAGCCACATTTAAATTGTCATCTGCAAATGCTTTCAATTTGGACAAGTCTACATTTTTGTCCTTTGGTAAAGGGTTAAACCAATAAAGCAAATGAGCTACTGTATTACTTGAATACAACTGAAAATATTTTAACAACATTCCAGTAATAATTTGACTCACTGTCATCAAAACAAAATCCTCAACACATGACTTTTAAAATAAAAGAAATTGTCAACATGACAATGTTTAGTATGTGTATAAAGGTGAAACATTTTGACAAAAGGAGAAATTGCTTTTACATGCAATTTATCCTTTTGCCACAATGTTATCTAAAGTTGCTTGCTTGAGGTAATGAGCCAAAAGTTTCTAAGAAAATCTAAATAAGCTGTGTTATAGTTTTAGTCTTTTGTCAGACTAATTTCAGCAGAAGTGACTATATCAAACCATCACAATACAAGCTATATTTAGTCATTCTACTGTAATGCACCAGTGCCATTAATTTTATAAAGGTCAAAATGAAAATGTATTTGTTGATTATATGGAGAGCATTGTGATAAAAGGGGCACCTGTTTGTAACAAGCAACCCTAATTTCCCACAATATCTTTTTATGCAATTCACTTGTATTTGTACAGTTATCAGTGTAAAGATAGACAGGCTTATATTACAATATTCAGCTGAAAGGAGTACAAGCATATCCCAAGTTTTAGATACTGTAGGAACACAATATTGCTACTGGAAAGCAAGACTTGACAACTGTTTCAAAAATGTTTCAGAAATATCTCAAATTGAAGTATGCAGTATTCATGATTTTTTTTTACACAAACTGAACACAAGATTATTTGTTTTGTGTAAATAAAGATCAGACTGGAATTTCTATATCCATCTTAGATGCCCACAGGGCTATATCCATCCAGCAAAAAACACCGTGACAAGAGCAGTATAATGATGGCCCAAGTTGCTCCACGGGTAATCAAAATCCTGCAATTCATGGAATACTTTATTGTAAATGTAAGCCACAATAATTTTTTTTTTTCCCACATGACAATGCCATCAAGAAATCTGGAAGACATTTGTACATAGTTCAATTGTTTTTCAATATGCCATCAATTAATAACATACCTGTGCATTGTTTACAAGATAATTTCAATGATTGCCCTTTCGGGCACAGCACTAGTCATAAGCATCCTTATTTTTTAATATGGTATCACTGAGTCTGATACGAGTCTATAAAAGGCCACTATATGCAAAATATAAATGAAGTCAGACAAAAAGATCTCTGTTGAAGATTGTCCAGCTATAAAGCAGTCTTTCTTTGGCATGAATTTTACTATTGTGGAACACTATTCCAAATAAAGAACGAAACAAAAAATTAGCTCATGCTGAACACATCTTAAAATAATGTTTGATATCAAAATGAATCAATATGAATAATGACTGCATGCTTCTACTTATAATACCAAGCTACAATAATATGTTAATCGAAGGGAGATAAATGGCTAACAATACTGGAATCATGAAAAAGTATATTATTTCCCTTTGGTCAACACATATCTACATTGCTTAATTATGGATTAATATTCAGAGAAAAGAAACCAAGCTGACAGAAACAGATACCTACTCTAGGATTAGATTCTGCTCGATTGAGCCCGAGAACTAGTTTACAAGGAAACAAATACCTGTACATGTACCACATAAAATGGAACTTTAACTCTTTACCAAACGACAAATTTTTAGACTATTCCAAATTGAAAGCATTTGCAGACGACAAAATAAATGTAACTCAACAATTGAAATTTGAATTGGGGAGGCTAGAAAACATTGTGGGAAAAGGAGAAAATGCTGGTTACCAGCATTTTCTCCTTTTCCAACAATGTTTTCAAAAGGCCTCTTTCTTGGGTCGTTTAAAGTCAGGATTGTGTGTTAAAAGAGTTAAAAGAGCAAAGTTGAACAAGTAATAGGTGGTTTTTTTTTCTTAATAGTTTACCAAGCAATCCTGTGTTGTAGCAACCTTGAGGGAGAAAGCTTCTGAAAACATTGTGTGAAAAGGAGAAAATGCTGGTAACCAGCATTATCTCCTTTTCCACACTTTTTTCTCTCTATTCAGATAATTTAATCACTTGAGTCTTTTTTAATGTTTATCATCTGCAAATACTTTCCATATGGACAAGTCTTAAATTTTGTTGTCTGATAAAGCATAAAACCCTTCTTTTTACCAACAATGGATGAACTGAAGCATATTTCACACCCATTCATGAGAAATTATGATAATTACTGTAAACAGTTTTAGCAACACTCTTTCTCTGCTCTTGCACTTCATTGTAAGAACAATTGTAACTTAAACTTGAATAAACTTCAAAATACTGTGCAAAGTATGGTACCAATTTTCACAGCTATATGTGTAAACACATCACATCACAAAAATCATAGCACTTCTGAATTGGAGATTGAAAATGTGACAGCATCCAGTAAGAATCAAAGGAGACAAGGAAAGACCACGCATAATAAGGGAATAAGAGGAATATAACATGCTACAGACCATCAACTCTGTACCATATATGGGTATATAAGGTCTATGGGCCAAAAGCAGAAAATCATTGCTAACAAGTTCAACTATTTGCAAGGTCCCAATTTCTGTTGAGTTGCAGAAGTTTCTTAGGATCTCAGTCAACAAGAAACAAGGCTATGTCATTCTCGTTTCATATTTGATTATACAGTTAATAAAAACTTTGATCTGAAAAAAGTAATTATAAAAATAAATACACAAAACTCTGAGCCAATACAAAGTTTGCATGACACACTGTGTAGTCATGCAGGCATTTCAATAAGTGCCACACAATAACCATGCTGATTGAAACAGAGCATGCAGTACAGTTTTAACTGTAACAAAGTCTTTCATACCAAACTGATTCTCACATAAAAGCTGAAAATAATATTCAGTATTCATGAATATTGCTATAGGTATGTAAGGTTCATTAAAAATCTATTCAAGACAATTATTTTCAAATTCCTAACAACTGATTTCAATTCACAGTTGTTGTCTTTTCCTTTTTTTTTCCCCATCTTGGTGGAGACCCTTTTCATATGGATCATCTTTTAAGTCTAAACACCGTATTTCACCTAATTAATGTGCCGGGCCACTATAAAAAACACCGACAGGGTGCTCTTAGTCAATTTCCTGAAATTTAAGTGCCGTCACTGAGATTAAGAATGGTACTTTGATCCGGGTTTTAGTTAGTGCTGTGTACAAAGCAACTGCCATTTTGGAGGACTCCATGTAATGCAGTAATGCAGAATATCTATTTTACCACTGATCATGATTTATTTGGACATTAAATATCATTCACAATTAGTATGGGGCACTGGTATTCGATACCTCAACTTCTTAAAGTTTTTCCGCGTTAGTTGACAAATTTTGTGTTACTGCAAGTTTATAACGTTATTGAAAGTGTATGTGTATTCGGATGGTCAGGTGTTAAGGACATTGATTTGTAAAGTAATTAGGATTATGTTGATGCCATACTGGTAAGTTTATTTATAAAAAATCGGTCATTAGTGATTTTTGTAAGTCTGCGTTTGAAAAGTTTTAGTGAACTTATCTTGCATTTGGAAGTTTGTCACTCCAGGCATTGATTTTAAGGCAAGGTTGGGTGTGGGTGGGGGTTGTCCGGAGGCCTCTGAAATAAGAAATATAGTGGGAAGGCTACTATTAGGAAGGGAGTTTTAATTAAGTGAAATATGGTATCTTATTTTCCCCTCTCTATACTGGTAAGTTTTTGTATTCTCTGCCGCAGCAAAACCACCAAGCAAACTGCTTTTTACTCACTCTGAAAACTCTGTATGATACCATCACATTTTATAACCAAACATCCAGAATTCAATCATTTCAAAGCATACATGTATAGATCTATCACTTATCAGGGCCTGAACCCTGATCTTTGATCTTCATGAGACATTATGAGCAACCATGCAACTACAAAAGTTGAGTCTGTCTTACTGAAAATGTCTATTAACTCTCTACCAAACAACAAAATTTCAGTCTCATCCAAATTGAAAGAGTGCCGATGACATATTGAATGTGGCCCAAAAGATGATATCAATCTTTGAAAGGGTATAAAAACAATGTGAGAAAAGGAGAAAATGCTGATTACCAGCATTTTCTCCTTTTCCCACAATGTTCTCAATAGGCTTCTTCCTCAAGGTCGTTAAAAATCAGGATTGTGTGGTAAAGGGTTAAATATATCTGGCACTCTAAGGGTTAAAGAAGATCAATGTTCATTGCGTGCATTGAAAAAGCACCACACTGCATGAAGCCATCCTTCAGAAAAACAAGAGCACCGCATGCGGGTGCCAACGCTTGGCTGCCAATGCTTGATTTTCTGTGAAAATTCTGTCAAAAAAGTGGCATAACTCTGCCAAAAATATTTTGATGGTTATTTGCCATTCTTGTACAGGTTCCATTTTTGATGATTAAGAACTTGTCAAAGTTTGATGTAAGTATCTTCAACAATAGCAGAGATGTTATAAAATGTCAAAATTTTCACACAACCACACAGACATCGACGATGCAGATGAGACAAGGGCTACGGCAATACCTCAACATTTTCTTCAAAAAGCAGCCAGGATAATAAGCTTTGAATTTAAGATAAAATGAGTATTTATGAGTATTAAGTTGGTAAGCTTGTTCTTCATAAGGTGTTAGAGATGTACAATGATGACAGCACCAACCCATTTTCTTACTGAAATTAAATTATTGTGTTACACAAAATAATTATGGTGTTAGACAAAAGTATACAATTCTTTTTCAAATTTGATGATCAACACAATGTAAATCCCCATAATTATGGTGTTAAACGAAAAGTACACAATTCTTGGAAATGTTGTGATTCATTATACCACATGCTGGTACAGATGTTCAGTTGCAGTTGCTTTTTCTGTGAAAACTTTAGGTTGAAAAGGGGGAATAACTGTGTCAAGACTCTTTGATGGTTACCTGTCTTTCTTTTACGGATTCCCCTTTTAACAGATAGCAACTAGCCCAAGTTTGAAATGAATAATCAGTTATGACAGAGATTTGAGAAAATGTCAAAGTTTAAGCACAACATGCTGAAGACCCAGATGACAATAGAGCTATGGCAATACCCCCATGATTTCTTTGAAAATTGCTGAGCTAAAATGTCTCTAAATTGGTAAAGAAACCTGTATAATGATGTATGTAACATCTGGTAGGACATAGGAAGTAGCTGTTTGCTTTGTTTGGTATTAAGCGGTTTTAAACAATATTAAAGGTATTTGAGTTCTTATTGTAGTGACCAGTACTCTGCACAACATTCTTTCAAAATCAGTGCCTGGCTTTCTCTAACAAGCCAATAGACAAAATGTTCAGCCCAGTGCATCACAACCTAGCTAAAGCAGCTTGGTAGAAAACAAATCTTAATTACATATCAATTTAAAATAATTGGATTAATGTAATGATAAAGCTGTTAGCATCATCACTAAGATGTCATTCTGCCATTTTGTTATGAGCAATAAGGACAATGTATCAGCCATTAACAAACCTTTGGGTAACTCTGGCATAACAAGGGGAGACACAGTTCGAAATATGGCTCTTGAAAGACCTAAATAGTAACAAGAAGTTAACAAATATGTAGTGATATACAACTCTTGACAGGCCTAAAAAGATATAAAACTCCTCAGACGTAACTAATAACCCATATCAGATAAATGGGTAACAAAATACAACTCTTGACAGGCCTAAATACTAACCAATAGTTGATAACTATATAACACAAGACAATGCTTGACAGACATGAATGGTAACAAATAGTTCATAAATATATGACAAAATCAACTTGTGAAAGACCTAAATGGTAACCTGTAGCTGATAAAAATGTAATGAACTAAAACTCTTGACAGACCTCAATAGTAATAACAAGAGGGCCATGATGGCCCTGTATCGCTCCACTGGCTTATAAATATAAACCATAAATAATAAACATTTCAATGCTGAGCCAAATGGTTTCAAAATGAAGACTTACAAAGTTTTCTCTGTAAAAGCCCATATGAAAGTTGAGACCCGCAGGGCAAAGCCATTTTTGATCCCAGAGCTATTTAATTACTTGAACCCTGGTAGAGGTCCACAAGATAAAGCCATAAAAATAAGGTGATTTTCAAGTTTTGTCCATATGAAGCCTCTGTAAAACATAAGACCCCTGATGCAAGGCTAATTTAAAAAAAAAAATCAAAACAGGAAGATTTCTTAAGTTGTCACTATGTAAGCCCATGTAAAACTTGTGACCCCTGCGGTGGGGCCAATTTTGACCCCAGGGCTAAAATTTTGGCCCACTTGGTAGAGGCCCACTAGATATAGCTACATGCAAAATTTGGTAGCTCTAGGCCTTATGGCTAGGTACAGGAAGATTTTTAAAGTTTTCTCTATATAAGCCTATGTAAAACTTGTGACCCCTGGGGCAGAGCCAATTTTGACCCCAGGGCTATAATTTGAAGAAACTTGATAGAGGTCTACTACATAAAGCTACATGCCAAATTTGGTAGCCCTATGCCTTATGGTTTCCGACAAGAAGATTTTTAAAGATTTCTCTATATAAGCCTATGTAAAACTTGTGACCCCTGGGGCAGAGCCAATTTTGACCCCAGGGCTATAATTTGAAGAAACTTGATAGAGGTCTACTACATAAAGCTACATGCCAAATTTGGTAGCCCTATGCCTTATGGTTTCCGACAAGAAGATTTTTAAAGATTTCCCATATTTTTCAGTTTTGTTGCCATGGCAACCAGAGTTTTTTTAGGAATCAAATTCTTTCAAGAAATTCTGAAGAGGACCATGGTAGGATCATTTCTGTGAAGTTTCATGAAAATTGGATGGGTAGTTTCAGAGAAGAAGATGTTTGAAATAAAAGTTAACGCACGGACGGACGGACGAACGGACGGACGGACGGACGGACGCACGACGGACACCGGGCCATGACATTAGCCCGCTGGCCTTCGGCCAGTGGAGCTAAAAAGCTGAAAAAAATAACTGAATATAGCACTTGACAGACCTAGATAGTAACAAATAGTTGATAAATATGGGCTATACTCTGTGAAAAGGGGGTTTGATACATCTGCAGAAAATATCGACCCAAATCCGCTTGAGCAATCTGCACAGGCTAACCAGGGTTGAAACATTTGCCATCACTCCATTTTCTGGATGTCAAGGGACCTTTCACAAAATGGATTTTATGGATCCATAATTATATGGTGACTTGCTTGGTATAATACATCACGGAAGATGCAATTAACTCCCTTTAGCCAGAGCATGGCCCATATGTAAGGAAATATAAGTCTGGACAAATCCAAATAGTTACCAATTTATGTAATTAAGTATAAATCTAGACCTACACAGTAATCTGTAGTTAATAAATATGAGCCTTGCTCTGTGAAAAGGGGGCTTAATGCAACTGCGCAAAGTATCGACCTAGGGTCAGCCCACACAGTCAGCGCAGGCAGACCAGGGCCGAAACTTTTTGCTTTTGGTCAATATTCTCAAGGCCCAAGGACCAGTCTACCTTGTGATTCAGTCACTTGTTAGACAAAGTGGATCTTAGGGATTTCTAATTATGTGATGCTTTGCTCTGTACAAAGCATCACGAAGATGCATTAAGCCCCCTTTTCACAGAGCATGGCTCATCTGTAACTGACTACCACTACGATCCACCCCCCCAAAAGTAGCCAAGGGTAAATAAATATCCTATAAAATATAACTCTTGTAGTAAGTAATAATCAGTATCAGATGAATATGTGACAAGTGTATTTTTAGCTCCACTGGCCAAAGGCCAGCGGGCTTATGTCATGGCCCGGTGTCCGTCGTGCGTCCGTCCGTCCATGCGTCCGTCCATCCGTCCGTGCATTAACTTTTATTTCAAACATCTTCTTCTCTGAAACTACCCATCCAATTTTCATGAAACTTCACAGAAATGATCCTGCCATGGTCCTCTTCAGAATTTCTTGAAAGAATTTGATTCCTTCAAAAACTCTGGTTGCCATGGCAACAAAACTGAAAAATATTGGAAATCTTTAAAAATCTTCTTGTCCGAAACCATAAGGCATAGGGCTACCAAATTTGGCATGTAGCTTTATGTGGTAGACCTCTATCAAGTTTCTTCAAATTATAGCCCTGGGGTCAAAATTGGCTCTGCCCCAGGGGTCACAAGTTTTACATAGGCTTATATAGAGAAAACTTTAAAAATCTTCCTGTACCTAGCCATAAGGCCTATAGCTACCAAATTTTGCATGTAGCTATATCTAGTGGGCCTCTACCAAGTGGGCCAAAACTTTAGCCCTGGGGTCAAAATTGGCACCGCCGCAGGGGTCACAAGTTTTACATGGGCTTACATAGTGACAACTTAAGAAATCTTCCTGTTTTGATTTTTTTTTTGAAATTAGCCTTGCATCAGGGGTCTTATGTTTTACAGAGGCTTCATATGGACAAAACTTGAAAATCACTCTATTTACAGCATAGACTTGTATTATTTTGGCATGTGGCTTTATCTTGTGGACCTCTACCAAGGTTCAACTAATTATAGCTCTGGTATCAAAAATGGCTTTGCCCAGCGGGTCTCAACTTTTACATGGGCTTTTACAGAGAAAACTTAAGTCTTTATTTTGAAATCATTTGGCTCAGAATTGAAATGTTTACTATTTATGGTTTGTATTTATAAGCCAGTGGAGCGATTCAGGGCCATCATGGCCCTCTTGTTTTTTTATTTGCTGCTTTTTCTACAGTGTTTTATGATTTTTTCAACTGCAGGGTTGCAAAAAGTTGTATGTCCTAAACAGGGTTGAAAATAATATGAGAAAAACAGAGAAAATCTGGCTACCATCATTTTCTACTTTAGCCCATGATGTTTTCAAAAGCCAACTTCCTTAGGGTTTGAACTCTTTACAACACAATCCTGAGTTTTAACGATCCTGAAAGAGAAGGCTTTTGAAAACATTGCGGGATAGGGAGAAAATCCTGGTAACCATTTAATTGGTTGTCTACAAATGCTTTCAACTTGATCTTGTAAAAAATTTGGTTGTTTCATAACAAGTTAAAAAACAAGAGGCCCATGATGGCCCTGTATCGCTCCACTGGCTTATAAATATAAACCATAAAGAGAAGTCTTCACTACATAAGCCCTTATAAAACTTTGACCCCAGGGCTACAGTCGGACTAAATGGGGAATATGTGTATTAGAAGAATAACATGCCAAATTTGGGAGTTCTTGGCTTTATGGCTAGTAACATAACGGTTTCTGAAGTTTTCACTCCATAAACCCATGTAAAACTTGTGACCCCTGGTGCAGGGCCAAACTTGATCCTAGGGCTGTAACTTGGACCCTCTTTGTAGTTGTCCACTAGATAATGCTATAATTATGCAAAATTTGGTAGCCCTAAGCCTTATGGCTATGTACACCAAGATTTAAAAGTTTTCCCTATATAAGCCCATGTAAATCTTGTGAACCTGCTCCCCCCGCCCCCCCCCCCCCCAGCATGAGGCCAAATTGACCCCAGGACTGTAATTTGGGCACTTTTGGTAGACCCCCACTAGATCAAGCTAAATGCAAAATTTGGTAGCTCTAGGCCTTATGGCTAGGTACCAGAAGATTTTTAAAGTTTTCTCTATATAAGCCTATGTAAAACTTGTGAACCCTGGGGCAGAGCCAATTTTGACCCCAGGGCTATAATTTGAAGAAACTTGATAGAGGTCTACTACATAAAGCTACATGCCAAATTTGGTAGCCCTATGCCTTATGGTTTCAGACAAGAAGATTTTTAAAGATTTCCAATATTTTTCAGTTTTGTTACCATGGCAACCAGAGTTTTTGAAGGAATCAAATTCTTTCAAGAAATTCTGAAGAGGACCATGGCAGGATCATTTCTGTGAAGTTTCATGAAAGTTGGATGGGTAGTTTCAGAGAAGAAGATGTTTGAAATAAAAGTTAACGCACGGACGGACGCACGGACGGACGCACAGACGCACAACGGACACCGGGCCATGACATAAGCCCGCTGGCCTTTGGCCAGTGGAGCTAACAAGGTGTTTTGGTTTTATACCCTACCAAAGACAAATCCCAGCATTTTAGCATTTAACCCTTTACCACACAACAAAATTTTAGACTTGCCCAAAATGAAATCTTTTGCAGATGACAATTGTGACTCAAAAAAACAAGAGGGCCATGATGGCCCTGTATCGCTCCACTGGCTTATAAATATAAACCATAAATAGTAAACATTTCAATTCTCAGCCAAATGGTTTCAAAATAAAGACTTACAAAGTTTTCTCTGTAAAAGCCCATGTGAATATTGAGACCCGCAGGGCAAAGCCATTTTTGATCCCAGAGCTATAATTACTTGAACCCTGCTAGAGGTCCACAAGATAAAGCCACATGTCAAAATAATACAAATCTATGCTGTATGGTTATAAATAAGGTGATTTTCAAGTTTTGTCCATATGAAGCCTCTGTAAAACATAAGACCCCTGATGCAAGGCTAATTTCAAAAAAAAAAATCAAAACAAGAAGATTTCTTAAGTTGTCACTATGTAAGCCCATGTAAAACTTGTGACCCCTGCGGTGGGGCCAATTATGACCCCAGGGCTAAAATTTTGGCCCACTTGGTAGAGGCCCACTAGATATAGCTATATGCAAAATTTGGTAGATCTAGGCCTTATGGCTAGGTACAGGAAGATTTTTAAAGTTTTCTCTATATAAGCCTATGTAAAACTTGTGACCCCTGTGGCGGGGCCAATTTTGACCCCAGGGCTAAAATTTTGGCCCACTTTGTAAAGGTTCACTAGATAAAGCTACATGCAAAATTTGGTAGCTCTAGGCCTTATGGCTAGGTACAGGAAGATTTGTGAAGTTTTCTCTATATAAGCCTATGTAAAACTTGTGACCCCTGGGGCAGAGCCAATTTTGACCCCAGGGCTATAATTTGAAGAAACTTGATAGAGGTCTACTACATAAAGCTACATGCCAAATTTGGTAGCCCTGTGCCTTATGGTTTCAGACAAGAAGATTTTTAAAGATTTCCAATATTTTTCAGTTTTGTTGCCATGGCAACCAGAGTTTTTTTAGGAATCAAATTCTTTCAATAAATTCTGAAGAGGACCATGGCAGGATCATTTCTGTGAAGTTTCATGAAAATTGGATGGGTAGTTTCAGAGAAGATGTTTGAAATAAAAGTTGACGGACGCACGCACGCACGCACGCACGGACGCACGATGGACACCGGGCCATGACATAAGCCCGCTGGCCTTCCGCCAGTGGAGCTAAAAATCAGCTTATGGAAGAGTAGAAAACATTGTGAGAAAAGGAGAAAATACCGGTTACCAGCATTTTTCTCCTATTCCCACAATGTTTTCAAAAGGCTTCTTCGTCAGGATCTTTAAAACTCAGGATTGTATGGTAAAGGGTTAAGCTTTTGCTAGAAAAAATCCTGTACTCTAACAACCTTGAGGAAGAAGGCTTTATAAAACATTGTCAGAAAAGGAGAAAATGCTGGTGTCCAACTGTCCATCACTGTCTCCTCCCACTATGTTTTCTATCCTCTCAAAAACAAACAATTATTTTGCCACATGCAATTTGTTTCCTGCTTTCTAATAGGGCAGGTCTAAAACTTTGTCACCTTCTAAAGGTTTATCTCTTTAGCAAATGACAAAATTCTAAACCTGTCCAAATTGAAAGCATTCACAGACAAAATAAATGTGACTCAAAAATTGAAGTTCGGTTTTTGGAAGGCTAAAAAACATTGTGGGAAAAGGAGAAAATGCTGGTTACCAGCATTTTCTCCTTTTCTCACAGTGTTTTCCAATGTTCTTTATCTCAGGGTCATTAAAACTTGGTGTGGTTATGTGTAAATGTTGTCTGCAAAGGCTTACTATAATTCTGGACAATTGTAAGACTTGATCCAGTCTGTTTAAAAGTAATACTATCTATTGATAAGGCCAGTTAAGAGAATCTCCAGTACTTACTAAGAATTTCTTGTCCATAAAGATGATCATGTTTAAAACTGTTAAAGGCACCAATATTGTCCATCCTGTTGTTACTGGACACATTCACTGTTCTCAGTACAGGTATGTGTGCTGTAAGGTCTGTCCCTCCACCTGAAAGCACATGTACCGAGTATATTGCTGTGTGCATACCTATGTATCTGTTTGTTTGTTTGTTTGTTTGACTCTGTTTTTAACTGTATTTCACTTATATCACTGTGATCTCTGCGCCTATCTATGTATTCCATAATGATAAACAACAATTTTTCCATTCCAATTCTTATTCATATGCAGAATGGCCTAAAATTTGACATGTTCCAAAGTAGCACAAGTGACAACCAAGGGTCATTGTTTGGAAATCTTTGCATTACTCTAGTACATCTATATCAAGTTCAGTCCCATCTAGTTTCTGTTCCTTAACCCTTAAAGCGCTTTTCATGACTATAGTTGCCTTTGTGCCCAGTGCAGATCAAGATCAGACTGCACAAAATGTGCAGACTGATCTTTGATCTATACTGTCAGCTTTGCTGAATCTTTATTGACAAAAGCAAATATGAACTTGCAATTATTTGGGTCTTATTTTTCGACTGAAAATGTCTGTTGAGTTTATTTGGTGCTCTAAGGGTTAAAAATATTTTTTCAATCTATCTTTTTTCCCTATTGTTTTTTTCCTAGTCCTAAGGATGAAGACGATAACAACCATCATATTTCCCCAAAACCAAGGGAGGTAATACACCAAAAAATCATTTGCCAATAGTGTCTGCAGGGGAGATCTTTGAAATTGTTGAAAGATGGACTGAGAATGAACTATGAGCAATCAGCACTAGGTAATCAGGTAAGCCCTGGACCCATATTCACCAACCATTCTAAATTTCACACTCTGGAAGTAACAAAATTTCTGATTGGCTGAACCACTTGATTTAGCCAATCAGATTAACTCTTTACCACACAACCCCAACATATGACCCTGAGGGAAAAAGCCTTTTGAAAACATTGTGGGAAAGGAGAAAATGCTGGTAACCAGCATTTTCTCCATGTCCCACAATGTCTTCTACCCTATCAGACACATTCCATTATTTTAGCCTAATTTAAATTGTCGTCTGCAGATGCTTTCAATTTGGACAAGTCTAAATTTTTCTTGTGTTGTAAAGAGTTCAGTTATGTTGAAATTCAGAAATTTCTTGCGGATTATTTGGTGTGCAATTTAGAACCGGATGTAAATATGGCAACAGATGAACTAAAAATATCAAGAGTACATAATTATATTCCAAACTTACTTTTAGCACTTCCACCAGCTCTCCTGGACAGCTGTGAAGCTGACCTTACAGGTGTCGGATTCTGTTTCTCCCGATATTCCTGCTCAAGTCTCTTGGCCTCCGACTCAGCCAGCTTGGCGTGTGGGTTCACAAGGCTGGCAATGGAATGTACCATCTTTCTGTGAAGCCCAAAAACCTCTGTAGATGACTGGAAAGAGAGGAAATGTTTCCCACATTGCTTTCAAAAGCCTTTTTTTAAGGTCCTCAAAACACAGCATGGTTCGGTAGGGTCAACTCTTTCACAGACTATACAATTTTCAAATTGCCAAATTGAAAGCATTTGCAGACAATAGATTAAATATTGGTCAAATGACAAGTTTTGTCTGTGATAAGATAGAAAACATTTTGGGAAAAGGAGAAAATGCTGGTACCAGCATTTTCTCCTTTGTCCCCAATATTTTCAAATTCCAGTTTTCCCTGGATTGTTGGAAGTCAGGATTGTTTGGTAAAGGGTTGTAAGACACAGAGAGGAAGAAAGGGAGAAAACCTCAGTCTTTTGTCAACCACTCCGAGAGTTTACCAAGATTTGAAAGAAATTACTGTGTAAATACAGTGTACTGCTAACAAAGGGTGTGATTCCCAACTGTACACATAGTAAACTTTATTTCCCTTCTTCAAACATTTCAAGAGCACTTAGCATAATTACGTTCATATGATATTGACATTGGACATAACACATGGTTTCAACTTTTGTGGATGTCCATTGAAACTTTAGGGACTAATTTTAAATTGATAAAATCTGAGTGCCTCCTGTAAAGAAGAGCACTGCATGCAGGTGCCAACACTCGACTGCAGATGCTTGATTTTCAGTGAAAATTCTAAGTCAAAAGAGTGCATAACTCTGTCAAAAATACTTTGATTGTTACCTGCCCTTGATGTATAGGTTACCCTTTTGATAAATAACAACTTGTCCAAGTTTGAAGCAGATGTCTTCTGTAATAACAGAGATATGATAACATGTTAAAGTTTTTGCACAACCACACAGACAACAATGGCGCAGATGACAACCCCAGGGCTATGGCAATACTTCGGTGTTGTCTTCTAAAACAACCAAGGTAAGAAGGAAGCTGTATAACATACAAACCTGGTCTTCAGACATCCCATTCCTCAAACTGCCTGCTGAGGTTTGACCCCTGGACAGTCCCCGCCGTACATCACTGTGAAAGTCCACCATATCTGTGGACCCTACATCAACATTAGAGCTGAAGTTACCCCCACTTCCTACAGACCCTACACTTCGAGGACTATCATCTTCAAGGTTAGGACTCGAGTTTGGAACTGAGGGTTGGCCTATGTGAAAATTACCATCAAATGTTGGTCTACTCAGTGAACTCTCTGCTACTCTTTGTAACTGCAAATAAAAAAGCCATACAATACTCATCATTATTACATAACATATTCCTAAAAAAATATCTGGGTAAAATACAAGCATCCCCCTAGGAAAAAATCAGACACAAAGGAAAAACAACAGCATGGCATGTAGGTGCTATTGCTCAGCTAAGTTTCTTGATTTTCAGTGTAAATTCTAAGTCAAAAAAAGGGGCATAACTGTGTCAAAAATACTTTGATGGTTATCTGCATTTGTTGTATTGATTCCCCTACAAAAAACTAGTAGCTTGTCCATGTTTGAAGCAAATATCTTCAGTATTAACCCTTTACCGCACAATGCCGCCTTTTAATGCCCCTGGTTAAAAAGCTTTTTGAAAACATTGTGGGAAAAGGAGAAAATGCTGGTAACCAGCATTTTCTCCTTTTCCCACCATGTTTTCTATCCTATCAAAGACACATTGCACCTTTTGAGCCACACTGAAATTGTCGTCTGCAAATGCTTTCAATTTGGACAATACTAAAATTTTGTCGTCTGGTAAAGGGTTAACTGAGATATGATAAAATGTAAAAGTTTATGCACCACGAAGCACATGACATGGATGCTGCTACTGACAACATCAGGGCTATGACAATACCTTGATGTTTTCGTCCAAAACAGCCAAGCTAAAAATCAGTAGTAGAAAGTATCAAACACACAACCAAAATGGTATAACGGCATCTCATCGTGTTATGGCATGATATTTATCTGCCATCCATAAAAAAAGTTATCACCAACTTAACCATTCATTGTTCTTTCATTTTCAAATAAAAAATGTCAATAACTGCAATACTTTGTTGGTAATATTTTATCAACCGCAGATGCACATTATTTCAGAAATGTCACCATCCATGAACACTGAAAAAATTTGGTGAAGTGTTCATAAAAGATTGTAATCTTCCCCATTATGTTCTGTAAATTAAATTTGCATATATAACAGATTCATTAAAAAAGCAAACTATTCCATTTTCCCATGATTATCTCTCTGTTGATCAGCTTTGACATTTCCACCATGAGAAATACAATGACATAACACTTTAACTCTTTGCCACATGACAAAAGTTTGGACTCTTTGAAAATTAAAAGCAACCGCAGACTACAAATTAAATGTGGTTCAAATGGTGGGATGTTTCTATAAAATAGTAGTACACATTCTGATTACCAGCATTTTCTCCTTTTCCAACAATGTTTTCAATAGCCTTCAACCTCAGGATTGTTAAACCTTGAGATTGTATGAAAAGAGGTTTATCTACATTGCAAACAATCAAATCCTTACCTCCTGAAAGATAATTTGCTTAACTTAGTACCGAATGAAAAATATTTAGACTAGTCCAAATTGAAAGCATTTGAAGATGACAAAATGAAAGTGACCCTAAAAATTGGAATATGTACTGGGAAGGAAAGAAGACATCGTGGGAAAAGAAGGAAATGCTGGTTACCAATATTTTTTACCTTTTCTCAAAACATCTTCAAAAGCTTTCTGTCTAAGGTAGTTAAAAATTAGGATTGTGTCCTAGAGGGCGAAAAAAGTCTTCTTAAGTATTGATAACCACCATGAAATTAGGTTTAATACATGCATAAACACTGTAGCAAAAGAAGACATTTTGTTTGTTTGTTTGTTTAATACCATTTTTTACTATATATCAGTTAAATTACAGGGGACAGTTCACCTATCCATGCTTTCCTGGACGAACGAAATGAATCCTGTCAAAACGAATTTCATCAATCCCAAAAAGAAACTGGCAGAGATAAGGATTCAAACCAACCACCCCCCTGGTTTGATAGATCGGTAGTTTCAGAGAAGATGTTTGAAATAAAAGTTAACACACGCAAGGATGCACAGAAGCGTACATTCATGTATTTAGCAAGACAGACACAGGACCATTACGTAAGTTCGCTGGCCTTCTGACAGTGCAGCTAATAAAATCATTTAGTGCCACTTGCCTTTCTTCATAACATTTTCAGTTGTCTAAAATTTAAAATGTAATCAAGATTTCAATCTGTGGGAAAGGTTTCAAATTTTCAAGCCAAAAGTATGACACATATTCTATGCTTAGGTATCATGTACTACAATAAACATGTATAGAAAGATATCCAATTGCATAGCACTGTTTTAACCTCTCTCATTAGTATGTTGTTCCACAAAGCAATTACCAGAGAAGAAGAATCTATATTAGCCGTGCTCTGGCTTAACTCTTTACCACACAATCACAGGTTTTAACAACCCTGAACAAAAACCCTTTTGAAAACATTGTGGCAAAAGGAGAAAATGCTGGTAACCAGCATTTTCTCCTTTTCCCACAATGTTTTCTACCCTTCCCAACACAAATTTCAGTTTATGAGTCACATTTATTTTGTCATCTGCAAATGCTTTCAATTTGGACAAGTCTGAAATTTCGTTGTGTGGTAAAGGGTTAATGCATCTCTGTGATGCATGGTACCAAGTAAGTCATCACATGATCATGGATCCATAAAGTCCATTTTGTCTAAAAATCAACTTGATCTGGAGGTAGAATGGTCCTTTAACCCTTTCCCAAACAAGCCCTGGTTTTCACGTGTCTGCAGTAAAAGTCTTTTGAAAACACTGTGGGAAAAGGAGAAATTGCTCGTAACAAGCAATTTCTCCTTTTCCCACAGTGTTTTCTACCCTTTTTGATAACTTTCTGCCATTTTCATCAAATTCAAAATTGTTGTCTGCAAACTCTTTCAATTTGGACCAGTCCGAAATTTGTTGTTTGGGAAAGGGTTAATATGCAGAAAATTTACATATATTAAAAATTATCGACTGACAACTGACTGAATCACAAGGTAAACTGGTCCTTTGACAAGCAGAAAAATGACCAAAAGCAAAAAGTTTCGGCCCAGGTCAGCCTGCGCGGCATGCACAAGCTGACCTGGGTCGATACTTTTGGCAGATGCATTAAGCCCCCCTTTTCACAGAGCATGACTCACATACATGTATTCAGTGAAGATCTTCACTCACCAATCACTTATGTAGTCCACATATGTATGTATGTATCTGTGATTCAGTATGTATTGATAAAGAGTCTTGGCTAAATCCTGCTAAAATTTAGTGACAGTGAATATTGCCAATTCCACTAATCTGCCTGTCATTCAGTAATTTATCACCAAACAGCAAATCATTACAACATAAAAATGTCTATGCAAAACCTATTTCTTAAACCTTTCCGAGTGTTACAAGGACCCTCTGGACTGGGAAAACCTAAAACTGTCACAGAAAGTAGTTTGACTGTTCATCAAACATAAACATTTTAGTCTTGTCCTAATTGAAAGAATCTGCAGATGACAATACAATTAAAACAATTTGACTTGTTCTGTAAAAGAGCACAAAAACAATTAAAACAATTTGACTTGTTCTGCAAAAAGAGTACAAAACATGGAGAAGGAGAAAATACTGGTAACCAGCATTTTCTGTTTTTTTCCACAATGTTTTTAGAAGAGTTCTGCCAGGGTCCTTTAACCCTTTACCACACAATCCCGACTTTTAATGACCGTGTAGAAGAAGCCTTTTGAAAACATTGTGGGAAAAGGAGAAAATGTAATAGTGGTGAAACGGTTTACCGATTAACCGATTAACCGCGGTCTATTCAAAGAAAAAACCGAAACCGGTTCAAATTTTACCGTATCGGTATTTCTGCAATATGTCAACTTCTCTTAATTGCATCAGAAAGTCCGGTTTTCCCTAAAATTCTGTCAGAAATCGATCGTTTTTCAACTTACAGTTCTAAAGATTTCTGAAAGCGAAAGTTGTTTATTTTTTTCCACAGGCGGTGTCACCGGTGTTTAGGTAAAACTATGACCACATAAAATTCACGACACGAACTCCAAATAAACGTCAAGCTTTAATGCTTTTGGATCAATGGAGTCTGTATGTTATTCATTTCTTATAACTTTGCTCACACTTATTTTTGCGTTTTCCAGTAGTTAAGCGGCAAAGTATTAGTGTTAGTGCAGTAAGCAACTGAGTAAGTTAGTGCATCGCACTGTCTACTCTGTTGAGCCATGTCCCGAAGTTCGGTATAGTAGCGCTGGTTTTTATATAAACAAGTACGCTCTTGAAGAAAAAAAATGGCAGACGAAAATCGTCAAGAATAGCGAGTGTTAAAGACTAGTCAATTTCAGTTTGTTTTTATTTGTTCATGCGAAACAATTGCTTTTTAGTTCATTATCTTGAAAGAATGGAAGAGTTCCAAGCACATGTACTAGTTTTCTTTATCACCTTTTGAGCATATGCTACCCTAACAGTGACTACAAGTGGTCAGATATGCTAAATGTCAGCATATACAGCATATTGCAATACGTATTGCAATACGGGTTAGCCGTATTGCAATATATTGCAATACGCTTTTTACCGTATTGTTTCACCCCTAAAATGTAACCAGCATTTTCTCCTTTTCCCACAATGCTTTCTACTCTTCCAAAAACAAATTTCAATTTTTGATTCACATTAAATTTGTCATCTGCAAAAGCTTTCAATTTGGACTGGTCTAAAATTTTGTGGTTTGGTAAAGAGTTAAGCTCAATGTTGTTTGAAGGATCAATTCACTGACAAAGTACTTTGATGGACAATTTAGACAGCATCCCTTTCCCAAACGATGAATTTTAGACTGGTCCAAATTGAAAGAGTTTGCAGACAACAATTTTAAATTTGATGAAAATGGCAGTAAGTTCTCCAAAAGGGTAGAAAACACTGTGGGAAAAGGAGAAATTGCTTGTTACGAGCAATTTCTCCTTTTCCCACAGTGTTTTCAAAAGACTTGTACTGCAGACACGTGAAAACCAGGGCTTGTTTGGGAAAGGGTTAAATACGACTTATAAACAAAAGACAAAGTTCAGGTGCAGGTAACTCTGTTGTGTTTCATGATGAATGCCTAAACTGTCTTGCACAAATACCATCCCTTCTTGTAATTCTTATACAGATTTGTGTAAGAACAGGATGTAACTTTGGATTTGTTTGTATGATGTTCATCACTATATTCAGGATTATTTCAGTGGCTGTTGCAACTATCCTATCCAGAATGATTAGCAGTGAAAGGGGAATGAATTCTGTCACAATAACTATCAAATCCTTGGAAAGAAAGTTGCCGATCTTGTACTTTGAACAAGCGATCCCTTAGTTTCAAACCCTATACACAGACTAAGCTACAGGGTCAGGCACAACACTTTGGAATGAATTTGTTCCATTCGATGAATGATGAAAGTACTATTAAAATAACTACCAATAGACAAATTCACCAAACCAGAATGACAGACCATTCTAAATTGTGAATCCAGAAAAAACAATAAAAACTGTAGGGGTAGAAAAATCTCTGAATCTACAAATAACAAGTCATTTATTAATTTGTTCTAATTCTAAATTTCAAGACTAGCGGCATCTGGTTAGGTGAGAAGTACAACTCTTAGTGCTAACGTAATCTTGGAATTTAGAGTTAGAATTCTTGGCAATCAAAGCTCCTAGAGACTTGCTTTACATGCAAAGCTTGTTTTGGTGAAGTATTTCACAAACAGTTCACCTTTTGTCCAAAAATAGAATAATATAATGCATAACAACATTAAAAGACATGAAATGATGCACAAAAATGTTTTCACAATTGTCTGCGGCCATCTGTTTGATGATATTTGTTATAAATGGTGTTTTACAACATTTCAGTCCTATCATGGAAATGGCTTTCATATCTTTCCAAATTGTTTCACCAATGCTAGTATGTGGCTCTGCAGTCCTTTGCCAAAGGACAATCTAACTTGATCAGTGCCTCCAGCAGGAATTGATCACAGAAGTTCCTGATAACACATCTGCAACCTCAACCAATGAGCTACTCAGGATAACAAGTTTAACACTTAACCACACAGTCCCGAATTTGAACGACCCTGAGAAAGAGGCCTTTTGAAGACAGTGGGAAAAGGAGGAAATGCTCTTAACCTGCACTTTTTCCTTTTCCCTCAATGTTTTCTGTCCTTTTGCAGACAAATCTCGCCATGTGCACCATATCTAATTTGTTGTCTGCAAATGCTTTTAATTTGGACAAGTGTAAAATTTTGTTGTGTGGTAAAGGGTTAAAATTTATCAAACAACAAAATTTTAAACTTGTCCAAATTTAAAGCATTTGCAGAGAACATAATAAATGTGACTCAAATATTGAAATTTGTTTTTTGGCGGGTTGAAAACATTGTGGGAAAAGGAGAAAATGCTGGTTATCAGCATTTTCTACTTTTCCCATAATGTTTTCAAAAGGCTTTGAAGATCCTCTATGGGTTGTTGAAACTGGGATTGTGCAGTAAAAGATTAAGGGTGAGAAAAAAGTAATTACAGATCAGCTTATCAAGTGGACTACTTTATAACAAAATTTTCAGTTTCATGAAAAAATCAATTTTAAAATTTTGAATCCCAATACAAACAGAATTTTACATGGGAATTAGGCTGAACAAAAACATTCCACCTGCTCTGTGATGTTTAAACAATAAGTCTCTTGTTTCATTGTAATATAGCCCTCTTCAATCTATTATATCATCCCATCCTGTAATTCTATGGCCCTTTGGAAAGAAGCTTTTTGAAAACATTGTGGGAAAAGGATAAAATGCTGGTAACCAGGATTTTCTCCTTCTCCCACAATGTTTTCTACCCTTTCAAATACAAAGCCCATTAAATGAACCACCTTTACTGCGTAATCTGCAAATTAATGCCTTCAATATGGATGAGTCCTCTTCCCCACAATGTTTTCTATCCTTTCAAAGACAAACCCCATCATTTGTACCACTTTTTATTTTCAATCTGCAAGATGCTCTCAATATAGACAGGTCTAAGCTTTGTCACCTGGTTCGGAGTTAAGAAGCCATTTAGGCATGATAACTCAGATACAATGCTTAGGGTCTGTTATCAGTGGGTAGTGAGTTTGAATCTAGGCTTGGCCGAAAAGTCTTTCCAAGGATGATCTAGTGCATGTCAAACACCATAGATATTTCAAAACATCTCAAAATGATCCTATGAACTTTAAGCCTGAGAGGAGTTTCAGCACTGGCTCCTTTTCCTTGGTATTTATTCATGTTTTTTTTTATTTAACTCTTTACCACACAACGAAAATGTATACTCGTCCAAATTCAAAGCATTTGCAGACGATAACTTAAATGTGACTTAAGAATTGACATTTGTTATGGGACAAGTAGACAACATTGTGGGAAAAGGAGAAAATGCTGGATACCAGCATTTTCTCCTTTTCTCACAATGTTTTCAGAAGGCTTCCTTTTCAGGGTCATTAAAAGTCGGGATTGTGTAGTAAAGGGTTAAATAAATACTTACATTTACAAGGTCTTTAAAAAAACAAAATAATTTCAAAACAGTTTCAGATTCATTTCTCTTACCTTTTAAGTAAATGATTAGGTAAGCTTTGAAAATCAGTTATTTGCCTGTGTTTTCAGTATACATGTAGTTACTTACATATAAAACACATAATATGATCTTCAAAACAAAGTATTTGAAATGTAGATTTAGAAAAATTTCTCTTACCTTGTAAGTCAAAGCCTTAAAAATCAGGTCCAACTATGAATTGCCAATATTTAAATCTTTTTAATTTCCAACCAACAATGCATGAATATATTTTCTTTTTCACTTTTTTAAATGAATTAAATAAATCCCGCATACAATAGCTATTATGTTTACATTATCTGTATTTTTGTCAAATCCAGACTGACTGATCGATAGCTTTGTTGTACTTTTTAACCCATGCAATGAGACCTATGCCACATCTGCAATGAAACATTTTAGAAAACAACATGACAAATGGCAATATTGCTCTTATATGAGCATTTTTCCTTTAATTTTTTACCTTACATTTTTGAAAGCGATTTTTCATCATGTAAGTTTTAGTTATTCCCAGTTTTAAGTTAAGATAGCTTCAATGCAGCTGAAAGGAAATAATGATTATGAGGTAATGGGTCAACTCTTTACTAAACAACAAAATTTTAGATTAGACCAAATTCAAACCATTCACAGAAAACAATTTAGATGTGGCTTAAATGATGGAATTTAATTATACTATGGTAGAAAACATAGAGGGAAAAGGAGAAAATGCTGGTTACCAGCATTTTCTCCTTTTCCCTCTACGTTTTCAAATGCCTTCTTTGATGGGGGTGTTAAAACGCAGGATTTTGCAGTAAAGAATTAACTCCTACACTGCCTGTCACAACTGTAGTTGCTTTTGCAACCAATGCAGATCAAGATCCCAACCTGACCCAAATATTGAAAATTCAAGCTTATTTTATTCAAAATATTTAACAAAATATCAATGGTTATTGAAATGCATGTTCTGTGCTGTCTTATCTTGATCTATGCAGTCTGCAAATTTTTCCTAGCAGACTAAGTGTTAAAAAGACAATCAAACCTATTATTGAGTATTGATTGATCAGTGGTCTGTGTCAATGGGCATTTATTGTACAAGACAATAAAAATATTATTGTATACTTGTCATCAGAAAATGGGTGGACCCCGAGTTAACTCTTTACGTGACAACAAAATATTAGACTTTTAACTCTTTTCCACATAATCTCATGTTTCTCCTAAAGGAGAAGGCTCTTGAAAACATTTTGTCAGAAAAGGAAAAAATGCTGATAAGCAGCATTTTCTCCTTTACCCACAATGTTTTCCACCTTTTCAATAGCAAATCCACCTATTTTACCTACATTTAAGTTGTTGCCTGCAAATACTTTCAATTTTGACAAATGGAAATTTTGCCGTTTGGTAGAGTTAACCCTTTACCACACAATCCCGGTATTCAACGACCCTGAGGAAGAAGCCTTTTGAAAACATTGTGGGAAAAGGAGAAAATGCTGGTAACCAGCATTTTTTCCTTTTCTCTCAACATTTTCTTCCCAATCAAAGCAAATTCCAGCATCTGTGCCACATTAAAATTTTCCTCAAAAAATGCTTTGAATTTAGAGAAGTCTAAAATTTTTTTGTTGGGTAAAGACTTAACCTTTAGGCTACTCAGTGGAACTTACTGACCATTTGCAGACAGTGTAGATCAAGATCTTTGATCTACACTCTCTGATAAGGAGATATTTTTTTCTAAAAAATAAGTTTTTAATAGCATTATTCGGGTTTTTAGACTAGCAAAGCTAGTCTATAGGCATCATGATTGACCCAGAGTCAAACTAAACAAAAACCCCCACAGTTGCCAAATACTGCTTCACAGTAAAATACTTCTTTCTATTAGAAATCCTAATTCTGTTATATATGACAATTTTGACAAAAACCACTAAATCTCTACCACTCCAATTTGAACATGTCTTCTTACCAAGTAATAGACTGAACAAGATGTCATTTATAAGGTACAAGATCTTTGCTTATATGTAAATTAAGTGGCCTATGCAAAGCAGGCTATTATCAGTTATTCCTACACTGTAACATTATGAATGAATCTAAAAATAGATACACCTAGGTAACTTGCAGCAAATCCCAGCTGCATACATGGATCCGTGGCAATGAGATAAACCGACTTCCTTGGTTACCGTCGTTCACAAACAAACATAAATAGATACACAGTATAGCAGAAAGGCTACTTAAATCGTGCTGTCATGACTGTTTCTTTCAATTAAATTAAAAAAAAAAAATATTCCTTTTCATATGTTTCTGCCGATGATGGATTCTCGGCAAGAAATATATGGATACTTGAACTTATTTACACAAGGATTTGTACAAAAAGTGTGAATTTCAGGATCTACGGACAATGTAACACATGTACCAGCAAAGTTTTGAACTTCTACGAGAGAGAATGAAACACCACATAATCCTCAGATTTTCCTAAAGATGATTAATATTTTTGTAAGGCTTATTAGGTTGTCTCAAAATCGTATTCGATAATAAATTCCACTAAATAACAAGCACTGATCACCGCTATATAACTAAAATAATGTTGAAAATAGGGTTAAACAACATACAATCCGTCAATCAATCAAATTCGCTAGTCTGTCAGTACTTTCAGTACTTTGATTTTTATTACTATTGGTTTGAAAATTTTATTTCCCTTATTTTGCAGGAAAAGGGTTAAAGCATTTGAAGATGACAAATGTGATTACTGCAACATTTACATCCTTTTACACCATTTTCCACCACATTCCATTCCTCTTAACCCTTTACCACACAATCCCGAGTTTTGATGACCCTGAGGAAGAAGCCTTTTGAAAACATTGTTGGAAAAGGAGAAAATGCTGGTTTCCAGCATTTTCTCCTTTTCCCACAATGTTTTCTACCCTTTCAAGGACAAATTTTGTCATTTGGGTCACTTTTAAATTGTCGCCTGCAAATTTTTTCAATTTGGACCAGTTTGTCGTTTGGTAAAGAGTTAAACCCCAGCAGAACATGAAGAAATTGTCAGACCTTGACCGTTCACCACACAATCCTGACTCGTTTACGAGCAATTTCTCCTTTTCCCACAGTGTTTTCAAAAGACTTGTACTGCAGACACATGAAAACCAGGGCTTGTTTGGGAAAGGGTTAAACATCACTGGCAAAAATGTATAAATACTAATGGGGATCATGTTGAAAAAAAAATGCAATGTATCCACCAATAGTCAAACCCTCAACTCTTTACCACACAATCCCAAGTTTTAAAGATGCCGAGAAAGCAAGCTTTTGAAAATGTGGGAAAAGGAGAAAATGCTAGTAACCAGCATTTTCTCCTTTTCCCGCAATGTTTTCTACCTTTACAAGGACAAATACCATTATTTGAAATCCATTTTAATTGACATACGTAAATTCCTTCCACATGGATGGGTCTAAAACTTTGCTGTGTGGTAAAGGGTTAAATATCAGGCTCACAACTTACTGATCAATCCTCGTACCTCACAGAAACACCAAACATCAAAGAACCAAGATCTGATACTGCATGTTCTGTGCAGTTTTATCTTATCCTACATGACTGGCAAAAGCAACTCAATTCCTATGCTTCTGAAGGCAACTCAGAGCATTTTTGCAAACACTGTGAGTCAAGATCAGGCTGCAAAGAACATGCAGTCTGATCTTTAATCTACACTGCCATACGCTGTGAGATTATCCAAGAAAAAGGACTTTGAATCTCAATCTTTTAATTATAATGGGAAGAAATTTCCATTAAATCCATTGAACAGGTTTAGGATTGAATAATGCTAAGTGCTTTAACTTGTTACCAAACAAGAAAACTTTGGACTCTTCTAAATTGAAAGCAGTTGCAGACGACAAAATAATTACTCAAAAATTGAAAATTGCCCTTGGAAGGGTAGAAAACATTGTGGGAAAAGAAGAAAATGCTGGTTAATTGTCTTGACGAAATGGGATACCTTGAAATAATTAACAAATGAATTTTAAAACTAAATGAATTATAACATATACCGGACATGCTCTGCAAAAAGGGGGCTTGATGCATCTGCCAAAAGTGTCGACCCAGGTCAGCATGCACAGTCTGTGCAGGCTGACCTGGGCCAAAACTTTTCACCATTGGTCAATTTTCTGTAAATCCATGGACCAGTCCAGAGTTCCCGATCACGCAAAATCGTGCGTGAAACACGTATAAATGAAATAAAACACGTACAAAATTACAAACCTATACGTGAAATCATGTAGCCAAGTGTAATTTTGTTAATTAATGCACTGGTGTAAAACCCAGTCTTGTGTCAGTTTTTGTACTTGTGTGAAACCTGCATCTTGATTTTTTAGACCTTTTCGTGATAACTACTCACCAAGTACTTACCTGTCTTTTCATGCACTACATCAATTCCATGCAGTACATGAGCTCCATGTGAAACATGGGTACATTATTTTGAACCTTGGTGTGGTCATTCAAGGTTAGACTTTAAGGAAGAAAGGATATCCATTTAGTAAACGACAGAAAAAAGGGAATTATTAACTTGGGTAAAGTTTCCACATTATTGTTTAAATTGCAACTTTCCCTGTATTATGTATTATTTTTACCAAGGTCGCGTTTTGAAGTTCAGTTTGTGTATTTAATTCAGTCTTTCAAAATGGCAGCATTTGTTCATTAAAGTCAAGATTAATTAATGCACAATGTCATGCATGTTTCATACCACTTAACAACATTTTGTTTATTGCAGCTTAACAGCACAGTGTTTGAAGTGGGAGGAAAATTGATGTGGAGTGTGTATGGTACTCAGTTCCATAAACTGGTGAGTTGTGAGCAATGTGAATACGTTTCAAGTGTTGAGCTGGAATACTGTGTTGTAATTTGTCTTAACCTTTTTACGTTCATTTCATGTATGCCCTTCATGTCATTGTAATATGTATTTATGTATGTATTTCTCACATGTCTTACAAGAATTTAATTGTTCTTTTACAGATACATGGTTAAATACACACGTATGACCGGAGATTGAGTTAATTTTCCTTACTCCACACTAATTACCACTACGACTACGTTTTATGTACAAAGTAGCAAACTGACTAGCCGTAACCGTGTAACAATCACGCACAAAAAATACAGAAGATCACACAAAAAAAGTAGGAAACACCTGCATAGAACAGTTCACGCAAGTGCGATTTGCAGAAAATATAAATCATCGGAAACATTTTGGATTTCCAGCTTTCTATTTATAGAATATTTACATGATCGGCGTACTCGGTATTTATTATCGCGATCAATAATATTGCAGACTGGGACTCGTTTGTTTCCAAATAAATCCTTACTTCAGCTCTCCTTTGTTTAACGCAGTCAATAAAAAAGCGTTTTGTCGATGTCAACGTCTTTCGTCTGAAAACCTGTATTTGGAATATCTCAGAAATATAGGCCTACTTTAGACGCTTTTGGAATTCAGAATTCGGGTTCCCGTAGGCGAGCAAGGTACACTAGTTGTAGAACCATTCAAAATGTTGAAAAAAGAATTCAATTCATGCAGAAAGACTTATCCATAAATGAACGGACATGAAAGATTGATCGGTCCATAAAACGCGGAAACCCATGACACAACAAAATGCTCCATTTTACATTGTCTGATCATAGTCACTTTCTACTGTCTTTTCAGCTTTTAATAGGTGTAAGCTGTAAATTTCCACAAATATCTTGATATAACGAACTTTTTTGGTGCAAATCATCTGTATCGATTGCTTTGAGAATCATTACTGTCATAATCTCAAAATCAAATATGAAATCTAGACCCCCCCCCCCCCCCACAACTCAAGGGGTAAGTGTGTACTCCTGAAATAAAAAGCTAGTGGGAACACTGCATATTGAATACAGCAGTCTTCAGTCAGACTTCTACAATGTTTAATGTAGATAAGGCATGTGAAAAGATGAGCATAAAGACTACTAGTTAACACTTTGACAAACAATTCTTTAAGTGTCAGTTACGTTTAAAAATGTATATTTACATAGTAGATCTATATGATTGTTCTGCATCTGATCGAAAGTGAGGCATTAAGTAAACAATTTAGAGTTGTGGGCATATTAATTTTTCTCTTTTAATTTGTACCCCCATTTTTTTTCTTATACCCCCATTTTTCAATTGTAGGGGGTACAAAACCCCCAAATAAAATTTTCAGTGGGAACACTGCCAGTCTACCCCATAATTAAGTCGGTTGTTAAAAAAAGTGGCCATTTAGGATCCATATCTTTGTGATGGCTTGATTGGTACGATGCATCACCGAGATGGATTAAGCCCCCTTTTGTCAGTGCATGGTTCATATTAGGATCTAAACCAGAACCTTTTAACTCTTTACCACACAATCCCGACTTAAAACAACCCTGTAGGAGAAAGCTTTTGAAAACGTTGCGGGAAAAGGAGAAAATGCTGGTAACCAGCATTTTCTCCTTTTCCCACAATGTTTTTTCCCCTTCCTAAAACAAATTTCAGTTTTTGAGTAATATTTATTATGTCGTCTGCAAACGCTTTCAATTTTGACTAGTCTAAAATTTTGTTGTTTGGTGGACAGTCAAAGAGCACTTCCAGCTCAAAAATAAATTTCACAATTTCTCTATATATTAAAGATAATACAACTGAGATCGCATTTGTATTACTCGCTCTCAAAAAATATGTAATTTATCAGAAATCGCAGTTTGAAAATTGGATTTACACTTATATAATCTCGACTTCACCACCTTATCGATTGAATGCAGAGAGATTACGCATGACGTCATCACATGACCACAGCACGTTAGTTTACTGATAACTCCACATAACATTTGGACCTTAAAACGGGGAAAACTGACTCCGATGACGTTCCAGGTGATTCTGACAGCAGCTATGATTAAACTTTTTTGTTGTTCTTCTCCTTTTGGTTCTTATTCTGATTTACTACAGACGAGCGATGAAAGTCAGCAAATGAATAGCTGATACCAAATCAGTTCCTGTGAGGTGGTATGATAAAACTTTTCGTATGCAGACTACATTATTAAGTAAACAAAATGAAGCATTGAGAAAGAAATAATACATATCCCGCAAACTGCCTTGGTTTCACAGGACTAGAATTTTTAAAAAAAAATAATCAGTTCCAATATGCAGTTATCTATTATCCATACCACTGTATTTGAAAGCAAAAAGTGTTTGGACCAAAAAAATGCATCATTAAATTTCGGGTCAGAAATTAAGATGGATTTACCCTGTGTAACAGATTTTAATAATTCCGGATCCTGTATTTACGAATGATCAAAATCAGACTGAAAAGGATAGAAACTTTATCATGACACATGTGTTAATCTGCGCAAGGTCTAGCAAGTACATCAAAGCTCTTCTACATCTCATCCACTTTGGCAGTGAAATACGGGAATCAAAGAAACACACGGCTAACCCTTTATCAACTTTTCAACAAAAACAATTATAGCACATATTTCTCCACTTAAAATGAAGGTGGAATTACCTTTTTTGGAGGTTCAAAGGAAGATTTGAAATTTGACTTGACATTTGTTGTTACAATTGTCATATTTAAGGTAGTTTAAACAGGAACATGGCAAAAAGTGCAATAAAAAAAATATGTTATGTTTGGGATCAGGATTTTATCAATAAGTTCAAACGATATGGTGTTTAAGTTTTCTTTCTTTTTGTAAATGGACTGTCCCTGTCTTTTTGCAGCCACTGAAACACTTTTTTTTCAAATTACAAAAAGGTATCAAACTGATAGCTTTATATATATGAATCGAACCAATGATCCCAAGGTGTCAAGCCCTGTATGTTACCGACTTAGCTACCGGGTTTGGTAAATATGAAAGCTACTGGGTTTGACATACATAGATTGAACAATCAGACCATAAAATAGAATAAAATTAATTGTGATACTTCAGCTATTCTTTTCTTCCTCTTTTCCCCTTTCAGCCTTTTTTTTCACCACATTGGATCTTCTTAAGTTAACCCTTTACCACACAATCCACAAAATCAAAGTTTTTTAGTTCATGCGGTGATGTCACAGAGTATTTTCGCCCGGTTGACTTAGGGGCCTGCGAACTGGATTTTCGATTGACACACCTGTGCTTACAAATGCAATGAAACGATTAATATAAATAAACAGATTAACGGAAGTGGCAACAAAATACCACTATTAATCAAGAAATGAAAAGAAAAAAGTTTCAAAATCTGGGCTCAAGGTGCACTTTAAACCACTTTACATATAGCGACACAAGCCTGTTTTTTAAGCCTTAAAGCCCCTTTCATAACTTTAATTGCCTTTGTGGACTGCACAGAACAAACTGTCTGATCTTTGATTTACAATGAGTGCTTTGCTGTGACATTCTGGACAAAAACAACCTTGATGTTGTAATAACCGAGCCATGCTCTGTGAAAAAGTGGCTTAATGCATCTGCGAAAAGTATCAACCCAGGTCAGCCTGGCATTCCGCGCAGGCTGACCTGGGCTTAAACTTATCCCTATTGGTCAATTTTCAGTATGTCCAAGGATCAGTCTACCCTGTGATTAACCCTTTCCCAAACAAGCCCTGGTTTTCACGTGTCTGCAGTACAAGTCTTTTGAAAACACTGTGGGAAAAGGAGAAATTGCTCGTAACGAGCAATTTCTCCTTTTCCCACAGTGTTTTCTACCAGTTTTGAGACCTTTCTGCCATTTTCATCAAATTTAAAATTGTCGTCTGCAAACTCTTTGAATTTGGACTAGACCAAAATTTGTCGTTTGGGAAAGGGTTAAGTCAGCTGTAAAAGAAGGTGGCTATTATGGATCCATGAAATGTTATGACTTGCTTGGTGTCATGCATCACTGAGATTCAATAAGCCCCCTTTTGCCAAAGCATGGCTTAATTATTGTTCGAGTCCTTAAAATGCACAACTTCACTTCTTTTACCATACATTCTAGATCAAGATCAGACTAAATGATGTAAAGTCTGATCTTAGGACTACACTGCACAATACAAAATGAAATGCTTGAGTTGTTGTATATTGACAAAAATCTTATGTCAAAAGAGATAACAATATTGAAAATGTGACTCATGTTAAGCCACATTTCAATTGTTGTCTACCTTTGTCCATAAATAGTATCACAATTCAATTTAACTTTCCAAGTCTACTGTTAATTCATGAAATCATGAATCAGGCAGATTTCTGCCTTGTAGCATTGGGTGTCACCTGTTTTTGATACGAAGATAAAAAAAAAGACTACCAGTTTAATATGAATGTTGGAAGGTACTGAATACCAGGATGTCTACAGGCCTGATTCCCCAAGACCACAAAAATACAGGATCATTTGCTACAGGGGTTACTTATTTCCTAAAATGCTAAATTTTTGGACGCCTCAAAATTCAAAGCATTGGCAAACGACAAATCTGAAATTGGCACTAATATGTTAAAGTCTTTTGGTAGGGTAGAAAGCATGGTGGCAAAAGGAGAAATTGTTTCTTACAAGCAATTTCTCATTTTATGGCAATGTTTTAAAAACCTTCTTCACCAGAATAATTAAAGGTATTGATGTATGGAAACAAGTTAACCAAGGTTCATACAGGCAAGTGCTGACTAAGTTCAAGGACTTTTCAAGTACATAAAACTCATTTTCAAGGACTATTTTTTTCACATAATACCTACCTTTTTTAAGCAAAAGACAGGTCTTCTCTAATTTTCTTAAACACAAAACACTAACTAGTATAGGTCTAAGGTCAATATTCTGGTATTGTTCTAAGTGTCCATACAATTTCAGCCTTCAACACATCATCTTTGCTTACGTAACTTGACAAACGAGTTCACATTACTTGTGGAAGCAACAGGAGTGGGTGGGGGAATGGTCAGTTCTGCCCTGACGGCGACGCCGTAGTTGTACTTTCATTTCCTTTTTTACACTCGGACTCGGTTTTTATGACTGAAAATTTTACAAAATAGTCTGAAAACATTCCACTCCTTCCACTTTTTTTTGCAACTCGCTTTTGGAATGAGACCGGAGCGCGCTTTCACCCATGCAAGCAATATCGATTTCTTTTCTGCAGCAACGACACAAGGCTTTATATTTATCGTTCGTTTCCATGACCCAAGGGTATTTTCTGGACCAATCCCGACGGAAAACACATTTCCCCGTTCTAATTTCTAGAAATCCGGAATTAAACGTAACTAAATCACTAAACCTTGCAGACGATAACTTTACGAAACGATGAATCACGCGAAGGGAGATAATGCTTACAATACTGTATAAACTAGACCCCGGTCGATTACTATATGAAGTAGCGATAGCATCTACAAGCAGGGAACCGGTGTAAAAACTGTCGTTTCGTAACGAAATACTTTCGTACCTAATAAAACTGTCTTACGCATTTTTGTACTCGGAGGCGACGTAGATGTATTGGACTCCATTTGTTGATGTGATTTTCTTGTTTTGTCATCGCTAAAGCAATTTTTAGTCGTATTTACTAATCGTCATGCAAAACGCCCGAAATTCAAGTACTTTTCAAGGCTAGATATGAATTTTCCAGTAATTTTCAAGACAAAATTCTGTTTCAAGGACTTTTCAAGGCTACCCCTCATTTTCAAGCACTTTTCAAGCCTGTGCGAACCTTGTTAACCCTTTACCACACAATCCTGACTTTTAATGACCCTGAGAAAGAATGTTTTTGAAAACATTGTGGGAAAAGGAGAAAATGCTTGTAAACAGCATTTTCTCCTTTTCCCACAATGTTTTCTACCCTTCCCAACAAAAATTTCAATTTTTGAGTCACATTTATTTTGTTGTCTGCAAATGCTTTCAATTTGGACTAGTCTAAAATTTTGTCCTTTGGTAAAGAGTTAATCAACTTCTCACCTCTGCTTCAGTGCCATCCCAGTCTGTCGATGCTCCGCCATCAAACATGGACTTCGTCGGGGATTCCATGTGCCAGCTCAGTTTACTAGCAGGTAGGTCCATCATAAACCTATTGGTCATAAAGTCTGTTGACAAAGACATTCTACTGGATGCTGGTTCACTTCCTTTGTAACCTCGTGGAGTAGACAGGTCATCTCTTGTCCCATTTTCATCTCTAGACTGTGACACAAACTGTTGAAATTCTCCACTTTTTACACTTTTAGTACTCTTAGCACTCTTTGGAACACCTCTGTTTTCTTTGTTGGATTGTCCACCAGAAGCAGCTGTTAGCCTGCCAGAGTTGGATCTAAGTTTTGCAGATGGTGTCTGAGAATTGCTGTCAATCACTTTATCTTCAACTTTTTGTGGATACTTTCCAAAGCGCTGCAAGTTTCAATGAAATTGTTAGAAATTACCTGTTTAACTCTTTACCACATAATTTGGAGTTTTAATAACCCTGAATAAAAAGGCTTTGAAAACATTGTGGGGAAAAGGAAAAAATGCTGGTAACCCACATTTTCTTCTTTTCCTACATTGTTTTCTTCCTTAACAATGACAGAAATCATCACTTTACCAAAATTTAATTTGTTGCCTGCACATGCTTCTAATTTGTTCGAGCCCAAAACTTTGTAGTTTGGTAAAGAGTTAACTCTTTACCATACGACAAAATTTTAGACTGTTCCAAATTGAAAGCATTTGCAGGCAACATATCAAATGTGAGTGAAAAATAGAAACTTGTTTTGGGAAGGGTAGAAATCATTGAGGGAAAAGCAGAAAATGCTGGTTACCAGCATTTTCAGATTTTCCCACAATGTTTTCAAAAGGCTTCTTTCTCAAGGTCATCAAAAGTCGGCATTGTCCGGAAAGGGGTTAAGATGAAGCAAAAGGTCTAGCAAATAGCTGAATCTTCAAGCTCTCTGATACTAAGAGTCATTTCCATGTGCTTGAAATTCACGAAGTAGCATACTTGGTAATTTTTTAGCAAATTATGAATGACACATTACTCTAGTGCCATGTTTCTTCAGACTGGTATGTTTTGCAAATTGTCATACAAAAAGTAAAAAGACAGAAAAAACAAAGCTCAACTCATTACCAGATGACATAATTTAACCCTTTATTGAACAATCCACTGCTTTAATGACCCTAATGAAGACGGGCTTTGAATACACTGTTGGAAAAAGAGAAAATGCTTGTAACCAGCATTTTCTCCTTTTCTCAGTGTTTTCCACCCTGAAGAACATAAATCCCACTGCTCAAACCAAATTTGATGTGTCATCTGCAAACTCTAATTGAATATGGGCAAGTAAAAGATTTTGTCCTTTGGTAAAGTCCGTCAGTACTCATACACATTGGGAGGAGTTGCAGATGACAAATTTAAAGTGGCCCCCAATCATGCTGGTTACCAGCATTTTACTCCTATTCTGATAATGTTTTCAAAAGCCTTATACATCACAGTCACCCACTCTTTACCAAACAACAAAATTTTAATGTTAGACTCTTCCAAATTGAAAACGTCTGCAGACGACGATTCAGAAACTGGTACAAATGAATTGAAGCTCTTTGCCGGGGTAGAAAGAATTGTAGGAAAAGTATAAAATACTGGTTACCAGCACATTGCTTTCAAAATGCCTCTTCCTCAGGGTCGTTAAAATTCTGGATTGCTTGGTAAAGGGTTAAAACATGGGATTGTTTGGTAAAGAGCTAAGGTCAACCAATTACACTACCAGTGTTCTGTCCAGGATTATTTATAAAGGAGACAGCTGTTCTGTACACATTCAGAAATAAAGAATACTTTAAAAATCTGTGAGACAAAGGCACTAACAACTATATTTCAAGAAGATCTGAGTAGTTCTCCATAAGACGGGGCTTTAATGCATATGCAAACAATATCGACCCATGTCACCCTGCACTGTCCGCACAGACCGACTTGGTTCGAAACCTTTTGCCACTGGTCAATTTTCTCCATGTCAAAGGACCAGTCTACCTCATGATTCAGTTGTTTGTTACACAAAACAGATTTTATGGATCCATTAGTATCTGATGACTTGCTTGGTATAATGGATCCCAGAGTGGCATTAACTCTTTACCAAACGACAACAAGAGGGCCATGAATGCCCTGGGTCGCTCACCTTAGTAGAGTGCCTTTAAGGTTTTTCTTTAATTTGACCATCTGACCTAGTTTTTGACTGCAGGTGACCCAATTTCAAACTCATATTTCATGAAGACAAACATTCTGACCAATTTTCAAGTCAACTGAGCAAAAAATGTGGCCTCTAGTGCTCTAAAGGTATTTCTTTAATTTGACCTAGTGACCTAGATTATGACCCCAGGTGACCCAAATTTGAACTGGTCTTTGACTATATCAAAAGAAACATTTTAACCAATTTTCAAATCAAATGAATAATAAATGTGGCCTCTAGAGTGCCCACTAGCTATTTCTTTAATTCAACCAAGTGAACTAGTTTATCACTCCAGTTGACCCAAATTCAGACTCATGTGAGATTTTACAAAGACAAATATTCTGACCAATTTTCAAGGCAATTAAGCAAATAATGTGGCCTCTAGAGTGCCCACAAGGTATTTATTTTGACCTAGTGACCTAGTTTATGGTTCCAGGTGACCCAAATCCAAACTCATCTGGTATTTCATCAAGACAAACATTCTGGCCAAATTTCAGGTCATTTGAGCAATAAATGTGGCCTCCAGGGTGCAAACAAGGTATTTCTTTAATTTGACCCAGTGAACTAGTTTATGACCCAAGTTGACCCAAATTAATCTTATGTGAGACTTTATAAAGACAAACTTTCTAACTAATTTTCAAGGCAGTTGAGCAAATAATGTGGCCTCAAGAGTGCCAACAAGGTATTTCTTTAATTTGACCTAGTGACCTAGTTTATGACCCAAGATGACCCAATTTTGAACTCAATGAACTTGTTGTGCTTAGATGGGCAAACAAACTTAGAAGAGAATCACTACATACCAAATATCAAAGCTCTACGCCTTCCAGTTTTAAAGAAGAATTTTAAAGTTTTCCTTCTTTGTTCCTATGTTCGAACTTGTGATCCCCGGGGCTGGGCCAGTTTTGACCCAGGGGCATCATATGAACAAACTTGGTAGAGGTCCACTAGAAAATGCTACATACCAAATATCAAAGCTCTACACCTTCCTGTTTAAGAGAAAAAGAAATTTAAAGTTTTCCTTCTTTGTTCCTATCTTCGAACTTGTGACCCCCGGGGCGGGGCCAGTTTTGACCCAGGGGCATCATATGAACAAACTTGGTAGAGGTCCACTAGGCCATGCTACATACCAAATATCAAAGCTCTACGCCTTCCTGTTTCAGAGAAGATGATTTTTAAAGTTTCCCCTCTTTGTTCCTATGTTCGAACTTGTGACCCCCGTGGCAGGGCCAGTTTTGACCCCAAGGGCATCATATGAACAAACTCGGTAGAGGTCCACTAGGAGATGCTACATACCAAATATCAAAGCGTCATGCCTTCCTGTTTCAGAGAAGAAGATTTTTAAAGTTTTCCTTCTTTGTTCCTATGTTGGAAATTGTGACCCCCCCGGGGCGGGACCAGTTTTGACCCCAGGGGCATCATATGAACAAACCTGGTAGAGGTCAACTAGGCGATGTTACATACCAAATATCAAAGCTCTACGCCTTCCAGTTTCAGAGAAGATAATTTTTAAAGTTTCCCCTCTCTGTTCCTATGTTGGAAATTGTGACCCCGGGGCGGGGCCAGTTTTGACCCCAGGGGCATCATATGAACAAACTTGGTAGAGGTCCACTAGGAGATGCTACATGCCAAATATCAAAGCTCTATGCCTTCCAGTTTCAGAGAAGAAGATTTTTATAGTTTTCCTTCTTTGTTACTATGCTCAAACTTGTGACCCCCGGGTCGGGGCCAGTTTTGACCCCAGGGGCATCATATGAACAAACTTTTTAGAGGTCCACTAGGAGATGCTACATGCAAAATATCAAAGCTCTACGCCTTTAAGTTTCAGAGAAGAAGATTTTTATAGTTTTCCTTCTTTGTTACTATGCTCAAACTTGTGACCCCCGGGGCGGGGCCAGTTTTGACCCCAGGGGCATCATATGAACAAACTTGGTAGAGGTCCACTAGGAGATGCTACATACCAAATATCAAAGCTCTATGCTTTCTAGTTTTAGAGAAGAAGATTTTTAAAGTTTTCCTTCTTTGTTCCTATGTTGGAAATTGTGACCCCCGGGCCGGGGCCAGTTTTAACCCCAGGGGCATCACATATGAACAAACTTGGTAGAGGTCCACTAGGAGATGCTACATGCCAAATATCAAAGCTCTACGCCTTCAAGTTTTAGAGAAGAAGATTTTTAAAGTTTTCCTTCTTTATGACTATGCTCAAACTTGTGACCCCCGGGGCGGGGCCAGTTTTGGGTGGAATTCAATTCTTTGAACACTTTTGGTAGAGCTTCACCCAAGGAACATCCCTGCCAAGTTTCATCAAGATTGGCCCAGTGGTTTAGGAGAAGAAGATGTTTAAAGAAATTGTTGACGGACGACGGACAACAGACAACGGACGACGGACGACCGACATAGGGCGATCACAATAGCTCACCTTTAGCACGTTGTGCTAAGGTGAGCTAAAAATGTAGACTTGTCCAAATTGAAAGCATTTGCAGACGACAATTCAAATGTGGTTCAAATTGTTGAAGTTGTCTTTGATGGGGTAGGAAACATTGTGGGAAAAGTAGAAAATGCTGGTTACCAGCATTTTCTCCTTTTCCCACGTTTTCAGATGGGTCCTTTCTCAGGGTGGTTAAAAGTCGGGATTGTGCTGCCACAGTGCCACTTATTTGAAAGGGACAAGGTCCCATTTTTGCATTATGAACCATGGGACATTTTCCCAAATCAATGAGACAATATTCCAGGATCATCCCATTAGCAGAACACTGCACGATTTATCTGAAACATGTTCTAGTAAAGTTCATTTCTTTCATACTTACAGGGCCTGTCGCAAGGGTATGTCTGTTACCAACATACCACAGTCTTACTTTCTTGAGTGACTCTTTCTGTTTCTGACTGGGCAACCTGTTGTAAAATTTGAAAAGATTCAATGCCTTATCGTAGAAATTAAACTAATTTTTCATGATTTTAAAGAGACAAATGCTACCAAAATATACCTTCATGCTGGAGACAATTATCAGTGCAGCATAAGCCTAACAGATCTAGGCACCACTTTGTTATTTGCTTAAGCCTTCATCAAACAATCCTGAATTTTACCAATCCTGTGAAATTAGGCTTTTGAAAACATTGTGGGAAAATACAAAAATGCTTGTAACCAGCATTTTCTCTTGTTCCTATTAAACAGTTTTCTAACCTTTCAAAGACAAATCCTTTTGTTTGAGCCAAATTCAGTGTGTCCACTGCAAGCTTAAGCCTTTACCATACAATTCCAAGCTTTAACAAGTCTGAAAGCTTTTGAAAACACTGATGTAAAAGGAGAAAATGCTGGTAACCAGGATACTCTCCTGTTTCCTACCCTTTCCCCCCAAAAAATTCAATTTTTGAGTCGCATGTATCTTGTCATCTGAAAATGTTTAAATTTGGACATGTCTATGAGTGTGACATTTGGTGAAAAGTTTATTAACTCTTTACCAAAAAACAAAATTTTAGACAAGTCCAAATTGAAAGCATTTGCAGATGACAAGATAAATGTGACTCAAAAATTGAAATTTGATTTGGGAAGGGCAGAAAACATTGTGAGAAAATGCTGGTTACCAGCATTTTCTCCTTTTCCCACAATGTTTTCAAAAGGCCTCTTTCTCGGAGTCGTCAAAAGTCAGGATTGAGAGGTAAAGGGTTAAAGAACATTTCATTTACAAAAGAATGATTATTTTTTATCCAAATATTGCCTTACCTTTTGATTTCACACAACATTTTGATCAGAATGTTGTAAAATTTTGTATCTTTCTCTGCCTGTTCCCTGAAAAAAAGAAAAGAGAGGGCCATTATGGCCCTGAGGTCGCTCACCTGAACTTTTTGACCACACATGACCCATTTCTAATCTTTTCCTAGATAACATATAACAAGCATTCTAACAAACTTTCACAAGTACTGGACTGAAAATGAGGCCTCTAGAGTGTACACAAAGTTTTTCAACAATTTCTCTCCATGACCTAGTCTTTCACCCAGTGTGAGCCATTTTCCAACTCATCAAAGAAATCATCAAGACAAACATTCGGACTAATTTTCATGAGCATTGGACTGAAATGTGGACTCTATAGGGTATACTTGTTTTTTTAAAGATTAAGCCCAGTGACCTTATTTTTGACCTGACCCATTTTCAAACTCATCCTAAATATCATCAGACAAACATTCTGACCAACTTTTATGAGTACTGGACTACAAATAAGGCCTCTAGAGTGTACACAAGGTTTTCCTAAGATTAGACCTGGTGACCTATTTCTTGATCAGACACAGCCCATTTTCAAACTCATGTGATATATTATAAAGACAAATATTCTGACAAAGTTTCATGAGTATCAGACTGAAAATGTGGCCTCTAGAATGTACACAAAGTTTTTCTAAGATTTGACCTAGTGACCTAGTTTTTGAACCGACATAACCTACTTTCAAACCTGACCAACTTGCAACTATATTGGACTGAAAATGTGGCCTCTAGAGTGTACACAAGGTTTCTCAAAGGTGTGACCTAGTGACCTAGTTTTTGACCTGATATGACCCATTTTCAAACTCATCCGAGATGTTATCAATGCAAACATTCTGTCAAAGTTTCATTAGTATCGGACTAAAAGTATGGCTTTAGAGTGTGCACAAGGTTTTTTATTTCTAAGATTTGACCTGGTGACCTCGTTTTTGACTTGACATAACATGTTTTCAAACTTGTTCGAGATATTATCAAGGCAAATCTTCTGACCAGTTTTCAAGAGTATTGGACTGAAAATATGGCCTCTAGTCCATACACAAGGTTTTTCAAAGATTTGACCTAGTGACCTGGTTTTTGACCCATTACATGACCTTTTTCCAAACTCGTCTTAGATATCATCAAGACAAACATTCTGACCAATTTCCATGGTTATCAGACTGAAAATGTGGCCTCTAGAGTGTACACAAGGTTTTCTAAGATTTGACTTAAAGACCTTAGTTTTTTACCTAACATGACCCATTTTCAAAGTCATCCAAGATATCATCAAGACAAAGTTTCATTAGTATTGGACTGAAAATGTGGCCTCTAGAGTGTACACAAGGTAAAAGTTGATGATGGACAATGCACGAAGGATGCCGGACACAGCATGAGCACGAAAGATCTCCTCTGGCACTTCATGCTCAGGTGAGCTAAAAATAATATTGATCTATTGTCTCATTACTTACAACTCAAAGGTTCCAAAATTGGAATTCCAGAACAAACCAATATTCTGTAAGTACCGGTATGCTGAGAGAAATATGGAAATTTTCAATGTACCTACAAATTTTACTGCTCAAATACATGCTTAACACAAAGACAAAACCTGAGGAAGAAGGCTTTCGAAAACATGGCAATAGGTAAGCAGCATTCTCTCCTTTTCACACAAATGTTTTCTATCATTAAAAGCAGATGTCATTTAATCGAGCTACCCTGAATTTGTTGACTGCAAAATGCTTTCAACTTAAGTCTAAAATTTTATCGTGCGGAAATGAATCAACCATTTTAACATCGTAACAGTGGCAGATAAAACAGATTTTGAATACCCTGAAGCAGAAGCACTTTTATATATATATCAAGTTCAATCCATGATTAATAGTCTAAAAAAAAAAAAAGAAGCCTACATGAGATCCTTCGCTTTTCCAGTCAGATGAGCAAGTCTCAGGTCTCGATGATGTTGTTCTACAGCATTGTACATGTCAGAGAACTCTGCATCAGACATCAAGTGCTGAAACATAGACAATTTATACCAAGTCTTAGTGACATACCTTTGACCCTTTAGCAAACAACCCATGGTACCCAGCATTTCCTCCTTTTCCTGCAATGTTTTCTACCCTTTCAAAGACAAGTCCCAGCATTACATCTACATCTGATTTAGCAATCCAGTTTTAACAACCCTGTAGAAAAAGGCTTTTCAAAACATAGTGGGGAAAAAGGAGAAAATGCTGGTGACCAGCATTTTCTCATTTTCCCACCTTGTTGTCTTACCTTCTAAAAACAAATTTCAATTTTGATTTAGATTTACTTTGTTGTCTGTAAAACCTTTCAATATGGACAAGTCCAAAATTTTGCCTTTTGGTAAAGAGGTAAATAAAACAAGTTGCATGGCTAAAGGCCCATGACTATTCTAGTGTTCTTAGTCTAATTCTGAAAAATTTTCTGTATTTCAAAGTCAGCAATTTCTGATTAGCTAAACCAAATGTTAATTTCTAAATCTAGAATACCGGTAGCCTAGAATCTAAATGTAGAATAAGACTAAGGAATGCAATTTAGAATGGTTTGTGAATGAGGCCCACTGGCTCAGGCTTCTTATTGTCCAAGATCAGACCTCCAGATTCAAGGGAGTGATAGTATTCTAAATCCATTATTTCTCTTCCAAACCCTATGTTGTGGGTACGCATTAGAATCGTCTCTACAAGACGATTCTAATGAGTACCCATAACATAGGGTTTAGTGGAGAGTGATTTATATTTTCAATTCTGAAATCAAAATCCCTCCCTCTATCTGGAGCTCTGCATGATATTATGCCAAAGCCAATGAGAATAAAAGTCTCAGATTCATCTGAAATGTAGATTCAGAAAATGATTTGGTAGAATAGAGATATATTATAATTATTACACTGACTGGGTTTTGCAACCTTTCCTAAAACATCATGGATTTTATTTATTACTTGTAAAGGAAAAATCTTAAATATTACCTGACATCTTTTTGCTGAGTTTAATCAAATTCCTGTGATAATCGATTTTCTTTGCATCTCTGCTTTTGACTTAAGTAATGCTGACTGCATTTCCATATAATACTATCTGAAGTTATTGAACAATACTTTTCCAAAAACCCTATCCATTTCTTATAAAATCAATATAGAGGCATTTTACATACTAATATTATCTCTTAATTTTTAAATATACCAATAAATATGACCTTACTAACACATTCAAAAGTGGAGACATGTTGAAAATTCTTGAGGATTTAGACAAAAAATATACGGGGGACAATCACTTTTTTTGTCTTGATGCACTGCATACAGAAATGGCGGATTTTCGACAAAATGCCCAGGGAAACTGCTTTTTATGTCTTCTGTGCTTAGTTCTTGTCTATGCATCATATTCCTGCAATTTCATGTCTGTATTCAATAGCATAATGGTGTCATGAATGTTCATATTCTTTACAAACACCTTGTAATGAAATTTTATGCTATATGCTATGAAAATTTTTTAGTTTCAATATTATTTCAGATTGATCCAAGTTTGCTGGAATATAATGCATAGATTGATCAATAAAACTACCCACATGAAAAAAGACCTCTTTTTTCCACAACAATTAAATTAATTCTTCAATAAAAGTGAATCAGATTTTTTTACTCAAGGCCTTATGAACAAAATCCCTCTGAAAATGACGATAATTTCTGATTTTATTTTTTTAACCAATGAGAGTCAGTCTAAGTGCAACATCCCACATTCCTATACAACATGACAAGATTTTAGACTTATCCAAATTGAAAGCATTTGCAGACGACAAATTAAATTTAATTCATAACATGAAATCTGACTACCACAGAGTAGAAAACTTCGTTGGAAAAGGAGAAAATGCTGGTTACCAGCATTTCCTGCTAGTTACCAGCATTTTCTCCTTTTCCCACAATGTCTTCAAAAGTCTTCTCCCTTAGCATAGTTAAAAGTCGGGATTGTTTGGTATAGGGTTAAAGTGCCTACAGTCAATGGGTTTCTAAAAAGATGTGAATATTCAATTTTACCCTAATGAAGGACATCTCTCTCTTTTCCACAATATAATTGTGAAGATCTAAATATCCTTTTCTTTCCATTTTGATTTTTATCACACCAGATACAGGACGTTTTTTATCCAGTACTCTATTCTTGTGAACATCCGGGAATCCATGGAAAGTTGATTGTCGTATGACACTGTACACTGGAGCCCCAATTTGAACAGTTTGACAAAGAGTCAGTTGTGGCAATTTTACATCCCCCATTTTTTGGTTTTGTTTATATCACACAGAATATGGTAGAATCAAGGCTTCTGTTTTTATATCCTTGGAGTATCATATACCAGCAAAAACAGATTTTAAGCATCAAAGAAATTACCAGACCTTTGAATTGCCAGGCTGTTTTTGCCCAAAGATGAAAACCATCACCAGGAATTATCTTTACAGGGCAGATTCATGTATGCCAAGATTACCAGGAAAGTCTAAGGTCTGATCTCCTTTGTCCAATCTTCAGAGAAATATTTTGACCCAAATAAGCCTTGAAATTCCAAAGTTTTGTTTTCCTATCTAACTGAAAATGTCCATTTTGTTTTATTCAAAATGGATACAAACCACTTCAAGAAAAGGAAAAGAGAAATTGCCTCTCAAAATCAAGAAGTATTTATGAGCTACACTCTGAAAAGGAGGTTTAAAGAGCACTTCCAGCTCAAAAATAAATTTCATAATTCCTTTATATATTATAGATAATACAAATGAGATCGCATTTGTGTTACTCGCTTTCCAAAAAAAAATGTAATTTATCAGAAATCGTGGTTTGAAAATCAGATTTGCACCTGTATAAACCAGACTTCACCAGCTTGTCGATTGAACAACTACAGATTACCCATGACACCATTGCCTGACCACAGCACATTATTTTACTGATAACTCCACATAACACCTGGACTTTAAAAGAGGGAGAAAATGGACTCTGGTGACGTTCCAAACGATTTTGAGAGCAGCTATGATTTATCAGTTTCTTGTTGCTCTTCTTCTTTTGGTTCTTATGAAGAAAATTCTGATTTACAACAGACGAAGAAAATCAGCAAACGAATAGCCGATTCCAAATCAGTTAATCTCTCGGGCTGTATGATAAAAAGTTTTAGGATGCAGATTACATTATTATGTAATCAAAACAAAGCATCGAGATAGAAATAATACATATCACGCAAACTGCCTTGGTTTTACAGGATTAGAATTTAAAAAAAAAATCAGCTCCAATATGCGGGTATCCATTATCCATACCATTGCATTTGAAAGCAAAAAGTGTTCAGACCAAAAAAATGCATCATTAAACTTAGGGTCAGAAATTAAAATGGACTTACCCTCTGTGACAGATTTTAATAATTCAAGATCCTATATTTATGAATGATCAAAATAAGATTGAAAAGGACAGAAATTTTATCATGACATGTGTGTGGTAATCTGCACCCAGAAAGTACATTACAGCACTTCTACATGTCACCCATTTTGGCAGTGAAATACCAAAATCAAAGGAACACATGGCTAACCCTTTATCAGCTTTTCAACGAAAAGAATTATAGCACATACAAGGGCTTTTTGATAAATTCCTTGAATTTTGCTGTTAATACCACATTTCTTGATAATTTAAGCTAAAAATTTGCCTATTACAGCATGAACATATCATAAACTTGATACAAAAATTTTGCTGTTTTAAAACATTTTAAACTGCAAAATACACGTAACCATAGTAACCAATATAATGCACATTGCCAGGTGCCAATTTTCTCCCGAATTGGAGCATGTAGTTTTGTGTAAAATAAACATTCAGAAAGGTGTAAAATGGCACAAATTGTGAAAATGATTGAATAACATCAGGACATCATTTCTGTAAAACATCATCACTGTGACACTTCAGATTTCTCTAACAAAATAGTTGTTGTCTTGTCTGTGCCAGGTAATTTTCAACACACTGATTGTTCCTTTGATGTTGAATTATGCACACTACTACACTTTAGTGTCGGATTGGCTAAAACACATAAACAAACCATTGAATCAATTAAGGAGTCAACAACTTGAAGTTCATGTGGTATTTCATCTGTCTATAAGTGGCATAAGCAGTTCAGAAATGGAAGAACATCGCTTGAAGATGATCCTCGTGAAAGATAGCCGGTTAGTGTAACGGCATCAATTTTGGATATTGTGCGATGGAAGATGAATGACGAATGGTGGTTTACAGTGCTTGCCAGATCAGAGAACAAGGCATGCAATATGATCCTTCAACAGTGATTAGCATGTGGGCGTCTCGGTAAAGGAAATGTGTGAATATTCAAGGAGATTATGTAGAAAAAGTATGCCGATCTCTAGACTTGTAATGACACTGACCTTATTTTTTCGCATCCAGAGCCCGGCAGTGTAGGTTTACATGAGCTTTGTAATTCTCTGTGGAAAATGTATTTCTTAAAGAATTCATATGAAATTTGAAGGATGTTTCTGATATAGATTGTTCAATATGTATGCAAAATATGACCTAAATTGGTCCACTAGTTTTATTTTTACAACAAAATTCCACGAATTTATCCAACAGCCTTCATATTTCTTATATCAAAATAAAGGTAGAATTACCTTTTTTGGAGGATCAAAGGAAGATTTGAAATTTGACATGACCTTCGTTGTTAAGATAGTCACATTTAAGGTAGTTTAAATGGGAATATTACAAAAAGTGCAACAAAACAAATATTATATTTTTGGGGTCGGAATTTTTTCAATAAATTCAAATGATATGGTATTTAAGGGTTTTTTTGTAAATGGACTGTCCATGTGTTTTTGCAGACACAGAATTTTTTTTTTTTTTTTTTTAAATTACAAAAAAATATCAAATTGATAGCTTTATATAAATCGAACCAACGATCCAAAGGTGTCAAGCCCTGTATGTTACCGACTTAGCTACCAGGTTTGGCAAATATGAGAGTTACTGTATTCCACAAACATGGATTGAACAATCAGACCATAAAATAGAAAGAAATTAGTTATGATACTTCAGCTATTCTTTTCTTCCTCTTTCCCCCTCTTTTTCGAGACATTGGATCTTCTTAAGTTAACCCTTTGCCACACAATCCCTGGTTTTCATGATCCCGATAAAGAGGACTTTTGACAACATTGTTGGAAAAGGAGAAAATGCTGGTTACAAGCATTTTCTCCTTTTCCAACAAAGTTTTGTGCCCCACCAGAGACCTTACGCTCATTTGTACCGATGTCGAGTTTGTTGTTTGCAGATGGTTTGAATTTGAAAAGAGTCTGAAATATGACATTTGGGAAAAGGTTTTAAAGATAGTAAATATGACCAGGTTATACAATTAAAACCTTTTACCAAATTGCCAAATTAGGACTTGTCCAAATCCAAAGAAAGGTGAAATGGAGAAAATTGTCTTTGAAAAAGTAGAAAGTATTGTGGGAAAAGGTGAAAATGCTGCTTACAAACATTTCCTCCTTTTCCAGTAACTTTTAAAAGGCCTTCTTTCTCAGGGTCGTTAAAACTCGGGATTGTTTAGTAAAGGGTTTATAAGCTTTTCAACTAAACTTACAGCACTACATGCATCTTTTCAATTATTAAAAAAATCCAGATCTCAGAAAAAGAAATGTATATATATCGAACATTCTTTGCTGCAACCTAAGTCATGTTCCTACAAATGAATAACTAATAGTCTCTAGATCATATTCATAAGAAAAGTAGCTTAAGTTCAAATTTTAAACCTACCATTCCAAGATATTTATATTCCATCTATATTTTCCAAATTTAAAAGAAACATGTGTCATGTAATTTTTCATAAAAATGGATGAAGGGTTAACTCAGCTGCTTAGTGTGATGGCATCAATTTTGGATATTGTGCGATGGAAGATGAATGACGACCGGTGGTTTACAGTGTGTGCCATATCCGACGACAAGGCATGCAGTACAATCCTTCAACAGTGATTAGCATGTGGGCATCTCGGTAAAGGAAATGTGGGAATATTCAAGGGCATTATTTAGAAAAAGTATGCCGATCACTTGACTTGTAATGACGTTGACGTTATTTTTTCGCATCAGGAGCCCAGCAGTGTACGTTTACATGTGCTTTGTAATTCTCTGTGGGAAAATATTGTATTTTTCCACAGAGAATTACAAGCACATATTTCTTAAATCAAAATAAAGGTGGAATTACCTTTTTGGAGGATCAAAGGAAGATTTGAAATTTGACCTGATCTTCATGGTAAAGATAGTCATATTTAAGGTAGTTTAAATTAGAACATTACAAAAAGTGCAACAAAAAAAATATTATATTTTTGGGGTCGGGATTTTATCAATAAATTCAAACGATATGGTATTTAAGCTTTTTTTTTTTGTAAATGGACTGTCCTTGTCTTTTTGCAGACACAGAAATTCTTTTTTTATTAAATTACAAAAAAAAAAAAAATTAATAGCTTTATATAAATCGGACAAACGATCACAAGGTGTCAAGCCCTGTATGTTACCGACTTAGCTACCAGGTTTGGCAAATATGAGAGCTACTGTATTCCACAAACATGGATTGAACAATCAGACCATACAATAGAAAGAAATTAGTTATGATACTTCAGCTATTCTTTTCTTCCTCTTTCCCCCTCTTTTTCGAGACATTGGATCTTCTTAAGTTAACCCTATGCCACACAATCCCTGGTTTTCATGACCCCAATAAAGAGGACTTTTGAAAACATTGTTGGAAAAGGAGAAAATGCTGGTTACAAGCATTTTCTCCTTTTCCAACAGAGTTTTATGCCCCACCAGAGAGCTTAAGCTCATTTGTACTGATGTTGAGTTTGTTGTCTGCAGATGGTTTGAATTTGAAAAGAGTCTGAAATATGACATTTGGGAAAGGGTTTTAAAGATAGTAAATATGACCAGGTTATACAATTAAAACCTTTTACCAAATGGCCAAATTAGGACTCGTCTAAATCCATGAAAGGGTGAAATGGAGGAAATTATCTTCAAAAAAGTAGAAAGTATTGTGGGAAAAGGTGAAATGCTGGTAACAAACATTTCCTCCTTTTCCAATAACTTTTAAGAGGCCTTCTTTCTCAGAGTCATTAAAACTGGGGATTGTTTAGTAAAGGGTTTATAAGTTTTTCAACTAAACTTACAGCACTACATGCATACTTTGAATTATCGAAAAAATCCCGAGCTCAGAAAACAAAATGTATAATATCCAACCTTCTTTGTTGCAACCTTTGTCATGTTCCTACAGATGAATAACTGTAATAGAGTCTAGATCATCTTCATAAGAAAAGTAGCTTAAGTTCAAATTTTAAACCTTTCATTCCAAGATATTTATATTCTATCTATATTTTCATATGTAAAAGAAACATGTGTCATATTTTTTCATAAAAATGGATGAAGGGTTAACTCGGTGCGCCTTTGATATCGGTATCGCACTGCCAGGTGGGCGACCTAAGAACCTAAGAGCTCAGACAGTAATGTGATTAATTGATTGGTACAAATTAATGCACAGTTGTCACATTAAACTATCACTACTTAACTGTTCTTGATCTTAAGTCACCCTTATGTTGATTATTTGTGGATAGGATTTGGAATTTTACACAGGTCACAGAGGTAAGTTCGATGTAGTTCTATTTGATTATGATCCCCTAAAATGATCACCGCAAATACTGGACAGCATTGTCAGTAATCTCTTAGGTTTTGCACACATATGTTCCATTTGAAATCTGCATGTAAATGGGATGCACCCTTCAGCAAAATGGTTCGAGCATAAAGCAGAATAATGCATTGGCCGGCTCCACACTCTTTTGACATGTACTAAATCTGTCTATCGTTTTCTTTTTGTTGGGTCTCTCGGAAAATTATGCAAGGAAACACCATGTGCACCAGTATTGCCACAATTAGCGGCAACACAGCTAATATCAGTATTATACAGATGTTCCTGAGTGATCTTCTTGTCGCAGTTACAAATTATTAGGTTCTATGACCGTAGATGTTTAGCCTAACATGTTTTCATGTGAAAAGGTTGTAGAGTTCATGCTATGACATCACAGGGTATTTTCACCCAATCATTTTAGGGGCTTGCTAATTGGATTTTCGATTTACACACCTGCACTTACAAATGCATTAAAACGAATATAAATAACCAGAATGGTGGAAGTGGCAACAAAATATCACTATTAATCAGGAAATGAAAAGAAAAAAAAAATCAAAATCTGGGCTGGAGGTGCACTTTAATGCATTGCAAAAAGTATCGACCCAGGTCAGCCTGCATAGTCTCCATAGGCCGAACTGCGTTCAAACTTTTTTGCTTTTGATAAATTTTCTGCATTTCCAAAGACCAATTTCTACCCCTTTATCCATGTATCATCACTAAATTACAAGTATTATGTACTGGTACTGAACAATAAGAGATGTTCCTTTACACATATCAGTCAGAGAATAATTATGTACTGAACTATTCATGGCAGAGAACAAAGGTAACCCTTTCACACGAGTAATTCATCACTAAGATGGTTTCATCTTAATATAAAACCCTAAAACTTTTAACTCTTTACCAAACGGCAAAATTTTAGACCAGTCCAAATTGAAAGCATTTGCAGATGACAAAATAAATGTGACTGAAAATTGAATTTTTTGGAGGTGAAGGGTTGAAAATATTGTGGGAAAAGGAGAAAATGCTGGATACCAGCATTTTCTCCTTTTCCAACAATGTTTTCAAAAGGCTTCTTCCTCGGTGGTCGTTGAAAGTCGGGACTGTGTGGTAAAGGGCTAAGTTCACAGCTAGATAGATTCTTTGCACATGAGGATTCCTACTACATAAAAAATATCCAGCATTTTTCCTTTTCCAATAACACACTTCCACAAGAAGCAGTTCGCTTCTAAGGTCATAATGGCAAAAGAGGCGAATTCTCTTTTGCCAAAATGTTTCCAAAATCCAACACCACTGAAACATATTACATATAATATTGAGTTTCCATATTTTTACATGGCTGTTTTCAAAGTCGTTTACTGAAAATTTGCTTCTGGAGATAATGAATTAATTATAGATGCATCCTGGAAATTATGAAACACACTATAAAAACATATATCTTAATCACAAAGGAAAGACAAAGTTCCCCACTCTGTCACATTTGAACATGTGTGAAAACTTAAGACTGACTATCACAATTGTTATGAATGAGTCTTTACCTAACCCTTTTCAAACACATCTATTGTTTGAATAACACAAAGGAGGAAAGCTTTTGTAAACATCGTAGAAAAAGAAGAAAATGCTGGTTACCAAGATTTTCTCCATTTTTCCTAAATGTTTTTCAACTCTTTGAAAGAAAATTTACATCTTTTGGCTAAATTCAATTTTTGGTCAGCAAAATTAATGCTGTCAATATGGACAAATCTAAAACATTGGTCTTTGGTACAGAGTTTTCTCTGTACTAGATGACAATATTTTAGACTTTTCCAAATTCAAAGCATTTGCAGACAACAATTCAAATGTGACTCAAATTTTGAGATTTTGTCTTCAAAAGGGTAGAAAACGTTGTGGGAAAAGGAGAAAATGCTGTTTACCAGCATTTTCTCCTTTTCCAACAATGTTTTCAAAAGTTTGATTTCTCAGGATTGATAAAACTCAGGATTGTTGGGTATATAGTTAATCCTGCTTAATTCCATTTCTGCTGTAATCATGCACTATATCAATTAAGAATAATGGCATATGTTATTCTTACTTGACTGTACATTTATATAAATCCTTTCCCTCAACCTGATGAACCCCTAGCAGATCATTATATAAATACCAACTGGAAAATATTGTGATAAGTAGATAATTAAGAGTCTTCAGTAGATAAACAGAGCTCCAGATCAGAAAGAGTCACAGATGCTATTCTAAATCCATTATTTCTTTTCCAAACCCTATGTTGTGGGTACTCATTTGAATTGTCTCGATGAGACGATTCTAATGAGTACCCATAACATAGGGTTTAGTGGAGGATAACTAATATTTTCAATTTTGAAATCAAAATCACTCCCTCTATCTGGAACTCTGGATAAATGTTCATCATTTTGTAAGATTATTTTCTGAACTCTCACTTAATTCATGCACTTTATTAAATCTTACTTTTTCCATGTTCTCTGTAAATTTCTAGGTTGATTTTCAATAGACAAGTGCAAAAAAATAGACATTAAGGGTTATGAATAAGATTAAACAGCAAAATTTTTGACTCGTCTGAATTCAAACCATTTGCAGACAACAAATTCAGTATGAATGAAATGATGACACTAGTCTTTGTAACGGTAGAAAAGATTGTAATGGTAGAAAAGGTGGAAATGCTGTTTACCAGATGATTTTGTCCTTTTCCAAAAAACATTCAAAAGCTTTAATTCAGACGGTCATTAATTAAAACTTGGGATTGAGTGCTAAAGGGTTAAGCAGATTAAGGTTAAGATTTTAAGTTCATTCCATGTCTGGGGTACCAGCTGTCTTTATCGTCAGGCTGTGTAACTCTTTCCTACTTTACATATCAAGGTAGGTATTAATTACATCTCTTGGATTTCATTCCAATTATTTCATTTGTTGTCTGCGCATGTCATAGTCTTTGAGATTGACCTGTCTGCTATGACACATCAGTGTCCTCTACAGGATAAATATCAATACACAGTACATATAACTCAAAACTCTGTCGCCAAATATAATAGTAAGCAGAAAATGGCTGTAAATAATAAATCTGTGGAGAAATAAAGCCTGTTTTTTGCTCCAAATTTATGAAAAAAGAATAAGAATTTCAAACAGGAAAAAATAATTCTTAAAAAAAAAAAGATTGTTTACTGCAAGTCTTTGTATAAAGTTTCTAAATATAAAAACCATTAAAACATACTTGCGTTATTTGCACATGCCATATTCTTCATAGATTGTTTGAAAAATGCTACCCTGGTGAAAACAATTTGCTGGATGCTCAAGTCAGATAGGTGAGTATTTGAAACATGCCTTCTAGACTACAGGAAATCTTGTTATTTCTTCTTGTGTCAACTCATCGCAAGTCCTCTTGCGAAACAAATTTGCAAAGGATGAGCAGGAAAGAATGCAATTGCAAACTGGATACTCAGCATGAATCAAGGTTTCATACAAAGTCATGAATACCTAACTAGACAACAAGAGCCTTGTCTTCTTATTGAAAGCATTTTGCCTGTGACTATTTCATGTGGATGAGCATAATGGGTTTTACAGAGTTCCAGATAGAGGGAGTGATTTTGATTTCAAAATTGAAAATGTTAGTTATTCTCCACTAAACCCAATGTTATGGGTATTGAGACGATTCTAATGAGTACCCACAACATAGGGTTTGTAAGAGAAATAATGAATTTAGAATACTATCACTCCCACTTATCTGGAGTTCTGGTTTTTATCTTTGAAAAGGTAGAAGATATGGTATGTAAAGGAGACAATGTTAACTACCACCATTTTCTGTTTTTCTCAAAATGTTTCAAAAGCCTTTTTTCTTAACCCATTACCAAATGACAAAGTTTTAGACTTGTCCAAATTGAAAGCATTTGCAGATTATAAAATAAATGTGACTGAAAAACTTTAATTTGTTCTGGGAAGGTTAGAAAACATTGTGGGAAAAGGAGAAAATGCTAGTTACAAGCATTTTCTCCTTTTCCCACAATGTTTTCAAAAGGCTTTTTCTTCAGGGTCGTTAAAACCCGTGATTGTGTAGTAAAGAGTTAAGTGTTGTAAAACTCCAAAATCATTTGGTAAGAGTTAACTTTTTACCAAACAACAAAATTTAAGTATGTTCTAAATTGAAAGCATCCACACATATCAAATTAAATTTTGTTCAAATGCTAATTGTTTTTGAAAGGATAGAAATTATTTCAGGAAAAGGAGAAAATGACGGTTACCAACATTTTCTCCTTTTTCCAAAGTGTTTTCTTAAACTGTCAATCTGGGGTCATTAAAATCCCTGATGCTTTGGTAAAGAGACCGAACGACAAAATTTTAGACGAGTCCAAATTGAAATGAATTGCTGATGACAAAATAAATGCAACTGAAAAATTGAAAATTGTTTTGGGAAGGGTAGAAAACATTGTGAGAAAAGGAGAAAATGCTGGTTACAGCATTTTCTCCTTTTCCCACACTGTTTTCAAAAAGGAATCTTTCTCAGGGTCATTAAAAATCAGGATTGTGTGGTAAAGGGTTAAAGATAATTACTCCTGGTACTTTTCCAAGTATGATAATAAACTGAACCAAACTTCTATAGAAAGCATATACTCTATCTCTAAAGACTGGAAACCAACAGAAGGTCAATGTTGATACTTCTCCACTAACTCTCTACCAAACAACAAAGTCTTAGGCTTGTCCAGATTAATAGCATTTGCAGACAACAAATTTAATTTTATCAAAATGATGTAATGTGCCCTTAGAGGGTAGAAAACATTTTCTCCCTTTCGAAAAACGTTTTCAAAGGCTTTCTTTCTATGGGTCATTAAAACTCAGGATGGTATGGTAAAGGTTTAACCCTACAAACCTGTGTTCCAATCTGAAATAAAAAAGCTTTTGAAAATATTGTAGTAAAAGGACAAAATGCTGGTTATCAACATTTCCTCCTTGCCCAATAATGTTTTCTTCCCTATCACTTTTGCAATGTTAAATTCATCTATAAAAGCTTTCAATATGGACAAGTCTAAAATTTTGTCGTTTGGTAAAGAGTTACCTTAAATATTATAGTAAACACCAATACAATATCACAAAGTTGTCAATAATCAACCTGAAAAACATGGTACAAGAAAAATCATTTTAACCCATAAAGCTCCTTTGACAAGAATAACAGTCTAAGCTGCCTTAGTAGGCAGTGTAGATCAAGATTAGGCTGCACAAAATGTGCAGTCTGATCCCTTATCTACCCTCTGTCTGCTTTGCCAAGACACTGTAGACAAAAGCAGCTTTGAAATTGCAATAACTAACATTTTCAATTTCAAAATCAAAATCACTCCCTCTATCTGGAACTCTGTAAAACCCATCATGTTCATCCACATCAAATGGTCACAGGCAAAATGCTTTAAATATACAGAAGCCAACACTCTTGTTGTCTAGTTAGGTATTCATGACTTAGTATGAAACCTTGATTCATGCTGATTATCCAGTTTGCAATTGCATGCTTTCTTGCTCATCCTTTGTAATCTTTTTTTTTTTTCTTTGCAAGAAAACTTGTGATGAGTTGACACAAGAAGAAATAATAATATTTCCTGTAGTCTAGAAGGCATGTTTCAAATACTCTCCTATCTGATTTGAGCATCCTGGAAATTGTCTTTCCCTGGGTAGCTTTTTTCAAACAATCTCTGGAGAATACAACATGTGCAATGAACATAAGTAGGTTTTCACTAAATCTTCATTTAGAAACTTTATACAAAGTTTGCAGAAAACAATGTTTTTTTTTTTTAAGAATTATTTTTCCCATTTGAAATTCCCCTTTTTTTTTTCATAAATTCGGAGCAAAAAAACAAGCTTAATTTCTCCACAGTTTTATTATATACTGCCATTTTCTGCTTACTATTTTATTTGGTGACAGAGTTTCGAGTCCTATTTCTGGACTTAAATTGCCTGTTTTTTCTTTTCTGTGCTTTAACCCTTTACAACACGGTCCCAAATTTTAATGACCCCAAGAAAAAGGAATTTTGAAAACATTGCGGAAAAAAAGAGAAAATGCTTATAATCAGCATTTTCACCTTTTCCCACAATGTTTTCTACCCTTTCAAAGAAAAATTTCCTAATTTGTGTAACATTTAGTTTGTCATCTGCAACGCTTTCAGTTTGGACAAGTCTGAAATTTTCTCGTTTTCTAAAGAGTTAAAAGTGAACCCTTACAATGTTTAACAAAATGAATTAATTGACTGATTGATCATATTGAAGCTTAACTCTTTACCAAACATCAAAATTTTGGACTAGACCAAATTCAAAGCATTTGAAGACGACAAATTAAATGTTGCTAAAACAGTGATTTCTGTCTCTAACAGGGTAGAAAACATTGTGGGAAAAGGAGAAAATGCTAGTTACCAGCACTTTCTCCTTTTCCCACAATGTTGTCAAAAGCCTTTGCTTTTGGGGGGGTTGTTTAAAAGTCGGGATTGTGTGGTAAAGAATTAACAATGTTTTAACAGCCAAGTCTCTGACTACTTTTCTCACATGTATCAGGGGTGAGGGGCAAATATTCGCCAGAAAGAAAATTTGCCTCAACCTGGTATCAAACTTGCGACCACCAGGTCACGAGTAAGATACTCTAACTACCGGGCTAAATAAAATGAACTGGGCATCCCTAGTCAGTTCCAAAGATGCATAATTTATGATAATGTAGAAATTTCAAATCTCTTCTAACCAGAACGGCAAAGAAGTGGACAGTGTAGATGCAAGATCAGACTGCACATTCTGTGCAGTCTGATTTTGATCTACACTGTCCACCTAAGCAATATCAGGTTGATTGATTGATTGTATGGTGTTTAATGCCGTTTTCAACATCATTTCAGTTATATCGTGGTGGCCAGTGCACCTATCCATGCTTTCCTGGAGTTTCTTTTACCAGTACTTCGCATAATATTCTTTCCAAGCCACTGCCTGCTTTCCCACATAGCCATTGTCGAAACAATGGTCAGCGGTGAGAGAGGAATGAATCCTGTCTCAATGACTATCATCAATCCTCGGAAAGAAATTGGCCGAGCCGGGGATTTTATCAGGATTCAGCACTACAAGGGTTAAGAAAAAGGAGTGGCATGCTGAAAAACAAAGTCAGTAAAAAGCACAGTTTCTTGTATTAAACCATTATCTACTGCTTCGTAGCATTTTTCAAATACATAACCTATCTGATATGGGCATTCTGGGTACAGAAATGGACTACTTTTCAAGGCAGCAATTAATGCAACAAATTTGAGAAAAAAAAATGTATGTTTACTCACTAAAACCTACCTTGTATGATTCATCCAGCCATGGTTAGCAAGTGTATATTTTCCTACGCACCAGCCATTTGTAAACGTAGTCCTTATAAGCTTGGGAAAAAGCCCCAGTATAACCCCAGCAAGGCAGAGAAATTATTTTTGTCAGTTTGTTGCACAAATCCCTGTTCTCCCCATGTCTATATTTAGAAACTATCTACAGAGATTCACAGTAAACAATCAGTGTTTAAAAATATATATACTTTCGGTGTTGGAAATCATTTTGTTTTTTGAGAAATTTGTAGCTTGATTTTTCCACAGACATATTATTTATTGCCATTTTCTGCCTGCACTTTTTAATTGCCAATTTACGCACCACGTATTAATATTTGTCCCATACAGGACTGGAATGCATCATAGCCTACATGTTAACCCTTTACCACAAAATGCCGCCTTTTGACGCCCCTGGAAAAGAAGCCTTTTGAAAACATTGTGGGAAAAGGAGAAAATGCTGGTAACCAGCATTTTCTCCTTTTCCCACAATGTTTTCTACCCTATCAAAGAAAAGTTGCACCATTTGAGCCACATTGAAATTGATGTCTGCAAATTTTGTTGTCTGGTAAAGGGTTAAAATCTTTGAAAAATATTGACATGCACAGACAACGTGTATTGAAGATAATCACCTGCTTAGCTTTTTTCTTTTCATTTGCAGCAGATCGCATTCGAAAATATTTTGGCAAAAGGAAATATTGAAAATCCTCATTATGAGCAATTTCCTTTGTTGCTGTAATAATGTATTTGCAGGAGATAAATATAAATCGGTAACTGTACAAGCTATTTCCAGGCAAAGTATTACCCAGATGAGGTGAAAGACAAGAGAGGAGAACATTCTTTAACTCTTTACCAGACAAACCTGACTTTTAACAACCCTTAGAGAGAAGCCTTTTGAAAACATTTTGGGAAAAAGGAGAAAATACTGGTAACCAGCATTTTCTCCTTTTCCCACAATGTTTTCTACTCTATTCAAGACAGAGTTCATCATTTGAACCACACTTAATTTGTTGTCTACAAACGCTTTCAATTTGGACCAGTCTTAAGTTTTATAGTTTCGAAACGGATTAACTGAAAAGGAAAATATTGTTGGACAAGGAGTTATTGCTTCTAATAAGAAATTGCTCCTTTTGCTACAATGTTTCAAACTGCAGACTTGACAAAGAGCGTGGCCTTTATAAAGGGTCGGCTTTTTTTCTGTTAATGGGTTAAGGTCCCTAAAAAGTTTGTCAAGATTATCTTACATGTCCAAGTTATAATAAATAACCTAAAATCTTTAGAATTTAATCACAAAGACTGAAAGAACCATACCCCTTTATGAATGAACTATTTTTGGTAAAATAAACGTGACAAAACTTACAAATTTTCAAACTTGTTACGAACACTGTAACTTTTAACCTGTTACTATCCAAACCCACTTTTTCACAATCATAAGGAAAAAGACTTTAGGTAATAATCATTTATTCCTTTTCTCATAATGTTTTCTATCCTTTCAGGATAGACTTCCATCGTATTACCTTTACTACACAATCCTGAATTTTAACAACCCTGACAGAGAAGGCTTTTGAAAACATTAAGAGAAAAGGAGAAAATGCTAGTAACCAGCATTTTCTTCTTTTCCCACAATGTTTTCTACCCTATCAAAGTCAGAAAGAGTCATTTAACTCTTTATCACACAATCCCGACTTTTAACGACCCCAAGGAAAAAGCCTTTTAAAAACATTGTGGGAAAAGGAGAAAATGCTGGTAACAAGCATTTTCTTCTTTTCCCACAATGTTTTCTGCTCTTCCAAAAACAAATTTCAATTTTTGATTCACATTTATTTTGTCATCTGCAAAAGCTTTCAATTTGGACTGGTTTAAATTTTATCGTTTGGTAAAGAGTTAAGCAACATCTAATTTGTCATAGGCTTAGGCTTTGAATTTTGTTTGGGTCAAAAATTTGTTGTTTGGTAAAGGGTTGATATTAGCAAATTATAACTTGTCATCTGAAAATGCTCTATATGGATAAGTTTAAATTTTGTCATATAGTAAAATATTAATATATTTTCATGTAATGACATACTTGCAATCCAAAAAAACCCATTTTTATAAACATAATCAATGTTTGTATCTGCCTTGTTATACAATTATTTGCAAAATTATATTGCCTTTCACAATTATACTCTTTTCTATATCATTCAAAAGACACATTTCATTTGACTTTCCTTAACTTTTTTTTTTGTTTTTCATTTTTACAAGGTAATAGTACATGTCACTGACATCACAACTCAGCCGATTCCTTACCTACATCTAACCTTGTCTGTATAGAGGAGGTTTCCATTTTGAATTACCAATCACATGATCTTAAACATGGCAGCAACCCTGAAAATCGCTTAGCAATGACATGAACAACAGTGATACAATTATTCATATCTATCGATCTGACAATGAAAGCTCCCGATGGAACTGATAAACCACACTAAAAATTAAATGTACGAAGTGTTTGCCAATGAAACATTCTTAGAAAGATATCGATAGATATTGTGACTCTGTTTTCTTTTTTAAGAGGAGCCTTACAATTTCAATAACAGTAAAATGGTGTGCTTCCAGCAGCATACGAAATGTACCGTGTAGGTGCATATCAAGCTATGTGATACAGCCAAGGGATTTGAATCACCGGATCACCCGAGGTATGCCGAATGTAGTACATGTACGTGTATTATGCTTTCTTTTTGCCACACAACAAATTTAACACATTTCCTATTTTACAGCATTTCCAGAGGATATTATGTTATGTTGCTAAAATGATGAATTTTGTCTCTTTAAGGTTAAAAAACATTGTCAGTAGAGGAGAAAATGCTGGTAACCAGCATCTTCTATTTTTCACATTTTGTTTATCAAGACCCTTCCTTCGGGATGTATTGTCCACTGAATTATAGAAACTGTGAAACTAATTATTCTAATAGTATTGTCCGGTGAATAGATAGCCAAGTCATTCCTTACTCTCTACCAAACGACAGAATTTTAGACTGAACAGAATTCAAAGCATGTGCAAACCACAATTAAACAATGTAGCTCACATGATGATTTCTTTTCTTAATAGGGTAAAAAATATTGTAGGAAAAGGAGAAAATGCTGTTTTCAAAAGTCTCCTTTCTCCATGGTCGTTAAAGCTCAAGACTGTGTGGTAAAGGGTTAAAGCATGTTTGTCATCCGTATCATACAAGGATATTTTCATTGTTGTGAGCTGCTCATTTGCTACAGGTTTTGACTTAAAGATACATCCTTACTGCCAGAGAAAAAGATGCTGTTAAAATTTGAAAGACTGTAGAATGGTTCAGAATTAGTAAAGTATGTAAACACAGAAACATTAGCATTATACAAATGGTGTTAGGGATGAATACATGCAGCAGAAATCTTCAATTTAAAATCGGAAACATCACAACAGTGATTTTTTTAAGGCCTCCAGAAATGAAATTCATTTTCTATCCATCATAATCTATGCAACCTTGCAACAATCAGGGACAACATTTGGCATACATATACACAAACGACTATGGTTTGATAAAATAAAGATGAAATGGGTTACAAACTGGCTGAAAACAAGTATAGATGGGTCTTTAACCCTTTACCAAACAATCATGACTTTAATGACCCTATGAAAGAAGCCTTTTGAAAAGATTGCGGGAAAAGGAGAAAATGCTGGTAACCGGCATTTTCTCCTTTTCCCACAAAGTTTTCTACCCTTTCAAAAACAAATTTCAATTTTTCAGGCATGTTCATTTTGTCATCTGCAAATGGTTTGAATTTAGACCAGTCTACAATTTTGCTGATGTGGTAAAGAGTAAAAGCCTCACACCTCAAGCCTCATATCATAATGAGGTCTTTAATATTTTACATATAAGCATGACATATAGAGGCATGATCCAGTCAATAACCCTTAAAGTGCCAAATAAACCTATCGGACATTTTCATCCTAGAAGTATGATCCAAATAAATGCAAATTCATAGTTGCTTTTGTCTACAGTGTTTCAGCAAAGCGGACAGTGTAGATCAAAGATCAGGCTGCACATTTTGTGCAGCCTGATCTTGATCTACACTGGCCACAAAGGCAACAATAGTTACTGTTGTGAAAGGTGCTTTAAGGGTTAATATTAGACAAATAGCTGCTGCCTCACTCAATGATAGTTGTTTCAATCCACATTTGTCAACCAAAATTTAATGAGACTTTCTTCACTATGATGCTTCATAAACAGAAAGTAGCCAAATCTCACAATTATTGCTCTGTTAACTTTTAGAACTTAATTTCTTTACTCTTTTTATGCCTACACAAAAGGTATCTTTAAGGGTTTTGTTAAATGACACAATGTATGAGCCATGCTCTGACAAAAGGGGGGTTAATGCATATCTGTGATGCTTGATACCAAGCAAGTCATCACAATAATTATGACGCTATAAAATCTATTTTGTCTAACAATTGACTAAGTCAAAGGGTACACCATCCTTTGACATGCAGAAAATTGACCAATAGCAAAAAGTTTCGGCCCGGGTCAGCCTGCACAGACTGTGCAGGCTGACCTGGGTTGATACCTTTTGCAGATGCATTAAGCCCCCTTTTCACAGAGCATGGCTTGAACATATCTACAGTTAGTGGCCAAAGAAAAGCTGCAAGTGGCAAGTAACCATTTCTTTTATCTATTCACAAAGTCTCAGAAACATTTTACCTTCTTTAACCCTTTCCCAAACGACAAATTTTGGACTGGTCCAAATTGAGAGAGTTTGCAGATGACAATTTTGAATTCGATGAAAATGGCAGAAAGGTCTCAGAAAGGGTAGAAAACACTGTGGGAAAAAGAGAAATTGCTCGTTACGAACAATTTCTCCTTTTCCCACAGTGTTTTCAAAAGACTTGTACTGCAGACACGTGAAAACCTGGGCTTGTTTAGGAAAGGGTTAAGGAAAAGTTGAAAAATTAAAAGGATACTAGGCTTTACCACCATGTAAGAAAAAAATAGAGCCATGCTCTGGGAAAAGAGTATTTTATGTCTCTCCGTGGTGCATGATACTATGCAAGTCATTACATAATCATATAAATGGATCCATAAAATCCATTTTGTGTAACAATCGACTCAATCATGAGGTACAGTGGCCCTTTGACATGTAGAAAATTGACCAATAGCAAAAAGTTTCAACCCAGGTCAGTCTGAGCGGACTGGGCAGGCTGACCTGAGTTGATACTTTCTGCAGATGCATTAACTCTTTACCACACAATCCCGACTTTTAACGACCCTGAAAGAAAAGGCTTTTGAAAACACTGTGGGAAAAGGAGAAAATGCTGGTAACCCGCATTTTCTCCTTTTCCCACAATGTTTTCTACCCTATCAAAAAGATAAATCATCAGTTTGGCAACACTTAATTTGTCGTCTGCAAATGCTTTCAATTTGGTTCAGTCTAAAATTTTGTCGTTTGGTAAAGAGTTAAAGCCCTCTTTTCAAGGTCAGAGCATAGCCCAAAACATAGGAAGCTATCTGTGAACTCAAGCATATTACAAAATTAAAGAGAACTTACTTTGTCATTCTTCAGAGTTTTTAGCCCTGTCTCTATGACCCCTAACTGGGCCTTTTGGTGGTTATAAGGGTTTACAACCACAGACATGATTCTCTCTTATCCTGAAAGCTGTTTGTTAGATTGCAATCACAAACATGATTCTCCTCAAATTATCCTCAAAGCTCTCTGTTGCACGACATCATCTAATAGACAAATAAGATGAAAACGGTTAACTGTGTTGAATAAATAATGTGATCAGCTTCTCCTCATACACATGATCATTGAGCCTTGTTGTACCTCATACCTTTCCAGTTAGATTTCCTTATCTGAAAAATTGTATACCCTGTCATCATCTTCTTCTTCTTCATCTTCTTATTCTTCTATAGATTTATGAAAAATTTAAATTCAGGTACCACAGAATCTTTGCCAATCATTAACTTTAACTCTTTCACTACTTCTTCATCTTCTTATTCTTCTATAGATTTATGAAAAATTTAAATTCAGGCACCACAGAATCTTTGCAAATCATTAGCTTTAACTCTGTCACTACCAAATGAATAAACAGCTCTTCTTCAATGCCTACAAAAACAGTTCTGCTGCAAGATATTAACCCTTAAAGCATCAAATAAGCCCAATTGACATATTCATTCTACAATAGTACAGAGATACTTGCATATCCATAGCTGCACTGTTTGAGCAAAGTGAACAGTGTAGGTCAAAGATCAGACTGCACATTTTGTACAGTCTGATCTTGATCTACACTGGCTCAAAGGTAACTATAGTCGTGAAAGGCCCTTTAAGGGTTTAAAGATAGTTTGATGATAATCTAGACTAAAGAAGTGATCAAATAATCAGACTGCATATTCCTACACTATCCACAAAAGCTTCTTATGTTTTCTATGATAAGGAAAGAGTTGGTCCTTTACCAGACAACCATAATGTACACTTGTCAAAGTTGAAAGCACTTGACAAAATTTTAGACTGGTCCAAACTGAAAGGATTTGAAAGGGAAAAAGTGTGACCAGTATGAGATTCGAATCTGAGACCCCTCACTAATAGGGCAAGTGCTCTGACCACCGAGTTACCTGAACCGCTTGATCTCTGCTACCAATTATCACTAAAATACCAAGAGATCTATGAAAAAGCTTCAGAATAAAAATTAAAGATTATCAATAGACATAAATCTAGATATATTTTTTCATCATTTCAGCTAGTTTATGGTTCCAGGAATAAGTCCTATCAAGCCGAATTAAACCATGATCATGAAAACAGAAAATATATAAACTCATTTGTGATTCTTGTCATACTGGTACTTTTGCTAAATCGCAATATACTCAGAAATTATTTACTCAGTAATAAACCTACTGTGTACACATGTAATCGGACACTGTAAGCATTGGATTTGTTCAGTAAATTCTGTTACATTTCTCTGGCAATTGTAAAACTTTTTCCAGTTATGAATACTATCACTTTCAAAGAGACAAAAAAGGATTGTCATATTATCAATATCACAGTGTATTGCCAACAGAAAGAGGAGTCATACAAGTTTAAGACAAGCCCTGTCTCCTGTCGGTTCGATATGATAAAAGTTTTCGTATGCAGACTACATTATTAAGGAATCAAAATGAAGCATCGAGATAGAAATAATAAACATCCCACAAACTGCCTTGATTTTACAGGACTAGAATTGAAAATATAATGAACCCCAATATGTGGTTATCCATACCATTGCATTTAATTTGAAAGCAAAAAGTGTTCGGACAAAAAAAAAAAAAATGCATCATTAAATTTGGGGTCAGAAATTAAAATGGACTTACCCTCTGTAACAGATTTTAATAATTCCAGATCCTATATTTACAAATGATCAAAATAAGATTGAAAAAGTACAGAAACGTTATCATGACACATGTGTATTAATCTACGCCTAGCAAGTACGTCACAGCGCTTATACATGTCACTCACTTTGGCAGTGAAATACCGAGATCAAAAGAACACACAGCTGACCCTTTATCAGCTTTTCAACAAAAACATTTCTAATAGCTATTCCTCAACTCAAAAATGAAGCTGGAATAACCATTTTTGGCGGATGAATGGAAGGTTTACCGACTCTGCTACTGCTTCTTTTCGACAGTAGCAAATTGCCCATCATGGGTAGCGTCCATCAAGTAGCATGTTGCTATGTGCATTTCTGGGTGGAAATGGAATCCATGGTATTCCAAGTTTGCCAAATATGACGTAGGGCAGGAATCACAAATTGACATTGTTCAAATTTAACGAATCCCATGCAATACAAAACTCTTTAACAAAACAAATTACTTCAGACTTGTTGAACTTGAAAACTTCTGCAGACAACATATTATTTGTGGTTCAAATTGTGGAATTTGTCTCTGAAGGGTAGGAAACATATCTTTTCAAAAGGCCTCTTCCTCGGGGTCGTTAAACGTGGGATTGTATGGTAAAGAGATAACAACTCGAGGAAGATGGCTTTTGAAAACATTTGGGGACTGGAAGACAATGCGTGCAAGCTGCTTTATTTCCTTCTCCTACCATGTTCTAGTCTATCAAAGACTAGTATCATTATTTCAGCTACATTCAATCTGTCTTCTTCACAAGCTTTTACCATGGACCAGTCTAAAATTTTGTCGTCTGGTAGATGAATCCAGGTGTGCACTTCCTTTGGCGATAAAGCCTCACCTCTGAACGCCTTTAGCGAAATTCAAAGCGTGCACAGTGTTGCTCTAGCATCTAGAAATATATGAGAATAGTGTTAACGGGAACATACCTGTGATTAATCAATAAACATCCAGTTTGTGAATTGTAAACATCATCGACCCTCTTGACAACTTTCCCAAGTTTGATCACGTGACTGCATGGAAACCAAGGGGAGTAATCCCAATTTATCACAACAGTTATTTCCCTTATCAAGCAGGATTTAAAAAAAAAAATAATAATAATCAAAGGACTCAAGGTCCTGAAACGCGTAATTATGACAATGGGGAATGAAAATTAAAGGCTCTATAGCTGCCAAAAGTAAACAATGGGGTGGTAAAATGAATTTAAGTTTAAATCATACCATAAAAGTGTGGAAATTATTGTGAAGATGACAATGTGTTGTTGTACAGTCAAAGTGTTAGTCACTGGCAGAAAGTCAAAGTGCTAGTCACTGGCAGAAAAATGAATTTTCAAATCAGGTGAAAAGTAAACAAAAGATAGAATTACCTGGCAACTGTTAACCTAATTTCCATCAGCAACCAACAAGTAGACCGACCATATCCTGCAGGGTCGTTTCCTTCTTTTAACAGTTTACCAGCCAAAACCCCGTAGCTCAGTCAGAAGCGTACAGGACTTGAGAAAAGGAGGTCGCTGGTTCGATCCCCGGCATGGCCAATTTCTTTCCAAGGACTGATGATAGTCATTGCAAGAGGATACATTCCTCTCTCACCGCTGACCATTGTTTCGACAATGGTTGTGTGGGAAAGCAGCCAGTGGCTTGGAAAGAATATTGTGCGGAGCACTGGTAGAAAAAACTCCAGGAAAGCATGGACAGGTGCACTGGCCGCAGCGATAAAATTGAAATAATGTTGAAAACGGTGTTAAATACCATACAATCAATCAATCATTTAACGCTTTACCAAACAACAAAATTTCAGACTAGTCCAGATTTGCAAAAGACTAAATAAAAGTTATTGAAAAATTTAAATTTGCATTAGGAAAAGTAGAAACTATTGTGGGAAAAGGAGGAAATACTGGTTGTCAACATTTTCTCCTTTTGCCACAATATTTTCAAAAGGCTTCCCTCTCATGGTTGTTAAGAGTCAGATTTTTGTGGTAAAGGGTTTGAAGTTAATGTGGTGGATTCTTAACTTTGGGGTTCCATGGGAGTGATAACTAAGTTTCTTGCAAATTCAACATTTAATCACATGGTAAAATATATAATTACTTTGCAGTCCGAATGGCTGATGACTTCACCCTGAAAAGCTATGTATGAAAAGAGACACAGTGTAATCAATGTAACAAAAGTAAAAATATCACAAAAAGAATAATAAGTAATCATTTCAATCACAATATGCAACTGTGCTTTAACTCTTTACCACACAATCCCAGGTTTTAATGACTCAGAGAAAGATTGCTTTTGAAAACATTGTGGAAATGGAAGAAAATGCTGGTAACCAGCATTTTCTTCTTTTCCCACGTTTTCAACGATTTCAAAGACAGATACTGTCATTTGTGCCACATTTTATTTGTTGTCTGCAAACCCTTTCAATTTAGTCTGGTCTAAAATTTTGTTATTAGGTAAAGATTTAAGGCTGCAAAGAGTTATTATGGCAGGAGCTGATATACAAATCCTTTACCCTTAGCTAAGCAAACAAACATACAAACAATACAATTCAAAACATGCTTTTGAATTAATTAATTGATTGTATGGTGTTTAACGCCGTTTTCAACATTATTTCAGTTATATCACGGAAGCAAATACACCTAGCCATGCTTTCCTGGAGTTTCTTTTACCACTACTACGCACAAAATTCTTTCCAAGCCACTAGCTGCTTTTCGACATAACCATCGTCAAAACAATGGTCAGCAGTGAGAGACAAATGAATCCTGTCACAATGACTATCCTAGGAAAGAAATTGGCAGAGCAGGGAATCAAATCAGCAACCCCATTCTCAAGTCCTGTACCCTACCAACTGATCTACCGGGGCTCAGCATAAATTAACCCTTTACCAGATGACAAAATTTTAGCCTCATCCAAATTGAAAGCCTTTGCAGACGACAATTTCAATGTGGCTCAAATGGTGCAGTTTTTCTTTGATAAGGCAGAAAACATTGTGAGATAAGGAGAAAATCCTGGTTACCAGCATTTTCTCACAATGTTTTCAGAAGGCTTCTGTCCCAGAGCGGCATTGTGCAGTAAAGGGTTAAGCTATGCATGTTGTTAACAAAGCTCCCAAGCAAACCCAATCGAACACTAAGTTCAATCTTACAAAAAATTTATATTCTTTGATCTAAGGACTTCACATTTCTGATTAGCAACAAATACATATCCTTACCAATTTAGGGAACTAGGTGAGTTCACACTCCACAATGTTTTCCAAGCAGGTTTTCTCTGTCTCTCTCTCTGCATTTCAGTGGCTGCCAGTGCTGAAATTATTGATGAAAGATGCAGGCAGATTGACTGATTGTATGGTGTTTAATGCCGTTTTCAACATTATTTTAGTTATGTCGTGGTGGCCAGTGCACCTATCCATGTTTTCCTGGAGTTTCTTTTTACCAGTGCTACACTTTCCCACATAATCATCATGGAAACAATGGTCATCGGTGAGAGAGGGATGAATCCAACTGCAATGACTAGCATCAATCCTCAGAAAGAAATTGGCCAAGCCGGGGATCGAACCAGCAACCTCCTGTTCTAAAGTCCTTTATTCTATTGACTGAGCTACTGGGCCCCAGCTGGGAATGGCAAGAAGCTGGTTAAAAAGAGAATTGTCCTACTGTTTCAAAATACATTAAGGAAATACTCTGGATCAAAGATGGATGAAAACAACTTTACAGGATAAACTGATCAAAGAATTAAAAGACTTCCAAAATCTCCATGAAAAGGCTAAGACTAGAGTATCATGAAAAAAATCACCCAAAAATTCAACTTACAGCAAATTCCTCCCTCTTTCCCCAATAATTTGAATTCTGTAAATACAACACTGATTTTCCAAGAATACAACTGAAAGACTGAAGCGGGAATGAAAACATTCAAAGGTCATGTGATTGATTGGGGGGAAATGATCAATCAAGCAGAACACAGGTAAATGCAGACTGACCATGTGGACATGGCATGTAAAAAGTGACCCGACTACATGCACAATAACTTGCAGTTTGTCATCTTCACAAAATTTTCCATACTTTTAAAGATATGTCTATAATTGTTTTCAGCCTGTCTTTAATCCATTTCATTTTTATTTTATCAAACTATAATCATTTTCGTATCTTCATACCAAATGTTGCCCCTGATGGTGAGAGAGTTGCATTGATTAGACTGATAGAAAATGTGTTTCATTTTCTGGAGGCTATAAGAGAAGGCACTGATGTGACATTTCTGGTTTTAAATCCAAGATTCTCAGAATATATATTATGCCTTACCCCATATATATTGGTGTTTATCTATATTTACACTGCTGCCTAAATTCTGTACCATGCTACAGTCTAACAAATTTAAACAGAATTCTTTCTCTCTGGCCATAAGGATGTATCTTTAACCCTTTACCGCACAATGCCGACTTTTAACAACCCTGGAAAAGAAGCCTTTTGAAAACATTGTGGGAAAAGGAGAAAATGCTGGTAACCAGCATTTTCTCCTTTTCCCACATTGTTTTCTACCCTATCAAAGAAGAATTGCACCATTTGAGCCAACTTGAAATCTGCAAAGGCTTTCAGTTTCGACAAGGCTAAACTTTTGTCGTCTGGTAAAGGGTTAAATGGCATGATTTAACCCTTTTCCAAACAACATATTGATGACTCTTCCAAGTGGAAATTAACAGCAGACAACAAAATATAACTTGACACAACTGATCTATAGTTCTCTGATTTGGGAGAAAACATTGTGGGAAAACGAGAAAATGCTGGTTACGGCATTTTCCCCTTTTCCTGAAATGTTTTCAAAATCATTTGTCAGGGTCTTTAAAACTTGTGATTGTGTGGTAAAGGGTTAAATCTGAATGTATTATAACACCAGCATTGTTTACTTTTAGCAGCTATATATAAACAACTCTCAGGAAAAAGGTAAATAAAAATATTGCTGGTAAAGGAGAAAACACTGGTTACCAACATTTACTTCTTTCTCTATAATGTTTTCTTAACTCTTTACCGCACAATGCCGCCTTTTGAGGCCTCTGGGAAAGAAGCCTTTTGAAAACATTGTGGAAAAAGGAGAAAATGCTGGTAACCAGCATTTTCTCCTTTTCCCACAATGTTTTCTACCCTATCAAAGAAAAATTGCACCATTTGAGCCATACTGAAATTGTCGTCTGCAAATACTTTCAATTTGGACAAGGCTAAAATGTTGCCATCTGGTAAAGGGTTAATACTGGCAAGGTTAAGAGTTAAGAGCAAATGATATTCATACAGTGGGCTGAAAAGCAGTTTTCTGGCGTCTGAACGCACTCTTGCAGTGTTGTGGACATTGTAGGTCTCATAAGGTTTCTCGAGCAGATCAGGTATGTTTCATTGCTGTGTGAAAGTTAACCTCTAGGCACAACTTTGGTGCTGTTTTGTGGTTTGTGTAGACCACGATCAAACTGCACAGTTTTGGATCTACACTGTCTGATATGATGGGACTTTTCAAGAGACTGAAAATCTTGAAATCACCACTTTTGGGGTTTTAGTATTGATTGGAAATTTCTATTTTATCTACTCCACAGTTTAACCCTTTCCCAAACGACAAATTTTGGACTCGTCCAAATTGAAAGAGTTTGCAGACTACAATTTTAAATTTGATGAAAATGGCAGAAAGTTATCAAAAAGAGTAGAAAACACTGTGGGAAAAGGAGAAATTGCTCATTACGAGTAATTTCTCCTTTTCCCACAGTGTTTTCAAAAGACTTGTACGGCAGACATGTGAAAACCAGGGCTTGTTTGGGAAAGGGTTAAGAGTTAAAGATAACTGCTGATATTTTTGGCTTAACCCTTTACCACACAATCCCAAGTTTTAATAAACCCGAAGAAGAAGGCTTTTGAAAACAATGTGGGAAAAAGGGTAAATGTTGGTTACCAGCAATTACGTCTTTTTGGCTTGTTTCGTTTTTGGACAAAATATACAGAAATAATCTCTTAGCTTTATTTAATTTGTTGTCTGCAAATTCTTTCAATTTTGGTTGTCCAAAATATTGGTGCTTAGTAAAGAGTTTAAGGTCAGTTATAAAAAGAACTCCAAATGGTTTTGAAATCTGAAACATTAGAACTGGACTTACAAACCAAGAGTGAGCTTGAAGCACTTAGAATATTGGCAACATAAGAAACTTTTGCAGATGTCATAAGACTAAGATCAGACACCACCGATCTTGCATCTAAAATTACAACATACCTGTTCATCTGCAATTAAATTTTGTATATAGATCTGTGGTAAAAAAAAAAATCTACAAATTTGGAAAAGAAAAGTCATGAAAAGACCATTATTTTAATTTGACACAAACTAGATCTATCATCTTAAACCTTTGAACTACAAGATGTTGGGCTTGACCAAATTGAAAGCATTTGCAGACGAAAAATTAAATGTAGCTCAAATAACGATTTCTGTCTCTAATAGGGAAGAAAATATTGTGGGAAAAGGAGAAAATGCTGGTTACCAGCACTTTCTCCTTTTCCCACAATTTTTTCAAAAGTCTTCTCTTTCAAGGATGTTAGAACTCTGGATAGTGCAATACAGAGTTAAATAACTTGAGAGGGAGGTTGGATATTTCAAAGAATTAGAAAGATGACATCCAGATTTCTATATACTTGATCATGGTACATTTGACAGTGGTTATTCATTTTTAACAATCCTGAGTTAAACGTCTTTTGAAAACATAGCAGGAAAGGGAGAAAAGGTTGGTTACAAGGATTTTCACCTTTTCTTGTGATGTTTTCTCCCATTTCAAAAGCAAATCCCATCATCTGAGTTAACCCTTTACCACATTATCCCAAATTTTGATGACCTTGCCAAAGAAGCCTTTTGAAAACACTGTGAGAAAAGGAGAAAATGCTGGTAACCAGCATTTTTTCATTTTCCCACAATTTTTTCTACATCTTCAAAGAGAAATTTCAATTTTTGAGTCACATTTTTGATACATCATCTGCAAATGCTTTCAAATTAGACAAGTCTAAAATTTTTTTCATTTGGTAAGGCATTAATAGGTAAATAAGAAGGTTTGACTATAATCCACATTCTTTATTTATTAAAACTACAATTTCATATGATCTTCCAGCATATCAAGTTCTTCTTTGATTGGCTTTCTCTCTCATAACACTGCATAAGTTTGATCAATTATTGCTTTGCTGATTGTGCTGAGCTCCAGTCGGTTACTGGAGTGTACAGGACTGGAGAATAGGGGGTTGCTGGTTCAAATCCCCAGCTTGGCGTATTTCTTTCTGAGGATTGAAGATGACAGGAATCATTCCTCTCTCACTGCTGATCACTGTTTCAGCTATGTTTATGTTGGAAAGCAGCAAGTAGCTTTGGAAGAATATACACGTGTAATATGTTTACCTGTGATAAGTATTGATAAAAGAAGAAACTCCGGAAAAGCATGGATAGGTGCACCGGTTATCACAATATAACAGAAATAATGTTGAAAACAGGGTTGAACACCATGCAATCAGTCAATCAATCCTGCTGACTGTATAACAGTCATGTGATGAATTCAGTGAAGAAGGCATCAAATTTGCAGCCAGAGCATTCCAAGTTGGATTGCTGTTGGAGAAGGACATTGTCAAAATCTCTGATTGCCAGAAATTGTTCCCAGTTTTAACCGTTTACCAAACAATCTCAAGTTGATGGAGAAAGCTTTTGAAAACATTGTGGGAAAAGAAGAGAATGCTGATAACCAACATTTTCTTCTTTTCCCACAACATTTTCTACTCTTTGAAAGACAAATTTTGTGTTTTGAGTAACATTTGAAATGTCACCTGCAAATGCTTTCAATTTGAACCAGACTAAGATTAAGTTGTGTTGTAAAAAATTGACAGACTACCAGCATTTCCTCTTTTCCCAACAATGCTTTCTACCCTTTGAAAGACAAATTTTATGTTTTGAGTATCGTTTGAATGACGTCTACAAATGCTTTCAATTTGGACCAAACTAAAATTTTGTTGTGTTGTAAAGAGTTAACCGACCACCAAAGAAGCACGAACAAGTGTTGTAATGGCCTGACATAGCTACAGTTGGCTACCTCTGAAAACAGTTTATTCTGTTCACCAGACGACAAAATTTTGGACTTGCCCATGTTCAAAGCATTTGCAGACAACCAGTATCTTCCTCCTTTCCACAATGTTTTCTACCCTTTCACAGACAAATTCCATCATTTGTTTTACCTTTTAATTGTCATCTGCAAATGCTCTCAATTTGGACCAGGCTAAAATTTTGTAGTTTGATAAAGAGGTTAAAGGGTAGGAACCAAGAATAATGCACCAACTGATCTTGATCTACGCTTGTCACTATCAAATGTACATGTGGTGATGCCTAACACAATGTCTGATTTACCCAAACAACAAAACTTTGAACTCTGCCAAATTGATAGCATATGCAGACAAAAAATTGAATGTTGCTCAAATGAGGAGATTTGCTATTGAAAATTTAAAACAGAATGTGGGAAAAGGAGAAAATGCTGGTTACCATCATTTTTTCCTTCTCCCACAATGTTTTCAAAAGCCCTCTCAATTGGGGGATCACTAAAACTTGGGATTGTTTAGTGAAGGGTTAATTACATGATTTATCATTAAGGCTAGTTTACACGGTATGTTTTAACAGAATGATAATATAGGTCTAATTTCAAGCATATCTGTATTTTACGTTTACACAGTATGTTCAGAAGATCTGCTTTCTATTATCTATTTTACCCCTTCAATGGGATAAATCACCACCTGTCAATTGTGTAACTGTATGTGACTTCCACAAGATAGGGGGTTTGTTTAGCATATAGAAAACAAAAGTAATCTTTTGGATGATACTAAAAGTATAATTAATATCAAGATAAACAGCTGGAATTTACCATACTGAGCACTGATTGGTCCTTTTTTTCTGAAAAAACAGGGAAAATAGAACATGTCCTATTTGCTCTGCTTTACAATTTTGCTAGCAGGTCCCCCATTAAAAGAGGATTTACACAGTGTGTTCTAGCGCATGTGTCCCAACAGATTTGAAAAAGCAAGTCGTGTAAACTGGCCTTTAGAGATGGCAATACATGTGCTTTGTACAACAAGCCGAATACCATAAATGGTGGTTGCATTTGAACTTGCTTGAGCTTTCCTTCAGGGAAGGGAGCTTACTTTTACAGTATTGAATTAGATAAATCAGGGGAAGCAACCATGACTTGAGCCAATTCTTATTCAGTGCCTTTCAATGCCACACAATCCTGTGTTTTAACCCTTTACCACACAATCCCGACTTTTAACGACCTTGAGAAAGAAGCCTTTTGAAAACATTGTGGGAAAAGGAGAAAATGTGAACCAGCATTTTCTCCTTTTCCCACAATGTTTTCAACCCTTCCCAAAACAAATTTCAATGTTCTAGTCACATTTATTTTGTTGTCTGCAAATGCTTTCAATTTGGGCCAGTCTAAAACTTTATCGTTTGGTAAAGAGTTAACTCTCTACCAAATGACAAAATTTCAGACTGGTCCAAATTGAAAGCATTTGCAGACAACAATTTAGATATGGCTGAAATTATGCTTTTTGGCTGTGGAAGGGTAGAAAACATTGTGGGAAAAGAAGAAAATGCTGGTTACCAGTATTTTCTCCTTTTCCCACAATGTTTTCAAAAGGCTTCTTGCTCAGGGTTGTTAAAACCTGGGATTGTTTGGTAAAGGGTTAATTAAGAACCCTGAGAAAGACAATTCTTGAAAACATTGTGGAAAAAGGAGAAGAAGTGGGAAATCAACATTTTCTCCTTTCCCCTCATGTTTTCTTACCTTTCACAGAGAAATACAATAATTTGAGCCACAATGAATTTGAAAAGATTGTGGGAAAAGGAGAAAATGCTGGTTACCAGCATTTTCTCCTTTTCCAGCAATCTTTTCTAACCTTTCACAAGCAACGACAAATATTTGAGCCACATTTGTCATTTGCAAAAGCTTTCAATATAGATGGGTATAAAAAGTTTCTTAATGCTTTACCAAATGACAAAATTTTTAGACTTGTCCAAACTGAAAGCTTTTGCAGACGACAATATGAATGTGACTCAAAAATCGAAATATGTGTTGGAAAGGGTAGACAACATTGTGGAAAAAGGACAAAATGCTGATTATCAGCATTTTCTCCTTTTCCTAAAATGTTTTCAAAAGCTTTCTTTCTCAGGGTCGTTAAAAGTTGGGATTGTGTGGTAAAGGGTTAATCTTGTAAACTCTTTACCAAACAACAAAATTTTTTACTTGTCCGAATTGAGAACATGTGCAGACAACATATCAAATGTTGCTGAAATGATGCGATTTGTCTTGAAACGACTACAAAACATTGTGGGAAAAGGAGAAAATGCTGGTTACCATCTTTTTCCCACAATGTTTTTAAAAGCTTTCTTTCTCAAGGTAATTAAAACTTAGGATGGTCTGGTAAAGGGTTAAAACATCAGTGCATTGGTATCCGAAGATAGAAAGGATGTACTGATCTAGCCAGTATATTCTCAATCTAGAAAAAGGGATTTCTAGTGAGATTACTAAACCCACTTGATACTTTTTTGCAGGGATTCATGGCATTTCGTAGAAAACCATGTTCATTGAAAATGGTCCCTAGACCTGACCCTTACCCTAACCCAGACGAATAGTGGCTCAAATCTTCCTTCCAGACAGAGCTTTACACGAAATAAATCTAGGAAGTTAGCAATCGGTATTTCAACCCTTAAAGCACCTTTCACGACTATAGTTGTGATTGCGGCCTGTGTAGATCAAGATCAGGCTCCACAAAACGTGCAGCCTGATCTTTGATCTACACTGTCCACATTGTTGAATCACAGTAGACAAAAGCATTCATGAAATTGCAATTATTTGGGTCTTGTTTTTAGAAGGAAAATGTCTAACAGGTTTATTCGGCGCTCTAAGGGTTAAGACATACAAGGATTTCTATGAAACACCCTTTCAACAAAATATCATGCACCATTTTTTTTTTCTTAGTTTAGAAATAAGACCCAAGAACATGTAACTGCCTTTTAACCCTTTACCAAACAATCCTGTGTTTTCACGTCCCTGAGGAAGAGGCCTTTTGAAAACATTGTGGGAAAAGGAGAAAATGCTGGTAACCAGCATTTTCTCCTTTTTCCACAATTTTTTCTAACTTGTCAAAAAACCTTAAGTTCATTTGTACCACTTTAAAATTTGTTGTCTGCAGATGCTTTTAATTTGGAAGGGGCTAAAATTTGTCATTTGGTAAAGGGTTAAATATTGCTTTTGTCAAGAATATCTGCAATGTGTATATTAAGATAATTATGCATGTATTGTGCAGTCTGATCTTCAATTACACTGGCTGTAAAGGTTGAAAGTTGAGAAAGACTCTTTAACTCTTTACAACACAACTAAAATGTAGACTTGTCCAGATTGAAAGCATTTGCAGACGACAATCTAAATGTGGCTCAAATGGTGAAATTTGTTTGGGATAGGGTAGAAAACACTGTGGGAAAAGGAGAAAATGCTAGTTATCGGCATTTTCTCCTTTTCCCACAATGTTTTCAAAAGACTTTTTCCTCAGGGTCGTTAAAAGTCAGGATTGTGTGGTAAAGGGTTAACTCTTTACCAAACAATGAAACCTAAGTCTTTACCAAATGACAAAATTTTAGACTAGTCCAAATTTAAAGCATTTACAGAAGACTATATAAATGTGATTAAAAAATTGAAATTTGGTTTGGGAAGGGTAGAAAACATTGAGGGAAAGGGAGAAAATACTGGTGACCAGCATTTTCTGCTTTTCCCAAAATGATTTCAGAATCTTCTTCAGCCAGAATCATTGAAACTCAGGATTGTGTGGGAAAGTGTTAAATAAGGGTTAACTCTTTACCAAACGACAAAATTTCAGACTGGTCCAAATTGAAAGCATTCACAGACGACAAACTAAATGTGACTAAAAATTGAAATCTGTTTTGGAAAAGGTAGAAAACATTGTGGGAAAAGGAGAAAATGCTGGTTTCCAGCATTTTCTCCTTTTCCCACAATGTTTTCAAAAGGCTTCTTTCTCAGGGTCGTTAAAAGTCGGGATTGTGTGGTAAAGGGTTAACATAACGACCATTATTACTGAAAGAACAGGAGAAAAATATATGATAGTGTGGAATATAATCTCTCTCTCTCTCTCACTGAAGAAACACATGTGAAAAGTAATAAAGGGTTAGATCTATATAATATCATCCTAAGCAGCAAAAAAATACATGTAATATTTTTTCAGACGTGGTTAAGAAAATCCTGTATCACTCAATGGCATAACTGATTTATGTTTAAAACTGCTTTCAACATATTTACAACCCCAAATTGGTGATAGGCCTACCAGCCAATTTTCCACTGTTTTTTGGATATAGGCCTAATAGCCAAATTTAAACCTTTTTTTTTTTAATTATTCTTTCAACCAGAACTTGGTTAGGGCCATGAAGTATCTTGGACAAAGACAATATCTCATGAAAAACTCAGGTGCCTAGAATGAGATTTCAATGACATAGGACTTTTTTGGTCGGAAAGAAAGAACTAGATCTGGCGAGAACATGTAGGCCTAAGGTAGCTTTTCACCAAACGACAAACTTTTAGGTCAGACAAAATTGAATGCATCTGCAGACGACAAATAAATGTGACCCCTTTTGAGAAGGATAGAAAACATTGTGAGAAAGGAGAAAATGATGGTTACCAACGTTTCCTTCTTTTCCCACTATATGCTGTCTAAAGCTTTCTTGAAATCTCATGATCGTTAAAAGTTGCGGTTGTGTGGTAATGGGTTAAATAATGTCTTAATACAGCACATCTATGAATCAACTCAAAATAAAAGAGTAAACTAGTGTTAAAAATAATCGATTTCACGAAAATGTCTTTATCTACAAGGTGTCTGAGCGCTATCGACGCGGATCAATCAACGAGTTGCACAGATCAAAGTAAAGTGTATCCTACCGATAAATCACGTGACTATGAGGTCGGCTTGACTGGGACGGAATTGTCGTTACGTACTTCTCAATATTGTTCACTTTTCGTGAAACGTAAGATGAAATATAAAATTGAGCGATAATTCAGAGTATTTAATATTTTTTTACCTGTTCTGATACAAAATTTCGATAAAAAACTTGGAATGAAAGTAGACGTGAATGGCATTCTAGTCGGAAATGACACCAACCTAGCTAAGGCCCTTTCAAGTTTAGTACCGTTGTAACTACTGAAGGGAGAAAATCCACGGTGTAAACACGTTAGTTGCCTGTGTGTTCATACCAAACAACACGATACTGTGACAAATGGATAAATTACCTTTTAACAGAACACGCATGTAAATGAGAAAAGGTAAATTTGTGTTCTGCATGTTTCTTAGAAGGAATTTTTAAAAGTGTGAAGGATTATGACAGGTGTAATTTCTCATTCGATGTGTGTTTACAGCAGTTTAGTATATTGTATGGAGCTGTTTGGAATGAAACATTTAGCAAAGGTGGTGAATGAAGTATGTTTGATAACGTGAATGATTGTATATATAATATCACATCAATAACTTTTGGAAAAGGTGTTTTGTCATGATTATTTAGCAGAAGTCAAAATTTTGGATTTATCCAAACTGGAAGCATTTGCAGACGACAAATTAAATGAGTCCCAAATGATTGGATTTGCTTTTGTAAGGATGGAAAACATTGTGGGAATAGGAGAAAATGTTGGCACCAGCATTTTCTTCTGTTCTTCACTATCGTTTCAAAAGCCATTTTCACCCAGACTATTAAAGTATGTGATAAAGGGGTTAACAAGTTGGCATTAATTAGTGGAATTACTTTCAAGAACTGAATGGATTTTATGGCAAGAGAATGATTGAACAAGGCTTGTACAATTTATACATTAACCCTTTCCCAAACGACAAATTTTGGACTGGTCCAAATTTAAAGAGTTTGCAGACGACAATTTTAAATTCGATGAAAATGGCAGGAAGTTCTCAAAAAGGGTAGAAAACACTGTGGGAAAAGGAGAAATTGCTCGTTATGCGCAATTTCTCCTTTTCCCACAGTGTTTTCAAAAGACTTGTACTGCAGACACGTGAAAACCAGGGCTTGTTTGGGAAAGGGTTAACTAGACTATGATAGAAACAAATTGTTTGATCACTTTGATTGTTACCAACACATGCTTTCCTGGAGTTTCTATTTCCCATGTACCAATCAACATAATTTTGGATGTTCCCAAATTGAAAGCATTTGCAGACGATAACTTGAATGTAGCTCAAATGATGAATTTTCTCCAAAATATGGTAGAATACATTGTAGGAAAAGGAGAAAATCCTGGTTGCCAGCATTTTCTCATTTTCCCACAATGTTTTCAAAAACCATCAGGTTCATTAAAACTCGGGACTGTTATGAGATCTTTGACTTTGTACAGTATTCTTTCTGTAGGTGCTTTTCCACATTTATAACATTGTTTCAACAATGTTAAAAGGTGAGAGAGATATGAATCCTGTAGCATGACTTATCAATCCTTGGAAAGAATTCAGCTGAGCTGGGAGTCAAATCAGCCATTCCTTGGTTTCAAGCCATGTACATTACTGAGCTACCAGGCTAGGCAACTGTTTTCAGAATTGTTAAAATAACTGGCAAATTGTCATGAACAATTTACCAGATGACAAAATTTTAGACTTGTCAAAATTCAAAGCTGTTGCAGTCAACCAAAAAAAATGTTTGCAAGATGGTAGGATTTGTATTTTAAATGTCAGAAAACACTGTGGGAAACAGGGAAAATGCTGGTAGCATTTTCTACTTTTCCCACAATGTTTTCTAAAGGCCTCTTTGTCAGGTTCATTAAAACACTTGTTTATTTGGTAAAGGATTAAAGACATATATTTGAAAGGGAAGAAAAATATTCTATTTCAGCTTTATTAAAAACACTGTGGGAAACAGAGCAATATGCCATTACTAGAAGAACTTGCTCTGTGTCTAGGAGTCTACCCCAAATCTATCAACTTCAGGATGCTAAAATGTCAATTTGTTTATTATATCTTTCCTTAACCCACTATCCAAAGTTTTAATGACCCTTGAGAATTGGACTTTTGAAAACATTGTGGGAAAAGGAGAAAATGCTGGTAACCAGCATTTTCTCCTTTTCCCATAATGCTTTCTACCGTATCAGAAACAAATTACATTATTTGAGCCACATTTCAATTGTTGTCTGCAAATGCTTTCAACATGTTCAAGTCTAAATTTTTGTGGTGTGGTAAAGGGTTAATGACCCAGATGAAGAAAGCTTTTTATGTCATTAGGAGAAAAGGACAAAATACATAGCCAGGATGTCAGTATTTTCTCCTTCACCACACTGTTTTCTTCTATTTCTTAACTATTACCATTACCATATTTGATCGTCAGTTGATATGTCGGCGGAAAAATTGATGAAAATAATATGGACAAGGCTGAGCGTGGTGGCACAGTTGGTAACATACAAGAAATGAAACAAGGGGTTGTTACATGTAGTTCGAATCCCCAGCTTGGCCATGTTCTTTTTTGAGGAATGAATGATGATTGTCATCACAACAGGATTCATTCCTCTCTCAACACTGATCATTGCTTCGACAATGGTTATGTGGGAAAAAAGCCAGTGGCTTGGAAAGCGTATTACTGGTAAGGGAACCTCATGCAGAGCATGGATAGGTGCACAGTCCACCTCAATAAAAGTGAAATAAATGAATAGTGTTAAACACCATAATAATCAAAAATGGACAAAAATAATTTTTTTGTCTGTCAAAGTATAGTCTGAAAAGAAACAAATATTAATTATACCATTAGTCATGGCATTAGTATTTGGTTTACCATGATTGTCTTTGAAGGGTAGAAATCTTCAGGTTATCTGTCATGAAAATAATTATTGTATGATATTATGTCCTGTAAGTATCAACTTTTGGCACATCATTGTTTCAATCAAAAAGGATATTATGATAATGCCAAACCTATTCCAAAACAATGAATGCTTACCACATGTTTTGTTGTTTCCTTTTTACAAATATTCTGATATAATTATGACTTTTATATGTTGTACTTGTAGAGGCAACCCATATATATGTATATATGTCTAGAAAAGTCAGCTTTCAGTCAATATAGTGTATAGATCTATCCTACACCAAAAAAATTGTTTTAACAACTTTACCTCTATACCACACAATCCCAACTTTTAACAACCCTGTGAGAGAAGCCTTTTGAAAACAATGTGGAAAAAGGAGAAAATGCTGGTAACCAGTATTTTCTCCTTTTCCCACAATGTTTTCTAGCCGTCCCAAAACAAATTTCAATTTTTCAGCCACATTTATTTTGTCGTCTGCAAATGCTTTCAATTTGGAGCAGTCTAAAATTATGTCCTTTGGTAAAGAGTTTAACCTTTTTCATAATAATAAAATTTTAGATAGCATTCTCAGACAACAAAGTAAATGTGTCTCAAATGATTTGGTTTGCTTTTGATAAGGGAGAAAACCTTGTGGGAAAATGAGAAAATTCTGCTTAGCAGTATTTTATTATTTTTCCAAAAATGTTTTCAAAAGACTTCTTTCGCAGGGTTGTTAAAAGCTCGGAATTGTTTTGTAAAGGGTTAACTCTTAACCAAAGTACAAAATTTTAGACTGGTCCAAATTGCAAGACGTTTGAATACAAATGATGGAATATGTGTCTAAGAGAGTAGAAAAATTATGTGGTAACTGGTAAAGGCTTTAGGAGAAATGATTTTTAAAACATTGTGGGAAAGAAAAACTGCTAACCAGCATTTTACCCTTTTTCTACAATGTTGAAGTTCTCTACAGTCTAACAGACAAATTCTGTCATCAGAGCCATAATATAAATTTTCAGCCACAATTGCCTCAATTTTGACAAGTCTAAATTTTTTTTTCAGTTTTTACTGGTCTAAAATAAAATTTTTTCGATTCTGGTATAGAGTGAATGCAAAAACAGCGTGAGATAAGGCCCAAGTGCCTCAAGGACCTTCTAACTAGCATGAATGATAAATTGTAATTATATATACATGTGTCATATTGTCATTGATGCGTGATGTCTTTATGATGACAAGTAAGTCTCATCCTCCCCTTTATGAACACATTATAATGAACTCATTGTCTCTTTCCTAACCCTTAATCTGATCCCTTTCAACTCTTTACCAAGCAACAAAATTTAGACATGTCAAGGATGTAGCTAGCCCAAAATATAGTATATGCAATAGTAATACCTAAGCCCTGAAGTATTATCCCAGGAGCCAAGTGCTGAAAGGGGGAGGGATTTCAAAGAAGGATCTAGAGGGCCTCCCTCACAAATTTTTAATTATAAAATGCTATTTGGTGGCCTTTAATTTTTTTTGCAAAATTGTCTCTCTTCTCTTCTATGCTTCTTTTTTGCAAAATGTATGCTACACCCCTGCATGTGGAAATTGAAAGCATTTGCAGACAGCAAGATGAGTGTGACTCAAAAATTGAAATTTGGTTTTAGTAGGATAGAAAACATTGTGCAGAAAAAGAGAAAATAGTTGTTACCAGCATTTTCTCGTTTTTCCACAATGATTTCAAAAGGCTTCTTCCCCAGGTTCGATAAAACTCAGGATTGTGTGGTAAGGGGTTAACCCTCATAGTGGTGAGTAAATGAAATGGAAATTCTCATTTAATATTAACTGTTAACCACAAATCCTGAGTTTTAATGACCCAGAGAAAAAAAGCTTTTGAAAACATTGTGGGAAAAGGAGGACATGCTGGTAACTAGCATTTTCTCCATTTCCCACAAAGTTTTCCACCCTTTCATGGACAGCTTTTGTTAGTTAGCTTTGTTTGATTTGTTGTCTGCAGTGCTTTGAATTTGTAATTTCAACGCTGTTTTTCTTTTTTTCCAAAATATCTGGCAGAGAAGCAGACATTAAAGATCCAAGATCTGCAGGTTTTGTGCAGTCTGATCTTGATCTACATTTTTTGTAAAATCTGAGCTCAGTACTGCCAGGGTTAACTCTTTACCGAATTACACAATTTTGAATATGATCAAATTGAAAGCATTTTGCAATGACAATTAAAATACAGCTCAAATGGTAATTTCTGTCTTTGATAGGGTAGAAAACATTGATGAAAAAGGAGAAAATGCTGGTTACCAGCATCTTCTCCTTTGCCATTATTGCTTTCAAAAGCCTTTTTAATACTTAAGGGATTTTAAAACTTGGGTTGAATGGCAAAGGGTTAACACTGCAACTCTTTACCAAACTGAAAGTTTTCCAAATTTAAATCTTTTGCAGATCAGATCATATGTGACTTGGATGGTGGAATTTGGCCTTGAAAGGGTAGAAAACATTTTACGAAAAGGAGAAAATGCAGGGTACCAGGATTTTCTCCTTTTCTACAATGTTTTCAGAGTTTGTCTTCTGTAGGGTCATTAACACTCAGGCTTGTGTTGTAAAAGATTAACCCTTTACCACACAATCCCAACTTATAAGGATCCTAAGAAAGAAAGCTTTTGAAAACATTGTCAGAAAAGGAGAAAATGCTGGTAACCAGCATTTTCTCCTTTTACCGCAATGTTTTCTACCCTTCCCAACACAAGTTTCAGTTTTTGAATCACATTCAATTTGTCACTTGCAAATGCTTTCAATTTGGACTGGTCTAAAATTTTGTCGCCTGGTAAAGAGTTAGATTGAACAATTATTTTGTATGCACTTCAGATTGAACAATCATTTTGTATGCACTTCAGATTGAACAATCATTTTGTAAGCATTTCAAATTGAACAATCAGTTTGTAAGCAATTTAATTATTTATATCGAACAATCATTTTGTATGCGCTTCAGACTGGACAGTCAGTTTGAATGTATTACAGACTGAATGATTATTTTATGTATTTCAGGAAACATGGAGAGACTGCTATTTATAATGATGTGTAGGTGACTATGGGAATGAAGATCAGTTGTATATAAAATTCAGAACGAGTCACAAAACTACAAATATTTCTGTGATATGCGAGGTTTGTAAGCTGAAGAGAAAATGACGGGAGTTAAGCTGAAATACACCTTGTTGTTGTTGTATGTTGGGTGTAGCATGGTGTCTGCTTCATGCTCAAATGATGCAAATATTGTACAAAGTTTTAGCATCAAGGAAGAACTGGATGCTGGGCAAGAAATTGGTAATATAAGGGAGAATTTGAATGCTTCATTGCAGCCCCCATATTCTGAAATTTTCTTCCCTGATGCTCTTATTCAGAGAACTTTTGATATCAATTATCAAACAGGATTGATTAAAACGAAACTCAGGCTAGACAGGGAAACAATTGATTCCTACTCATTCTATGTTTTAAAAGATTCAACCATCTATATATGTGTCAATATTACTGTTTTAGATGTGAACGATATTGAGCCCAAGTTCTTTCGGACCAATGAAAACCCCTTACTTATACCAGAAGGCGCACCACATCATAAAGTTTCATTAGGTAGTGCTGTTGATGATGATATAGGACCTAACACAATTAAAGATTACAAAATCAAATCTGGGAATGATGATCATGCTTTTAACATAACAGGTCGATTTTCTACACCACAGAAACTGTTATTGGATTTAGGAATAAATGGAACTCTTGACTTTGAGACAACAGAGTTTTATCACTTGGTTATCGAAATTTCTGATGGCGGCACACCTCCATTGTCAACGCTTGTTGATGTTGATATAAACATCCTAGATACAAATGATAATCAGCCAATATTCAATCAAAGTAAGTATTCTGCAGCTATCCTAGAGAATGCAACAGTTGGAACAAGTGTATTAGAAGTCCAGGCTACTGATCAGGACACAGGAGAAAATGGAAAAGTTCGTTATTCCCTTGAAAGCAGTGAAGATCCTGATGGAAATTTTAGAATTGATCCTGTCTCTGGAATTATACGCATTAATAAAAAGCTTGATTATGAAACTCAAAATTCATACAGGTTGTTTGCAATTGCAAGAGACAGTGGCAATCAGTCAAACCCAACACCAGCTGTGGTTGAAATAAAGGTACTAAATATCAATGAGCTTCCTGCAAATATTGATATAAAGTATGTCACACCAGACTCAACACCACACATTCCAGAAAATGCCTCTGTGGGATACAACGTTGTTAGGGTATCAGTCAGTGACCCTGAAGCAGCAGACACAGATAATAGTGATATCACTGTCACTCTGGAAGGAGGTGATGGAAAGTTCCGTCTACAAATGACAGGAAGTGGAACATATGTTTTGGTGGTTGAGAAAAAGCTGGACAGAGAGCTCAAGGACAAATATGATATTGTATTCACAGCAGATGACTCTGGTTCTCCTCCACTTTCGGCCAAAAAGACTGTCACTCTGTATATAGATGATGTCAATGACAATCCACCACAGTTTGCCAAACAGCTGTATGAAGCTGAAGTACAGGAAATGCTTGAAGCTGGAAATTCGGTCTTACTTGTAACTGCAACAGACCGTGATCTGGGAAATAATAAGCTCATCTCATATCATATACAGAATAGTGGCAGTGCAAATTCTGAATGGTTTCAAGTGGATTCTAATTCTGGATTAATAACTACGAGTGGTCAAGTGGATTGTGAGGTGGATTCACATCCATCTTTTATTCTGGTAGCAACTGATCATGGTGACCCACCACTGTCATCAAGTACCACAGTGGTGGTGTCAGTACGGGACATAAACGACAAAGAACCAACCTTCGATCAGAGTTTATATAATGCTGAGGTTCCAGAGGATCTTCCACTGTACAGCTGTATCTTACAGGTAAATGTTTGAAACTTGTTTCCATGGCATTAGCAATGTGCCTCTTTATGCCCCTTCAGAATATATCTTTTGAAGACATCGCAGGAAATATGAATAAGAGCTGTTGCTTGCTCTTGTTCTCATCCTGTGTTTCATTTAACATTCTAAAAGACAATTTATTACTCCCTTGCTTGTTAAGATGATTCAAATGAGTATTAAGAGTACTCAGATTTTAAGCTTCAAAGAACTAAGTGCGGGTCCCTTGTAACAATGTCACATGTATATATAACAGTATATAGTGTTTGTCTGTCTGCAGTTCTGGGCTTTATGGGTTTGTTTGTCTGTTAACCCTTTACCAAACAAAAAAAATTGGACTGGTCCAATTTGAAAGCATTTGTAGACATAAAATTGAAAGTAGCTGAAATGATGATTTCTTTTTTTGTTAGGATAGGAAAAAAGGTGGGAAAAGGAGAAAATGCTGGTTACCAGCATTTGTCTTCTTAAGAGTTTTCTAATGGCTTCTACTTCAAGGTTGTTAAAACTCCGATATGTGTGGTAAAGGGTGAGCCACAAAACCCTGAGTTTTAAGACCTTGAGGAATGAAAGCATTTGAAACCATTGTGAGAAAAGAAGTAATTGCTGGAAACATTTGCTTGTAGTAAAACAAATTCCATCAGTAAAGCCAAGTAGGGTGTCATCTGAATGCTTCAAATTAGACAAGTCTAAAATGTTGATACAGAACTAGTAAAGAGTTAAATCTTAATCAGACCTTGTCTATGGCACTATCAAAGAGTTAGTGGGATGTTTGTACAAAACCAGTCTGCCAATAATTAACTTGTTTGGATGAAGAAGTAAACAAGTTGCCCAGCCTTTTGGTTTAATCTGAAACTTTTCTTCGGGTGACAGAAATATTTTTGGTGGTTTTAAACCTTAGAGGGCTGTATGACATACCAACAGATCTGTGACATACCTACACATCTGCGACTTGCCTACAGATCTGTGACACACCTACAATACATATCAGCATAAAGAAGTGAATGTGTGGTAGCGTTTGGCTGACAGAGAAAATATTAAATAAGGTCATATGAATGCTTTGCTTGGAGGCAAGAATAAATTATCATAATGTCACATTTAGATGTAATTATGTCACCATTGTTTTTCTACTCCCTGGAGTACAGTGAAATAGTTTTGTACAAGATACTTAACTTTTAAACCTTTCTCAAACAAGCCCTGGTTTTCCGTGTCTGCAGTACAAGTCTTTTGAAAACACTGTGGGAAAAGGAGAAATTGCTCGTAACGAGCAATTTCTCCTTTTCCCACAGTGTTTTCTACCCGTTTGGAGAACTTTCTGCCATTTTCATCAAATTTAAAATTGTCGTCAGCAAACTCTTTCAGTTTGGACCAGTCCAAAATTTGTCGTTTGGGAAAGGGTTAAACCAATCTGTGCATATATATTTGTCTACAATAGCTCTATATACAGTTTGTATTAGAAAAAAAAGATATTTGACACTGTTTTGCATTATATAACATAATTGTTAAGACACTGATTATTTTGTTTCCCTAATGACTTTTTTAGAAAGCATTGCAGCATTGTGTATGAAAATGAAATTTTGTGAAATCTGGCAAAGAGTGAACTGAGAAATTGATAATAACTCGCTCAATGTTTCACTTTAGCTGCTCTGTATTGTACACAAAAGCAACTAAAACTGCCAGGTTTTTTCAGGATTAACCCTTTACCACACAATCCAGAGTTTTAACAACCCTTAGGAAGAAAGCCACAGAAAACATTGTTGTCCATCCTTTCTGGTACAAATCCCTTCAATTGTGAAAAAATTTTATATTTATTCTCTGCAAATGCTTTCAGTTTGGACTAGTCTAAAAATTTTATTGTTTTGGTCAAGAGTTAATTCAGCTCATGCAATTTTGTCACTTAATCTGTCGTCTCAGGCAGGCGATTACAGTACATGTCTTTCTTTTTCACAAGGGTTGATTTCAAAAAAAGAATTCCATTCCCATAATTCTCCTTGCAGTGGGGCTTTTAGCTGAAAGGCTTTATTCATGCCAACCATTCCATGTTTTATGTCTTCAGGGTTTAAGACTAACCACCTGATTGGCTGAGATAAAACACCTTGCTGTTGCCATATCAAATGGCTAGCCTCTTAAGTTAGAATAAACCAGTGTCCAGAATTCAGAATACAAACCATGGTAAACTGTGATAGAAAGACGATTTTCTGCAACTATTTGTAAACATTCTGTTTTGTATTTTGGCCAGTATTTTTGTCTTATGACTGTCCTTATGGAAGTTACTTTGCTTAAACCTGTACCGTACAAAACTGTTTTATCAACTTTCAGGAAAAATGCTTTTGAAAACATTGTTTGAAAAAGAGAAAATGCTTTGTTTTTTTATTTTGCATTTTTTCCTTTTCCAACAATGTTTTTAGTAAATGGGACAAGGAAAAAATGCTTGTTGCCTGAGTATTTTCTCCTTTTCTCTGACAATGTTTTCAAATGCCTTCTTCCTCTGAAGGTGCTTAACCCTTTACCAATCAACAAAAATTTGGAGTCATCCAAATGGAAAGCACTTGCAGAAAACAAATCAACTGTGCCAGAAAAACTTGAAATTTCTTATTGGAAGTGTAGGAAACAGTGGGAGGAAAAGACACCCATACAAGGAACAAAAAAACGATGCCAAGTATTCAAGAGTACCCCAGTGTATAGTCACCTGAGAACAGAGTCCCATATATTGTTTCAGACCTGCACCTATTAACATTAATCAGTCTAATGGAAAGATATAGGTTGAGTTACACAGTATTTGTGCGGTCTTCCGGATCCAGTGTCAATCCACTCAATCCACAAGACTGGGTTTTCCGTGATACCTTGATCAGGCGCCATTGATTAAGGCATGTGCATTTTTATTCTATAACTCATTCCTCCATAATATAGAACTTTTAGACTACATGAACCTAAAAGGATTAGGGTAAAAAACAAGATCACTAATTTTGCAAATGTGTGAAACTTATAGAAACTTAAATGTCATTTAAAACAGACAGCCAAGAATATGACATTGTGGCAACAAAATGTGGAAATTGTCAATGATAGTTTTTCATGCACATTTAGTTTTTTGAACACCTGTTGATTTAGCCCTTTACCAGAACAATTCTGTATATTTGTGATGCTGTGAAGGTAACACCTATGAAACTATTTTTAGGTAAAGAGAAAATACTGTACTGTTACCAGCATTTTCTCCTTATCTGACTTTGCTTGCTTCCTTTTTAATGACAAATTCAATCGTTTGAGCTACATGCAAATATTGTCCTCTGGAAATGTTTTCAGTTTTGAAAAGTCTAAACTTTTTGTCATCTGGTACTCTTAGGGGTTCACATGATCAAATTGAGTCAACAAAGCAAGATCTTTCAGTGATCTAGACAAGGCACACCATTTATCTGTGGTTGTTAATTCTGCCAACTAATGGTATAATGAAAGTAGTTTATACAGCAAACAGCCTGTTTCCTTGCTCATTGTTCAGGGGCAGTCACATGTTTAGAATTTTATTCAGGACCTTCTGAACCATGAATCCACTTACTGTAACCGCTCGTTTAGAAAATGAAATTAAAAATATGGAAGACAATATTATTTTATCATTTTGCTATATAAATAGCTGAAGTCTTGACCAGAGGATATAATTGAGTCATGCTGTGTGAAAAGGGGGCTTAGTGCATTTGCAAAAAGTATCAACCCATGTCAGCCTGGGCAGGATGACATTGGCCTGCCTTTTAAACATTTTGCTACCCTTAAATTTTCTTCATGTCAAAGGACCAGTCTATCTCATGATGCAGTCTGATGCTAAACAAAATGGAGGTCCATAATTATGTGATGACTTGCTTGGTATAATACATCACAGTCATGTTTTCAAAAGCCTTCATTTTTAGAGTCACTGAAACTTAAGAGTGTGTGGTTAAGGCTGAAATGACTGAAATAATGGTGAAAGTGGCGAAAAAATGATTCAATTAATCAATCGTTGCATTTATTGGGTTTATTTTTGTCTGATACATGTCAGAAATGAAGCTTGTTAGCAACTTAGCACACAGGGTGACAGCCTAAACATGGTAGCTGGTTTATTTGATTACAACAAAGATGGACTCTTTTATATTCCTCTAGGTTTGTTTGGATTTAGGCTTATTTTAAGCCTTTTGTAATTTTCTTTGTCCCTGTACAAAACCAGTAGAGGTGTTATTTGGAATACATTTCCAATGGATTATGCAATGCTAAATACTAGGGGCAAACTGGTTCTTGAAATTGTGTAATCAAACATATATTCATTGAATAAAGGACTAAAATCCTTGTTTACTTTGTGAAAGAACAGAAAGATCTGTCATTTCTCACTATTAACCCTTTACCAGATGACAAAATTTTAGCCTGGTCCGAATTGAAAGCATTTGCAGACAACAATTTCATTGCGGCTCAAATGGGGCAATTTTTCTTTGATGGGTAAAAAATATTGTGGGAAAAGGAGAAAATGCTGGTTACTAGCATTTTCTCCTTTTTCCACAATGTTTTCAAAAGGCTTCTTTCCCAGGGTCGTTAAAAGGCAGCACTGTGCAGTAAAGGGTTAAAGATGTCTGATTTGGTTCTGTGTACATTCTTATGAAATATTTGTAAAATATTTGTTTGTAAAAAATTCACCCCTCACAGCACAGACTAATGTCTCTGTCTACAAGGGGATACTTGATCAGTTACTTGATCGATTACCTGAATGATTAGATGGAATGGATAGATGGATGGAAGGATGGATCGATCAATCGATTGATCATGATTGAGGGGCAGTCTGTGTTTGAATGATCAATTGATTGAATGATGGATAGATACATGTATGGATTGAGGGGCGAATCTATTCATCAATCTATCAATTGGTCAGTCAGACATGGATTTAAAGATTGAATGATTAAATTAATTTACTGATTTATCATATCATGAAGTCAGATCATGATTTACAGTGGTAGTAGTAACCTCTAGAGCGCCAAATAAACCTGCCAGACATTTTCATCCTAGAAATATGATCCAAATACCGGTAATTGCAATTTCATGGTTGCTTTTGTCTACAGTGATTCAGCAAAGCGGACAGTGTAGATCAAAGATCAGGCTGCACATTTTGTGCAGCCTGATCTTGATCTACACTGGCCGCACAGGCAACTATAGTCGTGAAAGGCACTCTAAGGGTTAAGTTACCCTCAGCTTATGTTTTGTTAGAAGAGTTTAGGAAAAAGCTGATGATGTCTAATCAGAAATTATACACTTTTGAGAGCATTAGACAATTAACAGGACTGATCAAAGATTCAGCAAAGCTTTTAGAGGATGATTAACTCCTGAAGATACCATTTGACTGAACTATCTACATGTATTTCCTTAACCCTTTACCATTAAACGAAACTTCAGGCTCATCAAAATCAAATGCATCAGTCTGCAGATGACAATTTTAAAAGTAGTACATATGAATAGAAGTTTTTGGACAGTGTTGAAAACATAGAAAAAAGGAGAAAATACTTGTTGCCAGCATTTTATCATTTCCCATCATTTTTTTCAAAAGGCTCCTTCCACAGGTTTGTTAATACACAGGATTGTTTGACAGAGGGTTAATGTTTTTTTTTGCTTTTCACTATTAAGAGCAAGATCATAATCATCAATCTGAACACTTCTTTTCCATTATGTTTAATATGTTCAATTGCTTCACAATGTTCCTAAGGATAAAAGTAAATTGCATAAACTTTTAACCATGATTCTGTAGATGACTGATCATCTTGCTGCTGACAATGTTTGGAATCTCTGTAGCAAAAGCTGAAACTAAACTGATCAATAAACAAAAATAATGAAATTATTGATTAAAAGAAAAAAAAAGAACTTCTGTGTTATTTGCTTAATAATGTTTTCTGAAGCCATCTGTTGTAGATGGATGTACATTAATAGAAAGAAGGGAATCATGATATATTTTTTTGTGGACAGGATTAGAAGGCTTGTTTTGATGAATTATAGCAGTTAAATGAGGTGTAAAGGTCTATTTACATGTACCTGGACTTGGTAGAGAAAAAAAAATCCTATCAACACCTTTACCACACAATCCTAAGTTTTAACAACCCTGAAAAAAAGCCTTTTTGAAACAAGGAGAGAACAGGAGAAAAATGCTGGTAATGAGCATTTTGTCCTTTTGCCACAATGTTTTTGCTATTGCGACAAAATTTTTCCTAATTTCTGCAACATATAGATGCTTTCAATTTAGACAAGTCTAAAATTTTGTTGTGTGTTAAAGATTTAACCCTTTACCAGGCGGCAAAATTTTAGAGCGATCCAAATCATTAGCAATTGCAGATGGCAAACTACTGGTAAATGTGATGAATTTGTGTCTGATAGGGTACAAAACATTGTGGGAAGAGGAGAAAATGTTGATTACCAGCATTTTCTCCTTTTCCCACTATGTTTTCAAAAGGCCTGTCACAGGGTTGTTAAAACATGGGATTGTGTGGTAAAGGGTTAACTCTTTACAACAAAATCCTGTGATTTAATAATACTGAGAATGAAGAATTTAGCCTATTATGCTGTTGTTGTGATGAAGAGTTTTTAATGCTTTACCAAACAGCAAAACATCTGGACTTGTTCAAATTAAAAGCCTGTGCAAGTAATTGATTAAATTGACTGAGATGTAAGATTTGTCTTCAAATTGATAGAAGACATTGTTTGAAAAGGAGACAATGCTGGTTACATGCATTTTATCCTTTTTCAAGCCTTCATCATCAGGGTCCTAAAACATTGGATTATTTGGTGAAGAAATAACTCTTCACAAAGGAGGAAAATTTGGACTTGTCCGTGTTGAAAGCATTTGCATCCAACTAATTGACTTAAATGATATTTGGGTTTTGTTTTTGATAGGGTAGAAAACAATGTACAAAAAGGAGAAAATGCTTGTTGTTGCAAGCATTTTCTCCTTTTTCTGCATTGTTTTCTAGATTAAGGTTTCTCCTCCAGGCTGTAAAATTATGGGATCATGTTGGGAAAGGATTAATGTGATTTTCAATGGCCTTAAAGTGCTGGGAACATTATGAATTATATTTGATGAGATTTTATGGATTTTTTTTTTCAAAAATTGGGTAGTTTAAGTGTACTTCAATGAGGATGTTTTTTTTTTCATGATTTCTGATGAAATAAATGAAATGTTCTCATTCATTTTCAACCTCTTCTTTGCTTCAGGCCCCTTTAACCTGGATTATGAACATACAGAAAGTTTTTTTCTTACATGTAGATCTGTATATGAGGCATGTTCAGACCAAAGGGGGTTTAATGTATCTCTTAACCCTTTCCCAAACAAGCCCTGGTTTTCACGTGTCTGCAGTACAAGTCTTCTGAAAACACTGTGGGAAAAGGAGAAATTGCTCGCAACGAGCAATTTCTCCTTTTCCCACAGTGTTTTCTACCCATTTTGAGACCTTTCTGCCATTTTCATCAAATTTAAAATTGTCGTCTGCAAGCTCTTTCAATTTGGACCAGTCCAAAGTTTGTCGTTTGGGAAAGGGTTAAATGCATTATACAGTGCTAGTCATTATATAGTTATGGATCCACAAAATCCCCTTTGTCTAACATCCGACTGAATCATAAAGTAGACTCGTCCTTTGATATGCAGAAAATTGCACAAAGCAAAAAGTTTTTACCCAGGTCAGCCTGCAAAAAAGTTTTTACATGTATATGTATATGGACTTATGTTGGAATGTCATAAACCCAGTGACAATGACCATAGAATCCAGGAATCAAACATTAGCAAAGATCTTTGTTCAGCCTTAGGACAGCAAGAGGTGTCAGTGGTATCAGTAAGCCAAAGGTTAATGTACATTTTACCAGGACATAAATTAATTGAGGATTAAAAAGGTGACCCTCCCAGAGTGACATTCAGACACAGGCCAGGGTCCAGAAAAGGGCATTTTTAGGTCAAAGACATTCTCTATTGGAGTTTAATGCTCTCAACATCCATGCTACAGGGACAGAACAAACTTTGTCCCAAAATGAAATAATTTGGGCCTTGCTCTGTGAAAAGGGGGCTTAATGCATCTGCGAAAAGTATCAACCCAGGTCAGCCTGCGCAGTCTGCGCAGGCTTACCTAGGCGGAAGCTTTTCGCTATCGATCAATTTACTATATGTCAAAGGATCAGTCTGAAGTATGATGTCTGTCCATTGTTGGACATATTATAACAGAGTTCCAGATAGTAGGGAGTGATTTTGATTTCAAAAGAGATGCATTTAGCCCCCTTTTGCCAGATTGTGGCCCAATTTTGCTTTTGTAACCTGATAAACATGTGAATGGAAAAGTTGAGACTGTCTTGCCAATTTTATTATAAGGCAGAATGAGAAATGATTTCACCCTTTACCACACAATCCCTACTTTTAATGACCCTGAAAAAGAAGTCTTTTGAAAACATTGTGGGAAAAGGTAATCAGCATTTTCTCCTTTTCCCACAATGTTATTACAAATAGAACAAATCTTGTATAAAGAATATTTATGGAACACTGATTATAAGACTACCGGTAAGGGCTGATAATATTTGGGATTTCTTTGTTTAGACTGATTACCCTGTAGACCACTTCATGAATCAAATTGTCCCATTTAATTGTTTAAGTCTATTCCTCTTCTTTTACACTGTTTCTAAAATTGTAGTTCTCCACATCTTAGAACTATTGTACTTCCAATTATTTTTCTGTGTCATTAATTTAGAACAGCAATGAAAAGTGTAACATTGCTGTATTGAAAAGAGAAATCACTGACAAAGGTATTGCACTGGCTGCTGTCTCGTGTCACAAGTGCAAAGCTTCACCAAATGAACTGGTGATGCGGAATGAGATAATTGATGAATGATTCAATGAGGGCCATTCTTGTAAATAAAATTATCTCCCTTACCAGATAAAGACTAAAGGTAACCAAATAACAGATTGGTCCTTTTACCTGTTTTCCTTTGTTTTTATCCTTGATTCTTTTGGGGATGTTGCGATAAAAATAATTTGATTTATGACATTATGTAAGGTCCCCATGTAATTTTAAAGCAAATCATATTCTCAATCATCAGAGAAATGCATATATCTCGACTTGTAAAACAGTCTAGCCCAATTTTCCAGAGATATTATCTCAAGAATATATTTGTGTGGTGCAAGAAAATCAAGGATAAAATCCAAGTAATCCCCTGATCAGGACCAATGTAGTACTGGAGAGGAATCAAGGGAAATAACTGAAGAATGGCTCTCATTGATTTTACAAGAAAAACTCTGATGACCCTTGTCATAATTAACCGGGTGACCCCCCCCATTGTATGGCCAATGACTTGTTAACTGGACCTTTTTTATGCTGTATGCTGGTCAACTGTGTTGTCACCATGGTATCATTCTTGACATATTTAACTCTTTCACTGCCAGTGTCGCCTTGGATAGTTTTTGCGGATGGCATAGATGAAGACTAGGCTGCACACAATGTTCAGTGTGATCTTTGATCTACACCGTCAGCTACCTGGTGTTGTTAATTCTTGACCAGAGTCGCCTTCAGTTGTTGAGAAAAGATACTTTAAGACCTCTAGAAAAGTGGAAACCATTTAACCCTTTCCCAAACAAGCCCTGGTTTTCACGTGTCTGCAGTACAAGTCTTTTGAAAACACTGTGGGAAAAGGAGAAATTGCTCGTAATGAGCAGTTTCTCCTTTTCCCACAGTGTTTTCTACCCTTTTTGAGACCTTTCTGCCATTTTCATCAAATTTAAAATTGTTGTCTGCAAACTCTTTCAATTTGGACCAGTCCAAAATTTGTCGTTTGGGAAAGGGTTAAAGGGCAGCAAAAGAGTCAACATTAGTCGTGAAGAACATTTACCCTCACTGAAAGCTTGGCATGTTTCTGAAATAGCCTTTGGACATTTTAAGGATGCCATGTTTTTATTACCCTGGTGGTTTTTGGAAACATTGTGAGAAAAGGAGAAAATGCTGGTAGCCAGCATTTTCTCCTTTTCTCACAATTTTTTCCACCCTTTCAAAGACAAGTTCCATGATTTGAGTCACATTTAACCCTTTACCGTACAATGCCGCCTTTTAAAGCCCCTGAAGAAGAAGTCTTTTGAAAACATTGTGGGAAAAGGAGAAAATGCTGGTAACCAGCATTTTCTCCTTTTCCCACAATGTTTTCTGCCCTATCAAAGAAAAACTGCACCATTTGAGCCACACTGAGATTGTCGTCTGCAAATGCTTTCAATTTGGACAAGGCTTAAATTTTGTTGTCCGGTAAAGGGTTATTTTGTCTTTTGGACATATTTTCAAAGCATTTGTGTTCTGGATATGAATATTACAGTTATGACAATTGGATTCTCAAGTGCTAAAAACAGATCTTGATTTTGCAACTGCAAGTTCCATTTAATATTTTTTTGTAATGTAGATTACAATTTACAAGACAGTGGAGAATCGGGATCAGCTGCTTGTTGTGTTGCTGACACAAAGACTAATATTTGGCCTTTGACCTTTCATAGGATATTGACCTCTTGGAACTTAGAATAGGTTTTAATGATTGATGTGTAAAATTGACTACTTTTTGCATGGGTCATTAGTTGATGCTGTTGAACAATTAGTACATGTGATTTATTGAAGGAATTGGAGAGTAGAAATGGTGCATCAAATTAGATCCTTGCCTCATTAACAAATTACATGGGCCATGTTCTTTGAAAAGGAGGTTTAATGCATCTGCGAAAATTATCGACCCAGGTCGAAACTTTTCGCTATTGGTCAATTTTCTGCATTTGAAAAGACTAGTCTACCTCGTGATTGAGTCGCTTTGTCAGACAAAATGGGCTTTATAGATCCATGATCATGTGATGACTTGCATGGCTCAAATGTATCATTCCTGCGGACAGCTGACTTTTCAGCTTGAGGCAGAACAGTGTTGAAAACATGACTGAAGAAGAAACTGCTCATTATAATATTGACACAATGTTGTTTCATGCATTAACCCTTTACCACACAATCATGACTTTTAACGACCGTGAGAAAGCAGCCATTTGAACAGGGTTTTCATTTAAAGCCGATTGCCGATCAAAAACATCGGTTGAAATCGGCCTTTAATCGGTTGTTTTTGCTGGATCTTTGAAAAATCGATCGCCTTGTTTATATCGAAAATATTTCACGCGTTGGTAACTGTACTGCGACACCAGTTCAATGTTACTCGGTCATTCATTGGATACTTGCATCCAATTATCCAATCATAGGCGACGATACATTTCTCCGATCTCCATTTGGTAATCATGGACGCCAAAGCCTAGGCGGCCCCCTTGACCGCCGGCCTGTTGTTTTTGTCAATCAATCTGTTGCTTCATTTCAGAATGAAAACCCTGTTGAAAAGACTGGGGGAAGAGGAGAAAATGCTGGTAACCAGTATTTCTCCTTTTCCCATAATCTTTTCTACCCTTCCCAAAACAAATTTCAACTTTCAGTTACATTTATTTCGTTGTCTGCAAATACCCTCAATTTGGATGAAGTCTAAAATTTTGTTGTGTGGTATAGAGTTAAGCCATAATACCCCTCAAAACAGAGTTCATGTGGGTACAATGGAATTAGGTTGTCCAATATCAGTAGATGCAACTTTGTGTACTCGTCTCCTCCCACAATTTTCCTCCTACAATTTTCAATTTGGCTGAAATTTTAAAAGATTACTAAGCCTTCCATCATTGGAACTGAGGCATTCTTATGATTGTTTGTCAGTAACACAGGGGGCCTGCGTGACTTAGTGGTAAGGTGTGGGACTCATAATCTGGAGGTCCCAGGTTTGAGGCCCACCTGATCCACTGGGTTTTTCGTGGGAGTGTCCTTGGGCAAGACACTTCAGAGCCCTAGCCTAGTACTGGTGAAACCCAGGAAATACATGAATTTGTGAGCTGTCGCCGTGATATGACTGAAGTAATGTTGAAAGCGTCGTAAAACACTATTCAATCAATCAATCAATCGTCAGTATCGTAGTTATTGCCCTTTAAATTTTTTTCCTAATTCTATAACAAGATGACAAGGCAAAGGTCGGCGGAGGGGAGTATTTCACTACATGCGACAATCATAGTATGTGTTTATTTTCCATATTTTACAGACTTGTATTTTCTAAGTTGTTTGCTGCTAATTTTAATGTCATGACAATCATAGAGATGAAGGAATGAGACCTGCCTTAGATTTGGCATCCTAGCACCTACAGTACTGTTATCTTGTCACAAGATACTTGTCAAGCATGATTGGGATCCTCCCTATACAAGGTGACAGTAATGGCCGTTGGTGATGGCTGGATTACATAAATGTACATTAATTACATCATCTGGAGGAGATTATCACAAGATTATCTCTACAGTGCTTCCACCCTCCAACTGTACATCTTAACTCTTTACTGCACAATACTGTGCATTATTGACCCTAAGGACAAAATCTTGAAAAGATTGTGGAAGAAGGAGAAAATGCTGGTAACAAGCATTTTCTCCATGTTTTCTATCCTTTCATAGACAGATCTTATTATTTGAGACACAGTTCATTTGTCATCTGTAACTACTTTCCATTTGGACTCATCTAAAATTCCTTCGTCTGTTATAGTTAACTGGATTTGATTAACCTGTAAAGTGCAGATCTGAGCTTAAGTTGCTTTTGTAGAGAGTATAAATCAGATGAGACTGTACAGAATTTGCTGTCTGATCTTGAATTTACACAGTCTGCTCTTTAGTCAGATATTCTGACAAAAACAAGCACACTAAAGGGCAGTATTTGCATCTTTTGTATTTAGCGTGAATGTCCATTCCAATGATTATCTCGCATTACAAGTTGAATTTTTATTTCTGTGTTATATTTCTATTTGCATGCCTGAAGGTATTTCCAAATATTTTAGCTGTGATTGTAAGTTCCATATTAAATTGTTGAAGAGCAATGAAGATTTATTTTTGGATCAGACCTCTATGCATGCAAAGTTTCTGTTACTCCATGTACTTTGCTTTAGTCCTAGTGACATCATACCCATAATGCACTATACTAAAAAAAATAGGCTAAATTCTATTCCAGTGCCAGCTGTCTTGTCACAATTCTATGCAGAATTTCTCTTGTAGTTACTGATGAGTATAATTTGTGATTAATGTTGAGTATTATTTTTGTTATTTATAAGATGTTGACACAGCATCTTATACATTATCTCAAGCTAAAACAATTCCAGTCTAGTTCTAGATCTTTTGTTTTTTAAGGTGGCATTTGAAAAGAATTGTGTAACTCTTTACCAAATAACAAAATTTTGGACTGGACTAAATGGAAAGCATTTGCAAACAAAAATTATGTATTTATATAGAAATTTATTATTTGATATTTTAACCATCACTTATTTGAAACATAGAGTGTTAATCAATTTCATTGTTTCTGTTGTGTTATTTTTTAAGACTGTTTTGAAACTGCATGGGTTACTTGTTGATGGAAGATTCCTTGTCGAGGCTCTTTATGGAATGAGCATGCCTTATGGGAAATATTTGTAAATTTAGCATTTAAATAGCCACAGTGTGTGGCTGAATCAATATTGAAATAAGCCTATATAAATATATTTTGCTGTACCATGTGACCAACATGTGTATTATAACTATAAGCATGTAACATATCTCTTTATCACACGACAAAAACATAGACTAGTCCAAATTGAAAGCATTTGCAGACGACATTTTAAATGTAGCTCAAAACATAACATTTGTCTCTTAAAGTGTAGAAAACATTGCGGGAAAAGAAGAAAATACTGGTTACCAGCGGTTTCTTCTTTTCCCACAATGTTTTCAATAGGCTTCTTTATCAGGGTTGTTAAAAGTCGGGATTGTGTGGTAAAGGGTTAACTTTAAACTTTAGTATGAAAAAGAAAAAATTCTATGACAATATAAGGTTTTAATGTAATTTCCTTTTGGCAACAAAAATTTAAGTGCAATTCTTGTATGATAGACTTTGAATTATTCACTGCTGCTTAATCCTTTACCACACAATTCCATGTTTTTTTAACGACCCAGCTAGAGGAAGAAGTATTTTGAAAACAATTTGTTGGAAATTGAGAAAATGCTAGTAACCAGCATTTTCTCCTTTTCTGACAATGTTTTCTATCCAGTCCAAAGCAAATTTCATCGTTTAAGCCACATTTAATTTGCCATCTGCAAATGCTTTGAGTTTGGACAAGCCCAAAATTTTGTCCTGTGGTAGACCATTAACCCATTACCATACAGTCCTGACTTTCAACGACCCTGAGGAAGAAACCTTTTGAAAACATTGTGGGAAAAGGAGAAAATGCTGGTTACCAGCATTTTCTCCTTTTCCCACAATGTTTTCTACCCTTCCCAACACAAATTTCAGTTTTTGAGTCACATTTATTTTGTTGTCTGCAAAAGCTTTCAATTTGGACTAGTCTAAAATGTCGTCGTTTGGTAAAGAGTAAAGAAAATTGATTTTCCTCTTTTACCAAAAATGTTTTCAAAGGCTGGACCCTCTTCTGGCTCATTTAACCCTTTACCACACAATCCTGAGTTTTAACGACCCTGAAAAACAAGGCTTTTGACAACATTGTGGGTAAAGAAGAAAATGCAGGTAACCAGCATATTCTCCTTTTCCCACAATGTTTTCAACTCTATCAAAGACAAATACCATCATTTGAGCCACAGTCAAATTATCCTCTGCATTTTTATGCATTTAACCCTCTACCACACAATCCCGACTTTTAACGACCCAGAGAAAGAAGCTTTTTGAAAACTTGGTGGTAACCAGCATTTTCTCCTTTCCTGACAAAGTTTTCTACCCTTCCCAAACAAACTTTGAAAATTGAATCACATTTATTTTGTCGTCTGCAAATGCTTTCAATTTGGACCAGTCTAAAATTTTGTCATTTAGTAAAGAGTTAAGCTGGACAAGTCTACATTTGTGTTGTGGTGGCAAGAGTTAAATGTGATTGTTTGGTAAAAGGCTAAAAGATTTAACTGACATGGAAATGTTAAATGGTCAGCCTATAGCTTTATTAAAAACAGATCTCGACATACCATTTAATTTGAAAAAACAGCAAGTGTATCTGTGTACGTTTTTAGATCATAACAGAAATTGAAATCTGCATTCTAAAAAGCCCAACCCGTGTTGCCCTCACTCAAATAATTGGTGAGGGCTAATCCTTCAGTAAAGCCAGCAAATCAACATAAAATATATCCCGTCTCAATTGACTGGTTTAAAAAGAAATTACCTTGGGCTATTGACTGGTTGTAGAATATGTTTCCAAACTTTATTGTACCGGTGTAAAAGAGCATTGAATTAATCTTGGGTTATAATTATACCCAGAAGCATTCTGTCCATTATCAAGGGAATGCATCTAACTTTTAATAGCAAACAAATGGGATTTCAGGCTATCATGTATCACTGTAATCTAACATTGAAAAAGATGTGAAAATGTTTGGAAAAATTGAGGTTCTACTTGACATTTTCAGGCATAGTCTTTCTTTAAAACTTAACCAAATGACAAAATTTTAGACCAGTCCAAATTGAAAGCTTTTGCAGGGGACAAATTAAATGCAGCGCAAATTATGATTTCTACCTTCGATAGGATAGAAAACACTGTGGGAAAAAGAGAAAATGCTGGTTAACAGCATTTTCTCCTTTTTCTACAATGTTTTCAAAAGGCTCTTTCTCCAGGGTGTTTAAAACTCAGGATTGTGTGGTAAAGGTTTAAACTGTGATCATAATCTCTGTAACAACATCTAAATATTTTTGTCAAATGACTTTCAGAATGAGAAGATCATGTAGAAAAAATGTAAAATTTGTAAAATTCTTTTATGTCATCAGTCTGACACAAGCCAGGGTTTTCTCCTTTTCCCAAAATGTTTTCTAACATTTCAAAGACAGAAATTACCTTTTGAGCTACATTAAATTAGATGTCTGCAATTGCATTCAATTTTGTCCAGTCTTATACATTTTGTTGTATGGGAAAGAATTAAAGCTAGACTCAAGAAAAGATTCAGTAAATGAAACAAGAAATATCTTTTAAAAGGTAAATGGTTTAAATTTACCAGCAGATAGGCAGGGACCCTTATTGTAAACATTGTCTACATTTTTTATCAATCAAAAATTTCTATTTATTCATTTGTTATCAGTACCAAAAAGTGGGTGAAAAAGCCAGCACATTCAGATAGGCTGAAAAAATGCTTAAACTTTAGAAGCAACATCTCTATCTTGTCACATTTATTCAGAGACATTTTGTTGTATCAGGATATGTATTGATGAAGTGAAGTGTTTCAATGTACTTTGGTGTGCTTCAAAATGGCCGCCAATTGGACAGTGGCGTCACCTAGGCTAATAATTACTGTTGCAATTACTGGTATTTGTTTCAGGTTGAAAATTATGTCAAAGGTTTAGTCATTTGCTCCATGCTTTGGTGTCTTTTGATTTCTGCAGTGGTAAGGCCTTTGAAAAACATTCTGACAACATGAAAGGAAGTCTGGTCTTGGATTTAATCTGTTGCATGTTTTGTCAGATAGTGAACATGGAGTGACCCAAAAGATTCCTCAATTTATATTTTGTTAGCTGTATAGCCGACTGAAAATGACTATGTACCATGTAGTCTAAGGTTTAACGCTTCACCAGACAAAAAAAAATTATACTTGTGACATTTTAAAGCATTTGCAGAAGACAAATGTGGCTTAAATGTTAAAAAAATTGTCTACAAATGGGTAGAAAACATTGTTGGAAAAGGAGAAAATGCTGATAGTCAGCATTTACTCCATTCCCCACAAAGTTTTCAAAAACCTTCTTTCTCAAGGTTGTTAAATGTCAGTAAAGACTTAACTCTACCAGATGACAAAATACTAAAATCTAAAATAAAAGTGATAGCATTTTATGCTTTTCCTGCAGTGTTTTCTACTCTTTAAAAGTCAGTCTTAATACTTATGTAATCAACATTTAGTTAGTCTTCTGTAAAAGAATAGAGTTAAATTTTGCATTCAAAACATTAAGTTTAAAATTGGACTCAAAGGGAAAATGCCTTGTCATTTAATGATCGCAATTTTAGAATTACTCATTTTTGTAAAGACTTGTGCAATCATTTTCCCTGAAAGAACAAACAGAAATTTGTGTGATTTGTGGGTTATGTAAAACACAAAAATTGAAATGATTATCATTGACTGAATTCTACGCAAATACAAATGTTAGCATTCCTGCATAAGACATTTTTTTTCTTAAATTTAGGAAAAGCAGTGATTGGTTGTATTATTGAATTGCTCCTCCTTTTCCCACATAATTCTTATGTAATTCATAGAAATAGCTTTAACCACTCTATACAAATTCGAATAGAATCTTTTTGGGTTTTTTTGCAAATCTGAACCAGCCAGAATGATAATGGGTGAGCCCAAGGGTCATAACTCTTTACCTGCGATGGCATCGTTTGAAGAGTAGAAAACTTTGTGGCTATGGAGGAAATGCAAGTTGCTAGTGTTTTCTTCAATTTGGTACATTTGTGATTCAAATCTTCTGACCATGATTGATCTCACTTAACCCTTTACCAAGCAGTCCCAACTTTTAACGACCCTGGAGAAAAAGCCTTTTGAAAACATTGCGGGCAAAGGAGAAAATGCTGGTAACCAGCATTTTCTCCTTTTCCCACAATGTTTTCTATCCTTCCCAAATCAAATTTCAATTTTTAAGCCTCATATGATTTGTCATCTGCAAATGCTTTCAATTTGAACCAGTCTAAAATTTTGTTGTTTGGTAAAGAGTTAAGGACAAAATTGTAACTGAGAATTGCGTATTACATATTCAGTTTTCAGTGTTATTACCCTTTGGCTGCTAAACGCGACTCTCTGACCCCCCTACGGACAATGTAGATCAAGATCAGACCGCACAGAATGTACAGTCTGATCTTTGATCTATACTATCCGATAAGGAGATATTTTTCTTTAAAAAAATAAGTTTGAAATAGCATTATTCGGGTTTTACTATTGGCTTGAAAGTTTCATGTTACTTATTCAGCAAGATAAGGGTATATAAGAAATAAGCCTCAACCGCCTGAACATGGTAGTCAGTTTTCACATGGTTTCTGTAAGCCTGTCTCCTTAACCCTTTCCCAAACAACAAATTTTGGACTGGTCCAAATTGAAAGAGTTTGCAGACAACAATTTTATATGTGATAAAAATGGCAGAAAGTTCTCAAATAGGGTAGAAAACACAGTGTTTTCAAAAGACTTGTACTGCAGACGCGTGAAAACCAGGGCTTGTTTGCGAAAGAGTTAACCCTTACCTTGCAAAGTAAGTAAAATGAGACTGTCAAGTCAACAGTAAAAGCCCAACTGTTGCTATTTCAAAGTTACTTATTGGGGGTCAGGGGTCCTGGGTGGCTCCGTGGTAAAGACTGTAGGACGTGATCTGGAGGCCCAGGGTTCGAGCCGCACTGGATCCACTGGGTTTTTCATGGGAGTGTCAGTGGGCAAGACACTTCAGAGCCCTAGCCTAGTACTGGTGGAACCCAGGAAACGCATGAATATGTGAGCTGTCACCGTGATATGAATGAAATAATGTTGAAAGTGGTGTAAAACACCTGCATTCAATCAATCATATATTTGGGGAAAAAGATCTCCTTATTGGACAGTGTAGATACGATATCAGACTGCACTTTCTGTGCAGTCGGATCTTGATCTACACTGTCCGCAAAAGGTCCTTGAGTTGCCCTTAGTAGCCTGAAGGTTAAGTTATTGTAAATAAGAGACAAACTTCAATTAAAGCAAAACACTTTTGCAAAGGCAAAGTTGCTCCTTGCATAATTTCTCATTTTGCTACAATGTATTCATGTTGGATATCTTTTTTTTATAAGGATATTTTCAATGTTTGGTGCAAATTGGTCTCAGGAAGCTCATAATGAGTCAAGCCTTTACCAAACAATTCCGTACTTTAACTCTTTACTAAACAAACATTTTGACCGGTCGGATATTGAAAGCATTTGCAGACGACAATCTAATTGTTGCATAAATTAGAAAATTTTTCATTGAAAGGTAGAAAAAATTATGGGAATAGGAGAAAATGCTGGTTACCAGCATTTTCTCCTTTTCCCATAATGTTTTTAAATGTTCTTTTCCTTGAGGTCGTTAAAACTGACGGGATTGTGTGGTAAAGGGTTAAAGACACTAAAGAGGAAGGATTTTAAAGACAATTACAAAAGGAAGAAAATGCTGGCAACTAGCATTAACTTTACTCCTTTTCCCACAATGTTTTCTACCCTGTAAAAAGGCAAATTCATGATTCTATTAACATTTAATTTGTCTTCTGCAGTCGATTTCAATTTGGATACATTAACCCTTTACCACACAGTCCCGACTTTTAACAACCCTGAGAAAGAGGCCTTTTGAAAACATTGTGGGAAAAGGAGAAAATGCCGCTCACCAGCATTTTCTCCTTTTCTCACAGTGTTTTCTACCCTACCCAAAACAAATTTCATTTTTTCAGTCACATTTATTTTGTCGTCTGCAAATGCTTTCAATTTGGACAAGTCTAAAATTTTGTCGTTCGTTAAACAAGAGTTTAATGGCGGCAAAATTTAATGCCCAAAGTTTCGATAGATTTCTTAACAGTTTTGTCATCCTGAACTGTGCAGTTACATTGTCTAGCAGGTTGTCTATGTATATGAGCAGAACCTAATTAAGGATATCATTTTCAAAAATCTTAGTTTTGGAATGTCATGTTTCTATGGCAACAATTGTTTCCATTCAAAATATTCACAACTGGAAAGATCGTTTTAGATGGTTACATGATTATTGTTTGCTTGGCTTAACCTTTATGGTGCAAAGCGCAACTTTGTTGCCTTTGCGGACATTGTAGGACAAGATCAGACTGTACAGAATGTGCAGTGCAGTCTGATCTTGGATCTGAACTGTCAGCTGTGGGCTACTTTTTAACATACTATAGCCGAAAGGACTTTGAAATTGTATTTTGGCTGTTTTCTTATTGAAAGGAGCCATTTCAGTAATTCAGTGCTCTGAAGTTTAACTCTTTACCACACAATTGAAAGACCCTAAAAGAGAAAGCTTTTGAACATTTTGTTGGAAAAGAAGAAAATGCTGGTAACCAGCATTTTCTTCTTTTCCCACAATGTGTTCTACCCTTCCAGAGAAAATTTCATCATTTTAGCCATACTTAATTTGTCGTCTGCAAATGCTTTCAACTTGGGCAAGCCTAAAGTTAAGTCATTTGGTAAAGGGTTAACTTACACAATCCTAGAATGAATTTATCATAACAGGAAACATTTCCATTTTGCCAAAATGGTTTCAGAAATGATTTACCAAAAAATAAAAAGAAAAGAGAATATGTCCATATTAGGAAATTAGTTTGCCCTGTTGGGTAGCGCAGTGGTTAGGGTATCTGACTCTTGACCTGGTGGTTGCTGGTTTGATACTCGGTTCAGGGCAATCTTTCTTTGCGTGATTTCTCGCCTCCTACCTCTGATGCCTGTGAAAAAAGTTGTCAGTGATCTGAAAAGAAATTTGTGTCAATACTGGTGTGAGAAAGCCAGGAAACACATGTGTAGGTGCAGTGATTGCTGTGATGATGACTAAAGTAATAAAACAGACTTGAACTCCAAACAAAGGAAGTTAGTTTCAAGAAAGTTTCCTCTGAGAAGAAACAAATCAAAATGCAAACAAGATTGTGGTATTTTTGGGGTAGGAATAATGCCTTGTTTGAATACATTAACATACAAATGACAGATATTTTCTTAAAAAGAAAGAATAGTTAAGCTTGAGTTTAGCGATAAACTAATGTATATCAAAGACTCATATAGAGGGAGAAACCTCACTCTCAACATTTGTAGGCATAATTACAGAAATTATCTCTTGTGCTTAGTTATATACATTTTGACAAGAAAATTACAAACAATTAGATTTATGATTGGTTTGATTATGTTTTTGAAAATTTAGATTTTCAGAGTGGCATTGGCTTACTAATAACTGGCCTTCATCTAACTCTTTCATTACCAATGACGACTTAAGTAGCTGTTGTGGATGGCATAGATCAAGATCAGACTGCGCAGAATTTGATCTACACCATCAGCTATATAGTACTTTCCTTTGACAATAGCCATCTTCAGTAGCACTGGAAACCGTACTTCACAAGTGAGAAAAAGTAGAATTTCTGGAGTGAGTTAGTTAAAGAGCTAAATGACAAAATTTTGGACTGACTAAATAATGAGACCATTTTCAGATCTGATGACAAATGTTGCGCAAAACATGATTTCTGTCTTTCATAGGGTCAGAAAACATTGTGGGAAAAAGAGAGAATGCTGGCTACTTTGGTGGAACTGTGCTCTTTGGCATGGTATCTTGGCTGTAGCCCGAGATGAAGGAAGTAGGTAAAAGAGTACCGTCATGGCAGTATAAAAGTTGTTACTATGAAATCCAGTTTAATTTTAATGATGACAAGTCCATTTCCCAAAATGTCATCCAGACAATTTAGAAAAACTATTTCCCTTTCTCATTTTGTTTCATGTATGTTAACCCAGATGACAACATTTTACAGTTGTCCGCATTGAAAGCATATTTGTGAAGGTGGCTAGTTAAATTTTGCTCAAATGATGGAATTCATCAATAAGATAGTAGAAACCATTGAGGAAAAAGAAGAGAATGCTGGTGACCAGCATTTTCTTCTTTTCCCATGATGTTATAAAATTATATGACTTCTCTCTGAGGGTCAAGGAAATAGGGAATTGTTTGTAAACGAATAAACTGTTTTGTTTTTGTATTAATTTTGATCATGTGGAAATAGTGCATTCAGTGATATGTTGAAATATATCAGAAAAAGTGATTTACACAACTTTTTTGTAGAAAAGTGACATTTCAAAAGTGGATTGACACAAATCATAAACAATTATATTTATCATTTTGTCAAATGTAGTCACGTTCACAGTGTGCTGGGGGGATTGGTGGGGTTGGGGGGGTAACTGGGCCACTTTTGGTGTCATATATTTAAAGAGATTAAAGTGATTATATATAATGTAAAAAGTTGTTATAAATTACTTTAACTCTTTACCAAACGACAAAATTTTAGACTTGTCTAAATTGAAAGCATTTGCAGACAACAAATAAAATGTGACTAAAAAATTGGAATTGTCTGTGATGGGGTAGAAAACATTTTGGGAAAAGGAGAAAATGCTGGTTACCAGCATTTTCTCCTTTTCCTACAATGTTTTAAACGGGCTTATTCCTTGGGGTCGTTAAAACTCGGGATTGTGTGGTAAAGGGATAAAAGGTAACGTTATAAATTGCTTTAACTCTTTACAAAACAACACTGAGTTTACAACCCAGAAGAAGAAAGCTGTGGAAAACATTTAGGTAAAGGGAGAACCAAGTCTTTTCTCTTACTTTGTTTTCTTAATCTCTTCAAGTAAAGAGTTGTAAGTCACCTTTTCTCTTCTGCAAATATTTCTACATTTTTATAAGCTCAAAATGTGTTTGGTAAAAAAATTAATACATTACTGTCAATCTATAAATGATAGAGGGTATTTTTTAAAGAGATAATACCATTAACTTTTTTAAGTGAAAAACAAGAAATTTTCTGAGGAAAGGAAAACATATTTCAAAAAAAAAAGGAGCATGTGCAAGTCAACTTGATTTGAGGTTTTATGTGACTTGCCCAAGGTCACTTTCCAATGAAAGCAGCACTGCTGTAAGGGATCAAAGCAAGATTTCTAGGTTAGAAATCCAATGCCTAAACCACAGAGTAACAGAAGATCCAGGGACCAGTTGGAAGACCTTGACCTTTAAGTAGCCAAAGGAACTATGGTACCAGTGCTGCCACATGAAATGTGGCTCAAATGATGGGACTATCCAGATTTCATAGTTAACTCTTTACCACACAATCCAGAGTTCTAATGACCCTGATAAAGAAAGCTGTTGAAAACATTGTGTGAAAAGGGGAAAATGCTGATAACCAGCATTTTCTTCTTTTCCCACAATGTTTTCTATCCATCCAAGAGTTAACTCTTGTCCAAACAACAAAATTTTAGACTTGTCTAAATTGAAAGTATTAACCCTTTCCCAAACAAGCCCTGGTTTTCATGTGTGTGCAGTAGAAGTCTTTTGAAAACACTGTGGGAAAAGGAGAAATTGCTCGTAACGAGCAATTTCTCCTTTTCCCACAGTGTTTTCTACCCTTTTTGAGACCTTTCTGCCATTTTCACCAAATTTAAAATTGTCGTCTGCAAACTCATTCAATTTGGACCAGTCCAAAATTTGTCATTTGGGAAAAGGTTAATTTGCAGATGACAGTATTAGATATTGCTCAAATGATGAGATTTCATTTTGATTTGATAGAAAACATAGTGGGAAAAGAAGAAAATGCTGCATCCAAGGTTTGACCTACAGGACAACAGAATATCTTGAGGCCAATATTTGAGGACCTAGACCAGATTGAAGCCAGTTGCTGATTCAGTTCTAGATACCGCTGGATTAATAAATACCATAAGTTCTTAAGTAAACTGTTTGATTCCTCAAAGTTTGTTGGCATATTTCTGGAGCTTTCAGAAGGGGCTTTTATCTCTAATCACCTGATAGTTTCAAAGATACTAAAAATAAATAGGATTATCATAATCCAGTTCATATACATTATGTCACACTGTAGAGTTGCATAGTTTTGTCTTGTATCAGAGTACAAACACTCAACCTTTTCACGAAGATACGCTGGATTATGTGTCGATTTTCAGGTAGCTTTTGGGGGAAACTTGGTGACAAAAGGGAAAATTGCTACGTAAGAACAATTTTCCATTTGCCAAAGTATTTTCCTGACTCTTTTAATACTGTAATGTTAAATTTCCGTTCCTTATTGATTCTTTACCACACAATCCCAGCCTTTAATGACCTTGAGAAAAAGCCTTTAGAAAACATTTTAGGGAAAAGGAAGCATTATGCTGGTACCATCATTTTCTCCTTTTCCGACAATGTTTTCAAATCCTTCCCTAAACAAATTTCAATTATTCATTGACATTTATTTTGTCGTCTGCAAGTGCTTTGAATTTCGGAGGAGTCTAAAATGTGGTCTTTTGGTAAAGTACATTAATTTTAACTCACACAAGATACAATATAATGAGGCCTGATGAAGGAACTTCAAGTAACTTGAAAAGTTTTTTTCAGTTCTAAATTAAAATTGATGTATTATGTCTTTATTGCAAGCTTTCCTTTTTTCCATTTCATGTTCTAGTAATTAAATTAGACTTAAATAGAAACAGACTGCCCTTGTTAAACCTTTTACCAAACAATCTCAAGTTTAAACGACCCGAAAGAAGAAGGCTTTTGAAACATTGTGGGAAAAGGAGAAAATGCTGGCAATCTGCATTTTCTCCCTTTCCCACAATGTTTTGTATTTTATCAAAGAGAGAAGTCATCATTTGAGCCACATTTGATTTGTTGTCTGCATTATGCTTTCAATTTGGTCTAGTCCAAAATTTTGCCAATTGGTATAGAGTTAACCCTTTACCAAACAATCCCATATTTTTGACGGCCTTGGTGCAATTTTAAAGGCTTTTGAACACTGTTTGTGGGAAAAGAGAAAATGCTGATAATCAGCTAAAACACTCTTTCTCAGGATTCTTAAAACTCAGGATTGTGTGGTAAAGAGTTAAAATGACAGACATGGTGTTGATATGTCAGAAAACACATTACTCTTTACCAAATTGCAAAAAGTTTCAAACTCCCTCATGTTGAAAGCATTCAGCAGATGACAGTTTATGTATTGCTCGAAGGAAAGTCTTTTTTTTCTTTGGAAGGGTAGAAACCATTGTAGGAAATGGAGAATGCTGGATACCAGCATCTTCACCTTTTTCCACAATGCTTTCAAAAGCTGCTTTAACCCTTTCCCAAACAAGCCCTGGTTTTCACGTGTCTGCAGTACAAGCCTTTTGAAAACACTGTGGGAAAAGGAGAAATTGCTCGTAACGAGCAATTTCTCCTTTTCTCACAGTGTTTTCTACCCTTTTTGAAACCTTTCTGCCATTTTCATCAAATTTAAAATTGTCGTCTGCAAACTCTTTCAATTTGGACCAGTCCAAAATTTGTCGTTTGGGAAAGGGTTAAAACATGGTGCTGTTAGGTAGAGGGTTAAGTTTTCACGAAACTGCCTCTTAAAAGGAGGACTATCATGGCATTTGTAAACACAATTGGGAAAAAAAGACAAAGCTGGTTCCCAACATCTTCTCCTGTTGCCACAGTGTTTTCTGTGGTTTCATAGACAAATATCCTGATTTTAGCCACAGTTTAATCCTTTACCACACAGTCCTGACTTTCAACGACCCAGAGAAAGAGGCGTTTTGAAAACATTGTGGGAAAAGGAGAAAATGCTGGTAACCAGCATTTTCTCCTTTTCCCACAATGTTTTCTAACCTCTCAATGACAAATTTTATCATTTGGGCCACTTTTAATTTGTTGTCTGTAAAAGCTTTCATTTTGGACCAGTCTAAAATTTTGTCGTTTGGTAAAGAATTAAGCTACATTTCATTTGTTGTCAAAAAATTTTTTTTCCGATTTGGTCAAGTCCCAGTTTTGTTGCTTTAAAGATAACAAATATAATTTTTTCTAGCACCTGTTATTTACAAAAATCTTTCTGTAAAATGTGATTATGTTTAGGGCGTATGTATATCTTGAATCATGTTTTGTGGTGACAGATGATTGTTCTGTCAAAAATATCGAAATAGCTTAGATTATAGATAAGTAAAGACGGAAAGCCTCATTTACAGTTCAGTAATCAACTTATAATCTTTGTTTAACTGTTTAACAAGCGACAAAATTTTAGGCTTGTCCAAATTGAAAACATTTGCAGACGACAAAATAAATGTGGCTAAAAAATTAAGATTTCTTTTTGGAAGGGTAGAAAGCATAATGTGGCAAAAGGAGAAAATGCTCGTTACCAGCATTTTCTCCTTTTCCTACAATGTTTTCAAAAGCCTTCTTCTTTGGGGTCATTTTAAAAAATTAGGATTGCCTGGAAAAGGATTAACAGTTTTCTAGACAACTCCTCTATATTGAAAACATTTGCAGAGGACAAGAATTAATGAACTGTTGCTGCAGTTATGGATTTGGCTTTGAAGGGGTAAAAAACATTGTGGAAGAAGGAGGAAATGCCAGTTACCACAACTTTTTCGAAAGCCCGCTTAAACTTCGGATTTTTCTGTAAAGGGTTAATTCCTCAAATTCTTTTTAGACACTGAAAGCAATAAAAGAATGAAATATATCTGATTTACAAAGTTAACCCTTTGCCACACAATCCCAAGTTTTAACAACCCTAGGGAAGACAGCTTTTGAAAACATTGTGGGAAAAGGATAAAATGCTGGTAACTAGCATTTTCTCCTTTTCCCACAATGTTTTCTACCTTTTCAGAGACAAATTTCACCATTTAAGCTATGTTTGATTTTGCGTCTGCAAATGCTTTCGATCTGGACGTGACCAAAGTTGTGTTATTTGGTAAAGAGTTAATAGGACTAAAAATTAACCCTTTACCACACAATGCCAACTTTCAACGACCCTCTGGAAGAAGCCTTTTGAAAACATTGTGGGAAAAGAAGAAAATGCTGGTAACCAGCATTTTCTCCTTTTCCCACAGTGTTTTTTAGCCTAAGAAAATTTGCATCATTTGAGCCACATTGAAATTATCATCGGCATTATGCTTTCAATTTGGTCGGTCCTTAAATTTTGTCCTGTGGTAAATGGTTAATATGCAATAGATAAACTTTCATGGGTGACTTTAAATCTGTAGGATGACAAAGACATCCAACTATGCCTTTGCTGACAGCATAGATTAAGAGCAGACGGCATGCTGTTTGTTTCTTGGAGAAATTCTAGCCTCAAACATTCTGGTAGATGCATTATCCTGGGACCATATTTGCCAAACATTTTTAACTGTCTATATAGTCTTATTCTAGATTTAAAAAGTAACACAATCACTAATTGGCTAAATCATTTGGTTCACCCAATCAGAAACTGTTTAATTTTCAAACTTAGAAAACTCTTGTTAACCCTTTACCTCTCAGTGCCACCTTTTAACGACCCTGGGAAAAAAACATTTTGAAAACATTGTGGGAAAAGGAGAAAATGCTGGTAACCAGCATTTTCTCCTTTTCCCACAATGTTTTCTACTCTATCCAAGGAAAACTGCACGATTTGAGCCACACTGAAATTGTCGTCAGCAAATGCTTTCAATTTGGACAAGGCTAAAATTTTGTCGTCTGGTAAAGGGTTAATTGATTAATTCAAGAAGAATGTTTTCTAAAATGGTTGTGTAATATATGTAGGGCTCAGATCTTTTATACTGACATTTCATTTTAATAACACTAAAACATTGATTATCAATATTTTGTAAGAAATTTGGTGAAAACAGCCTTGAAATAAGAATTATTCTTGTAATTTAATCTTTCCTGCTTACATACTCTTCATTAGTTTCACTGTGAATCTGAAAAAAAAAACAATTCTGCTGAATTATTTGCATCTTTAGATGCCTTTTAACTGGGAGAAAACATGTATTCCTAAAGGCTTATTTTTAATTCTTTACCAAACGACAAAATTTTAGACTGATCCAAATTGAAAGCTTTTGCAGACGACAAAATAAATATAACTCAAAAATTAAAATTTGTCTCTGGGAAGAGTAGAAAACATTGTGGGAAAAGGAGAAAATGCTGGTTACCAGCACTTTCTCCTTTTCCCACAATGTTTTCAAAAGGCTTCTTCCTCAGGGTCGTTAAAAGTTGGGATTGTGTAGTATAGGGTTAAAAGGTTATTTATGATTTAATTGACAGGTGTAGAGTCAAAATGCTTAACAATAAATTCAATAAACCGATCAATCGATCAGTTGTAAACTTTTCCCACAGTTTAAACAATAGAGGTTTAAAAATTACACCACCATTTTATTTCAGTGGTTTTCTATATAGGATTATGATTAATTAAAACTTAACTTTGATCTTTACTAGACAAAAAAAGATAAGTCTGTTAGTGTTTGATGAGTCAAATTGACTTGCATGATTCAGTATTATTTAAGTAATCTTTAATGAAACACTAAATTAGTTAGTTCATCGAAAAGACTTATGGTAACACCATACCAATCAACCTAGAGTTTTAATGATCCTCTATCAGAAACCTTGTGAAAAAAAAATGCTGGCATTTTGTTCTTTTCCCACAACGTGTTCAACCCTGTGAAAGACATTATGTAATCATCTAAGAGCCAATCTGAGTTGTCAGCTGCAAAGACTTTTGATCCGTCTTGTTCTATATGATTAGAGATGATGTCATCATACTGAGTTTAATACGAATTCTAATCAATGTATGTCATTAATCATGTAACATTTTGACAAGTCCTTGCAAAATTCTGTTGCAAAATCTAAAAATACCTGAAGAGGCTACATAGCCCATGAAGGAAATTTCTGTGAAAAGTATTTTTCCCTTAAAAACTTTTGTCTGTCTTCTTTCCTCATGATTTACCAGCAATCATCCTACTAAATTCAGAGTGATTAAGTTTTGTGGGAATATAAAATCTGAATGTACATGAAGCTCCCTTTAAAGGAGGCAAGTATGGTAGCTACTGTTTTCTCTCGTTCTATCAATGTTTTTGAAAACCCGCTTTATCAGGGTTGATTAAACTTGGGATCGTTTTGCAAAGGATTAAACTGTGTAATATATGGTTATATACAGGTGTGCTGAATAAAAATTTGATGTAACATCAGGCCTGAACACAGGTTATTATCAATGCAAAGTCCGATAGAGCACACTTTGATGTCTAAAGATGTTTTGTGGTTATGCACTTCTTTCTGCATGAATTACCTGTTATCTTGTTAACGCATCTACCTGTTGCATTTAACATCATTTCCTCATTGATTGAAAACATTGTGGCAATAGGAGAAATTGCTTGTGACAAGCAGTTTCTCTCTTTTGCACCATGTTTTCATAGGTATTCAAATACTGAACTTGAAGTGAGGCTGATTTTGTTTCTTTTTTAGAAGGATTTTGTCAAGTTTTGATCAGCTGCAAACTTGTTTGAGAAGGTTATGTTGGGATGTACAACCATATCCTGTTGTATAATGCTGTAGTTAGCCATTAACCCTTTACTGCACAATGCCAAATTTTAACGGCCCTGAGAAAGAACGGTTTAGAAAGCAATTCGGGAAAATTGTTCCCTCAATATTTTCTACACTATGAAACACAAATTTTATATTTTGAGTAACATGTAATTTGTCGACTGCAAGTTCTTCCAAGTTGGACGAGGCTAAAATTTTGTCATCTGGCAAAGAGTGAACTCTTTACCATTGTACAAAATTTTGGACTGGACCAAAGTGAAAGCATTTGCATGCAAAAAATTACAGTGTTGGTAAAATTATGAATTTTCTCTTTGGTAGGGTGGAAAACATAAGTGGAAAAAGGAGAAAAGAGCATTTTCTCCTTTACCCACAATGTTTTCAAAAGGCTTCTCTTTCAGGGTCATTAAAAGTTGGGATTGTGTGGTAAGGGGTTAGATTTCCTTGTTGGGATGCATTTTGACATGTCTTGATAATGACTGATTTGACAAACAGAAAAAAAATATGTATGAGTATGCAGAGACATATAGGCAAATGCAGAAGTTTGGTCTTGGATCTACATAGTCCAGTGTTTACACTGTTGGTTTAGATATTTTCTTGCCAAAACTGAGCAATTTGGGCTACTTTGTTAAAAGCTGGAATTATTTGTTAAAAAAAATTAATCACCCCCCACCCCCTCCCCACACACACACACACAAAACATGGAAACAAAGGAAGTGTCCCATCATTTGGGACACATTTAATATCTCCTCTGTAGATGTTTTCGGCTTTTACCAGTCTAAAATTTTGTCTCCATGTAAATACTTCAGTGATGAGAAAGGGTGTTGGCAGAATAATTAGTAAAAGAAATTATTGCATTCAGCCACATTGTTGACTGGTTTTACTCTTAACACATTTAGTCCTTTGTGGGCACTGTGTATAGAACGTAAATTACTTGTTATCGATGAAAAGTTTCGATGAAAACTTCTATTTACTCAAGGAATTGAATGACGGCCAAGAGTGCTTACCCGTCGAGATAAAAGGTTCACTCCATATTTCAAATATTGATCTAAGAAATTTCTATAACGCCTTGTGAGAGATAGTGAAGATTTTTTGAACAATGTATGTGGGACAGTGTTGGGCTGTATATTTCCATACCCTTGACTCGGATATCTCTCTAGATTTTTGGAAGCAGTTATATTAAAAAATGGTACACGATACTTTGTCCGTCAGACTACTTTTTTCGACTTTCAGCGGACCATTCGTAAAAGTATTGTTGTAAAATGATGAATTGCTTATTTGAGATATTTTGTTCATTTGCCACAATATTTTTACATAATTGATGTTACTATCTTTATGGAAAGAGGTTCTGAGTGGCCCAGCAAAGGTGAAGCTGTGGAATTTACAATTCTTGAACAAGATCCTAAGTCCCTTGCTTAGTACTGATTAAACTGTGGACACACATGAAGGGGTGAACTGTTGCCATATTTTGATATAGATAATGTTGAAAAATGTGGAAACACCTGTACATCATGTTAAAGGGGCATAAAACACCATTCAGTCAATCAGCCCAATAATGGTGGGTTTCTCAAATTAATGAGAGCTGTTAAGTTGGTGAAAATATATTTAGATCTTGCCGTGTTGTGTTTAATATCTCCCTTTGGACAGTGCAAATCCTAGGCCAGGCATTCTCTGAAATAGGCATTCTTTGAAATCTGATCTTGATCTACACTTTCAGCTGATACATATGAAAAATAATTATGAGATATTCCAACCTTTACCAAACAATGCCGGGTTTTAAACAACCCTAGGTAAAAAGCCTGTTGAAAACATAGTGAGAACAGGAAAAAAAATGCTGATATCCAGCGTTTTCTCAAGTTTTTCCACAATGTTTTCCACCGTTTGAAAGACAAATTCAGTCATTTTAGTCACATGTAAATTATCGTCTGCAAATTCTTTCAGTTTGGAGAAATGGAAAATTTTGTTGTTTGGTAAAGAGTTAACCCTTTACCACAGAATCACAAGTTTTAATGACCCTGAGGGGGCTTTTGAAAACATTTTTGGAAATGGAGAAAATGCTGGTAACCAGCATTTTCTCCTTTTTCCAAAATGTTTTCTGCTCTTTGTATGAGCTACATTTAATTTGTTGTATGCAGGTGCTTACAATTTGGACATGTCAAAATTTTTGTGGTTTGGTAAAGAGTTAGGGGTTGTTTTGAGCTGTATTCAATTTTAAATACCGTACCACACAATCCTTAGTTTTCTTGGCCTTAAGGTAAAAAGCTTTTGAAAACATTGTGAGAAAAGGAGAAAATGCTGGTAACCATTGTTTTTAATCTTTCAAACACAAATCTCAAAATTTGAGCCATCTTTAATTTGTCATCTGCAAATGTTAAAAAATGGAAGTAAATGGACTGGTCTAAAATTTTGTCTTATGGTAAAGGGTTAAACTCTATCAATTTGTTCAGTACAGATATTGAAAGTGATTTCACTGCAATAATGTTGTGTATTGTTGTGATCAGAAGTATGTCATGTGGATTTATTGACCAATGAACTTAAAGGAATGATTGTAGATAACCCGTATATTGGGCTGATTGAAATTGTTCGAAACACAACGAAAATAGAATTGAAGTCCTGTACAAAGTTAATAGGCACCGTCAATCAGACTTTGGTTAAGTCTGAATTGTTTAACCTTTTACCACACAATCCCGACTTTTAACGACCCTGAAGAAGATGTCTTTTGAAAAGATTGTAGGAAAAGGAGAAAATGCTGGTAACCAGCATTTTCTCCTTTTCCCACAGGGTTTTCAAACCTTCCCAAATCAACTTCCAATTTCTGAGCAACATTTCATTTGTCGTCTGCAAATGCTTTCAATTTGGACCAGTCTAAAATTTTGATGTTTGGTAAAGAGTTAACTCTTTACCAAACGACAAAGTTGTAGACTTGTCCAACTTGAAAGAATATGCAGACTACAGTGGCTCAAACGTTGAAATTTGCTGTTAAAAGGGTAGGAAAACAGTTTAGGAAAAGGGCATTTTCTTTGTCTCCCCTTAATGTTTTCTAAAGCCTTCTTGCATAAAAACTCGAGATTGTACAGTGAACGGTTAACCCTTCACTAAAAATATTGTTTTTGACAACCTGAGTGAAGAAGGCCTTTGAAAAAATGTTGCAAAAGGAAAAAATGCTGGCCACCACAGTTTTCTCCTTTTCTAATTATTTTCAAAAGCTTTCTTCCTCAATATTGTCGGGAAGAGGACATCACTTAACCCTTTACCACACAATCTAAAGTTTTAACAACGCTGATGAAGAATCCTTCTGAAAACTTGAGAGAAAAGGAGAAAATGCAGGTAACCAGCACTTTCTCCTTTTCCCACAATGTTTTCTACCCTAACAAAGATAAATTCCATCACTTTAGCTACATTAAATATATCGTCTGAAATGCTTTGAATTTGGACAAGTCAAAAATTTTGTCGTTTAGTAAAGGGTTAACAATACTTTCTAGTAGCTTTGTCATACAAATTTTTTGGGGAAGAAAAACCTAGAAAACAGTTTCTTACCTTTTCAGCCATGGTGATACCTCTTATATGAATAGCTTGCGATTTTCACGCACCTTGTCGCAGGTAGAGAAATTACTGAAAGCTAGGGACTGCTTGACGTCTTTGTTTTATCAGATAAGCTTCTTCATTCTAATTATAATTCTTTCACGTGCATGTGTATGCATAATTATTTGAGCCATGCTCTGGCAAAAGGGGGCTTAATGCATCTCTGCAATGCATGATACCAATCAGGCCATCACACAATTATGGATCCATAATAGCCACTTTCTTTTTAGCAACCGACTGAATCATGAGGTAGACTCGTCCTTTGGCATACAGAAAATTGAATAATAGTGAAAAGTTTCGGCTCAGATCAGCCTGCGGGGACTGCGCAGGCTAACTGGGTGGATAGTTTTCGCAGTTGCATTAAGCCCCCTTTTCACAGAGTGCAGCTCATTACTTTTCTTGGTTCATATCAGTATTAAGAAGAACAAATCTGCTTGTTAAAAAGTAAGGTGTAATGTTTTCTAAACTCTTTACCTGACAACAATATTTTAGACCTTAACAAATTGAAAGCATTTGCATAATTGACACATAAGATTTAGCATAAAAGATTATTTCCATCTTCGAAATGGTAGAAAACGTTGTTGGAAAAGGAGAAAATGCTGGTTAGCAGCATTTTCTCCTTTTCCTACAATGTTTTTAAAAGTGTTCCTTCTCAGGGTGGTTAAAACGGGATTGGTTTGGTAAAGGAAAAAAAAATAGCAGGCTTTTGGAGTCATTTGTTAGTGTGCACATGCTGAATGGTCTGTGGGTGTTGATTCATTGACCAATCCAATGGTATAATTAAGTCTAATCATGTGACATTCAGGAGCCAATAACCACCAACCAAACTCACATATATCAATCTCTGGTCCCCGCAGCCACAAAAGGCAAAGATCGGAGTGAGATAGTCTTTCAAATTACTTTGAAATTATTCTGTCATTTTGTCCACTTTATCAGGATTTGAAATCTTGGAAAAACTTCAAATTACCCCCCCCCCACCCCCCCCCCCAGCCCAAACTGACCTTTACTTCTATGCCTGTGCCATTATGGACTGATCAAAAACCTTTTTTATTATCATTTAATATTTTTTTCAAACTCATGTAATGATACTAGTATAAAGAAACAAAGGATTATGGAATCTTACGCAACATGTTATGTTCAAATTCTCGTTTTGTCTGCAATGACAAATCCGCATCAACAAAATCAGATCAAATTTGTAGCAAAGTGGTTTAACCCTTTCCCAGACAAGCCCTGGTTTTCACGTGTCTGCAGTACAAGTCTTTTGAAAACACTGTGGGAAAAGGAGAAATTGCTCGTAACGAGCAATTTCTCCTTTTCCCGCAGTGTTTTCTACCCTTTTTGATAACTTTCTGCCATTTTCATTAAATTTAAAATTGTCGTCTGCAAACTCTTTTAATTTGGACCAGTCCAAAATTTGTCGTTTGGGAAAGGGTTAATAGAGAAACAATGGATGCAAATTTCAAAACAAGGTTACGTCATGGTTAGCATACATTTCATGTGGCCAACCTCAGAGACTTTATTATGAGCCAAGGTCTCAGCCCACATACTTGTGGGTAAACATCACTTAACCCTTAAAGCGCCTTTCACGACTGTAGTTGCATTTGTGGCCAGTGTAGATCAAGATCAGGCTGCACAATACATGCAGCCTGATCTTTGATCTACACTGTCTGCTTTGCTTAATCACTGCAGACAAAAGCAATCATGAAATTGCAATTATTTGGGTCGTAATTCTAGGATGAAGATGTCTTGCAGGTTTATTCGGCGCTCTAAGGGTTAATGTACCTAGGGAAAGCGTATAAATTACAGGTTGGGGTCTGCAGTATATCCTTAGACATCATGATGAGTGCCAAAGCTGTATTCTAAATTCTTCACATTGTGACAAATGGAGAGGATACTCATTGGGACAAAATTCTCAGTCTATTAGAATCATTAGCTTCTCTTCTATATCTTTTTTTTGAGTGAATTAAGGTTTAGGTTAAATGGGTATATGCTATGCAACCAGTGAGCTTCTGAACAGAGCAGAATGAATATCAAGTGTAATGAAATACCATTATGATTTACTTATTTAAACCCTGTTGCCCTATAGATGGGGTGTCAGTTGGGAATGTTTCTTTAGCATATTAATTTTTGTTACTAAATGAGATGTATGAATCAGAACCGCAATCTAAATGGCCTCCCCGAAAAAGTTGATGTTGTCATCTTACTAATGAAACTCAATTTTCTTTTGACATTTTTGAGTCAGATTTCGAAAGAAAACCAAGAGAGCCTATTGGTTTACTAGCCCTTAGGCTGCTAAGTGTGACTTACGGGCCTTTTGCCGACAGATCAAGAACGTGGAGGAGGTGGGTTTTTTTGGAAAATAAATTTGAAGGCATTATTTGGCTTTTTACTATTAGTTTTAGAATTTTAACTCACTTATTTAGCAGGACAAGGAATAAATAATTTCTTTATGTATGTTATCAGGTTACAACCTAAACCCTGATCATGTGTTTTTGCAACTTATATTGTGACTTGCCATGTGACCATATTTTCGGAAAAGGTGAAAATGCTGCTTCTTAAAACTGAAGAAATTATTATTAATCTGAAATCAGACTGCATAATTATTCCATGGTCTGACGTAGGTCAGTATGGGCAAATTCACTTTTTCTGATCCTTCCAAGGGTAGGAGGCATTTATGGATAATTTTTCTGCCTTCATTATCAAGAAAGCCTACATTTAAAACTGTCCTAAAAATCTCTAAATTGTAATAATGAAGGCATGGGAGAAACAGTGAAAAACCAAGTACATGTATTTAAACTCTGTTATTATGTATAATTATTCTTCTTGTGAGCTTTTTGAAAATTCTCATTACTCACAAACAGTTCATTGATATCGAAGAAACAGCAAAAACCAAGCACCCACAGTTTTTCAAAACAGATTTTAGAATCTGCAAAATTGAGTGGGGGGAGGGAAATGACAATACGACAATATTCTTTCAAGATTGCAGACTAAAAGATCTTTCCAAATGGAGAAACAATTTCACCTTTTAACACAATGATTGTAAAAGTGTAGAATTGCTAAAAAGTTAAAAAATTTGTGAACTCAATGCAAAACATTTAACCCTTTACCACACAACAAAATTTTAGACCAGTCCAAATTCAAGGCAATTTTTTGCACTCTACAATAATTCAGTGTGGCTCAAACGATGCCATTTTCTCTGTTAGGGTTGAAAACATTTTGGGAAGAGGAGAAAATGCTGGTTAGCAGCATTTTCTTCTTTTCTTACAATGTCTTCAAAAGGCTTCTTGCTCAGGGTCATTAAAACTCGATATTGTGTGGTAAAGGTTTAACTGACTTCTCCTGAGACAACATAAGTTTAGACTTGTCCAAATGAAGGAATTTCAATGTCTTTGATAGAACAGAAAAGGCTTCTTTCTCAGGGTCATTAAAATTCGGGATTGTGTGGAAAGGGTCAACTGACTTTACCAGACAACAAAAGTTTAGGCTTTTCCAAATTGAAAACATTTTCAGACAACAAATTATTATGTGACCCAAATGATCGGATTTGTCTTTGACAGATGGGAAAACGTTGCGGGTAAAGGAGAAAATGCTGGTTACCAGCACTTTATCCTCTTCTCTTACTGTTTTCAAGCACCTTCTTCCGATGGCTGGTAAAACACAGGGTTGTGGGGTGAAGGGTTAATGTATATGACAAATGAGACATGAAGAGTACTAAGGTCATTTTCGTAAAACGAAACCATAAACCATTTTTTTCGGTGCAAATTAACAAAACTGGGATGATCTAATTAGAGCACAAAGAATCTACACTTTATCACCTTTTCCTACTATGTTTTCTACCCTCTCATAGATGAATCTCACAATTTCAGCTACATTTAATTTGTCCTCTGCAAATGCTTTCAATTTAGACAAGTCTAAGATCTTGTCTACGAGTAAATGAAGGAAGCACCCCGAGACAGATTTTCTATTGATACAAATTTCTGGATTGCATGACCAATCAAAGTGGAAGGCTGGAAGATTTATTGGTTTTTAGAGAAAAAAAAAAGGGATATAAAATCCTTAAGATTCTTAGGGTATTAAATTCCATAGGAAATCCATATTTTTTTCCCCCCAGCCTGACAAAAGATGCTTTCATGACTTTTGTCACATTTTTCCCTCGCCTAATAAAATGTGGTTGAATGATGCATGTCAGGGAGCCAGATAATTGTTAGGTCATTTAATTCTTTACCACACAACAAAATTTTAGACTAGTCCAAATTGAAAGTATTTGAAGACGACAAATAAAATGGGGCAAAACGGCAGTATCAGTCTGTGAGATCATTGAAAACATGGTGGGAAAAGAAGAAAATGCTGGTTACCAGCATTTTCTTCTTTTCCCACAATGTTTTCAAAAGCCATCTTGTTCAGGGTCTTTAAAACTCGGGATTGTGTGGTAAAGAGTTAAGGCATTTATAATCTGATATTTTGTGATATGAGAATTTTTGACTGTGCCAAACTGTATATCTTCTTTCTTTGTTTGATATTTAATTCTGCTTTCAACATTATTTCAATGATTTTGAAGCAGCCAGTGCACCTGTCCATGCTTTTCTAGAAAATGTTTTACTAGTTACTTTTGTGGAAAGAAAGCACAACATTCTTTCTAAGCCACTGACTTATTTCTTACATAATCATTGTTGAAATGATTTTTGCCTTTGAGAGAGGGGAATTAGCTGTCTTTTTATGACTAAGTATTATCATCACTCTTCAGAAAGAATTTGGCAAGCTTACTCAAACCAGTGACCCCTGGATTTCAAGGCCTATTGTATTACTGGCTCAGAGCTTTAAGTCAGCTTGGCTCTGCAGAAATGACAAGATGGAATACAGGAATACTCTACACAGAGCATGGAGTCTGATCCTTGATTCACAGTTTGCGATATGATTTTGGTAACACAGGAACATGGTCTTAACCCTTAGAGCGCCGAATAAACCTATTAGACTGTTTCAAACTAGAAATACAACCCAAATAAATACAATTTCATGGTTGCTTTTCTCTACAATGTTTCAATAAAGCTGCCAGTATAGATCAAAGATCAGGCTGCACATTTTGTGCAGCCTGATCTTGATCTACACTGGCAGCAAAAGCAACTATAGTCGTGAAAGGCGCTTTAAAGGTTAAAGAACATCCTAGTAGTATGGTTAAATATTATCCTGCTAAATAATTTAAATGAAACTTTCAAGCCGATGGTAAAAACCAAAGTGTTGGTATTTTAAAGTCATGGCAATTGGGAAATATCTCCTTATCGGACAGTGTAGATCCAAGATCAGAGTGCATGTTCTGTGCAGTCTGATCTTGATCTACACTGTGTGCAAAATGTTAGTGAGTCGTGCTTAGCAGCTTAAGGGTTAATCAGCATGCATGAACAGTAAACACATGACAACATGTGAAAACATTGTGACAAAGGGACCATTAGCTCCTTTTCCCTCAGTGTGTTCTGTACAATTGAAGAAAAATACTTCCTTTATTTTCAAATGTCTGGCCTCTCTGTGTGTGGAAAATTAGTCTGTATAATAATTTGTCCAAGTCATGCATTAACCCTTTACCTCACAATCCTGACTTTTAACAACCCCAAGAAAGAAAACTTTTGAAACATTGTGGGAAAAGAGGAAAATGCTGGTAAACAACATTTTTTTCCTTTTCCCACAATGTTTTCTACCCTATCAAAGACAAAAATCAGCATTTTAGCTACATTTGATTCGTCGTCTTAATAATTTGGTTGAGTCCAAAATTTAGTCATTTGGTAAGGTGTTGATCCTTTGCCGAACTATTCAGTGATTTCAGGACTCTATGGAAAAAGTAATTTTCAAAAACCTTGTGAGAAAAGGATAAACTGGTGGTTACCATCATTTTCTCCTTTTCCCAAAAAGTTTTTCCCATTTCTAAAGCATATTCCTATCAAATTGTGAGCCAAAGAGAATTACTTATCTGTACATGCTACAGATGTATAGATTTGTAAATTTCTAAATTTTCTGTCGAGTGGTAATGGGTAAATACAGGTTGAAGTAACACCTGCAAAATTAGCCGTTTTCCTTCTTTATGATATGCTCAACTCTTCACCAAACAACAAAATTTCAGACTGGTCTAAATTTAAAGAATTTGCAGACAACAAAATAAATGTGGCTCAAAAACAGAAATTTGTTTTGGGAAGGGTTAAAAAAACATTGTGGAAAAAGGAGAAAATGCTGGTTTCCAGCATTTTCTTCTTTTCCCACAAGGTTTTCTAAAGGCTTTTTCCTCAGGGTCATTAAAACTCAAGATTGAGTGGTAGAGTTAAATGCCTTCTGTTGTAAGCTAGAGATTTCAGGTGTAACGAAAAGTTTATTGTGAAATATAAATGTCGTACAGTCACTTGTCATGGTAAAAAATTTTATGCATGAACATTTGACAACTGAAAATACCTTTGTAACCCCTATGATGGAAAGTTCTATGGTTGCGTTGAATTTAAATGTAGTTTTGGGTAAGACAGTGGGGTCTGATCTGTGATCAGCACTCTACGGTATTTTGTGAGATATTTGTTCAAAACAGTCTTTTAATCCTGATTTCCAAACATTACTAATTGCTATAACAATCTTGAAGAAAGCAAGTATTGCTTCTACAACATTGTGTTGGGGAAAAGCAGAAAATTCCGGTCACTTTGTTTTGGTCAAAATTATAAAGTTTCAGAATATCAGGTAGACTCACTACTCAACCATACCATAAATAACCCCTAGAGTGCATAGTAAAACCAACAGAAGTGTTCATCCTAGAAATACCATCAGAATTAAATAGCAATTTCATAGTCACCTTTGTCTCAGCAAAGCAGACATTGTAGATCAAAGATCAGGTTGCACATTTTGTAATATTCACTTTTAGATACCAGCCTGACCAGTGAATAGATCAAAATATCAAAATAAAGGTGCTTTTAAACTCTTTACCAGACAACGGATATATATAGCCTTTGCTTTCAGGGTCATTAAAAGTCAGGATTGTGTGGTAAAGGGTTAAGGTACATTTACAGAATGAGATGATCTTTGTTCCGCAGTTATTTATGGATCTATTCAAGCATAGAAAAGGGGAAAAGGTTTTGAAAATAAAGATATTATCTGAATGTGTCATTATAAATATTATAAAGCCAAAGTACTGTAGAAATATTTTATCTGACTCATTTTGTTGTTACACTATAGTAAAAATGGGTTCAAAATATGCTTTTTTAAAATAATTGTCAGGCTTTGACTTCATTACAGAAAGTGCTCAAAAGATGCTTTTTCGAAATGATAGGCTTTTTGTTTCTTGCCAGTCATTCTAAAGACCGGTACTGTTCATTGGTTCTCTAAATTCAAAGAATTACCATCTGATTGGCTGCACCAGTTTGCCGGAGTTAAAGAATTGTGTTTAGGGACCCCATTAACAAAAAAACCTAGGATAAATACCTTTTATGTATTTAACTCTTTTATCGAACAATCAAGGACCATGAAGAAGAAGGCTGCTGAAAAAGGAAAAAAGTGCTGGTACTGATACATTTGAGGTGACTCGTACACCTGTCTATGCTTACCTGCATTTTTTTTTACCAGCACTCCACACGTTCTTCTTCTGAAGCCACTGGCTGCTTTCCTACATAACCATAATCAATCATCAGTGGTGAGAGAGAAATGAATCCTGTTGAAAGGACAGTCATCAACCCTTGTAGAGAAAAGTAGCTGAAATGGGAACCAGCAGCTACGGACTACACTACCCCTCTCCGGGGATAAAACTTGATGATAATGAATGGCTTTGTTTGTGTAGATTCAGAAACAGGGATTGGTAGACAAAAGGAATGAAATTGTTGGGTATTTTGATTATGGCATTTTTTTTTATCATTTTTGCGCAAAATGTTGCAGAATATCCCATCATCTGATTTGTAATTATTTCCTAAATATAGCAGTAGAATGTTGAATTCATGCTGTTGATTACTCTGTAATAACTCTCTGAATGACTGATTAACCCTTTACCACACAATCCAGAGTTTTAATGACCCCGAGGAAAAAGCATTTTGAAAACATTGTGGGAAAAGGAGAAAATGCTGGTAAGCAGCATTTTCTCCTTTTCCCACAATGTTTTCTACTCTTCCCAAAACAAGTTCCAATTTTTGAATAACATTAATTTTGTTGTCTGCTAAAGCTTTCAATTTAGACTGGTCTAAAAGTTTGTTGTTTGGTATGGTTAACAAAACAGGGATTTTTAGTTAGAAGGAAAGACCAAACTAATAATTCCCCTTCAACCCTTTACCACACAAGCCCGAAAGCTTATGAAGACAGGGTTGTTAAAAGTATGGATTGTTTGTTAACCCTTTACCGCACAATGCCGCCTTTTGACACCCCTGGGAAAGAAGCCTTTTGAAAACATTGTGGGAAAAGGAGAAAATGCTGGTAACCAGCATTTTCTCCTTTTCCCACAATGTTTTCTACCCCATCAAAGAAAAGTTGCACCATTTGAGCCACTTTGAAATTATTGTCTGCAAATGCTTTCAATTTGACAAGGCTAAAACTTTGTCGTGTGGTAAAGGGTTAAGAGTTATTATGGCAAATCAGATATCAGGCCATTACCTGAAGATGAAATTTGAAGTGTGTTTCTCTGTAAAATGTTTTTTCTATTACGTATTTTTTTTTTTCATTATTTTCACCTCGCATATAATTTCTTGGAATTTTTTTCTGAGCAAATCAGATAACAAAGACTACAAGAATATTGTTAAAAACCTTTCCAATCATTGTAACTACAACTGCTACATTAGCAATTTTGTGTTTTTCAAGAAAGATTATTAATTCTCTACCAGACAATTCCAACTTTTAAAAAATCCTAGGAAAAGGTTTTTGAAAACATCGTAAGAGGAGAAAATGATTGTAAACAGCATTTTCTCCTTTTCCCGCATTCTTTTGTACAATTTTAACCATTCAAGCCATGTTTAATCATTCATCTGTAATTACTTTCAACTTGGAAAAGTCTAAACTTAAGTTGTTGACAAAGAGGTAAAAGAGCCCTAGGTCTGTATTCACCAAACATTCTTATTCTTAAGAGACTATTCTTAGTCTTATTTGCCAAGATTTTCTAAATTTGAAAGTACCACAACTTCTGCTTGGCTAAACCAAATGGGTTAGCCAATCAGCAGTTGTGTTACTTTCAAAGTTAAAAGATTTTTGAGAAAAAGACCAAGACCATTCTTAAGAATGAATGGTTAATATGGACCCTGTTGTAATTTATGTGCTCCTCTCTTTCTTAATTTTTTACCTTGATGAAATGTTACTGCATGGCAGATGAAAATTTTGTAGAAAAGAAAAAAAGCTTGGAGAAAAATGAAAAGTGACCGCATGCAGACCTTAAAATGAGTTTTATTTTATTCAGGAGATGAATTCCATTAACCCTTTACCACACAATCCCGACCTTTAATGACCCTGGGCAAAAAGCCTTTTGAAAACATTGTGTGAAAAGGAGAAAATGCTGGTAACTAGCATTATCTCCTTTTCCCATAATGTTTTCTACCCTATCAAAGACAGATTTCATCATTTGAGCCACATTAAATTTTTCGTCTGCAAATGCCATCAATTTGGACAAGTCTAAAATTTTGTCGTTTGGTAAAGGGTTTAAATCACTGAGTCGCCAAATATTCATAGAAGCTGTTTAATGTTTACCACCTTTTGATTACTGTTGATTGCCCATTTAGGGATTTATGTGATAAATGTACAATTTTGAAAGGAAAATTTCCCCAAATGTAAAAGATTGATTCAATAATTGTAAATATTTTTACTACTGTACCACAGTTTTGAATTTCAAAAGATGAAAGAAGTGAAAATTGCTTTAATCTGTTTCATTTCAGAAAAGTGACTAGACAGGCAAAAAAAATAGACTGGTTGTGATAAAATCATATAGTAAAAATGACAAATTAATCTGGTGCATGTAAAAAATGTGGATCAATGAGTTTTGTCATTCTAGGTAGCTTAAACAACTAAATGGCATTTTGTGGTGCTTTAGAAAAACCAAAGCAGAAAGATCTCTATCTGATGCAAATGTGACCATGAAAGTGCAAAGATACTGAAAGAAATACAGAAAATACAAATAGAAAACATGACAGTGTTTCATTTTTTTGGCTAAATTTTTATGAAAGTTCTTACTCCATTTTGTGATGCAGTTTTCAACGACTTTCGAACCAAAAATATTTGTTTGGATGTAACAATACTTTACCAATAGAAATCAAAGGACTGATAGTCCTGAGAGTCGCCTGGATGGTAATGGGTTAGAAGTTTTCACCCTTTTTTGTTCAAATCTATTAAACGCATTCGAGATACAAAATAACTCAACTATAAGACAGTATTATATGCACGCATATTTCTAAGTTGTCATCCTAAAATTACAAACATATTAAAATTTACATTAAAACAAATATATGTGGTGAAAATTAAAATTTAGGCACAAGGAACAGGTTTAAAAAGTTCAAAGTCTCTTACCCCAGGCGACTTCATTTAAAAAATTGTTTTAAAAAGGTACAATCAATACAAAACAAGTCATTTCGTTGAAATGATAGCCACCTCCGGAAAAAAACTTTTTTTTTTTTAATAGAAACATAATTATAAGAGGTATTTTGTTTTGCATGTAAATGACCTTTTTTGGTGAAAATATACATTAAGCCCCCTTTTTCCATGATAGGGAATTTCATTAAATTAAAACAAATACTGATTGTCTGTGGTTTATGATAAACAATAAAATATGAATTTTCATAAAATTTTGTCCAGTAGTTAAAGAGATTGGTCCAGAATAGAAATATACATCAAACCCCCTTTTGCTATGACACCGCTTTAAAAACAAAAACAAAATACAACCAAAAGACATCAAGTGCCCTTTTTCCATGACAAGGCATTACATTTAAAAAAAAAAGTGTATCGGCGGACTATCATGAGGACCACATGTATGAAGTTTCATTAATTTTCGTCAATGATTTTAGAACATATCTGTCTGAATGGACGGAAGATCGGACGGACGAACAGATGGACGGACAGACAACATGAAAACTATATCTCCCCTCCCCCACCCCGAAATTCAACGGGGCGTAATAACTGTCTAAGTTAAATCAATATTTACAGTTCCTCCCTAGCTTGATAATGCCTGTAAAGAATGTGGACAAAAATTATTGTTCTAGTTTGATAAAAATGTTTTTCTAGCGCAGAATCTGGGTGACTTAACTAACGTGTATATCTTCATTCTTACACATTTTGCTAAAACAAGCATTCTAAATAATTTCAGTAGAATAGGGAATACATTTTCTCCCCGGATTTAGAGCAAGTTGTTTTTATAGGACACAAATTTTCTAGAATTGGACAACATGGTTATACATATATCGTTTAATTTCAATAATTGTCCTTTCCAAATACAGGATGCTAGATATGAAATTTGGGTATAATTGCTTATACAGTTTCAGAGGCTGTTAGTTTGAAATGTTACTACATGTACTCAGTTCTGAAGCTTCTGTGAAGTTTATAGAAACCGAGCTGAACCACTTGAACAATTTTACAAGAGGACCATTTAGGCAACATGAGTATGGAACTCAATTGAACTCTGTCTTCTGGTATTGGATCTAGTGACAAACTTTTAGACCAAAAATACTCTTTTGCAACTCACCCATATCTAATCTAAGCCTGACAAGTTCCGTGAGTACTGGACTGAAAATAAATGGATTCTACAGTACTAGATCTATTACCGTTCTGTCTGATTTGACCTAGTGACAAACTTTTTCTTTTAACCCCTGGTGACCTACTTTCAGTTTTGTGAAAAATTATTATTAAGACAAACAGCCAGGCAATTTCAAGATCATTGGACTGAAATGTCTCTGGAGCACACACAAATATTTGAGTCAGTAATCTACTTGTCCTTTGGAAATAATTTGTATTTGTTGCTATCTGGGTTCAATTTCTGTCCACAGTGGACTCTAAGAATGTGGTTGCTACAGCTCAAGAAAAGCAATATAACCCAATGGCATGATCTTCAGCCTTTTAACTTTGTTTTATAACGTCCCAGGAATTAGTACTGCTTCCACACCAATTGAAAATTTTAGAGATCTACATGTATACTGCTTTGGCTTAAACTAAATGTTTGCGGTTCGCTCTAAATTACCCTGTACAACAACCCTTTACAAGATTACAAACACGCCAATAAAGAACTTGTTCGAGTGGGTTAACATTAATATGTTCTGTTATATTAGAAATATAGAGGAGTAAAAAGTCAAGTTCTCAGATTGCTGGTTGTTAGAACTGCGTAGTTTCAAGTCGAATTCCCGTGTGAATTCAGATTTTGGCAGTTACGAAAGCACCTTGCATTCTGACACCCGCACTAATAAATTGTTGTTTCATAAATACTAGATCTAGGTTAATCGCACATTAAAAAAAAAAACAGCAGACTTTTACAAATTCACCTCAAACAAAAAACAATTAATCAAAAAAAAGTATACTTTAAACACTCTCTCTGCATGGATCAGTAAAGCGTTAGGTCGGTGTACGCTGTAAATAAGGGCCGCTTTGAACAGCGACTGATTCATAAATATGTAAATCTATAAAGAATTCCGTGGTGCAAATGACGTTACACGTCACGTGATTATAAGATCTATATTTGTCGCACAGTTACATTCCAGAAAGCACCTGCTAAGCGATGACTTGGTACAGCCTAGAACCGTGCGCATTACATACGCTATGTACGATCTCTGTGCACCTAGAATATTGGTGTGCAAAGTATTTAAAGCCTAGAATAAAAAGCTCTGAAGAAGCAACGTGTAAAAATGTTTAAGAAGGCGATGCAACCATTCCAAGTCGTTATAAATTTGTTTTAAAAAAATAGCCAACTGTTGGGAAAAATCTCCATTGAAATCTTCAATGTCAACTCGGTATCGCCTTTCTCTTTCCGACCATAAGTTGAGTGTTGAATTGTAATGAGACTTTTAACAATTAAGGACAGATTGTGAGATTTAGAATGTACTTCTAATGGGTAATTATTGAACCATTTTCACTGAGAACTGTCCACAAATAAAAGCATGTCGTAGTTAAGATGCTTGTCGTCGGAGAGTATTTTTTCAGCGTGTCCGCAAACTTGATAGGTCACGACGGCTATTTTTAGATATATACATAATGCGCTATATTTAGAGATGACGTCTGTGTAAGCGATAGGATATCGTGTACCCATGTGGACGAAAAGATTGTTTCAAAGGTTTAAACCGTTAAAAAGCTAAGTCTTTGTAGACATATTCATCATCACAAAGGCACAATTGTAAGTTATTTACAACAGAAACTGGGTTGTTTACCGAATAATTAGAAAACTATGTTTTATCTAGTAAACCGGAACTTGGCCAGGAAGCAGTACAAGGCCGGAGGTATGCCTACGTCACCCCATAGATCAGGATGATAACAATGAGAGCCTGGTTGCTACGCAACCAGGCGACTCAAAAATTATAGACTTGCCCAGATTGGGGGCATTTGCAGACAAAGTAAATGTTGCTCAAATGACGGAATTTAGTTTTACATAGAGTAGAAAAGATTGTGGGAAAAGGAGAAAATGCTGGTTAACCCTTTACCAGATGACAAAATTTTAGCCTTGTCCAAATTGAAAGCATTTGCGCATGACAATTGCATTGGTGCTCAAATGATGCAATTTTTCCTTGATAGGGTAGAAAACATTGTGGGAAAAAGAGAAAATGCTGGTTACCAGCATTTTCTCCTATTCCCACAATGTTTTCAAAAGGCTTCATTCCCAAGGTTGTTAAAAGGCGGTGTTGTGTGGTAAAGGATTAACAGCATTTTCTCCTTTTCACACAATGTTTTCAAAAGCCTCTTTCCTCAGTATCTTTTAAATGTTAATTGGGCTGTTTGGTAAAGTGTAGGTGATTTTTACTTGAAGATCATACCTTTGTTTTTTCTGTATAATTTTCCCTTCGCTTCTTAAACTGAGTTCATGTCAATATTACACAGCACAAAACATGACTTGTATTCATTCCTCTCTTATTATCACTGATCATTGTTTTTACGATGGTCACATGAGAAAAGAGCCAGTGCCTTTGGAAGAATATTGTGTAAAGTACTGGTAAAAGATAAGCTCCTGAAAATCATAGGAAGGTGCATTGGCTGTTACAATATAACAAATAATGTTGAGAACAGTTTTAAGTGCCATACAAAACAAACAGAAGGTGAGAGATCTCTCTCCAAAGTGAAGTCAAGAGAGGGGGTGGTATATTGTTTGTTTAACTCTTTTACCAAATGACAAAATTTTAGTCTTGTCCAAATTGTAAGCTTTTGCAGACAGCAACATAAATGTGACTCGAAAATTGATATTAAAATTTGAAAGGTTAGAAAACGTAGTGGGAAAAGGAGAAAATGCTGGTTACCAGCATTTTCTCCTTTTCCGACAACGTTTTCAAAAGGCCTCTCCTTCAGGGTTGTTAAAAGTCAGGGTTAAGGTGGAAAAGAATTAACTCTTTTTACAAGCAGGCAAAAAGTTTTGACTTGCCAAAATTAAAAGCATTAATTTTCCTTAGGACAAAATAATCATGGTACAAATGTTGGGATTTATAAGGGTAGAAAACATTGTTGGAAAAGGAGAAAATGCTGGTTACGAGCATTTTGTCCTTTTCCTGCAAGGTTTTCAGAAGCTTTCTTCCTGTAAGTGGTTAACCCTTTACCAGATGACAAAATTTTAGCCTTGTCCAAATTGAAAGCATCTGCAGATGACAATTTCAGTGTGGCTCAAATGGTGCAACTTTTCTTTGATAGGGTAGAAAACATTGTGGGAAAAGGAGAAAAATTTTGCTGGTTACCAGCATTTTCTCCTTTTCCCACAATGTTTTCAAAAGGCTTTTTTCCCAGGGGTGTCAAAAAGCGGCATTGTGCGGTAAAGGGTTAATACATGGAGATTGATGAAGGGTTAAAGCCTGTTTTATGCTACTTTGAAGGATGCCACTTTAACAGCTCTTCACAGAAGTATGTGGATGGACGCTGGCCAGCTGTTGAGATCAGGGGAAAATTTATCCAATTTCAAAGATAATTGAAAAAAAGCCAGCTTGAAAAGTTTTCGCTGATAGATGGAATGTGCACATGATGTTTTATGGCCCAGTTGTGGTCATTTGATATATAAATACAAATGGTTGTTTCCTTTACCCAGTCTGGGGTCCTTGGTAGAAACTCTTTAGCTCAGCAAAATTTTAGACATATCCTTGACAAAGGCATTTGTTGGCGACAAGTCAAATGTGGATCAACTAATGAGATTTCACTTACGGTTGAAAGTTTATTGAAACTGCATCCAAACAAATTAATGTAGCCCCTCTCAGAAGAAACTGGTTGCATGGAGTGGCCCTTGATGGTAAGGTGTACCAACAGTTGCTGTTGTATTCAAATTAAGCCAAGCCCCAATAGTCAGTAATATGTACAGGACTTGTGAACAGGGGGCCATACTTGGTTGGAATCTCAAGGTCAGCCAATTTCCCCCAGAGGATGATAAGTCATTGGGACAGGGTTCATTCCTCTCTCACAGCTGATCATTGTTTTGACTGGTTATGTGGGAAAGCAGCCAGTGGCTTGGGAAGTTTATTGTACAAAGGACTGGTAACAGTAACTGCAGGGAACCATGGATGCACTGGCTGCCGCTATATAATTGACATCATATTGAAAATGTCAATTTAAATGCCAGACAATCAAGCAATCTTATTCTAATTACCATTTTACAAGAGGCATTTTGAAAATATGAATAAAAGACAAGCTGTTGGTGACCACAATGCTTTCTCTCCTTAACTCTTTATCAAACAACAAAATTTTAGACTACTCCAAATTGAAAGCATTTGCAGACGACAAGATGAATGTGACTCAAAAATTGAAATTTGTTTGGAAAGGATAGAAAATATTTTAGGAAAAGTTACAGAAAATGCTAGTTAGGGGCATTTTCTACTTTTCCCATAATGTTTTCAAAAGGCCTCTTTCTCAGGGTTGTTAAAACATGGGATTGTGTGGAAAAAGGGTTAATATTTAGTGAAGAATCAAATTAATAATTTTTTTTTTTTAATCATCAAAAATAAAGATGAAGTAATGTTTAACCCTTTACCACACAATCCAGAGTTTTAACGACCCTGATGTTGAAGCCTTTTGAAAACATTGTGGGAAAAGGAGAAAATGCTGGTAACCAGCATTTTCTCCTTTTCCCACAATGTTTTCTACCCATATCGAAGACAAATCATATCATTTGAGTCACATTGAAATTGTCGTCTGCAAATGCTTTCAATTTGGATGGGTCTAAAATTTTGTCATGTGGTAAAGAGTTAAATTTCCTGCAAAACTGTTGGGAGTCCACAAGAATTATTCCAACGTCCATCAGGTCTTAAATGTTTTGTCATGTTCATCGACAGGAGATGATTTTTAGCGCATGCTGTACGGAAATTGTATCTGTAGGGAAATTGTATGCCATAAACTACTTTGTCAAAGTTAAGGCTTTTTTAACGAATGACTGGCCCAATTTAATATCCTATTTATTGTGCATGTGTTGCAATAAAATCTACCAGCTTTAGAAAAAGCTGTAAGCACATGGTCTTAACATGTTCAAAAACATTGACAGGTCCCATGTTTCTGCTTCAATTGCAGATTATATCGCTTGGCTGGTTCCCTTCTGTTGGAGCCAGCATGGGGCACAGTATTCCTATTGATATTTATGATCTTAAATTTAAAATGGATGGGTACCGATTCACATGAAAGTCATGTGATCAATTGTTGTCACAGATACCTGACTTATAGATTAATCTTTCATTCTGCATATTGACATTTTCTGCAGTTATACACAAGTGGACAATTAACTCTGTACCAAAAGACAAAATTTTCGACAGGTCCTTATTCCAAGCATTTGCAGACGACGAATTTGATGCGGCACAAATTATGAAATTTATCTTTGAAGGGGTAGAAAGCATTATGTGAAAAATGGAGAAAAATGTTGGTTACCCTTTCTCCCTTTTCTCACAATGTTTTCAAAAGTCTTTTCTTTTAGCGTCGGTAAAACTCGGGATGGTGCAGTAAAGGGTTAAAGTGTGGCAATACTTTCAATTGGGGCAAATCTAAAATTGTGTTGTTTAGTGAACATTTAAATGATTAAGAAAATGTCCCTACTCTGAGGATTGAGTATACTCTCTTTGTCAGCCACATTGAGAGAAAACTTCATTCTATCAATAGAAATCCATCAAATAGGGAGAAAATGGTGGCAGAATTTCCTTGGAAACTGTTTTTATCTGTGAAAGAGATCTGTTTTACAAATTGATTGAGTGTTCTTTCTTAGTTCTTATTTTCTTACTTTCACTTCAGCACATGTTGCCATCTTAATGCTCTGGAATTCTGACATCATGTTGAAACCTGTTAGTCTGAACTCCTTGCCAAAAGACAAAATTTTAGACATATCCAAATTGAAAGCATTTGCAGAGGAAAAATCAAATATGGTTCAAATGATGGAATTTGTCTTTGAAAGGACTGAAAACATGGTGGGAATGGAAGAAAATGCTGGTTACCCACAAACTGTTCTTATGAGCCTTCTGTCTTGGGCTTAGTAAAAATTAATATGTTTGGTGAAGGATCCGACTGTATATGCACATTGTTGCATGAAAGCATTGCACGTACAGTGCTTATTCTTTTTACCACAACATTTTTCAAAAGGATTCAGTACTGCAAGACAAAGAAACTTGTCAAGAGATATTTTTAACTATATCAGCCTGAAGATGAAATAATTTTTTTTTGAAGTAAGACAAGTCAGTTATGCCATTATTGGGGGCATCAGCTTTTTGATACTTTGCTTGGGACACTAGTTATATGGTTATTCCAAGCGCAACCTAGTAACTCTGGATCATTCATTAGATGCTATGTTGGAAGGCCTCTGATTTCAATCTACAATTTTTGCTGTCATTAACAAGCATAGTTGTGGTAGCCTTTCGATGCTCAGAGAGTCTTTTAACCCATTCCCAAACAAGCCCTGGTTTTCATGTGTCTGAAGTACAAGTCTTTTGAAAACACTGCGGGAAAAGGAGAAATTGCTCGTAACGAGCAATTTCTCCTTTTCCCCCAGTGTTTTCTACCCTTTTTGAGAACTTTCTGCCATTTTCATCAAATTTAAAATTGTTGTCTGCAAACTCTTTCACTTTGGACCAGTCTAAAATTTATCTTTGGGAAAGGGTTAAGTGAAAGAATACTTGATGTTTTCAAGTCCGCAGAAAAAAAGGAAATATTTTCTGTTTAATGCTTCTGTAGCCAGAATTTCTCACAAAAATCCCAAGCAGTCTATGTTGCAGATCAGACTGCTCATTTTGATTGTATAGATTGTGTATGAAATATAATGTACAGTAATGAGTTTTAGGGCTTTAGCAGTAACAAAACAAAAACAGATTTTTTTTTATATTTTTGTATCTTTCCCATTTGCTAAGCACTATGTTTTCAAGTTGTTTAATGTAGAAGTGAAAGTGTTAATTGACTCCTTGCATAACAATCCTGAGTTTTAATAATGCTGACAAAAGAGGCTTTTGAAAACATTGTTGGAAAAAGAGAAAATGCTGGTAACCAGTATTTTCTTTTTTTCCCAACTATGGTTTGTGACCTTCAAAAGTCAAATCCAGTCATGGAGGCTTATTTACTTTGTTGTCCACAAAATATCTTCCTTCAATATTGACAACACTAAAATTTTGTTGTTTGGTAATGGGTTGGATGGCTCTAGGCCTTGATTCCTTGCAGATAACTGGGACAGACTTTAGTTGTTAGCTCCACTGGCCGAAGGCCAGCGGGCTTATGTCATGGCCTGGTGTCCGTCGTCCGTCCGTCCATCCGTCCGTTCGTCCGTCCGTCCGTGCGTTAACTTTTATTTCAAACATCTTCTTCTCTGAAACTACCCATCCAATTTTCATGAAACTTCACAGAAATGATCCTGCCATGGTCCTCTTCAGAATTTCTTGAAAGAATTTGATTCCTTCAAAAACTCTGGTTGCCATGGCAACAAAACTGAAAAATATTGGAAATCTTTAAAAATCTTCTTGTCTGAAACCATAAGGCATAGGGCTACCAAATTTGGCATGTAGCTTTATGTAGTAGACCTCTATCAAGTTTCTTCAAATTATAGCCCTGGGGTCAAAATTGGCTCTGCCCCAGGGGTCACAAGTTTTACATAGGCTTATATAGAGAAAACTTCAAAAATCTTCTTGTCTGAAACCATAAGGCATAGGGCTACCAAATTTGGCATGTAGCTTTATGTAGTAAACCTCTATCATGTTTCTTGAAATTATAGCCCTGGGGTCAAAATTGGCTCTGCCCCAGGGGTCACAAGTTTTACATAGGCTTATATAGAGAAAACTTTAAAAATCTTCCTGTACCTGTGCCATAAGGCCTAGAGCTACCAAATTTTGCATTTAACTTGATCTAGTTGGGGTCTACCAAAAGTGCCCAAATTATAGTCCTGGGGTCAATTTGGCCTTATGCTGGGGGGGGGGGGTTCACAAGATTTACATAGGCTTACATAGGGAAAACTTTTAAATCTTGGTGTACATAGCCATAAGGCTTAGGCTACCAAATTTTGCATAATTATAGCATTATCTAGTGGACAACTACAAAGAGGGTCCAAGTTACAGCCCTAGGATCAAGTTTGGCCCTGCACCAGGGGTCACAAGTTTTACATGGGTTTATTGAGTGAAAAGTTCAGAAACCGTCTTGTTACTAGCCATAAGGCCAAGAACTCCCAAATTTGGCATGTTATTCTTCTAATACACATATTCCCCATTTAGTCCGACTGTAGCCCTGGGGTCAAAGTTTTATAAGGGCTTATATAGTAAAGACTTCTCTTCATGGTTTATATTTATAAGCCAGTGGAGCGATACAGGGCCATCATGGCCCTCTTGTTTTTTGTTGGTAACTGCTGTGGAAAAAAGAAACTTTTTTCTCTCCGAGTGTGAAGATCCTTCCTGTTTCTCCTCATTGTTGAAGAGTTCTCCACACACAAGCCCAAAAGAAAGGGGAAAAAAACCAGCATTTTCTTAGGTTGCTTAGTTAAGTGCTTTGTATTGATTTGATTGATACTTTTCAAAGCTTTTTTAACTAATTGTTGAATCTTTCATAAACAATGATAAAAATCCATTTCTTATTGCTTAGAAAGTGCATTGGATTTGACCAGAGCAGACTTGAAAATTGCAGGAGTTAACTAAGTGGGCCTTCATACCTGTTCATTTACTGTTTTTGACACTGTTAGTGTTAACTCATTTACTCACTGTACTGCCGATCTCACCTTGAATAGCTGTTGTGGTGTAAGTCCAGCTCAGACTACACAAAAAGTGCCATCTGATCTTGGATCAACATTATGTCTTTTACCTGATGCTAATCTTTGTCCAAAGTCAGCTTCAGATAAGAGAAATGTACTTTTTAACCAAGAGAAAATTTGAATCAGTTTTATTTGGCAGCTGAAGAGTAAAATGACTTATATACATTTCTGAAATAAAGAAAAGGGCATATCTGACATACTGAAAAAAAGTTCTGTTTTTCACAGCAAGCTCTTGGAGGCAGCTTATCGGCATTGTAAATACTTCATGTGTTTTTATTACAGTTATCCTGTCTTACATTTAGATATAAATCTGGTGCGTTCATAAACAATGTACAGAATTCAGGCTGTGTAACTGATAGTGGAGATAGGCTGAAAATAAGCAAACTTATTAGTGGGAAAAAAGTCTGGATAACCCTTCTTTTTCCAAATAGCTCTTTACCTGACAGCAAATTGTTGGACTTGTCCAAATTCAAAGCATTTGCAATCAGCAATTAGATATGGCTCAAAGGATAGGTTTTGTGAGTGAAAGATAGGAAAACATCGTGGGTACCAGCATGTTTTCCTTTTCCCATGATGTTTTCTAAAGCATTCTCTGGCTCAGAGTCGTTAAATCTCAGCAATGTGCTGTAAATGCAAAGACAAATGGATGCATAAAATCTCAAATTTGGGGCAATACATACCAAGAAAACCTCAACAAAGATAATTGGACAATCTAAGTGCTATGATCAAACTTCAGAAACTTGAGGTCTCTCTTGATCAACACAGTTAAATTAACCCATCAAATACCAAAATTAATGGTTCTGAATTTTATGGACCATGAGGGTGAGGGCTTTTGAAAACATTGTAGGAAAAGGAGAAAATGCTGGTAGCAATGTTTTCTAGCCTTTCAAAGAAAAATCTTATTATCTGAGCCACATTTAATCTTTAGCGGTATACTTAAGATTTCCAGACAAGTTTTGGTGTTACAGTAACTTAACCCTTTACCAAACAATCCCGGGTTTTAACGACCCTGAAAAAGAAGCCTTTTGAAAACATTGTAGGAAAAGGAGAAAATGCAGGTCACCAGCATTTTCTACTTTTCCCACAATGTTTTTTACCATCCACAAAGCAAATTTTAGTTCTTGAGTCACATTTATTTTGTAATCTGCAAATGCTTTCAATTTGGATGAGTCTAAAATTTTGTCATGTGGTAAAGAGTTAAGGTGTGATGGAAAAAGAATATTTAGAAATTATTTTGAACGTCTGTATAATTGCTCAAAGGTTTTTATAATTATTACTGTATGATCTTAACTAGGGTTAAAGATACATGTACTTCTGAACTCGTTTTCAGTCAGTTTTTAACCCATTTCATCTTTACTTTTTTCATTTTTATTTTATCAAACTATTATCATTCTTGTATCTTCATGCCAAATGTTACCTCTGACTGTCGCAAGGTTGCATAGAATATGACGGATAGAAAATCCATTTCATTTTCCTTGGGCCATCAAAGAAATCAATGTTCTGATGTTTCTGGTTTTATATGGAAGATTTCCATAATAATTATGATTAAATTCTGAAGAATTCTACAGTCTATCAAAAGTTAAATTTTGCTGTGTTTTTTTTTTCTCTCTTGCTGCAATAACTGCAGAATATTTTGACTCACTGGATGTTGGGTTTCGAACAACCAGAACATACCTGTAGAACATTAGCAGTTTGTAGTGACCCATAACATATATACATAGACATGTAGGTATTTCTATACAGATTGCAGAAACTTAGAAGAAGAACAGATGCCTTTTCTTGGGTCTTGTAATCTGCTGATTTAATAAACTTAGGTCTCTGATTTATTGATAAACTGTTCCATGGGAGGCCAGAAGAAAACAGACTAAAAACTAAACAATCCACAGTTTAATAGCTTTGTGAAGAGTTTTCCAGTGAATCTAAGTGGCCTCTGTAACTATGTTCTGCTGTAAAATTGTGTGGAAGAGAATTGCATTGAAATGTTGTTGTTGTTTCTTTTGACCCTTTACCAAACAATCCCGTGTTTTAACGACCCCGAAGGAGAAAGCTTTTGAAAACATTGAGAGAAAAGAAGAAAATGCTGGTAATCAGCACTTTTTTCTTTTCCCTCAATGTTTTCTAACCTATCTAAAATTTCAGGTTCATTTGTATCTTATACAGATTTATCGTCTGCTGATGCTTTCAATTTGGAAGAGTCTAGAATTTGTCGTTTGGTAAAGAGTTAAAGTAACTAAATGCTATCTTAACTCATAACCGGAAGGCAGAATTTCAGAATCAGCCACAGTTAAAGTATTTGCTGTTGACAAATGATGTTTCACTCAAGTGATGGAATTGTCTTTGAGAGGGTAAAAGCACTATGGGAAATGGAGAAAATACTGGTAACCAGTATTTTCTCCTTTTCCCACAGTGTTTTAAAAATGCTCTTTTTCCAGGGTCTTTGAAACTTAGGAATCTATGGTAAAAGGTTGAAATAATCTGGTATGTAAGTTTGAAACTATTGCAGTGTTAACTCATATACAAGCACTTAACAGTTCTTTACCACACGACAATATTTTAGACTGGTCCAAATTGAAAGCATTTGCAGAAGCCTAAATAAATTTGTCTCAAAAATAGAAATTTGATTTGGGAAGGGTAGAAAACAGTGTGGGAAAAGGAGAAAATGCTGTTTACCAGCATTTTCTCCTTTTGCTACAAAGTTTTCAAAAGATATCATTCTCAGGGTCAGGACATCTCAGGATTGTGTGTTAAAGGGTTAAGCTGCTACTAAATTAAACTAAAGATTTCCAGCCAATAGCTATAAACCAATGATTTAGAATTTTGCTCTTTTGTTTCAGAATGTGGTCTCTATATTTAACTCTTTATCAAACAATCCCGACTTTTAACGACCCCTAAGGAAAGAAACCTTTTGAAAACATTGTGGGAAAAGGAGAAAATGATGGTAACCAGCATTTTCTCCTTTTCCCACAATGTTTTCTACCCTTTTCAACACAAATTTCAATTTCTGAATTGCATTTAATTTGTCATCTGCAAATGCTTTCAATTTGGACTGGTCCAAAATTTTGTCATGCGGTAAAGAGTTAATGTATGAGATAATGACTTTATTGCCACTGTCATTTATATAAATGCTCAAACATACAAAAAAAAATAATCTGGTGATTCTAACAGACTTGATGGGGTTATGATAATACTTTTTAGGATTCGGTTTATTTGAACAGCTGCCCGAGTCCACTGAAGGAAAGTCAAACAGTCCTACGTACAAGCCCAAATCTGACCTCAGATTAGAGGCATCAGTAAATGGGAAATTAATGTAGCAACTGTGTGTAGTCTCAGGCCAATATCAAACAGAGCTTTGTAGTTTATGGCCATGTTGATAAATATCATATTGATAAATAATAGAATATTTTAACCCTTAAGCGGGTAAGCATGACTCGCTGACCTTTTGCGGACAGTCTGATCTTTGATCTAAACTGTCCAATACAGTGTTTTCTTTCCAGTGAATTCAAAGATGAAATTGCAATATTTGGTTTTGTACTATTGCGTGGAAAATTTTGATTCATTTATTTAGCAGTTTAACCCTTTCCCAAATGACAAATTTTGGACTGGTCCAAATTGAAAGATTTTGCAGACAACACTTTTAAATTTGATGAAAATGGCAGAAAGTTCTCCAAAAGGGTAAAAAACACTGTGGAAAAAGGAGAAATTGCTTTTTATGAGCAATTTCTCCTTTTCCCATTGTGTTTTCACAAGACTTGTACTGCAGACACGTGAAAAACAGGGCTTGTTTGGGAAAAGGTTAAGGGATAACCCTGAAAGTGGCTTTTATACAATTATAAATGCCTTAATTTGGGGAAGTTCTGCTTTTCTGGGACATTTCTGATGAGAGCGGACTTGAAACTGCAATTTTTGGAGTCTTATTCTAGAAAATGGGGGGGGGGGTATTTGGTACTCTTAGATAAATAATTTAGAGTTAATTCTTTAACTCTTTAGCAAACGACAAAATTTAGAACTGGTCCAAATTGAAAGCATTTGCAGACAACAAAATAAATGTGACCTAAAAATTGAAATAGGCTTTTGTAAGGGTAGAAAACATTGTGGGAAAAGGAAAAAATGCTGGTTACCAGCATTTTCTCCATTTCCCACAATGTTTTCAAAAGGCTTCTTTCTCAGGGTCGTTAAAAGTTGGGATTGTGTGATAAAGGGTTAAGGAACAACAAAATTTTGAACTTGTGCAAATCCAAGGCATTTCAGACGAGAACTTAAATGTGGCTCAAATTGTGTGATTTTCCTTTGAATGAAAACATAATATGGGTATAGGAGAAAATTTTGATTACCAGCATTTTCTCCTTTCCCGACAATGTTTGCCAAAGGATTCTTTCTCAGAGTCATTAAAACTTGGAGATTGTTTGTTAAAGGGTTGAAGTTGATGGGGAGTTCAGGTGTGACTGGTACACTGCAGTCATTTTTATGTGCATTCCTCTCACCAGATTTCATAATAAAATGTTATAAATAATAAATACCACTGGTCAAGGGTCAACTGGACATTATCAAGCCATATTCACTCACAGTCCTGTCTTTTATCTTGATTAACCCTTTACCACACAATCCAGAATATCAATGACCCTGAAAAAAAAAAGCCTTTGAAAACGTTGCAAAAGGAGAAAAATTGCTGGTTACCAGCATTTTCTTCTTTTTCCACAATGTTTTCTGTCCTCTCAAAAACAAATTTCAGTTCTTGAGTAACATTTAGTTTGTCATCTGCAAATACTTTCAATTTGGACAAGTTTAAAAATTTTTCATTTGCTAAAGAGATAAAAAATTTCATTAAATGGATTATCATGGAGGTAAAAGAGTTCTAATCTTTTATTGTAGGCTGAATATTTGTTTAATTCTGTCACATAGAACTTAAAATTGTATGTCGGCCTAAGTTTAATTCCTATACAAGGATTGGAAAACCACCATTTTGTATGAAGGAAAAGTGTTAATGGTAGTTTGTGGTCAGCCTCCTGGTCAGAATTTTACTAGTTTTGGACAAGTATGTTCAACTCTTTGTGACTCTAGCCGCAAGGGTATTGTCATGTTTTGTTCATCATCAAAATTGAAATCTCTGTTTATGGCTCTTTTCAAACTCTACCATGTGGTACTTAGCCTGAAGAGTGCTAAATAAAATATTTATCCCTTTACCACACAATCCCAAGTTTTAGCGACACCTGAGGAGGAAGCCTTTTGAAAACATTGTGGAAAAAATAGAAAATGCTGGTCACCAGCATTTTCACCTTTTTAGGTGACGGGACGTATTATGGGATCACCCGTGGCGGGCGGGAGGGGTCCAGTTCTTTGTCCGGAGCATATCTCCAAAACTATACTACCTACGGTTATGAAATTTCATGCGTGGATAGATCTCATCAAGGGGGAGTGCAGTGCACAGGAATCATAACTCTTGCTTCCTTAATTTTTGAGTTATTGCCCTTTCTTGTTTTTCATACTTGAATTTTGTCCGGTGAATATCTCCAATACTATACTACCTAGGGTTATGAAATTTCATGAGTGGATAGATCTCATCAAGGGGGAGTGCAGTGCACAGGAATCATAACTCTTGCTTCCTTAATTTTTGACTTATTGCCCTTTGTTGTTTTTCATACTTGAATTTTGTCTGGAGCATATCTCCAAAACTATACTACCTACGGTTATGAAATTTCATGCATGGATAGATCTCATCAAGGGGGAGTGCAGTGCACAGGAATCATAACTCTTGCTTCCTTAATTTTTGAGTTATTGCCCTTTCTTGTTTTTCATACTTGAATTTTGTCCGGTGAATATCTCCAATACTATACTACCTAGGGTTATGAAATTTCATGAGTGGATAGATCTCATCAAGGGGCAGTGCAGTGCACAGGAATCATAACTCTTGCTTCCTTAATTTTTGACTTATTGCCCTTTGTTGTTTTTCATACTTGAATTTTGTCCGGAGCATATCTCCAAAACTATACTACCTACGGTTATGAAATTTCATGCATGGATAGATCTCATCAAGGGGGAGTGCAGTGCACAGGATTCATAACTCTTGCTTCCTTAATTTTTGAGTTATTGCCCTTTGTTGTTTTTCATACTTGAATTTTGTCCGGTGAATATCTCCAATACTATACTACCTACGGTTATGAAATTTCATGTCTGCATACATCTCATTAAGGGGGAGTGCAGTGCACAGGAATCATAACTCTTGCTTCCTCAATTTTTCAGTTATTGCCCTTTCTTCTTTTTCATACTTGCATTTTCTCCGGTGAATATCTCCAAAACTATACTACCTAGGGTTATGAAATTTCATGCCTGCATACATCTCATTAAGGGGGAGTGCAGTGCACAGGAATCATAACTTCCTTCCTTAATTTTTGACTTATTTTCATACTTGAATTTTGTCTCGAGCATATCTCCAAAACTATACTACCTATGGCTATGAAATTTCATGCGTAGATAGATCTCATCAACTGGGAGTGCAGTGCACATGAACCATAACTCTTGCTTAATTTTTGACTTATTGCTCTTTCTTTATTTTGAAACTTTAATTTTGTCCAGTGCATATCTTCAGAACTATACTAGCTAAGGATATGAAATTTCATGCGTGGATACATTCCATCAACGGGAAGTGCTGTGCATATAAATTTCAACTCTTGCTTGCTTAATTTTTCAGTTATTGCCCTTTCTTGTTTTTTTTTCGAACTTGAATTTTGTATGATGCATATCTCTCAAACTATACTACCTCGGGTTATGAAATTTTAGGGCTGGATACATCTCATCAAGGGGTAGTGCAGTGCACATGAAATATAAATTGCTTATTTTTTATGCACCAGCATTTTCTCCTTTTCCCACAATGTTTTCTACCCTTTCCAAACCAAATTTCAATTTTTGAGTTACATTTAGTTTGTCAACTGCAAATGATTTCAATTTGGACTAGTCCAAACTTTTGCTGTGTGGTAAAGAGTTAATAGTAATACAATAATAAACAAGAGTTCCGTCAACACAAATACACTGCCATTATCTTCAATCAACAGTAAAAAAAATATTCTGCACTATTATTTTTCTATACCTCCCCTTTATCATTATTATGCCCCAACTTTACAACTTGGGGTAAGACGGGCGTATCTTGCGACAATTTGCCGCTCTTGTCCCCCAATGTTTTACACCTAATTTGGCATGTGGCTTCATCTAATGGGCCTCTACCAATTGTCTTCAAATTATAGCCCTGGGGTCAAATTTGGCCCCGTCCTGGCAGTCACAATTTTTGCATGGGCTTACATGGTGAAAACCTCAAAAATCTTGCTGCTCCTTACCATAAGACCTAAGGGCTAACAAATTTTACATCTGTATTTGTCCAGTAGACCTCCACCAAGATGGTCCAAATTATTGCCCTGGGATCTAAATTGGCTCCACCTCACAATCACAAGTTTTACATTGGCTTATATAGAGAAAACTTTCAAGATCTTCTTTTTCCTCATCTTGAGATAGAGCTGTAATATTTTGTGAGTTTAATCATCTAACAGGTGTCTTCCAAAGTTGTACAAGTTAACCCTTTCCCAAATGATGAATTTTAGACTGGTCCAAATTGAAAGAGTTTGCAGATGACAATCTTAAATTTGATGAAAATGACAGAAAGTTCTCCAAAAGGGTAGAAAACACTGTGGGAAAAGGAGAAATTGCTCATTATGAGCAATTTCTCCTTTTCCCACAGTGTTTTCAAAAGACTTGTACTGCAGACACGTGAAAACCAGGGCTTGTTTGGGAAAGGGTTAAAGCCCTGGTGTCAAAATTGGCCCCAACCCATGGGTCATAGATTCAACATCTGGCCTAGAATTCTTATGTTTGGTTTGTACTTAATAGCCATTGGAGCGATACAGGGCCATGATGGCCCTCTTGTATTATTTGGTAAAGACGACTTGATCTTCAAATGTTATTTATTTTTACATCTGTTTTTAGAGGCTTATCTCCAAAGAACATTGAACATTGAATGAACAAAATGAACATTTTCATCCAATAAAAAGTCTGAAAATTTCTAGATCTATATCAGTTCCAACAGCATATTTAAAAAAAAAAAACATTGTACAATTTAGAACCAAGATCAGTTTGCATGTTTCTGTGATCTTCACTGCCTGCAACTGCGCATGAGTTTGTCCTCAGTTTCTGAAGATGGCCAACGATTAAGGAAATATGACAACACGCTTTTTTGGGGGAGGGGGTGGGAGGCGGGGGGCTTCAAGGGTCTCTTTCAGGTATAGATTTTCAGGCTCATACAAAGTGGGTGGGTTAACCATTATACCATTATATTTATACAAAATTTTATAATGAACTGTTTAAACTGGCCAATGCTATTTTTGTAGTGTCCTTTTCAAGACAGGACTGTTATTTTGTGATGAAAAATGAGGTTGACACGCATTGTACTACTGAGGCTCGGCCAACTTGATCAACTTTAACGCTTTATCAAATGGTCTCATGTTTTCATGATTTTGAGTAAGCAGGCTTCTGAAAGCATTGTGGAAAAAGAAAAAAATGCTGGTAACCCCAGCTTTTTTTCCTTTGTCGACAATGTTTTCTACTCTTATAAAGACAAAATCCATTATTTTAGGCACATTTATTTGCAATCTGCAAATGGTTTCAATTTGGATGAGTGTACCAGCAATAACTGGTCATCTGGTAAAGAGTTTACTACTTAAACCCTACAACAGTTAGAGGTGCCTAAATTCAGGAATAATATAAATTTACTGTTTTGTTTTATTATATAACAAGCTTTTTTTTCTCAAAACAGGTTTTAAAACTTAAGTACAAAGCATAAAGATAGAGTTTGCTTGCATGGAACATAACACTGGGATCATAGTATTTTAAATAGTTTTTAATTTCATCAAATTAGATTGTAGAAATATGAATGCTTGTATGGACATTCAGATTCATCTTTGTGAGGATAGAAAACAATGTGGTAAAAAGGAGGAAATGCTGGTAACCAACATTTTCTCCTTTTCCAACAATGTTTTTAAAGCTCTGTTCTTCATGGTCATCGGAACACAGGATTATTTGCTGTTTGGCTAAGCGTAAAAATCAACTAATTCATACCTCATCCATCATGTGTGTTATCCTTGTTTGCTTTTCAGACAATATAAATGTAGCTTTGTTATCCATCAACTGTTTAAGTGAGTTTAAATGAGTTGATGAATGGTAATTCACATTCTAACAGGGCTTAATTAGAATGATAGAGGGGATTCAATAATGAGTTTTGTGGTGTCAGCCCGTAAATTTGCCAACCATTTTACAACCAACATCCCCTTTTTACCAACCCCTATCCGACCTGCCCTTTTACCCGTAGGCTGTGTATAAGTGCGACTCATCCATTCTTTGTCTAACTATAGATTTAGAAAGTAACACAACTTCTGATTGGCTAAACCAAATGCTTTAGCCAATCAGAAGTTGTGTTACTTCCAAATTTAGAAAATCTGGAGAATCAGACTGAGAGCATTCTTAAGAATGATTGGTGAATAGGTTACTAGCCACAGATCCTTTTTCCCCCGACCACCATGATTCTGTCTTTTGATAAGTATATGTATTATAACTCTGTACTACACAATCCCAAGTTCCAAGGACCCTGAGGAAATAGCCTTTTGAAACCCTGCAGGAAAAGGAGAAAAGCTGGTAACCTGAGCATTTTCTCCTTTTCCCACAAAGTTTTAATCCCATGAAAGACAGAAGTCATAATTTGAGTTAGATTTAATATGTCATCTGCAAATGCTTTCAGTATGGTCTAGACCAGAATTTTAATGTTTTGTAAAGAGTTAATCATTTTCATGACAATTTTGTTAGGATCATAGAAAAATGGGACTGTTTTGTGAAGAGTAAATTTTTTTTCAACAATTCATATTACAGGTAACCCGTTACCAAATGACAAAGTTTTGATCTGGTCCAAATTGAAAGCAATTGCAGTGGACAAGTTATATGTGTCACAAATGATGGGTTTTGTATCAGTAAAAGTAAAAAAACTCGGTGGAAGAAGGAGAAAATGCTGGATGCCAGCAGTTTACTCCTTTTTCCCACAAGGTTTTCCAAAGCCTTTTTCACTGGGGTCATTAAAACTCGGGATTTTGTAGTAAAGAGTTAACCCTTTCCCAAACAAGCCCTGGTTCTCACATGTCTGCAGTACAAGTCTTTTGAAAACACTGGGGGAAAAGGAGAAATTGCTCGTAAAGAGCAATTTCTCCTTTTCCCACAATGTTTTCTACCCTTTTTGATAACTTTCTGCCATTTTCATCAAATTTGAAACTGTTGTCTGCAAACTCTTTCAATTTGGACCAGTCCAAAATTTGTTGTTTGGGAAAGGGTTAAAAGAATATTTTTGACTGCTGATGTTAAGTTTAATTTATCTATTTATTTGACGGTAAGTGAGTGATGTTTTGGCGATAAGAAAGCTTTCAGCGTACATCAGATATATTTTTGCCACCGGGACAATCGCTAACAATCTATAAGATCACATTTTTTGCTGTAAAATGAAACACTTACCCTGTTGAAAAGTTTTATTTTAAGTGAAGTTAACTATCATTAGCTTGAAACAGAATGAATACCTTACTGAACTGTTTACCATTTATGAGAAATTATGGACTTTCCCATATTTACAGTATAATCTGTGCACATTAACTGTTTGACAGTAAATTTTTTTACTTGTCCATATTGAAAGCATAATGCAGACCACAAATCAAATGTGGTTCAAATGATTAGATTTGTCTCTAGAAGTGTAGAAAACATTGTAGGAAAAGGAGAAAATGCTGGTTACCAGCATTACCTCCTTTTTCAGTGTTTTCAAAGGCTTTTTCTTCAGGGCTGTTAAAACTCTGGATTGTATGATAAAGAGGTAAATGGGTGATGGGATATGTCTCTAGAAGTGTAGAAAATATTGTGGGAAAAGAAGAAGATGCTAGCTATCAGCATTTTCTCCTTTTCCCACAGTGTGTTTTCCTTGTTATTCTCAAGGGTGCTGTTTGGAAACAGATAACTTTGTTTTGTAGCAGCCTACCTTGGAAAAGATTTAATCCCTGTACCAAACAATGACCCTGAAGAAGAGCATTTTCTCTTTTTGCCACAATATTTTCTACCATGTCAGTGACATATTCCATCACTCGAGCCACATTTGTCTCCTACAAAGGCTTTCAGTTGGGACAAGTCTGAAAGTTTCTTGTTTACCCTTTACCACATAATATCGACTTTTAATGACCCTAAGGGAGAAGCCTTTTGAAAACAATGTGGGAAAAGAAGAAAATGCTAGTAACCAGCATTTTCTTCTTTTCCCATAATGTTTTCTACCCTTTCATAGACAATTTTCTCCATTTGAAACACATTGAAATTGTCGTCTGCAAATGCTTTCAATTTGGACCAGTCTAGCATTTTGTCATTTGGTAAAGAATTAAAGAGTGAAACAGAGTCAAAACAATGGATAAAGTGTTCAGGCTGAAAAGAATGGCTCACTTTTCCTGGTCTTTTCTTTTAACTCTTTACCAAACGACAAAATTTTAGACTGGTCCAAATTGAAAGGATTTGCAGACAACAAGTTAAACCGAGCTCAAATGATGATTTCTGTTTCGGATAGGATAGAAAACATTGTGGGAAAAGGAGAAAATGCTGGTTACCAGCATTTTCTCCTTTTCCCACAATGTTTTCAAAAGGCTTCTTTCATAGGGTCGTTAAAACATGAGATTGTGTGGAAAAAGGTTAAGGAAGGATGGATTGGGGACTGGGATAATGAAAGTGGAAATACCTGTAACGGCTCTGGGGCAATTCACTAATGTGTATGGGCCTAAGATATTAAGAAATGTGAAAGTTTTTTTTTTCAAACGAGAAATAAATGGCCTCATTATGCCAACTCACATTCTAGAGTCACCATGCTACAACTCATGCATTTGAAGACCTTTTTTGTCAAAATCTCCTTAATAATGGGGCAAAATAGATAAAAATGTGCAATATTTATGGATTATTTCCATATTAAATGTTTTGAGTTTTCTAGACACAAAGTCTTTCTTTCATCTGTATTTACATGCATCTCAAACCATAACATGCAGATTTTCAATAATGTTAACACCTGGACATATTACTCCTCAAAAATGAGATATAAAAATTCAAAGTCATGAAAGTACTGAAAACACTTTGCCTGAGTCGTAAATAAAAGTGGTCTAGTGAAAATTAATAAGGATTTTTCGCAGGCGTTATTTTTTAGACCTATGTAGGGCTGATCCGAGATGAATTGCTTATGCTGATAGAGTAGATCAAGATCAGATTACACTGAGTGCTCTGCTTCTTTGACAGATTTTTGGACAAAAACAGCTTAGAATTTGACAAGTGGCCATTAGGCAGGGATTTCAACTCAAGACCCTGGTGTTAAATTTATTGTCGCTAACTCTTTACCAAATTACAAATTTTAGACTTGTCCGAATTGAAAGCATTGGAACTGACACCATAAGAATTAAATTTGTGGTTCAAATGATAGGATTTGTCTTTGACATGGTAAAGAATGAAAAAATGATGGCAAAAAGAACAAAATCTGGTTACCACTGTTTTTAATTCTATACAAAACAATCCCATGGTTTAACAACCCTGAAGGCTTGAAGAAGAAGGCTTTTGAAAATGGTAATCAGCATTTTATGCTTTTCTCGAGATGCTTTCTGCCCTTGCAAAGGAAAAGTTTATCAGTTGAGCCACATTTTGATTGCTGTCTGTGAAAGCTTACAATTTGGACAAGCCTAAAATTTTGTGGTTTGGTAAAGAGTTAAAAGTCTAAATTTTCAAGTTCATAAAATCATGGATTTGTTTGGTAATGGATTATGACTGAGTTACTTTGGATTTAGTATAACTCTTTACCACACAACAAAATTTTAGCCTTGACCAAATTGAAAGCATACACAAACCACAAATTAAATGTTGCTAAAGTGATGATTTCTATAGGGTAGAAAACATTGTGGGAAAAGAAGAAAATGCTGGTAACCAGCATTTTCTTCTTTTCCCACAATGTTTTCAAAAGCCTTCTCTTTTAGGATCATTAAAAAATGGGTTGTGTGGTAAATGGTTCAAGAACAAAATTTCTTTGCAAAAGTTGTGGGAGGTTCATTCTGTTGGACATTGACATAGCCAGAATGCAGTTATGAGTGACTGCCTTGTTTTCTATGAATAAATGAATATTTTCTGTGACAGTAAATACTGGAAATGAGCAGAGTTTTGCTATATAACCCATTACTTTCGTGGAGCGACAGTAACCCATACCAACAACTACAGAATTCAATATTATGTGACCCAAAAGAAACATATTGCATTGAAAGGAAAAATTCTTTTATATAAATTCATGTACAGAAAATTACAGAAAAGGAGCAAATGATTGTGATAAGCATTTGCTTGTTTTTCTCACAATGTTTTAAAAAAAAAATCTATCTACTCTAAGATGGTGAAGAGATGTTTTTTTGTCATAATGGAATAATAGAATTGAAGTCTGTATTCTGTCTGTCAAAAAGTGAATAATATTGCATCTGTCAAATAAAATTTATTTAAAAAAAAGTGACATGTAGAACATAGTGTATTTTTCATGTGTAAATTGTCTTATATCTTTATCACTTGACAAAAATGTAGACTCCTCCAAAATGAAAGCATTTGCAGACAACAACTTGGATGTGGCTCAAATGATAGAGTTTGCGTTGTCTTTGATAGGGTAGAAAACATTGTGGGAATAGGAAAAAATGCTGGTAACTAGCATTTTCTCCTTTCCCCACAATGTTTTCGAAAGGCTTTTTTCTGAGGGTTGTTAAAACTGAGGATTGTGTGATAAAGGGTTATTCTGAAACCACCAGTTCTTTATGAAAGCCAGTGTTGTGAATACTAAGGGTAGGTCACTGACGGAAAGAAAAAAAAATTGTAATGATATGAATTTTTTTTTTTTTGGAAAAAAAGAAATAATTATTGCTTACAAGCAAGATTAACTCCTTTTCATCTAATGTTTTTAAATGCTATCTAATGTCAGATAAATGTGCCATGAGTTTCTACTGCAAATAGAAGCTACATTATATGCAATCTGATCTAGATCTATTCTATCTGCAAAAGTCCATGTTTTTGCCAATGGCTCTGACAAGATGAAAACATTTTGTTCTGTTGTGGGAAATGGGATAAATTTGCCTTTTTTTTTGCCACCCATTTTGTGTTTAGTGATAAAGGTATTTTCTTCCTGAGCAGTTTAAATCAAAAGTTTTGTTTTGGTGAGAAATTGTAAACTGTATACTTAGTTAAAGGTTTCATCTTATTGTTTTCTTTAAGACAGTGTAAACAAAGGAGATAACAGAATGGCCATTGAAATGGGTTGTTTGGGGTGGACTTTTTCCTGTATTGATATACATATATTTGCTCCCAACCAAACGATCCGAGTCTTACCAACCCCTTGGAAGAAGGCTATTGAAATCATTTTGGGAAAAGGAGAAATTGCTGGTTACCAGCATTTTTAGCTCGGCCATTTTCAAAGAAGTCACTGAGTAATTTTCATAGCCCAGGCAGCACCGTCATCATCATGCGAAAACTTTAACATTTTGTGATTCCTGCTATTATTGAAGATATTTGCCTCAGACTGGTTTTTGATATACAACAAGGGCAGGTAACCATCAAAGTATTTTTGACAGAGTTATGCCCCTTTTTCAACTTTGAATTTTCACTGAAAATCAAGCGTCTGCAGCTGAGAGTTTGCACCCACATGCCATCCTCTAATGTTTCCTCTTCCCCCCAATGTTTTCTACCTCTCCATAGGCAAATTTCATTTATTGAGTCATTTAAATTGTTGTCTGCAAATGCTTTGAGTTTGGACAAGTCTAAAATTTTGTCAGTGGTTAACTATTTACTAAAGAATTTCGAGTTTTAACAAAGTTATAGGAAAAGACTTTTGAAAACACTGTGGGTAAAGGAGAAAATGCTGGAAACCTGCATGTTCTCTTTTTCTAGCAATTTTTGCTTCTCTTCCAAAAATAAATTTTAGTAATTGCTTCACATTCATTTTGTTGTCTGCAGTTGCTTTCAATTTGGACAATTTCACCATTTGAGCCACATTTAGATTGTCGTCTGCAAATGCTTTCAATCTGGACAAGTCTACAATTTTGTTTAGTCTTAAAGAGTTAAAAATTCTACTAGAGGTTTTTAGAAATGCAGGATTGGCTGGTAAACAGTTAAAAACTGCAAAACAGCATTAAAATTGTAATGATCTCTTATAGTGTACTCATGTATTTTATGTTTCTTTATTTTTCAGGTAAGTGTATCTTCAAAGAACTTCCAAGAAAGCAGAAAGTTTTTAAAAACTTGTGATAAGTAGAACTTTTTTTTATTACCTTTAACCCTTTACCACACAGTCCCGAGTTTTAACAATGCTGAAGGAGAAGGCCTTTGAAACATTGTGGAAAAAGGAGAAAATTCTGGCAACCAGCATTTTCTCCTTTTCCCATGATGTTTTTTATCTTACCACAGACAAATCTTATCATTTGATCAACATTTGATAATGTTGTCTGTAAATGCTTTCAATTTGGACTAGTCTGAAATTTTGCTGTTTGGTAAGGAGTTAACTCTTTACCACACAAACCCATCTTTGAACATTCCTTAAAGAAAAAAGGTTTTTGAAAACATGTAAAGGAAAAGGAGAAAATGCTGGTAACAATCATTTTCTTCTTTTCCTACCATGTTTTCTACCCTATCATAAACATGTGGCTCAAATAATGAATTTTGTCCCAGAAAGGGTAAGTGGTAAGTACATTGTGGGAAAAGGAGAAAATGCTGGATACCAGCCTTTTCTCCTTTTTCCACAATGTTTTTTAAAGCTGTCTTCTTCAGGACTGTTAATTATAATGCAAGAATGTTCTAGTAAAGTGCTCTAACCCTTTCCCAAGTAATAAAATTTGGACTAGTCCAAATAAAAAAAAAATCTGCAGACAATTTCAAAATTTGTACAAACATAAGTTCTATGGTAGGATAGAAAACACTGTGAGAAAAGAAGAAAATGTTGGTTACAAGCATTTTCTCCCCTTCCCACATTGATTTCCAAAGTTCCTTTCCTTGAAGTCGTTAAAACTCAGGATTGTGTGGTAAAGGGTTAAATCACAGGATTGCATGAAATATTGGCATGAATTACATACTTTAAATATTTTACCTATCATATGTGAATGAAACTTCTGAACTATGCTCTGTGAAAAGGGGGCTTAATTCATCTGCGAAAAGTATCAACCCAGGTCAGCCTGTGTAGTCTGCGCAGGTGGACCTGAGCCAAAACTTTTCGATATTGGTAAATTTTCTGAATGTCCAAGGACCACTCTAGTATTACCTCATGATTACGTCGGTTACTGAAAAAAGTGGCTGTTTTGGATCCATGGTCATGTGACGACTTGCATGGTGTCATGCATCACGGAGATGCTTTATGCCCCCTTTTGCCAGAGCACAGCTTAAATAAAATGGATGCTTTTTTGACTCTGTCAAGATGTTTTGGACCACTCTGTACGAAACGACCAACTTTTAGACTAGTCCAAATTGAATGCATTTTGCAGAAGACAAAATAAATGCAACTATAAAATCAAAATTTGTTTTGGGAAGGCTAGAAAAAATCGTGGGAAAAGGAGAAAATGCTGGTTACCAGCATTTTCTCCTTTTCCCACAATTTTTTCAAAAGGCAAAATCTTTCTCAGGTCACTAAAAGTCGGGATTGTGTAGTAAAGAGTTAACTTAGAGTGACAAAAAATTAGATAGTTTAAATTCAATATTGAGAAAACTCTGTGTGGCTCAGTTGTAAAGTGTGGGACTCTTAACCCTTTACCACACTTTCAACAACCCTGATGTGGAAGCCTTTTGAAAACATTGTGGGAAAAGGAGAAAATGCTGGTAACCAGCATTTTCTCCTTTTCCCACAATGTTTTCTGCCCTATCAAAGACAAATTGCATCATTTGAGTCACACTGAAGTTGTCGTCTGCAAATCCTTTCAATTTGGATTGGTTTGTCATGTGGTAAAGAGTTAACCAGGAGGCTGGACTGATTAAAGTATCACTAGTTGCACTGGGGTTTTCGTAGAATTGTCCTTGGACAAGACATTTTAGGGCCTTTGGGTAGTACTGGTAGAACCCAGGATATACATGAATATGTGAGCAGTCACTATGATACAACTGAAGTAATGTTGAAAGCTCCATGCTTACCAGCATTTTCAACTTTTCCCACAACGTTTTCAAAAGCCTTTTTCCTCAAAGTTAAAACTCGGGATTCTTTGGTAAAAGGATAGGTAACTTTTTATAAGTAACGCTTAACGGTATCTTGCATGATTGTTAATTACCGTGACAACTGGTATAGCTTAAAATAGGGGAAAAAATCAGGAGTGATAACATATCTCTGTTGCATTCATGTATGACTTTCAATCTTGAATATTTAATTGCACTTACATTTCTTGCATGTTTTTATTTGATGGTTTGGATGTTGTTTTCTGTTTTAACCCTTTACTAGACGATAAAATTGTAGCCTCCTCCAAATTGAAAGCATTTGCAGACAACAATTTCAATTTGGCTAAAATGGTGCAATTTTTCTTTGATAGGGTAGAAAACATTGTGGGAAAGGGAGAAAATGCTGGTTACCAGCATTTTCTCCTTTTCCCACAATGTTTTCAAAAGGCTTCTTTCCCAGGGGTGTCAAAAGGCGTCATTGTGTGGTAAAGGGTTAAAGATCAACATTTTCCAAAATTTTGAGAGATAATGAACAATAATCGTTCAGTATTTGAAATTTTTTCAGTTGCATCGCAAGGTTTTTCCTAGATTTCATTGTACCAAACCTTAGCCCTTAACCACATGGCAAAATTTTACACTGGTCCAAAATGAAAACATTTGAAAACAACAAATTAGATTTGACTTCAAGTAGAGAAAACATTGTTGGAAAAAGTTACCATCACTTAATTTCTCCATGTCCCTCAATTATTGTTGAAAGCCTTCGTCCTCACCTTTTAGTTAACCTGAGCATGAAGTGCTCAAGGTGAGCTTTTGTGATAGTGTCCATCATGCGGTCATTAACACTTACAAGGTAACATTTTCAGTCCGGTACTCATGAAACTTGGTCAGAATATTTGTTCTGATAATATATGGGACAGGTTCAAAATCTGGTGATGTTAAGTCAGAAAGTAGTTCACTGTGACAAGTGTTAGAAAAAAATTGTGTGCCTTCTAGAGGCCATATTTTCAGTAGTGAGGCTTATAAAATTTGATCAGAATGTTTGTCGTGATAATATCTTGGAACAAGTTTGAAACTGGTTCAGGTTGGACCAAATAATAGGTCACTTAAACACACATTGTCAGAGGTCTTCAACTTTATCAATTCTTGATGACTTTAGTGAGCAGTTGAGTGCTTTAGAGCCAGTGGCCCACTTGCTTAAAATTCGGGATTGTTAGGTAAAGCCGTATTGATAATCCCCTCTGCACATTTTTGAAATTTGCACTGTTTTCAACAGTCAACTAATACAAGTCAGAACTCTTTACCAAACAACAAAATTTTAGACTAGTCCAAATTGAAAGCAGTTGCAGGCGACAAAATATGTGCAACTGAAAAATTAATTATTTTTTTTCAGAAGGGTAGAAAACATAGTGGGAAAAGGAGAAAATGCTGGTTACCAGCATTTTCTCCTTTTCCCACAATGTTTTCAAAAGGCTTAGTCATTCTCAGGGCCGTTAGAAGTCAAGGTTGTGCGGTAAAGGGTTAAATGGAAGATGCACAAATGTAATTTTGAAGTTAATATTATATTAATTTAAAAGAAAAATGATGATCAGTTCACTGTGACAGACTGCTAAAAATATCAAGCTCAAATATCTGCTGTTAATGCCATCCTGAAATGCGATGAGCAGTGATAATGACAAAACATCGCAAGTTGATGAAATTATCATTGACAGGCCCGAGCCATCTCATTATCTATTGAGAACTGTTTTATGGAAAAGGAATTAGATTTTGGAATCTAATCACTGGATTTTGGGACTATTAACCCTTTACCACACTATCCTGATTTTTAACAGCCCTGAGAAAGAAGCTCTTTGAAAACATTGTGAGAAAAGGAGAAAATGCTGGTAACCAGCATTTTCTCCCTTTCTCACAATGTTTTCTACTGTTTTAATTTTTTAATGCAAATTTCATGTTTTGAGTAACATTTGATTCCTCGTCAGCAAAATGCTTTCAATTTGGACAAGGCTAAAATTTTGTCCTAGTAACTCTTTATAAAACGACAAAATTTTAGACCAGTTCAGATAGACTAATGTGAATCAAAAATTGAAATTTGTTTTTAGAAGAGTAGAAGACATTGTGGGAAAAGGAGAAAATGCTGGTTACCAGCATTTTCTCCCTTCTCAAAAGGCTTCTTCCTCAGAGTTGTTAAAAGTTGGGATTGTGTGGTAAAGAGGTGATTACTGTTGTTTTCAGAGCACAAAGACTTGCCTGACACAATATAAATAGGATCTGAAGGAGGCGGCTTGATGGAGTCTCTGAGGGATCAATTTAGCAAAGAAAGTTTTAGAAAACTTACTGATTTTTTTTTTTTGAGGTTTTGGTTTGCATAACTCTTCATTATTTATGGCAGTAATAGCATTCAGTATGATGTGATGACACAATGGCCCATCAGTGAGCTAGATACCAGCTTTTGGCTGCCACTGGGACTTCAGCTCTTTACCAAAAGACAAAATTTTAGACTTGTCCAAACTGAAAGCATTATAAGACATCAAATGTTTCTCAAATCATGGAATTTGTTGTTCATAGGTAGAAACATTATGGGAAAAGGAGAATACCAGCATTTTTTTCCTTTTACCAAAATGTTTTGAAAAGTTATTTTTTTCCTCTGGGCTGCTAAAAAGTCCGGATTGTGTGGTTAATGGTTAAAAATTGTATCCATTTTCAAATTAAGCCTAATGGTAGGAAAAAAAAATACAGTCAGCTTGGGAGAACAATCAAATGCAGAAAATGGGATTTCAGAACAACATTAGAAACTTTCAGTGAATCCTTAAAAAAGTATTATGAGGGATTAATGTAAACTGCTGTTTGGCAATAAATCCCTGAAATGTATCTTGGATATCACAAAATGAACCATTATGTTTTTATTGTTGTAATAAAAAGGCTCAAGATTGAGAAGATGAGGCTGTGACTTGGGTGAACCAAGTGTGCCTTGTCATATGTCTAGATTGTCACTTTTGGCTTTTCGCTCTTAACCTCACGAAAATGTGTTGAACTGGTCTAAATTGAAAGCTGTTGCAGACGGCAAATTAAAAGATGGGATTTGTTGGTAAAAGGTTACTTGACCTACCTCACGATGTATATACATCAACACTTTTCTTTGGAGAAAAGTGAAAATGATAAATTGTCCTCAAGGGCATATGTTAGGTGACAAGGTTACTTGTTTGATTCTATTGGGTCATCAAAAGGCAATTTCCAGAGGGGGAAACTTGGTTGTTAGCAAGTTGCAACAATTAAAATGACCAATTAAATCAACATTCTATCACCAGCTGAAGTTTGTATAAATGTTGTCCAAGTATATTGAGCTTTATGGCAATTTTTAGCAATAATCATTCATTTTTGATTAACTGCACGCTTTTAAGTATAGAAAGTCCATGGTTCTTTAACAGGTTCAGTACAGTAACTGTTGCAAAATAATTATTGAGTTTGAATTTTAAAAAAAATGGTTATTACATTTGTAGTTGCATGTGTTCATTATTTAAGTGAATGTCCTAAAGGGAATGATACCTTGACCTTTTTTGTTTGGAAAAAAATCTGTAATTTTGTCTTTATTAATTTTGTCAAACAACATTATCTGCCTCATTCTGTGGCAGTGCATAGCCTTCAAGTTAGGCAGAAATGTAATTGAATGGAAAATAATGATTATAAAACAAAAAGTGGATGCAGATATTTTAGAAAATTAGAAAAAGCTTATGCCGTATTTTTTATTTGTAAAAATTTTTTTGTCCAGAGAAAAATAAACCATGAAAATAATCACTTGGAAAGTAAATTTCCACAGTGTTATCAATTTAGTTCTTTTGTCAACAGGTAAATACAATATTATTTTCTTGGCTGAAAATACTGTTAGCTGCACAAATTTATGAAGAGACTTATGTATGAAAGATAAGTAACTGGTTGCTTCATTCAACCTGATCTTAACCCATTACCACATAATCCCAACTTTTAACAAACCTGAGAAAGAAGGCTTTTGAAAACATTGTGGGAAAAGGAGAAAATGCTGGTCACCAGCATTTTCTCCATTTTCCACAATGTTTTCTACCCTTCCGGACACAGATTTCAAATTTTCAGTCACATTTTTTTTGTCGTCTGCAAATCCTTTCAATTTGGGCAAGTCTAAAATTTTGTTATTTGGTTAATTAGTTCTTTTCAGCCTATCTTGATCTGTGCCAACTAGCAAGTCACATAAGCATAATTTTGTTGCCCAAGTTTTGTTTCCTTTTTGAAAAAGGTTTACAAACAATAGTAATGTTTTGTCCAGGTACACCAATAATCAAGCTGAACAGACTTGTGATGGACAATAGCATGGCTTTAAAGGCCCAATAGCACCCAAAAGTAAACAAAGGGGGTGGTCACGTGCATTTAACTCTTTACCACACAATCCCGACTTTGAACGACCCTGGGGAAGAAGCCTTTTGAAAACATTGTGGGAAAAGGAGAAAATGCTGGTAACCAGCATTTTCTCCTTTTCCCACAATGTTTCCTACCCTATCGGAGAAAATTCATATCATTTGAGCCACATTGAAATTGTCGTCTGCAAATCTTTTCAAATTGGACAGGTCTAAAATTGTGTTGTTTGGTAAAGGGTTAAGTGCAAATCATATCATTTGAAAGTATGGAAATTACTGTGAAGACAACAGTCTGTTATTGTACAGATGGTCCATTTAATCTTCAGTACTGGCAGGAACAAAAAAAGATCAAAACTAGGTCAAAAGTTGCCAGGTTGCTCTATTTTTTGTTTACTTTTTACCAGTGCCTTTGAAATCCATTTTCCTGCCAGCGCCTAATACTTTGACCTGGAATAAAAGAATGTCATCTTCACAATAATTTCCATGCATGCAAGTAGGTACAATTTAAATCTAGATGCATCTAACACCCCATTATTTACTTTTGGCTGCTACTGGGACTTTAACTGCTTCACCAGTTCATTACTTTGATTTCCTAGTATCTGAGATTAGCATTACTGTGTCTAAATTGTCCATTTCAGGGACTAAATAACCAGCGTTTTCTATAAATGTTCTCCTAAACCATTATCTTGGGCCATATTTAATTTGGTCTGCAAAATTAATTGCTTTCAATATGAACACTCAGTCTAAAATTCCTTACTGTATACGTGGATTATACACATGTCGAAAAATTTGTGAATAACCGATTACGGATATTTTTGCATACAAGAAAGTTTTGAGTCAAGACACTTATTATTTTTAGGTATATTTGTGGTAAAATAAGCAAACAAGAAAAGTTTGCTAATTGTTCAAACTTGCAAAATCACAAAAGTTTCCAGGTAGCAAAAATTTCCACTTATACAGTATCTGGTCAACCCTTTGCCACACAATCATGGGTTTTTACGACCTTGAGGCAGAGGGCTTTGAAAACATTGTTGGAAAAGGAGAAAATGCTGGTAAAGAGCATTTTCTCTTTCATTATTTCCTACAATGTCTTCTACACTTTCAAACACATTGTCCACCATCTTAGCCTGATTTTATTTGTTGTCTTAATTGCTTTGGATTAAATGGAGAAGTCTAAAATTTTGCTGGTTAGTAAAGAGTTAAATTCCTTTACTACACAATCCTGACTTTTTAATGACCCTGAGGAAGAGGCCTTTTGAAAACATTGTGGGAAAAGGAGAAAATGCTGGTTTCCAGCATTTTCTCCTTTTCCCACAATGTTTTCAAAAGCTTTCTTTCTCAGGGTCTTTAAAAGTCGGGATTGTGTGGTAAAGAGTTAAGAGTTTATAGCCTCACTGATCCATTACTTTGATTTCCCTGTATCGGGAGATTAGCATTCCTGTTTCTAAATTGTCCATTTACAGGACCAAATAAAAAGGAGATTTATGGCAGGCACTAAGGCAGTTTTCATGTTTTCTCTGCGAGATTTGATGGGGGTTTGCAAATAGGGTCAGCTGCTTGATGGAAACAATTTCAAAAATACATGCCCACAGATTGTTGTGTGTAATACATCTGAGCCACACTCTGGTAAAAGGGGGCTTAATGCATCTCTGTGATACATTATACCGATCATGCACACACACAATTGTGGATCCATTAACAGCCACTTTTTTAACCCTTTACCAGACGACAAAATTTTAGCCTTGTCCAAATTGAAAGCATTGGCAGACGACAATTTCATTGTGGCTCAAATGGCACAGTTTTTCTATGATAGGGTAGAAAACATTGTGGGAAAAGGAGAAAATGCTGGTTACCAGCATTTTCTCCTTTTCCCACAATGTTTTCAAAAGGCTTCTTTCCCATGGGCGTCAAAAGGCGGCATTGTGCGGTAAAGGGTTAACAGCCGATTTTATCATGATGTAGACTGGTCCTTTGACATATAGAAAATTTACCGATAGTGAAAAGTTTCGGCCCAGGTCAGCCTGCGCAAACTGCGATGCTTTTCGCTGATACATTATGCCCCCTTTTCACAGAGGATGGTTCATCTACATTGGAAGTTATGTTTTCTATCCTTTCAAAGATATGTTGTATCATTTGAGCCACATTTTGTTTGCTGTCTACAAGGGTTGTTTCAAATTTGTCTGTCGCAAACTTGTTTCAGAGAGTATTAAGAGTTGATATGAAACCATTGTAGTTTAATGAGAAAGAATTTTTATTAACCATTACAGAATCCAGGCTTTTTCCAAGATTTAACCTTTAAAGCGCCTGTTACAATTGAAGCTGCCTTTGTGGTATAGATCAAAAACAGACTGCATAGAACATACAGTCTGATCATTTGTCTATCCTGTTTGGCCATGCTCAAAAGTGCCCGCCTGGGTGGCTCAGTGGTGAGCGTGTCGGACTCATGACCTGGTGGTTGTGAGTTCGATACCCGGTTGAGGCGAACTTTCTTTCCGGCCTATTTTTGCCTCTCACCTCTGCTGAAGCATGTGAGAAAAGTAGTAGGTGGCTTTGGAAAGAAAGTTGTGTTAGTACTGGTGTGAGAAAGCCAGGAAACACATGTGCGTCACCGACCGCCATGATATGACCTTAGCTGTTAAAGTGGCGTTAAACCCCAATACAACCAACCAACCAACCATGCTCAGAAGTAATTCTCGATTGGAGCAACCTTAAAATGGCAATTTATGGGTCTTATTTCTAGACTGGAAATGTTGGTTTTGTTTCACAGTGTAGGGCACTTTAACTCTTAACAAAACGACAAAATTTTAGACTAGTCCAAATTGAAAGCATTTGCAGACCACAAATTAAATGTGACTTAAAAATTGAAATTTATTATGGAATTGGTAGAAAACATTGTGGGAAAAGGAGAAAATGCTGGTTACAAGCATTTTCTCCTTTTCCCACAATATTTTCAAAAGGCTTCCTTTTTAGGGTCGTTAAAAGTCGGGATTGTCTGGTAAAGAGTTAACCCTTAGAGCGCCGAATAAACCTTTCAGACAATTTCATCCTAGAAATACGGCCCAAATAATTCCAATTTCTACAATTTCAGCATAGCAGACAATGTAGATCAAAGATCAAGCTGCAGGTTTTGTACAGACTGATCTTGATTTACACTGGCCGCAAAGGCAATACAGTCATGAAAGGCGCTTTTTAGCATCTAGAGTTTTAACCTTTATCTTGCTAAATAAATAAATGGTAAATGAAACTTTCAAGCTGATAGTAAAAACACAAGCTTTGCTATTGCAAAGGTATTTCTTTGGGAGAGATATCTCCTTATTGGACAATGTAGATCCAAGATCAGACTGCATGTACTGTGCAGTCTGATTTTGATCTACACTGTCAGCATAAGGTATTTGAGTTGCGCTTAGCAACCCAAGAGTTAAGTTTATTGCTCAACATAATAATGTGTAACTGCCATTGCAAAATGTTTTGGGAAAAAAAAGTTTTGACTTTAAGATAAATTTATTTGGGTTTTTAAGCCCACTTGGAGACTTGTGTCCCATAAAATGCAGGGTTTTTATGATTTTATTGCACTTCTCGTTGTGTGAATGGAGCTTTAGGAGACAAGAAATTTACAGCAGTTTCAACACTCCATAATGCCCTATGTTTTAATCTGTCTGAGCATTACCCGATGACAAGATTTTAGGCTTGTCCATATTGTAAGCATTTTCAAATGAAAACTGAAATGTGGTTCAAGTCATGAAATGGAAATATATCTTTGAATGGGTAGAAAAGATTGTTGAAAACAGGAAAAAAAATAGTAGTCACTGATGCTGAATATCCACCCTGTTTATACCCTACCATGTGATAAAATTTTACAGTTAAAGTCTTGTCCAAATTCGTAGCACAACAGACAAAATGTGGTGCAAATGATGAAAATTACTTCTTTGAACAAGTAGAAAACAATGTGGGGAATGGAAAAAATGCTGATTATCAGCATTTTCTCCTTTTTCAATGATGTTTTCAAAAGCTTAAATCTTCCTCAAGGTTCAGTGAAAGCATGAGATTGTAAAGTGCCAAGTGTCTGTCGTTTTAGATTCAGACACAGGAGAGCTGGTAATAGTTCACTAACCATTCTAAAAATGCTTTTAGTTCTAAATTGAAGTACAATTGAAAATATTAATTATTCTTAACTAAACCCTATGTTATGGGTACTCATTAGAATCATCTCATCGAGACTATTCTAATGAGTACCCACAACATAGGGTTTGGAAGAGAAATAATGGATTTTGAATACCATCACTCTTATCTGGAGCTCTGACCTAAGATATCCGATTGGCAGAGATGGAACACCTCGACCAATCAGATGTGTTGTCATGGAACTCAGAATAAGAATTGTATTTAGAATGGTGGGTGAATATCAATTCACACTGCATCATTCTCAGTTCGGTCTCGCGTTTAACTGTGCACCCAACGGTTTATGTTTGAATGTGAACTAAATGAAATACAAATTTTCAAGCAGTAAAAGACAACACCTGTATTGTAGTTTCGAGGATGTTTGATTTTGTAGAAGAGGGAATATATATATTTTGGGCCAAGAAATTAAGAACACTTCAGATTCTCAAGTTTTTTTGCTAAAGTGATATTATGTAACTTGTGGCTTTTTTCTGAGGTGATTTAAAAATTAGACTTGTTATGCTATACTTCATGGCAGATTTATTGGGTACCTCTTGCCAAAAATTATCAACAAAAGCCCTGAAGAAAGATACATCCTTACAGCCATTAGAGACAAAAGGCTGTTTAAACTTGAAAGTGTGTAGAATTGCTCAGAATTTGGTTTGGCTGTGTAAACATACCGGTTGATAAAATTACCAATATATATGAGCCATGCTCTGGAAAAGGGGGCTTAATGCTTCTCCGTTATGCATTATACCAAACAAAAACATCAGTTACTCTAAAAATTTTAACAACAGACTTCTTCATGAGGAAGATGGTCCTCGGACATACAGAAAATTGATCAGTAGCGAAAAGTTTCGGCCCAGGTCAGCCTCTGCAGACTGTGCAGGCTGACCTAGGCCGATACTTTCTGCAGATGCATTAAGTTCCCTTTTCACAGAGCATGGCTCATATGGTAAAAGGGATAATTAAAGAAACTGAAGGGATTTGTCCACATTTAAAATAGGAAATGACAACAGTGATTTCTTTGAAGGCTGCCATAAAATGAAATACATTTTCTATTTATCGTATTAATCTGTGCAACCGTGCAACCATTGGCACGAAGGTACAAGAATGATTATAGTTTCAAAAAATGGAGGTGAAATGGGTAAAAAAAAAAACTGGTCGAAAAGCAGCATAGATGTATCTTTAATGGAGTAATTAACCCTTTACCAAATGACAAAATTTTTAGACTGGACCAAATTGAAAGCATTTGCAGACGGCAAAATAAATGTGATTGAAGAGTTGAAATTTGTTTTGGGAAGGGTAGAAAACATTGTGGGAAGAGGAGAAAATGCTGGTTATCAGCATTTTCTCCTTTTCCCACAATGTTTTCAAAAGGCTTGTTTCTCAGGGTTGTTAAAAGTCGGGATTGTGTGGTAAAGAATTAACTTGTATGAAAAAAGAAATGATGAATATTCCTCTCGAGTCATAATACCCTTTTACACACAGGAATTATTATTTTAAAACAGCTCATGTATACAGCATCACCTGATTTTCAAACTTGTTATATACAATTTTGACTTATATAGTCATATACTTTATTGGTAGCTTTCACAAGCAAGTGCTCAAATGACCTAGAAACAAGTTAATAATTATGAGACACAGAAGTTTTAACTTCTTTTAGCTCTTTACTATACGACAAAATTTTGGGCTGGTCCAAATTTAAAGCATTTGCAGATGACAGATTAAACGTTGCTAAATTGATGATTTCTGTCCTTGATAGGGTAGAAAATATTGTGGGAATAGGAGAAAATGCTGGTTACTAGCATTTTCTCCTTTTCATACATAATTGTCAAAAGCCTTAGATCTCTTCCAGGGTTGTAAATAAAGGCTGATAAATATGAGTAATACAAGTCAAAAGTATCTGATTTTTTTAACACATTCACAATTACTGAAGAATTCCATTGTCTCAGTATTTGTCAAAATGTAACGATAAAAGCAACAGAATGCATTACCACTAGATAAATATGGTAAGTTTGTAGAAACATAATGATGCACAGGAAAGAAAAGTAATCGGAGGCTAATTGCTAAAAGAATTTAAAAAATAACGCAAACTTACATCTTTACCAAACGACAAAATTTCAGACTGAACAAACTTGAAAGCTTTTGCAGACGACAAATTAAATGTAGTTCAAATGATTATTTCTTTCTTTGATAGGGTAGAAAACATTGTGGGAAAAGGAGAAAATGCTGGTTACCAGCATTTTCTTCTTTTCCCACATTGTTTCCAAAAATCACCTTCTTCTTAGGTTGTTAAAACTTGGGATTGTGTGGCAAAGAGTTAAGAGCAAAAACACCTAGAAATCTCTGGCACCACAAACCAAATTGTAATCAACAGTTTACTGCCAAGGTTTCCTTGTCACATGACTCTTTCATTTATCATTGATAAGGTGCTATTTTAAAACTTTAAATGCCATTATGGAACCATTGAGCAGATCTTGTAAAAAGATTTATTTCAATAAAGGAGAAAAAACATTGAACATTTATTTGAATTGAGACCTTGAATGTAAAATGCTTTTAAGATAAATTCCAATTAAAAATCTCTTGACAAGTCTAACAGCCTTGCCTTTGACCTTCACAGTATGTAGGTTTCCATTTTTAGCTTGGCTGTTTTCAAAGAAAACAACAAGGTATTGTCATGGCCCTATTGTTTTGACGGTGATGGTGCATCTGCATCATTGTTGTGCAAAAACTTTGACATTTTAGTATATCTTGTGTTATATGGAAGATATTTACTTTAAACTTGGACAAGTTTTTAACTGTCAAAAAGGGAACCCATACAACAGCCTGGCAGGCAACCATCAAAATATTTTTGCCCCTTTTTTGGCTTAGAATCATCACTGCAAACTAGGCAGTATATAGTTGGTTTTATTTTGACATTCTAACATTCTAAGATGCAACACCTCAAGGGTCGCTCTGTGGCTCTGTGTTTGATGCATTACATTTGTAATCTAAAAGTTTATAGACCAGGGTGCGATGCCCACTAGTGTTAAAACCCAACTCCAGAAGTTCAAAATGATGCATGCACAAACAAGAACATTAAATATAGAAGGGGTGCAGGAACTGAAATTGAATCCATATGAGTAACTGGCCTGTAAATTATTATGACTCACTTAACCCTGTACCAAACGACAAAATTTTAGACTTGTCCAAGTTGAAAGCATTTGCAGAAGACAAAAGCAGTGTTACTGAAAAATTAGAACTTGTTTTGGGAAGGGTAGAAAACATTTTGGGAAAAGGAGGAAATGCTCAGGTTACCAGCATTTTCTCCTTTTCCCAAAATGTTTTCAAAAGGCCTCTTTCTCAGGGTCGGTAAAACTCAGGTTTGTGTGGTAAAGGGTTAAGAAAAAGATAAAGCAAAGGAAACTGGGAATTAAATTTTCACTTTCCCAAAATCTGTTTTCTTCAAAAATAATTAACGGCAGGCTCTCTTTGCCTTAGCATAACACTCTGTTCTGGAAAAAAAAAGATCTTGTACAAGATTTCTGGTGTTTTGTGAGTTATGAAACCTTTATATACGCAGAGTTTTATACCCAATAAAAATTTCAGACAAAATGCTTATCTGAATACAAATCTCTCTCTAGCATAGCATTCACTAACTTGTGAGCACTATAATTGGGCCATACTCTGGCAAAAGGGGGTTTGGTGCTTCTTTGGGATGCATGATTGTGACCTAGCAATTTGTTGCATAATTATGGATCCATAAAATTCATTTGTGTAACAACTGATAGTATAGTGAGGTACACTGGTCCTTTGATAGGCAGAAAATTGACCAATGGTAAAAAGTATGGACCCAGGTCAGCATGTGCTGTCATGCAGTGTCAGGCTGACCTAGGTATGATACTTTCTGCAGATGATTTAAACCCCTTTTACACTTTATCATGGCTCACAATTTTATTTTGAGTTTCATACCAAATAAAAATTTCAGAATAATTATCTAAATACATAGATCTCTCAAGTGTTTAGTAACTTTTTAGGGCTATAATTAGATGAAAGTCGGGCTGCACTGAATATGCAGCCTTATCTTGGATCTACATTGCCTGATATTTAAGAGGAAATTCCGACTTAAGCTTTCCTGGAACTGCAATAACTGACTGAAATCGTACCATTTGTTTAATACTCTTAACTCTTTCAGTGCCATTATTTAATAGAAACTTGCCTTCTTTCGATGGCTGTAAAAACATTCCTTTGAAACTCAAGGTTTTTATCTGTAGGCTTTTCAGAGTACATGGACAATATAGATCAAAGATTGGACTGCATATTCTGTACTGTATAGTCTTGACCTATGCTATCACAAGTCTGAGTTATCGCTTGTGTTTTTTGAAAGCATTAAAGCCAGTTGTATCTCATTTATCAGCTGTAAGTAAATGAAAGCTACAGGTCCCTATTTGGACAGGATATTAGCTTAGAATTGCCTGAGCTAAATGCAGTTCCTGACAGTAATTCTCTCTTGATTTGTAGGTTCATTTTTCTTCATTAGGCCAAATTTGAAGGGACATGTATGGAATAGAAATGAGAATGATCTTTTTTTTGTTGAGGCTGTCTTAGTTTAGAGGTCCTTCAAATTTTACCTTATTCTATACAAGAGAGCAAAATTTTGGACTGGTACAAATTAAAAGCATTTTACAGACGGCAAATTGAAAGTGGTAGGAATGATGGAATTTGTCTATGAAAATGTAGAACACATTGTGGGCAAAGGCATAAATTCTGGTTACCAGTATTTCCTCCTTTTCTCAGATATTTTCAAAAGCTGGTTTTCCTCAGGGTCTTCAAAAGATCAGATGGTTTGGTAGAGGCATAGGGTAATTTCTTTATAAAATTATCTACAGTTAATGAAGTTCCCTTTACCACATGGCATATTTTTAGAACTGCCCATATTCAAGACATTTACAGACGGCCATTCAAATGATGTTATTTGTCTTTGAATAGATATGGAAAACATGGTGTAAAAAGTACAAAATGCTGCTTACTGGCATTTTCTGCTTTTCCCACAAGGTTTTCTAACGCTGACTCCCCTAAAGCATGATCAAAACGAAGGTGTTAACTCCTGATTTAATGACAAAAACATAGGCTCGACCAAATTGAAAGCATCAGCAGACAAATTTTAGATGCAGCTTAAATTACGTGTTTCGTCACTGATAGGGTAGAATAGAAAACATTGCTGGAAAAGGAGAAAATGCTGGTTCCCAGCATTTTCTCCTTTTTCCACAATGTTTTCTACAGTCTTCTCTCTCAAAGCCATTAAAATTTGAGAATGTGTGGTGAAAAGTTAATGAAAAGAGTTCCTTGTTGGGACAAAGTGCTCAGCTGTTGCTAGAAACATAAATGAAAAAGATCCATCTACATTATCAGCGATCTACTTGATTACAAACTGCTGTTTTCAATCAAATTTTCTCCCCATATGCCAGTTGAAAGAGTGAATTATTTCCTAATACCCATCTATGTTTGCACAGAGAATTTACAGAACACAAATCACAATGTACTTTTTTTTTTACTGTTAACGGAGAATTTTTCGAATTTTCTTTGAAACTTGGTTTCTGATGCCTAGATGTTGTCTATGATGCACCTAAGACAACATTTTTTCATTCATTTATTCTGATGCCTTAGTGAAATTGTCTGAACATAATAATGATAATCAAATATAATGACATGGGCAGCACTCTTGGAAAGGAGGGTTTAGTGAATTTTGGAAATGCGTAATACCAAGCAAGGAGTCACAATTGATATGAATCTAATTTTTGTCTAAGAATGGTGAATCATGGGGTAGATTGGTCCTTTGACGTGCCAAAAATTTATCAATGGCAAAAAGTTTCAACCCAGATCATCCGGAGCAGTCTTCTTTCCAAAGCCCAATTGCTTTTGAAACAAACCTTTCTCTAACCAAAATTTGGCCCAGGCAAGAACAATCTTAACTCTAAAAGAGCGCTGAATAAACCAAACTGAGATTTTCAATCTAGAAATTAACTCTTTACCACACAGCAAAATTTTAGACTGGTTCAAAGTAAAAGCAGTTCCAAACAACTTATTAAATGTCCCTCAAATAATTGATTTTTTCTGAAAGGATAGACAACATTGTGGGAAAAGGAGAAAATGCTGGTTACCAGCATTTTCTCCTTTACCCACAATGTTTTCGAAAGCTCTGTTCACCAGGGCTGTTAAAAATCGTGATTGTATGGTAAAGGGTTAAAGACCCAATTTATTGCAGTTTGGAAAGTGCTCTTGTCCAGAATGTCTCGGCAAAGCAGACAGTGTAGATCAAAGATCACACTGCACATCTTTTGTAGTCCGATCTTGATCTACACTGGTTGCAAAGTTGTCAAGGGCTTAAGTTCATGTTTAAGAGTCCTTGAAAATGCAAAACATATAAATTAACATCAAATAACATGTACTCCCAGCAATTTATTAATTCTCAATGACAATTATTAGAGTTTATGGTTCTTAGAGTGTCTTGAAGGAAAGTAATTGTGGCGCCATCAGAAGAATTGCCATAGTGAGTTTTTGACTTATAAATACCTCTTCAACTCTAACCAGCAGACCAATTTAAACTCTTTACGTAACATAATTTTAGATTTGTCAAAATTGAAAGCATTTGCCGACAACAAAATAAATGAGAATCAAACATTGAAATTTGTTTTGGAATGGGTAGAAAACATTGTGGGAAAAGAAATTACTTATATCCTTTTCCCACAATGTTTTAAAAGGCTTTCTTTTTCAGGGTTGTTGAAAGTCGGGAGTGTGTGCTAAACGGTTAAACCATATTGATTACCTCTCTGCCAGATCCAAAATGTTGAACTTGGCCTAACTGTGAAAGCATTTGTAGACTACAAACTGACAGTTGTGAATCAGAAAAAATTAAAATCAGTCTGTGGAAGGGTAGAAAACATTTCCTTTTCCCACAATGTTTTCAAAAGCCTTTTTTTTTCAGGGTCATTAAAACTTGTGATTTTGTAGTAAAGAGTTTATTGCATTTGCAGATGAGCATTTGCTTTAATTCTTTACCAAACGACAAAATTTGAGACAGGTCCAAATTGAAAACAATTGCAGACGACAAAATAAATGTGACTAAAAAATTGAAAGTTGTTTTGGGAAGGGTGGAAAACATTGTGGGAAAAGGAGAAAATGCTGGTTACCAGCATTTTCTCCTTTTCCCGCAATGTTTTCAAAAGGCTTCTTTCTTAGGGTCGTTAAAAGTTGGGATTGTGTGGTAAAGGGTTAAGTGACAGGGAATTATCTGTTTGAAAGGGTTGAAAACATTATGGGACAGTAGGGAAATGCTGGTTACCAATCCTATTTCTGTAATGTTTTGTAAAGATGACTTCTAAAAGGCCGTTGAAATACAAGATTATTTGAGAATGGTTTAGAGAAACTAAGTGAATATTACAGCAGATTACTTTGAAAGAAGGGAAAAAATATTAGCCATGCTCTGGCAAAGTGGGGTATAATGCATCATAGTGATTCATTATCTCATTACCAAATGACAACATTTTGGACATTTCCAAATTGAAAGCATTTGCAGACGACAAAATAAGTGTGACTTGAAAACTGAAATTTGTTTTGGGAAAGGTAGAAAATATTGTGGGAAAAGGAGAAAATGCTGGTTACCAGCATTTTCTCCTTTTCCCACAATGTTTTCAAAAGGCTTCTTCCCCAGCGTCGTTAAAAGTTGGGATTGTGTGGTAAAGGGTTAACCCTTTACCGCACAATGCCGCCTTTTGACGCCCCTGGGAAAGAAGCCTTTTGAAAACATTGTGGGAAAAGGAGAAAATGCTAGTAACCAGCATTTTCTCCTTTTCCCACAATGTTTTCTACCCTATCAAAGAAAAACCAAATCATTTGAGCCGCATTAAAACTGTAGTCTGGAAATGCTTTCAATTTGGGCAGGTCTAAAATTTTGTCGTGTGGTAAAGAGTTAAACAAAGCAAGTCATCACTTAATTATGGATCTATTTTGTCTAACAACCAACTGAATCATGAGATAGACTTATCCAAGGACATGCAGAAAATTTAACTATAGCAAAACGTTTCGCGGACTGCGCAGACTGACCTTGGTCAATACTTTTTGCAGCTGCATTAAACCTCCTTTCACAGAGCATGGCACATTATATTTGAAAGCAGGGAAAATTAATGCAGAGTCATGCAAGAATTTATATCAGGTTAACTTGTGATATTTGTAATTTTGGAAAAAAACAAAAACAAAAATGCAGTGTATCAACATTAATATTCATGAATTGTCAAAAAAGAGTATCAAAAGTTGAGGAAAACAGACTTTATTTCTCAAATGTACTATTTCTCCCACATTCCAAAACATTTTGAATGATTTAAATTTATAATACAGGAGAGTGTGAAAAGAACATTAACCCTTAAAGCATCTCTCATAACTATAGTTGCCTTTGCAGTGAGTGTATATGAAGTCTTGTCATCGAACTACACAAAACCAGCAGTCTGATCTTTGATCTACACTGTCCACTTTGCTAAGATATTCTTGACAAGGGCAACCTGGAAGTTGCAATTATTTAGGTAGTAGGTCTTGACTGAAAAAGTCTGCAGGGTTTATTTGGCACTTTCAGATGCTTTCAAATTGGACAAGTCTTACAGATACATCCTTCCAGCCTGAGAGAAAGAACACTGTTAAACTTGAAAGTGTGGGGTCAAATGGCTCAGAATTAGGCCAGCTGTGTAAACATAGATAAATTACCAAAAACATGGTGTAAGGGAAAAAGAAACCCTGAGGGATTTGTCCTCATTTAAAACTTCAAAAGACAACAGCAATTTCTTTGAAGGCTGCCAAAAAATGAAATGCATTTTCTGCCCATTGTAACCTGTGCAACCTTGCAGCCATCAGGGCAACATTTGGCATGAAGATACAAGAATGATTATAGTTTCATAAAATAAAGATGAAATGGGTTAAAAACTGGCTGAGATTGATTATATATGTATCTTTAAATTGTGTCATTGGAGGCAGTAAATTTCATTGTCCAGAAAGAGTCATGCAGGAAAAGAAAGAAGTATTGGTTTTGATGTATGGAGCAATTTCATTCTTTCAAGAAATGGATTGTTTTTGTTGGAAATGGATAATTGTGTCTCCTAGGATTGGGCCGTTTTTGACAACGGTTTATGTTGCTGTCGATGTCTTGGTCCTGTGGGGTTGTGATGAATGTTCATTGGATGAACATAATGGATATGTGACATGCACATGCTTGTATGACTTGTAACACTCCCAGCACCAAATAAATAAAATAGTGTATTAACCCTTTCCCAAACAAGCCCTGGTTTTCACGTGTCTGCAGTAGAAGTCTTTTGAAAACACTGTAGGAAAAGGAGAAATTGCTCGTAACGAGCAATTTCTCCTTTTCCCACGGTGTTTTCTACCCTTTTTGATAACTTTCTGCCATTTTCATCAAATTTAAAATTGTCGTCTGCAAACTCTTTCAATTTGGACCTGTCCAACATTTGTCGTTTGGGAAAGGGTTAAGGTTTTGAAATGAAAGCTGAATTTTTAGAGCTGCTTTTGGCTATGAATTTTTTAGAGCTGCTTTTGGCTAGAATTTTTCAACGTAGCATACACTCTTGTTACAATATCAAACTGAAGTTTTATGCTGTGAGATCTTAAGCTACACCGGCTGCAATACAATGAGTTGTGAAGGGCATTCTAATAATTAACTTTTGTTTAGCTCACCTTTGAGCACAAAGTGTTCAAGGTGAGCTTTTGTGATCCCGCAGTGTCCGGCATGGGTAGATCGTCGTGCAGTCAAAAACATTTACCTTGTTTGCACTCTAGAGGCCACATTCTCAGCCCAATACTCATGAAACTTGGTCGGAATGTTTGCCCTGATAAATTCTTGGACAAGTTCAAAATTGGGTCGCATTAGGTCAAAAAGTAGGTCACTGGGCCAAATCTTAGAAAAAACATATGTGCATTCTAGAGGCAACATTTTCAACCTGATACTCATGAAGCTTGGTCATGAAGCATTTGCAGACAGAATATTAAACATAGCTGAAATTATGGTAATTGTTGCTGAAAGTGTAGAAACCCTCATGGGAAAAGGAAAAAAATGCTTGTTACCAGTATTTTTTTTCCATTAGCCACAAGATTTTCAAAAGGATTATTTCCACAGGGTTGTCAAAACTCGGGATTTTGTGGTAAAGAGTTAAAGGTGATACCAGCCATTATAAGCACACTGCCGTCATGAGTTATGCATAATTGTAATAAACCTGTCCTGTTTTATGTCCTTTATTATGTCCAAAAGACCCTTCAGATTCTGTTCCATATAGGACAAAAAACACTGTTTAATCGTTTACCCTACAACTCCGAGATTTAACAACCCTAAGGAAGAAGCTTTTTGAAAACATTGTGGGAAAAGGAGGAAACGCTGTTAACCAGCAGTTTCTCCTTTTTCCAAAATGTTTTCTACCCTTTCGAAGGCGAATTTCAATTTTTATGTTACGATTATTTTGTCGTCTGCAAAAGCTTTCAATATGGACGTGTCTAAAATTTTGTCGTTTGGTAAAAAATTAATCTGACAATGACTTGCATATATCTCAGGAGATTGTTGAGATATAATGAGCAGATTTTAATGCATTTATAAGATAACTTAATCCTTTAATACTTAAAAATACGCTGCTTTATCATTGCATTATGAAAGCATATTTTACATCATACCAAATTTTACCACATTATCCTAATGCACAGGTTCCAATATTTTAACCCTTAAAGCGCCGAATAAACCTGTAAGACATTTTCGTCCTAGAAATACGACCCAAATAATTACAGTTTCATGGTTGCTTTTGTCTACAGTGATTCAGCAAAGTGGACAGTGTTGATCAAAGATCAGGCTGCACTTTTTGTGCAGCCTGATCTTGATCTACACTGGCTGAAAACGCAACTATAGTAGTGAAAGGTGCTTTAAGGGTTAAAATATTAAAGATACATATATACTCATTTTCAGCTGGTTTTTTAAGCCAATTTTTATATCAAACTATAATTGCTTTTGTATCTTCATGCCAAATGTTGCTCCTGATAGTTGCAAGGTTGCATATATTACGACTGCTTAAAAATGCATTTCATTTTCTGGAGGCTATCAGTTAGAAATCACTGTTGTGATATTTCCAATTTTAAATCAAAGATTTATGATATGTGCATTTATCCGTTACAACATGTATATTGCATGTATCCCTTACAAAATATGTATTGGTAATTTATCTATGTTTACACAGCTGACCAAATTCTGAACCACTCTTCAGTCTATCAAAGTTTAACAGGGTTTTTCTCTCAGGCTTTAGGGATGTATCTGTAATGTTGGCCATTGCAGTCAGAGGGTCAATCATTTTCCAAACCATGCCACGTTAGCAACCCTGGAAAGGAAGGCTTCTGAAAACTTTGGAAAAGTACATCTTGTCTTTCAAGGAAAAAGTCCTAACATTGTGCTTTAAGCTTTTGCCAGACGACAAAATTTTAACCTTGTCCAAATTGAAAGCATTTGCAGATGACAATTTTAATGTTGCTCAAATGGTGCAATTTTCTCTTGATAGGATAGAAAACATTGTGGGAAAAGGAGAAAAATGTTGGTTACAAACATTTTCTCCTTTTCCCACAGTGTTTTCAAAAGGCCTCCTTCCCAGGGTTGTTAAAAGGTGGCATTGTGCGGTAAAGCATTAATTTGCCGCTTGATAATTATTTATGGTTGAGTCTAAAAATTTGCAGACCACAAAAAAATAAATGTGATTCAAAACAATGGAAATTCATTTGTGGAAGAGAGAAAAAATTGTGAGAAAAGGGGAAAGTGTAGGTTACCAGCATTTTCTCCTTTTCTCACAATGTTTTCAAAAGTTTTCTTTTTTTGGGATGCTTGGTAAATGGTTAATCCATCACCGCACATAATGCTGCCTTTTAGCAACCCTGAGAAAGAAGCCTAATTTGAAAACATTGTGGGAAAAGGAGAAAATGCTGGTTACCAGCATTTTCTTCTTTTCTCACAATGTTTTCTACCCTATCAATGACAGAAATAATCATTTTAGCAACATTTAGTTTGTCGTCCTCAAATGCTTTCAATTTGGTTCAGTCCAAAATTTTGTCGTTTGGTAAAGGATTAATTACTTCAAAATAATGCATGTTGCCAAGAATAGTATCTGTTACAAGTGACCTGTGATGATGCCATAGGTTGTTTATCCCCATGATCTGATCTGATTCTTTTTTTTAAATTAACCCTTAGTGCACAGAATAAACCAGACTTACATATCCTGTTTAGAAATAACAGCAATTTCATTGATTTTGCTTTTTATGTCTCAGCAAAGCAGATATTGTAGATGAAAGATTAGAATGGATATTTTGCTCAGTCTGGTCTTGATCTATGCTGGCTGCAATGGCAACTTCACTTGTGAAAGCCAGTTGAAGGATTAAGTTGATGAACATTGTTTAATTGCTCCTTACTATACAATGTGGCCATATCATGAAAAAGATAGTCTAAAATTGTCTTAACCCTTTACCACACAATCCCGACTTTTAACGACCCTGAGATAGAAGCTTTTTGAAAACATTGTGGGAAAAGGAGAAAATGCTGTTAAGCAGCATTTTCTCCTTTTTCCACAAAATTTTCTACCAGTCCTAAAACGAATTTTATTTTTTCAGTCACATATATTTTGTCGTCTGCAAATGCTATCAATTTGGACAAATCTGTAATTTTGTCATTTGGTAAAGAGTTAATGGTAATGAGTTAATCAGCAGATCTGTCCAAATGCAAAGAGGTAGCAAGATTTTAATTAACTCTTTCATTGCTAACTCCGGAAATTCCACTTTTTCCCCGAGCTCTAAAAATAGATTTCCACTTCTATTGAAAATGACTTTCGCCTATGTAGTTTAAAAACATTAGCGGACAGTGTAGATCAAGATCAGACTGCATGTTCTGTGCAGTGTGATCTTGATCTACACTGTCCGCAAGAGGTAATCAAGTTGTCATTAGTAGTGAAAGAGTGAAGAGGGTAATGCACTGAACATGACAGCAAAAGCCTATAGGCAGTTAATAACTGATACTTTCAGTGTTCTGATTGTTCAGTAAATAATGCTAAAGATGCATGGAATCCCAAGAGGAAGTCTCCAGAGCATTTAGTGTTACATTTGACCCTGCAAAGCCTTCAAAGAATGCTGCAAGCCTAATTGGCAATTAGAAAGAGTTCTTGCAGCTCATCTGTTGAGATGCTCTTGTATCTGTGAAGAGAGTATGGCAATAAAACTATTTAAGAGACGATGATTGTAGAAACTGAACAGCTTACCTTGTTTAGTTGGACCAAAGAAAGAGGAGGGAAGGGGGAAATAGTGAAGAAAATACCTTTTGCATTTTATGGAAAACAAAAAGCCCCATGCTGTTCTTGAAGCTCATTCTGTTGAGATGTTTTTTTGTCTGTGAAGAAGTTTAGTCTAAGGCTCATTGAAACTTGGGGTTGTTTGGTAAAGGGTTAACCCTTTACCACACAGTCCTGACTTTCAACGCCCCTGAGAAAGGAGTCTTTTAGAAACATTATGGGACATTTCCCACGATATTTTTCTACCCTTCCCAAAACAAATTTTAAGTTTTCAGTCTCATTTATTTTGTGGTCTGCAAAATGCTTTTAATTTGGACAAGTCTGAAATTTTGTTGTTTGGCAAATTGTAAGTTAACGCATCACCACACAATCCAGAATTTTAACGACCCCAAAGAAAAAGCCTTTTGAAAACATTGCGGGAAAGGAGAAAATGCTGGTAACCAGCATTTTCTCCTCGTCTCACAATGTTTTGTTACCTTTCAGAAACAAATCCAATCATTAGAGCCACATTAAATTTGTCATCAGCAAATGCTTTCAATTTGCACCAGTCTAAAATATAATTAATCGTTTGGTAAAGAGTTAAGAAAAATCTGTTTCTCGGTAGGATTTGAAACAATAGGTCAACATCTGCTGATTACACAATAGGTAATTATGGTGAAAAATACCAATCCCAGTCAATAATTGGCCATGGCTTTTGAGGAATTAAGTGGCCTGATGATGGAATTTTTTTAAAACAGAAAGTCCAGCCAGGGATAATTTTATGAAACAAGACCTGCCTGCTGGTAAGCCATGCCTAGGATTGGCCATGTTTTTGGCATCGTCTCAGCTTCTTTTCTGACATGTTAACCCTTCACAATATTATACTGTGTTTCTAGGACCCTGACGAAGATGCCCTTTCAAGACATAAGATGGGAAAAGGAGAAAATGCTGGAAAGCAGTATTTTCTCCTTTTCCCACAATGTTTTCTACCATATCAAAGACATATTCTATTATTTAAGCCACTTGTAAATTAACATCTGCAGATGTTTTCAGTTTGGACGATTTTAAGATAATTTGTCCTGTGGTAAAGAGTTCGAAGAAGACCAAGAGATGATACTTGTGCATTTCTGTGCCTGATTTCTCTAGACTAATTTGCTTGCCGTGATGGAGGTCATCAGATTTTTTGTCACCTCATTAGGTACATTATTTCTATGGAATGCCATTATAAAAGCCATTATCTTAAAGAACATTAGATCTCTAAACATATAGCTAAGGGCAAGAGTTGGGTGCTGCAATAGCCAATCATAATTGGTGAGCTCAATGTAGCTGAAAGACTTCTTCCCAACAAGAAATCTTGAAAACAAAGGTGTAATACTCCTTAACCCTTTACCACACAATCCTGGGTTTTCACAATCCAGGAAAAGTAGGCTTTTGAAAACATTGTTGGAAAAGGAGAAAATGCTGGTGACCAGCATTTTCTCCTTTTCCCACAACGTTTTCCTGGCCCTATCAGAGACCTTAAGCGTGCTTGTACTTGAAAGAGTCTAAAATTTGTCCTTGGGAAAGGGTTAACAATCTGGAAAAAAAGCAGAATAAACTACTTTTACATGGTCATGTTAGTTATTTTTGTACAAAGCTAAACTGAAAAAGACTAATTGCAATTGTTCATCATGCTGCATACGGCAAGAATTTATTTGCAAAGAAACATTGTGCAGGATTAATATGACTTTTTCATGATGAATACATTTTGTTTAAGGAATAGTGGGCTCGGCCATGCAGGTAGCTCAGTGGTTAGCATATCTGAATCGTGACCTGATAAATGAGGGTTTGATACCCGGTTGTGGCAAACCTTCTTTCCAGCGATTTTTTTCACCTCTCACCTCTGATGCATATGAGAAAGAAAGTTGTGTCAGTACTGGTGTGAGAAAGCCAGGAAACACATCCATAGGTGCAGTCTGGCTGCTGTGATATGACAAGAGCTATTAAAAAAAGAATTAAATTTGATACAAAAATAGGGGATAATGGTGTTGGCTCGCTCAATGACCCACAGATTTTTGTCATAATTTCATCAATGATTAATTCACAGAACTCATGAAGTCTCAATATATCCGAAAATTTTATGATTCACTGAGGAAGTGTTTATGATCATTATGTCAACAGCCCCTACTGGCAAATAGATGAAGTTACTGGCATTATGATGACCACGCATTCTCTTCAGCCTTTCAGTGCCACCATGTAGGTGAAAACATGGGCTTTTGTGGATAAACAAAAGACAAGATCTGACCGCACAGCATGTGCTGTCTGATCTTGAATCTACACTGTTTGATAGTTTTGTCAAGCCTATGAGATAAAAAACTTCTTTTTTTGGTCGTAGCAAAAATATGTTTTATTCTAAGCTTGAGAGCAGATGGTACTTTTGGTCCTGGAAAGTTCTGGGTTGGTATTCATTAACCATTGTTAAGAACATTCTTAGTCTTGGTCTCCAAGATTTTCTAAATTTGATAGTAACACAACTTCTGCTTGACTAAACCAAATGGTTTAGCCAATCAGAAGTCGTGTTACTTTCAAATTTAGAAAATTCTGGAGAATAATTTTGGACTGTACCAAATTGCAAGCATTTGCACAGTACATATTAAATGTTGTTAAAATGATGATTTCTCTCTTTGGTAGTGTAGAAACCAGCATTTTCTCCTTTTCCCACAATATTTCAAAAGCCATCTCTTTCAGGGTCGTTAAAACTCTGGATTGTGTGGTAAAGGGTGGGAAAGTGAGTCTTACTCAGCTCAGAGTGGCTGCTCATGGTCTTTCGTTTGTAACTTGTGAAAATTGTTTTTTGTTGTCAAAAACATATTTTGGAAAATTTGATAGAGAGAGGCAAACGGAAACCAGAATATGGTCACATTAAAAACACTATAACAAATATAGATAAATTGCAAATATTTCAAAAATTTCTCTGTTTTAATGTTTTTTTTCCCAAAACCATCTGCTACAGATAGAGCATGAGGGGAAGTGTTAATAAGGGCCAGGAAAATATTAAGATAAATCACCAGCCCTTCAGCAGCTGCTCATAGAATCAGAGGGGCCATAAAAATACCGTAGGCAATTAGTTAATCCCCCAGTTGTGCCCTAAAATGCAATATCCTGAAGGAAATTTAGACTGCAATTTTTATGTTACAATTCTAGGATGCTTTTAACTCCTTAGACCCTGTATAAGATTTGAAGCGGATGACTTTCTCGGTGACTTTCTCGGGCTGTAGAAAACAATATCTTGATGATTTTATGACACTGAGGAAGAAGGCTTTTGAAAACATTGTGGAAAAATGAGGAAATGCTGGTTAGTGTTTTTTACCCTTTCAGTGATGGTTCTCATCAGTTGAGTGACATTTAATTAGTTGTCTGCAAATGCTTTCAATTCAGAAAGTTTTAAAATTATGTTGTTTAGTAAAGATTTCATACATGAATACGTGGGAAATTGAGCACTCTGATAAAAGCATAAGTTGCTTCCTTAGGAATAAGTTTTCATATATAACCAGTATTTTTAAATATAGCTTTCTGCAAAATGAACAGAAACCTTTTCAGCGGTGGTTAATAACACAAGAAACTTCCTCATTAAGCCCACTATAATTTCATGCAAGAAACTGTCAGCTATAGACAGTTCCAAACTGAGGCTTTTTAGCCAACTGCTGCAAATAGTGAAATCAGAAAAAAATGTATTTGGTGCTCCTACAGGTTATTTTAGGTCTTCTGAAAATGGAATACAATGTTGCAAATGTGAAAACGGTTCTCTTTCCTGAACTGAACAGTCCCAAGTTCTGTCGTCCCTGAGAAAAAGGGCTTCTCAAAACATTGTGGTAACCAACAGTTTGTCATTTTCCCACAATATCTTTTACCCATTCTTAGACGAATTCAATCAATAGGGCAATATATAAGTTGTCAGGAAAGGCTTTTAATTTCTTAAATTTTGTCATTCTGTAAAGCATGAAGGACAATTTCTTCTTTTTTTTTTCTTTCGGCCTGTGTGCTGTGGATGCCTAGAATTATGGGTATAAGCAGGAAGGGGCTAAGTAGGAGCCCAGCAGAAGGTTTTATGGACTGTGAAAGTGTGCCATTCTCACCTTGGCCTGACACCTTGGTGTCAGTCACTGGATACAAATACTCCTCGGAGAGATTTCTTCGCCTAATTATCATGGATATGGTAGTAAAATCAATAATCATTCAATAATTGTGGCACTATTTTACCATATAAATGATATCTGTTTGGAAGAACTGCATGATCATTGTCAAATCTTAACTATAAATTTTGATTTTGACATTAGAAATAAAATACTCCCATTGTTATAAAAAATTCTGTTTTTGTAAAGAGAAGATAATTATGCAAATCTGAGTTTTTTGAAATGCAAAGGATGCACATCAGTTAACCCTTTACCACATGATCCAGACTTTTAAGGACCCCGAGGGAGAAGACTTTTGAAAATATTGTTTGAAAGGGAGAAAATGCTGGTAACCAAATAGTTTAATTCATCTTTTACTCGAGATGTGTATGTCTTCTAAAATAGACACAAGATGGCTGCCAAACAAGACAAATTTCTGAATTTTTTTCAAGATTTACATGTCATAAACAACTTCTAAAAGCCCTTTAGGTAAGGAAAAGTTTAACAATTTGTCTTTATGGGTCATGTGCGTAACTACAAATTAATTGCATTTCACTGCAAATACAGATTAAACTGACGGAATATACTGTTGTTCATATCATTCAATAAAAGGGCCATTCTCTTATGGCCCAGATGTTTCTCTTTCAATTTATTCATGTTTTTATATTTGTTTAAAACATGTAGAGGTACTTGTGATGGGTCAAGTATTGAATATTGACCAGAAAGCAACTTCATTCTGACGGAACAGTTGTTTTTCCTCTCAGTGAATGGGATATTTCTACAGCAGTTATTGTAGGTTACCAGATAATTTTCCACCTGCTTTCACAAGCTGGTGGGTCCATAGATTCAACGTACTGTTACATACAGAACTTTCTGTAGCGTCGCAGTGAACAGCTTTTGGAAATATTTTGTAAACTAGAGCACTTTACACTTCATCTTTTTTCATAGCTACAATGATTTCTTTGATACTACTCAACATTGATGCTTTAATCCTTTACCAGATGACAAAATTATAGCCTTGTCCAAATTGAAAGCATTTGCAGACGACAATTTCAGTGTGGCTTAGATGTTGCAATTTTTCTTTGATCAGGTAGAAAACATTGTGGGAAAAGGAGAAAATGCTGGTTACCAGCATTTTCTCCTTTTCCCACAATGTTTTCAAAAGGCCTCTGTCACAGGGGCGTCAGAAGGCGTCATGGTACAGTAAAGGGTTAATTCGTTGTCAAATGACAAAATTCCAGACTTGTTCAAATTGAAAGCATTTGCAGACAAAAAATGAAATAGGGCTCAAACATGGATTTATCTTAAGAAGAGTAGGAAATACTGTGGGTAAAGGAGAATGTACTGGTCTCCTTTTCCTACAATGTTTTTAAAAACCTCCTTCATTAGGGTCTTTATAGAGCTCAGGATTGTTTGCTAAAGGCTTGAAGGGCCTTTCACACCTTAAAAAGTCTGACTGCATGTTTTGTGCTCTCTTATCTTGATTGAAACGCTGGCCCGAAAACATAAAGTTGTGAAAGGATCTTTATGTGTTTAGGGGTTAAAAGTTTGGATGTCTTAGAAATAAATAGATGCTACTTAACTAAAATTTTATTTAAAAAAAAATGCTGTAGAAAAAGGCAGCTTCATTTGATCATTTGGGATAGCCAGTCAATATTTTGTAGGTGTTGTTCATTTACTTGAGAGAAAAGTTCTAATTGGTAAGAGCACCTGTTTTTGTTGTAATTGATACACAACTGGGCTTTGTAGATAACCAGAATGTGTGTTCAGATCTCTTATCAATTACCTCCCTTTAACACAAGAATTTGTTTATTTTTCTCTGTGATGTCACATGTTTGAAAACAGGTTGATCAACAAGATTAATTTTCATCACATTTTGTTTTGTCCTCTATATATATTTTAAACTTTTTTTCAAATATTTAATTTTTGCTATAGAATTAACAGTAATTGCAAAACTTCGTTACTTCCTCAGAGTTGGTTGAATTTGCAAAACCTGGCAATTTCTTTGACAGGGAAGGGACTTTATCAGATAATTCTCACTAAAGGTGAAATTGCTATGTTACCAGCACTTTCTTGCCAAGCCCCCATAACTCAGTCAGTAAAGTACTGGACTTGCGAACAGGAGGTCGCTGGTTCGATCCTAGGCTCGGCCAATTTCTTTCCAACGATTGATGATGCTAAGTCATTGTGACAGGATTCATTCCTGCCTCACCGCTGACCATTGTTCGACGATGGCTATGTGGGAAAGTAGCCAGTGGCTTGGAAAGAATATTGTGCATAGTACTGGTACAAGAAACTCCAGGAAAGCATGGATAGGTGCACTAGCCGCCATGATATAACTGAAATAATGTTGAAAACGGTGTTAAACACCGTACAATCAGTACAATCAATCATTCAGCACTTTCTTGTCCTTCTACAATGTTTCTGAAAGCTTCTTCTGGGTCGTTAAAACTTTGTAATTGTTTGGTAAAAGCTTACCTATGCATACCAGAGATAATTATAAAGATGCTTAACTCTAAACATGATTACAGCAATATTGGTACTATAATAAATTGCTCCTGATTATTAAAAGTGTAAAATTGATGAAATGTCGTTGTATAAACTGATGATCAGGAGTGTTTTCATAATTTTTTAATCAAATCTAAGTCTAGATTCAAGTGTTTGATGGTTTCTGTGATTGTTCGAAAAATCAGTTTTGGAGCTTTTCAGTTGGCGTCAGGGCTACGTAACTGCCAAATTGGCCTTCTTGTTGTTTTATATAATCTAATCAGGTATAAAATGAGTAATGAGTTTGATGAAGGTGCGTTGGTTGCCAGGATTTTGTCTAGGTTTACACCTTGTTATCAATGATCAGGCTCTTCATTTTGATGAGTTTCCTCCTTATCTACCTGTATATCATTACTTGTGCTTGTTCAGCTCAGGTAGCTTATTTAGCTCAACTCTTGTGCAAATTGAAAGTGTTTGCAGACAATACATTGAATATTGCTCATATGGTGAGATTTGTCGTCAGGATAGGATAGTAAATCTTTATTTGGAAAAAGAGAAATTGCTGTTTGCAAGCATTTCCTCCTTCTCCCCACAATGTTTCAAAAAGCCTTTATTTCCAGGGTTGTTAAAAATCAGGATGGTTGGTAAAGGGTTCACTCCTGACCTTAGAGAAAATTTTGGACCTGTCCATATCCAAGGCATTTTGCAGATGACACATTTTCAACAAAATTGTTATTAAAAGAGTAAAAAACATTGTGGGAAAATGCTGGACATCAGACTTTTCTCCTGTTCCCACTATGTTTTTGAAGCTTTCTTTCAAAAGGTTGTTATAGTGCCAGATAATGTTTAGTAAAGGGTAATGAAAGGAAAACCTTGAAAGAAAAAAATGGAAGGTATCTGTTTTGAATAATATGAAAACCATTGTCTACCAGTAAATTCCAGAAATATTGTATCGACTTTTTCTCATTCCTGAAGCCCATGCCTGTTTACAGGAAACTCAATAGATGCCACTTGTCTACATTTAGCTAATTGTTCATCTGTCACAATAGTTGCTGAGCCCCAGTAGCTCAGTCTGTAGCGTACAGGACTTGAGAACAGGGTTTGCTGGTTTGATCCCTGGCTTGGCCAATTGATGATAGTCATTTTGATAGGATTCATTCCTCTCTCACCACTGACCATTTTTTTGATGATGGTTATATTGGGAAAGCAGCCAATGGCTTGGATAGAATATTGTGCGTAATTACTACTGGTAAAAGAATCTCCAGTAAACTGGATTGGTGCACTGGCTGCCGTGATATAACTGAAATAATGTTGAAAATGGCATTAAGGACCATACTAACAATCAGTCAATCACAATAGTTATACCCATCCATCCACTGATATTCCAATGTTTACAAAAGCAGCCTTCTGGAGAGGTATAAAAAGTTACGTTTCAGTGTTACAGGTTTAATGTTAACCAGAAAATTCAAGATATATTGTTTAACCCTTTCCCAAATGACAAATTTTGGACTGGTCCAAATTGAAAGAGTTTGCAGATGACAATTTTAAATTTGGTGAAAATGGCAGAAAGGTCTCAAAAAGGGTAGAAAACACTGTGGGAAAAGGAGAAATTGCTCGTTATGAGCAATTTCACCTTTTCCCACAGTGTTTTCAAAAGACTTGTACTGCAGACACGTGAAAACCAGGGCTTGTTTGGGAAAGGGTTAAACTTTTTCTCATTCCTGAACTCCATGTCTGTCTACAGGGAACCAAATTGATGACACTGTCAGCATTCAAAGTTAATTGTACATCTTTTACATCCCCAGCTTTGGGAATATCTTTCCGAAGATTGATGATAGTGATTGCAACAGGATTCATTCCTTTCTTACTGCTGATCATTTCGATGTGGAAAAGCAGCCAGTGGTTTGGGAAGAATATTGCGCTAATTTAAGTATCGGTAAAAGAAAACCCCAGGAAACCATGGATAGGTACACTAGCTGTGGCAATTTAACTGAAATAATGTTTAAAACGGCCTAAAACACCATACAGTCAATCAATGAACTCATGTCCACTGATTCTAAAGCTTTCAATTGAAGAGGCATAAAAAGTTAGATTTCTTTATAAATAAATAATGTTTCACCATCAGGTTCCAAGCTCGTAGTGTAGACTTTCTCTCATTCCTGAACCACATGCCTGTCTACAGGGAACCAGATAGATGACACTGTCTGTGTTGGGCTAATTGTTCATCCTTTAACCCTTTCCCAAACAAGCCCTGGTTTTCACGTGTCTCCTGTACAAGTCTTTTGAAAACACTGTGGGAAAAGGAGAAATTGCTCGTAACAAGCAATTTCTCCTTTTCCCACAGTGTTTTCTACCCTTTTTGATAACTTTCTGCCATTTTCATCAAATTTAAAATTGTCGTCTGCAAACTCTTTCAATTTGGACCAGTCCAAAATTTGTCGTTTGGGAAAGGGTTAACCTGATACCACACAATCCCGATTTTTAACTCTTTCCCAAACGACGAATTTTGGACTGGTCCAAATTGAAAGAGTTTGTAGACGACAATTTTAAATGCTGGTTTTCAAAAGACTTGTACTGCAGACACGTGAAAACCAGGGCTTGTTTGGGAAAGGGTTAACAACCCTGAGAAAGAAGCCTTTTGAAAACCAGCATTTTCTCCTTTTCCCACAATGTTTTCTACCCTACCCTATTTTTTATTCACCGTTAACTTGTTGTCTGCAAATGTTTTCAATTTGGCCAAGTCTAAACTTTTGTTGTTTGGTAAAGAGTTAAATCCATCCTCATACTTACCTCCCAACAATTCCCAAGCTACCTATTGCAGAAGCTTAGATGCATAGAAAGTCATATATCTGTGTTTGTTAACTCTTTACCACATAACAATTTAAATGTTGCTCAAGTGATGGAACTTGTCTTTGATAGGGTAGAAAACAATTTGTGGGAAAAGGAGAAAAGGCTGGTTACCAGCATTTTCTCCTTTTCCCACAATGTTTTCAAAAGGCTTTTTCCTCAGGGTTGTTAAAACTCGGGATTGTGTTGTAAAAAGTAATGTCATGCTCTATGAAAAGACCGGGTTCAATTCATCTGCAAAAAATATAAACCTATGTCAGCATGTGAAGTCTGCACAGGCTGATATGGGCCGAAACTTTTTGCTATAATTATGTAAATTTTCTGCATGTCTAAGGACAGTTCTATCACCAGATTTTGAGACAGTTGTTAGACAAAATGGATTTTATGGATCCATAATTATATGATGACTTGTTTGGTATCATGTATCACGTAAATGTTTTAACCCTTTACCAAACGACAAATTTTGGACTGGTCCAAATTGAAAGAGTTTGCAGACAACAATTTTAAATTTGATGAAAATGGCAGAAAGGTCTCAAAAAGGGTAGAAAACACTGTGGGAAAAGGAGAAATTGCTCGTTACGAGCAATTTCTCCTTTTCCCACAGTGTTTTCAAGAGACTTGTACTGCAGACATGTGAAAACCAGGGCTTGTATCGGAAAGGGTTAAACCTCTACCACACAATCCCGAGTTTTAACAACACGGACAGAGAGAACTTTTGAAAACATTTTGGGAAAAGGAGAAAATGCTGGTAAATGCTGCTCTCCTTTTCCCAAAATGTTTTCTACTCTTCCGAAGATAAATATCATAATTTGAGCTACATTTAATTTGTCATCTGCAGGTGCTTTCAGTTTGGACCAGTCGAAAATTTTTTCATTTGGTGAAGAGTTAAACCCGGTTTTTGCCAGTGCATTGCGAGGGGTGAATGTGAAACTATTCCATCTGCATTTTGGAAAATATTACAGGCGAGGGGAAAAAACTGAATTCCGTGAAAAGCGTTGTTAGATCGTCTTGTTTAATTATGTTGTGCTGAATTCATGCTCTCAGCTCAACACAGCCTATCTGAACAAGATGATCTAACTATTCTTTTCACAGAAATGAGAAGTGTTTTTCCCTCTCCTGTAAAATTGTTCGAAACGCAGATGGGATAGTTTCGTATTCACCCCTCGATTGGCTTCAGATATATTTTGTGTTGAAAGTATGTGTTACCCGTAGATTTGTGTATGTCTTTCGACCATTTTTATCTCATTCCTGAACCACATGGCTGCTGTTTAGGGAACCAAATTGATGATACTGTCAGGAATGCCCAAATTGGTCATCTATTACACTGACTCTTCACCAGACGACAAAGTTTTAGCCTTGTCCAAACTGAAAGCATTTGCAGACGACAATTTCAGTGTGGCTCAAATGGTGCAATTTTCTTTGATAGGGTAGAAAAAATTGTGGGAAAAGGAAAAAATCCTCTTTTCCCGTAATGTTTTCAAAAGGCTTCTTTCTCAGGGGTGTTAAAGGCGTCATTGTGTGGTAAAGGGTTAACCCCTATCCAGCTAGATAAATGAAACTTTCAAGCCAATAGTAAAAACCAAGATTTTGCTATTTCAATTGTATTTTTTTGGGGGGAAAGATATCTCGTTATTGGACATTGTAGATTCAAGATCAGACTGCACGTTCTGTGGAGTCTGATCTTGATCTGATCTGTCCGCAAAAGGGCCTAGTGTCTTGCTTAGTAGCCTAAGGGTTAAAATAGTCACCATCTGCCTATCCTCTGTTTTGGTATTGTGTCAGTGTTGCTTCTGGGTGCTTATAATAGTTTGAATTATTTCCCATCCTGAAACAAAATTGCACTGTGGACAATATATTAAATATTCTTAACATCTAAGCTTTACAAGTTAACATCTTGAAGATACTACAATCAACATGTGAAAACAATGTGACAAAATGACAGATTTGCTATTGACAAACAATTTTTCCTATTGCCACAATATTTTCAAAAGTGCTGCAAGGTGATAAAATCATCTGCTGGTCTGTAATTTGTTAATAGGGCACCTGATGTATCATGTCTCTCATTACCTAACACATTGTTTATTATGATCTATGTCTGCAAGGTGGTTCATTGGTCTGTGTGTGGGGTTGTTATGGCATAGTTATGGGTTGTTTTGACATTTACCTCTTCTTACTAGTCAGCTGGTATGTCACTAATAGACCTGCTGTGATTCTTTGGTTCATTTACTTCTCCGGTCCAGTTACTGTTTGTTAAGTGTTTAATACCATTTTCAATATAAACCGGACTTTCAATGACCCTGAGAAAGAAAGATTTTGAAAACATCATCGGAAAAGGAGAAAATGCTGAGATTTTGAAAACATCATTGGAAAAGGAAAAAATGCTGGGTACCAGCATTTTCTCCTTTTCCCACAATTTTTTCAAATCTTTCAGAGAAAAATCTAATCATTTGATAAAAATTTCGGACTGGTCAAAATTGAAAGCTTTTGAAGACGACAAATTAGATGTTGCTCAAACATTGGAATTTGTCGTTGAAAGGGTGGAAAACGTTTGGGGAAAAGGAGAAAATGATGGTTTCCAGCATTTTCTACTTTTCCCAAAATGTTTTCAGAAGCTTTCTTCTACAGGGTCATTGAAACCCCGGATTGCGAGGTAAAGGGTTATGAACATTCTTAGTCTAATTAGAGATTTAGAACGTAACATAACTTCTGATTGCTTAACCCTTTACCAGACGACAAATTTTTGGACTGGTCCAAATTGAAAGAGTTTGCAGACGACAATTTTAAATTTGATGAAAATGGAAGAAAGGTCTCAAAAAAGGGTAGAAAACACTGTGGGAAAAGGAGAAATTGCTCGTTACGAGCTATTTATCCTTTTCCCACAGTGTTTTCAAAAGCTTTGTACTGCAGACACATGAAAACCAGGGCTTGTATGGGAAAGAGTTAAAGCATTTGGTTTTGCCAAGCAGGATTTATGGTACTTTCAAATTAAGGAAGTTCTTGAGAATAAGACTTAGAATGTTCTCAAGAATGGTTGGTGAACAGGGATCCAGGTTTAACCCTTTACTACAGGATCCAGAGTTTTAATGACCATGAGAAAGAAGCCTTTGGAAAACATTGTTGGAAAAGGAGAAAAATGCAGATAACCAGCATTTTCTCCTTTTCCAACAATGTTTTCTAGTCTATCAAAGACAGAAATAATCTTTTGAGCTACATTTAAACTGTCGTCTGCAACCGTTTTCAGTTTGGACTAGTCCGAAATTTAGTCGTTTGGTAAAAGAGTTAAATCTACTTTCAGAGGCCATTACAAATAAAGGGATAAGGCCATTACAATAAGGCTGAGTTTCCAGTTTTGAATCATATTCATAACTCTATAAATGGTGCTATTCTTTTAAGACCTTGAAGGAGAAGGCTTCTTAAAACATTGTGGGAAAAGGACAAAAAATACTGGTATTTCCCACTGATTTCTACCCTTTTGGAGGCTTAACCCTTTCCCAAGCAAGCCCTGTTTTTTACGTGTCTGCAGTACAAGTCTTTTGAAAACACTGTGGGAAAAGGAGAAATTGCTCGTAATGAGCAATTTCTCCTTTTCTCACAGTGTTTTCTACCCTTTTTGAGAACTTTCTGCCATTTTTGTCAAATTTAAAATTGTTGTCTGCAAACTCTTTGACTTCGGACCAGTCCAAAATTTGTTGTTTGGGAAAGGGTTAAATCCCATCATTTCAGCCACAGCTGATTTCTTGTGCTTGCAATTTGGACATGTCTAAAACTTTGTTGTCTGGGAAAAAGTGAAGAAATACCTTCAGGTATTAGACATCAAAACAAAAGGTTGTTTATGAGGTAAATTTACAGATAACATGAAGAGACATAGTAAATTGCTATGTTTGGTGCAGGGGTTATCAAATAAAAGTGAATTCAACTCCTTGACTGCCTTAAAACCCTAAATAGCTAAACATTCTTAAGAACATTCTTTAAATCTTATTCTCAACATTTTTCCCAAATTTGAAAGTAACACAACTTCTGATTGGCTAAACCATTTGGTTTAGCCTATCAAAAGTTTTGTTACTTTCTGAATCTATAATAAGACAGAAAATATTCTTAAAAATGGCTTGAGAATATGGGCCCAGAATGCAAATGACCTATGGAAGACGAAATAATTATGATCCACCGTCTGCGAAGCCTTGAATATTTATGTCTGTAGCGTGCTTCCTGAGTGCATGTTTGTTTTGCTATGGACTTCAAAAATCTTAATGTGCAACTGTTTGAATTTTTAAATTAACTTTTTGCAATATATATCTCGGGCTCTAATGTTAGTCTCAATAATGAGACGCTTATGCCTATGCTTCTTTTCATATTTGGACTTTTTATTGTGCAGCGTACCCGAGGCATCCAATCAAAAACTGAAATCGCCTTTGGGGACAGTTATCTCAACTAGGCCCTTGTATGCATGTAAAGTGTGTAACACAACTTTCAACATTATTTCAGTTGTATTGTGGTAGCCAGTGGCACCAACTTGTGCTTTTCCGGAGTTACTTTTAAACATACTTTAAACATCATTCTCTGCAAGACACCTGCTGGTTTTCAATTATAACCATCGTGGAAATAATATTATAGGATGAGCTTATTTCAGTTCAAGGAAGTTTTAAATCCCAACATTTTGGATCATTATCTGGCAGCAAAAAGTTTGAGAGTCCTATTTGTGTTGTAGAAGAATACAGAAGTTTCTTGCAGTTGCAATAAAAAAAAACTTAACTCTTTACCAAATGACAAAATCTTGGACTTGACCAGATTGAAAGCCTTTGCAGACTACAATTTAAATCTGGCTTGAATGATGGAATTTTTCTTAAATAGGGTACAAAATGTTGAGGGAAAAGGAGAAAATGCTGGTCACCAGCATTTTTCTCCTTTTCCCACAATGTTTTCAAAAGCCTCCTTTTTCAGGGTCGATGAAACTTGGGATTGTGTGGAAAGAGTTAATAGGGTTATATCATAAATGCCTGTTTATCAATTATTATCCATTATGACACGGTCCTATGTTTTAATGGCCCAGAGTCTAATTAAGAGCTTTTGAAAACATTATGGGAAAAGGAGAAAATGCTAGTAATCAGCATTTTCCTCTTCTCCCACAGTGTTTTCTATCTTTCCGAAGACATCGTTTGAAGCCATTTTTCATTTTTGGCCCTCAAATGCTTTCAAAATGGAATATTTAAAGATTTCACCATTTAGTAAAGAGTTAACCCTTTACCACTAAACAACAAAGTTCTGGACTGGAACATTTAAATTAAAAGCATTTGCAGACAAATATTTAATTGTAGCTCAGTTGATGATTTCTGTCTATGATAGGGTAGAAAACATTGTGGAAAAGGGAGAAAATGCTGGTTGCAAGCATTTTCTCCTTTTCCCACCATGTTTTGAAAAACCTTCTCTCTCATGTAGGGTCGTTGAATCACTGGATTATGTGGTAAAGAGTGAAGACCCAGAAATCAGGGATGTAAGGTAATAGGTTTACAGAAATTTCTTGCAGTTGCATTAATTAAAAAAGAACTTAGCAGTATGATGAAGGCCTGTTTATAATTTAATCGGGAGCGATAAATCACCAGTATTATCCATGCTGTGTTGTGTTGTACCTTTTAGACATCAGAATTTGAAAGAATAATTATATTGGTGTCGCAATGAAAAATGTACAGTAATGTATCTTGCATTTTGACACTTTACCGAACGATTCCATGTTTTATTGAACCTAAAGGGGGAAGGATTTTGAGAACATTTTGGAAAAGGGAGAAAGTTCTATTTACTGGCATTACTTTAGTTCTTTTCATACACTGTGTTTGATTTTGTCCACGACCAAATTCATCATCTGAGCCACATTTAATTTGCCCTTTGCAAATAATAAGAACATGGACTTGCCCACATTTTTTTGGGGGGGAAAAGTTTATCTAAGTAATAAATCATCTATGTTATCCATGCTGTGGTATTTTGTACCTTTTAGACATCAGAATTTAACAGAATAATTGTATTGTTGTTGCATCGAGAATTTGCTTTGACTAATGTATGCATTTAACCCTTTCCCAAATGATAAATTTTAGACTGGTCCAAACTGAAAAAGTTTGCAGACGACAATTTTAAATTTGATGAAAATGGCAGAAAGTTCTCAAAAAGGGTAGAAAACACTGTGGGAAAAGGAGAAATTGCTCGTTACGAGCAATTTCTCCTTTTCCCACAGTGTTTTCAAAAGACTTGTACTGCAGACACGTGAAAACCAGGGCTTGTTTGGGAAAGGGTTAACTTTTACTTCACAATCCCAGGATTTAACTAATTGGAAGAGGAAGGCTTTTGAATTCATTGTAGAAAAAGGGGAAATGCTGGTAAACATCTTTTCTCCTTTTCAAAAATTATTTCTACTTTTTTAGAAAGAGATCTTATCATTTTAGCCTTATCTAATTTTTCATTTGCAAATGCTTTCAAATTGGACAAGTCTAAAATTTTGACAATTGGTAAAATTTTAACTTATTACCTGGGAAACAAATTTGCAGCAGACACCTAAATCATACTTAATAGCATTCTTGTATGATATCCATTCTCTATTGTTGCAGATGGTGAAACTGTGTGTCACCTTTAATTTATCCTTGTGCCATGATGCTATTCAAAAATTGTCTGTAAGATGGCAAAAATTTTCACCCTTTGCCAGAGGACAGAATTTTAGAACTCATTCAGTGACATATTGAAAGCAAATTGTAGATGAAGAATTTCATATGGCTCTCAGATGATGAGATTTGTGTTTGACAGGGTTGATAACATTGTGGGAAAAGGAGAAAATGCTGTTGCTGGTATTTTCTCCTTTTCCCACAATGTTTCCAGAAGCCTTCTTTTTTAGGGTTGTTAAAACTTGGGATTGTTTTGAAAAGGGTTAAGGGTTATATACAGGCTTTGTGATGTAAATAGAATGGAAAATGTTTGGTGCAGGTCACCCTGTCAGCCATTAGGCCCATTTATATTCATGACGATTGGTATCTGCCTAGTTTACCTGTCATTCAAAACAAAAAACAAGATTTATTACACAGTTGTATTGACTGTATGTCCCCCTTGGTCTGTATAAGAAGGTCCAAACAGGGTCCAAACTGAGCTGCGGGAGCAGAGCTTAGCTGTGGTAGTTCAGCTAGAGTTCCTTTTACCATATATGTAGATGACGATCTTTGAGTACCCCTGTGCAACCATACCTGGTGACAGGCCAGGTAGCAGTTGATCACCACAAAAGACGCTGAACGATTGCCTAATGGTCTCCCAAAGGTTGTTTACAGGACTCAGACATTACCATGAATGCTGCAGTTGCCTCGGTTTTGGGTCTGTTAAGAAGTTTTTGGCTTTCCAAAACATTGAGCATCACTACCACTTTTTGGGTTTGCTGAGTGGTTGGTATTTTGTTGCTGGTATTCCAGGATCCATGAGCTTGAATCATGCCTTTCCGTCTTTTCTAGGTCTAACGATATTTATTGAGCTAACATTTATTCTTCACCCAACACTGCTAGGGCATAGCGCCCATTATGCACAATATGAATGTGCGTATAGAAAGTTCCGATACCAAAGTTGTATAAAGCACAATATCAGATACCTGTATTAAATTTTGTCTAGATCTGTGCACCTTTTCAAGCTAAATAGATGGAATGATGCACTGATGACCAGGGAGTTTCTATATATACTTTATGATAAATGGTGACATTTCAGCTGCTGCTGCCCCCATTGACACTTTGTGCCCCACTGAGCATATGAATTTTTTAATCTCGGCTATGCCTTTGCACCAAACATAACTTTAAAAAGATGCACAACCTAATTAAATTTACTTAAGCACTAGGATTTAAATGGAATGTGCATGTTCGACCCTTACCTAAACAACAAATTTTAGACTTTCTATTTTAGACTTTCTATTTTAGACTTTCTCTGATTCAAAACATCAACAGAGGACACACTCAGAAATGATACAAATGAGCTTAAATTCTCTGATAGGGTGGAAAACATTGTTGGAAAAGGAGAAAATGCTGGTTACCAGCATTTTCTTCTTTTCCCACAGTGTTTTCTAAAGCCTTCTGTCCCAGGGTCATGAAAACCCCAGATTGTTTGGTAAAGGGTGAAGTCATTATAAGCTCATTATTGTTATTTATTGCTTGTTTTGCCAGAATATTCGCTTTAAAAATCATTATAGATTCACGCACAGAAAATTCTTGCCGTTTGATCTTACTGTATGCAGATGTATACAGCAGGCATCCAACTGTAATATAGTGTTAGTCTTTCTTTCTCAAATGTTGTAATGATTAAGGTTCTCATATCACAGTGCTTTTCAAGTTGGTTGGTGTTTAACGACTATTGGTTAAGTTTTCATCGTCACTGCACCTACCTAAACTTTTTTGGAGTTTCTTTTTACCATTAATTAGCACAAAATGCTGCCCAACCCATAGGCTGCTTTCCCACAATACCATTGTCAAACCAATGATCAGTGGCGAGAGGGAAATGAATCCTGTCACAGTGACCATCATCAGTCTTCCAGAGGACAGTTGCTAAGCTCCCAAGAGATTCGTACTTGCAACCTCCAGGTTTCAATTCCTGTTTGTTACAGACTGAGCCACTGGGCTCGGCACAAAGCTTTTAAAGCATGCCTGAATTCTGGTGTAAAAGAAATCTCTTTTTTTAAACACAAATAAGTAAACTTGTCAGTTTTAATGCATTGTGGGTAATCTTTATCAAGTTGACAGCCCCATATATATGTAGGCTTCCAGCCATGACAATTTTTATGAGTCAGATTTTTATCTAGATACCAGATCTGTGTCTAGAAAGAGTAATAAACCTTTTAACCCATTCCCAAACGACAAATTTTGGACTGGTCCAAATTGAAAGAGTTTGCAGACGACAATTTTAAATTTGATGAAAATGGCAGGAAGTTCTCAAAAAGGGTAGAAAACACTGTGGGAAAAGGAGAAATTGCTCTTTACGAGCAATTTCTCCTTTTCCCACAGTGTTTTCAAAAGACTTGTACTGCAGACATGTGAAAACCAGGGCTTGTTTGGGAAAGGGTTAAGTCTAACCTATCATCAAACAAGCCCATGTTTAGCTCTTTACCAAACGGCAAAATGTTAGACTTGTCCAAATTGAAAGCATCATTGCAGACAAGATTTGAAATTTAGCAGAAATATGATAATTGTCGGTGTGTCTGTGAAAGTATAGAAAACCTTGTGGGAAAAGGAGAAAAATGCTGGTTGTCAAAAGGCTGTTTTCTCAGGGTCATAAAAACCCTTTCCCAAACAAGCCCTGGTTTTCACATGTCTGCAGTACAAGTCTTTTGAAAACACTGTGGGAAAAGGAGAAATTGCTCGTAACAAGCAATTTCTCCTTTTCCCACAGTGTTTTCTATCCTTTTTGAGACCTTTCTGTCATTTTCATCAAATTTAAAATTGTCGTCTGCAAACTCTTTCAATTTGGACCAGTCCAAAATTTGTCATTTGGGAAAGGGTTAAACAGTAATTGTGAGGAAAAGGGTTTTGAAAATATTGTGAGAAAAGGAGAAAAAGCTGGGAACCAGCATTTTCTCCTTTTCCCACAATGTTTTCTATTCTTACCAAAGGCAAATTCTAATCATTTGAACAACATAATTATGCTTTGACCTCTGCAAATGGTTTCAATTTGGACAATTCTTAGTAAAATTGGATCGTCTGGTAAAGAGTTGTGGCATAATATGACCTGCGAACAAGTGGGGTGTTATTTTGTTTTGCAGTAGACAATTCTTGTTTGTGAAAGTCAGTTTCTTTCTTTGCTACCATGTTTCCACCATAATAATACCATAATTCATGTTTTTATCCAGGTTTTACTAAGGCGTTTTAAAAGTTATTCCCTTCAGAACTGTTGTAAGAGGTATATTGAATAATGATGCGTTAAAACACAGGTTCTCACAGCCTCCTGTGAAAGAGCCAATTTGCATTTACTTTAGAAACCATAAAATGTAAGCCAATGCTTTCACTTCAGTTTTTGATCCCCTTGCCCTCTCTTGGTTCATCTTGGATGGTAAAAGTTTCTGTTCGGGTGATGATGAATTTACTGCAATGCATCATTCTTTCCCGCAGCTTTTGGTGTTGCTCGCCATTTAATTATCTTACTAGAACTGGGACTTGTTGCATGAGTAAAAAACTTATCAATAAAAGAATGAATTGTGTATTTGTCTGTCTGTCCGTCCGTCTGTCTCCCTTTTTGTCTCTCTGTTTGTCTCTCTCACTCTCTTTTTGTCTGTCTGTCTCTCTCTCTGTTGCTCTCTCTCCTCCCCTCACCTCCTTTAACTGATGAATAGCAGATAAATGTATATATTTACCGTATATGTCAATGCACTATTATTTTACTTACAATATTTACAAAACTTTGCTGATAACATTGGAAACTTCATTGTATCATTGTGATATTTGCATAAAATTTATAATGGTGCATACAAGGAAATAATTCTCTTTACAAGAGAAATATTGTCTTAACTCTTTACCACACGAGGAAATTGTAGACCAGTCCAAATTGAGAGCATTTGCTGACAACAATTTAAATGTTCAAATGATGGAATTTGTCTTTGATAGGGTAGAAAACATTGTGGGAAAAGGAGAAAATGCTGGTTACCAGCATTTTCTCCATTTCCCACAATGTTTTCAAAAGGTTTCTTCTTCAGGGTCGTTAAAAGTCGGGATTGTGTGGTAAAGAATTGTTTACTTAAACGCATGTTGTAGGTTTTCATATGAATTGCTTAAAATAACCCTCTACCACACAGTGCCGAGTTTTAATGACCCTCTAGAAAAAACCTTTTGAAAACAATGTGGGGAAAGGAGAAAATGCTGGTGACCAGCATTTTCTCCTTTTACATCAATGCTTTCTATGCTATTACAGACAAATATCATCATTTGAACCACATTTAAATAGTCTTTTGCAAATCCTTTCAGTTTGGACAAGTCTACATTTTTGTCGTATGGTAAACAGTAAATAGTTGCATCAAAGTTTTAAATGATAGTCTTCATTTCTTTTGTCAGTACTGTTTTCAGCCTGTCTTGTTTGGAATGGTCCAACAACTTTCAAATAAGGGGTAGCTGGGTAAAATTAGCCCATGATTGTGGTTGATAATTTCCGTACTTGTCACAAAGCAGACAGGATCAAATATCTTCAATTGTGTAACTGTAATTTGTAAAATTACATATTGCAGCTAATTGCTAGATGTGTGGAATGCCAACAGTGTTTGGAAGTTATCTTTCCGTAACTTTTTTTTTAACGAGTAAAATGACGGTTACTGTGAACTATTGTTGGCTTTGCAGCCTGTGAAGATCAAAATCAGACTGCACAAAACATGTAGTCTGATAATTGATTTACACTGTCCTCTTTGTTTAGACATTGTGAAATGCTATCATTAGAAATGTTGTCAGTTTTAATTCTTTTACTGAACAACACAATTTTGGACTTGTCCAGATTGAAAGAAATTACAGGCAACAAATTAACAAAGGCTCAACCAAGGGTTTTGTCTTTGAAAGGTTAGAAAACGTGGGAAAAGCAGAAAATGCTGGTAACCAGCATTTTCTCCTTTTTCCTCAATGTTTTCAAATTGCTTTTGTTAAAACACCAGATTGTTTGGTAAAGGATCAAAGACTCTAAAATTTTATTGTCGGGTGAAGAGTAAAACACAATTTGGACAAAAAGATGATTTTTATCATATTGTTGTCAAATCTCGAGATTAATTCTACTTTCGTTTTTTCTCTTTTCAGGTAAGAGTGACAAGCCTAATGTATGGAATATTGTACTGTGAATGAAGTCTATTCACTAAGTATTTACACTTTATTCTTTATTGATCCCATTGCAATACATGCTGCTGCACCAGACAAGTAACTATACTAGAAAAGTAGCTTCAAAATAACAAGAACTGGGTTACTGGTAAATCATTGCTACCATGAGACACCTTATCTCTTTACCAAATGACAAACTTTTAGACTGGTCCATATTGAAAGCATTTGCAGACGACATAATAAATTTGGCAGAAATAGTGGGATTTGTCTGTGAAAGGTTAGAAAACAGTGGGAAAAGGAGAAAATGCTGGTTACTAGCATTTTCTCCTTTTCCTACAATGTTTTCAAAAGACTTTTTCTTCAGGGTTAACCCTTTACCACACAATCCCGACTTTTAACGACCCTAAAAAAGAAGCCTTTTGAAAACATTGTGGGAAAAGCAGAAAATGCTGGTAACTGGCATTTTCTCCTTTTCCCACAATGTTTTCTACCCTTTCCAAAACAAATTTCAATGTTCTAGTCACATTTATTTTGTGGTCTGCAAATGCTTTCAATTTGGGTCAGTCTAAAATTTTGTCATTTGGTAAAGGGTTAAATCATGAAACAACTGACATATAAGGATGTTCTGGAAATTCAGACTCGTAGTGAGCAATTTCTTATTTTGCCACAGTGTTTTTAAATGGAAGTGTAATTATAATTGAGGAATGCTGCATGAAATGGGGGCTTAATGCATCTGCAAAAAAGTATCTACCCAGGTAAGTCAATGCAGGCTGACCTGAATCAGAACTTTTTGCTATTGGTCATTTCCTAAGGACCAGGGTGTACCTCATCATGGTTCAGTTGGTTGTGATAGAAAATGAAATTTATGGATCCAGGAGCCAGTGGATTAATCTTTTACCAAACGATCACATGTTTTGACTAATGAAAAAGCCTTATAAAAACATTGTGGGAAAAGGAGAAAATGCTGGTAACCAGCACTTTTTCCTTTTCATGTGCACACATTGCTTTTGGCCATTTCAAAGACAGAAATCATCTGCCGAATTTCATTAAATTTGTTGTCTGCAACTGCTTTCAATTTGGATCAGTCTAAAATTTTGTCATTTTGTAAACTTGACTGGGTCTGGCATCGAATGCAATCCAGGTATTATGACCTGAAATACAAATGGAAAAGCATTTTAGTGCATAAAAGAAAATCTCCTTTGAAATAATAATGAGTAGATACTGTACTTCATTACTCGGTTGAAAAACGTGGGACCCAAGTGGACTGGCAGTTTTTTGTCCTAGTGTGTTCTGGAGAAAATGTTTGTTGCTCTTTTTGATATTGTAGATCAGTACCAGAATGCATAGAATATGCAGTCTGATCTTGGTCTACACTTGCCAATTTTGCCAGAGGTATTTTGACCTAAACCACCTTGGAATTGCAACTTTTCGGTCTTTTGTCTTGACTGAAAATGTACATTTTATATCTTTAGCATTAACCTTTGACCACCCAATCCCAAGTTTTAATGACTCTGGAGAATGAAGGCTTTTGAAAACATTGTGGGAAAAGGAGAAAATGCTGGTAACCAGCATTTTCTCCTTTTCCAACAATGTTTTCTACCCTCACAAAAAAGAATGTCCTAATTTGTGCAAGATTTAGTTTGTTGTCTGCAAATAAAATTAAAATTCTGTCACTTGGTAAGATGTTAAAAGGGTATTACTGCTTGAAAAAGTAGATGAAAGAGTATAGACAGCTGCATTCATTGTACTATTTCAGTTTTTGTGAGAAAAAAAAAATGTGAGTGGAATTGATACTCTCCTCCAAATGGTCTGCATTTAGATGCACTTAGAGCAAAATATTTCAACAAATTGAGATTATTGAATTGTCTATTTTCCACAGTATATTAGCAGAGCCCTTTGGCTCAGTTGGTAACATACAGGGCTTCAAACCAGAGGTGTGGGTGGTTTGATTCCCCAGCTCGGCCAATTTCTTTCTGAAGATTGATGATGGTTATAGCAACAGGATTCATTCTTCTCTTACTGCTGAATACTGTTTTGATGATGTTCTGTGGGAAAGTAGCCAGTGGCTTGGGAAGAATATTGTGCAAAATACTCCAGGAAAGCATGGATAGGTGCACTGGCTGCCATGATAGAACTGAAACAATGTTGAAAATATAAGTAAACAAAATAAACACAATAATTTACTCAAATAAGGTAAAAATTTACACTTTACCAGCAATCCCAACTTTAACCCTTTACCAATCGACAAAATTTTAGACTACTCCAAATTGAAAGCAGTTGCAGACGACAAAATAATTGTGACTAAAAAATTGAAATTTGTTTTAGGAAGGGTAGAAAACATTGTGGGAAAAGGAGAAAATGCTGGTTACCAGCATTTTCTCCTTTTCCCACAATGTTTTCAAAAGGCTTCTTTCTCAGGATTGTGTTAAACTTGTGTAAAAAGAGTTAAACGACGCTGGGGAAGAAGGCTATTGAAAATACTGTGGAAAAAAGAGAAAATACTCTCCTTTTCCAATAATATTTTCTATCCTTTCGAACCCTGTCATGGACAGATATCATTGAACTGAATTTGTTTTGTTGTCTGCAAATGCATTCTATTTGGTTGAATCCAAAACTTTTTTGCTTGGGAAAGAGTAAACTGATCACAAAGAATTTAATTAAGATTGTGTCGAGAAGAAAAAACCTGCAAAAAATAGGAAACCCTCTTGATAAGGACTCTTGGGTGATCTAGATCTGACTGAAACCCGGAAAAAAAAACTTGTTTTTGAAACTTAAAAACTAACCATGTTAACCCATAACCAAACAATTTCAATTTTTTACAACCCTAGGAAACAAAACTTTTGAAAACATTGTGGGAAAAGAAGAAAATGCTGGTAACCAGCATTTTCTTCTTTTCCCACAAAGTTTTCTAACCTTCCAGAAATAAATCCAATGACCCTTAGAGAGATTAAACATTTGATGACCCTTAGAAAGATTAAACATTTGAAAACATTGTGGGGAAAGGAGAAAATGCTGGTAACCAGCATTTTCTCCTTTGCCCACAATGTTTTCTACCCTTTCCAATACATAAATCATCATTTGAGCTACACTTAATTCTTCACCACACCATCCCGATTTTTGGCAACCCTGATAGAGAAGACCTTTGAAAACATTGTGGGAAAAGGAGAAAATGCTGGTCACCAGCATTTTCTCCTTTACCCACAATGTTTCCTACCCAATCAAGTACAGAAATTATCCTTTGAACTACATTTAATTTGTTGTCTGCATATCCTTTCAATTTGTTTTGGTCCAAAATTTTGTGGTTTGGTAAAGAGTTAATTTGACGTCTGCAAAAGCTTTCAATTTGGACTAGTCTAAAATTTTGTTGTGTGGTAAAGAGTTAATTTGTCATCTGCAGATTCATTCAATTTGGACTGGTCTATTATTGTTTTGTAGTAAAAAGTTAATGGCATACCTGAACGGGAAGAGAATTTCCACTTTTTGTATGTCAGAAAAGAAAAAAAAAATGAGATAGAAAACCACATAAAGCCCCCTGTAGATTTTACCTCAAGATAAAAGGTGCATTTTTAATTATTTACATAGACTTTTTTGTGTACTTACTTTTTGTGTGAGCTCTTTCCATGCAGAAACATTTAATTTTCTACCAGACGACAAAAGTTTAGACTAGTTCTTGTTATGGTTGTTGGTTTACAGCATTTTCTTCTTTTTCAACAGTGTTGTAGATTATGCCTTCTTCAGGGTTACGTTAAGACACAGTGTTGTTTTGCAAAGGGTTGACTCTCTACCAGATGACAAAATTTTAGACTAGTCCATATTGAAAGCATTTGCAGATGACAAATCAAATGTGGCGAGACTGAAGATGGTCTTTGATAGGGATGAAAACGTTGTGAAAAAAGGGGAAAATAACGGTAACCAGCATTTTGTCCTTTTCCCACATTTTGTTTTAGAAGCCATTTGTTAAAACTCTTGATTGTTTAGTTAACTCTTTACCAAACGACGAAATTATAGAAGAGTCCAAATTGAACATGTGCAGATGATAAATTAAATGGCCCTCAAATGATTGAATTTGTTTCTGAAAGGTTAGAAAACATTTGTAACCAGCATTTTCTCCTTTTCCCACATTTGTTTTAGAAGCCTTAAAATTCCTCAAGTTTGTGAAAACTTTAGATTGTTTAGTAAAGGATTAAGTTTTCCAAAGTAGTCTGTCTATATTATAAGAAGTGTGCCAAGCCCCCCTGTAGCTCAGTTGGTAGCGTACAGGACTTGAGAACAGGAGGTTGCTGGTTCGATCCCCGGCTTGGCCAATGTCTTTCCGAGGATTTATGATAGTCATCACGACAGGATTCATTCCTGTCTCACCGCTGACCATTGTTTCGATGATTGCTATGTGGGAAAGCAGCCAGTGGCTTGGAAAGAATATTTTGCGGAGTACTGGTGAAAAGAAATTCCAGGAAAGCATGGATAGGTGCACTGGCCGCCGTGATATAACTGAAATAATGTTGAAAACGGCATTAAACACCATACAATTAATTAATTATAAGAAGTGTTTTTGCAATTATGGTTCCCATGTCCATACTTATGCTCCTTGACAGTATCTAGAAAGGTACATATATTAATTTAACCATTAAGGCACCTTTCACAACTATAGTTGCATTTGCTGCCAGTGTACATCAAGATTGGGCTGCACAAAACAAGCAGCCTGATCTTTAATCTACACTGTCGGCTTAATGCTGAATCATTGTAGACAAAAGCAACCATGAAATTGCAATTATTTGGGTCGTATTTCTAGGATGAAAATGTCTGGCAGGTTTATTTGGCGCTCTAAGGGTTCAAGAAAGAAAAATTTTGGATATGAAACGTTACTGAAACAAGAGTATTTGAACATATTTCCAACCTGCTGCTACTTTTTGAACAATGCTAAACTCAGTAGCAGATGACAAAATCTCTAAGACTTGACTAGATTGAAAGCATTTGCAGACAACTTATGAAATATAGCTCAAATGGTGGAAATATCTTTGATAGGGTAGAAAACATTGTTGGAAAAGGAGAAGATGCTGGTTACCATCATTTTCTCCATTTCCCACAATGTTTTCGAAAGGCTTCTTTCTCAGGGTCGTTAAAACTCAGGATTTTGTGGTAAAGGGTAAAGAAAGCTATCTTTGTAGATGGGACTCGCAACAGAAGTGACTGTTAGGGTAATGTCGAGGTCATGTTATTCTTTAAAGCAAAAATACTTTTTAACTTCTATGAAAAATTTCCACCTGTTTTCTTTAATTTGTATTCAGAGTCTCAGATAAAAGAATAAGTCACCTCAAAAAATTTATTTAAGACTCGTAAAGATGGGAGTACCAGTATTTTAAAATCTTTACCAGGCATTGAAATCTTGGACCAGTTAAAATTGAAAGCATTTTGCTTACAGCAAACTAAACGTGTCTCGAGTGATTGGGACTGCCTCTGTAAGGATAGATGGCATTATAGCAAATGAAGGAAATGCTGGTGACCAAATTTTTTTTCTTACGCAATGGCAATGTTTCAAAAGCCTTCGGCCTCTGAGGGTCGCATATGGAATACTGGGTTTTTTGGCAAAGGATTAAGCTTTTACCACATAGTCCGTAGTTTTAATGACCCTGAGAAAAAGGCCTTTTGAAAACATCGTGGGAAAAGGAGAAAATGCTGGTAGCCAGCATTTTCTTCTTTTCCCACAATGTTTTCTCTACTTCCAAAATGCAAATCACATCATTTGAATAAAATTAAATTTGTTGTCTGAAAATGCTCACAATTTATTTTGGACAAGTCAGAAATTTTGTTGTTTGGGAAAGGGTTAACTCTTTACCAAACCACAAAATTTTAGACTAGTCCAAATTGAAAGCATTTGCAGACGAAAAAATAAATATGACTCAAAAGGTAAAATTTGTTTTGGGAAGGGTAGAAAATATTGCGAGAAAAGGAGAAAATGCTGGCTATATAGCAGCATTTTCTCCTTTTCCCACAATTTTTTCTAAAGTCTTCTTCTACAGGGTCGTTAAAAGTTGGGGATTGTGTGGTAAAGGGTTAAAGAAAGGATATGGTAATTTAATTGCAATGAAAACTCCTGGCAGAGCATATTAGACAATTTTACTTTTTGTCAAGTTTTATTTGATGACAGAAAATGTTTTTTAACCCTTTGCCGAATAGGCCCGTGTTTTAGAGACCCGGGTTTTAAAGGCTTAAATTGAAAACATTGTTGGAAAAGGAGAAAGTGCTGGTAACCAGCATTTTCTCCTTTTCCCACAATGTTTTCTATCCTTTCAGAAATAAATCCCATTATTTTAGCCATATTTAATTTGTTGTGTCCAAATGCTTGTTACTCTTTACTAAATAAAAACAGTTGTGGACTGGACCTAATTGAAAGACAACAAATTCATAATGTTGCTTTAATGGTGATTTCTATGTTTAGTAGGGTAAAAAAAAACATTGTAGGAAAAGGAGAAAATGCTGGTTACCAGCATTTTCTTCTTTTCCCACAATGTTTTCAGAATGCATCCATTTCAGGGTAAATAAAACTCAGGATCGTGTGATAAAAAGTTAATTTGGTGGAATTAAAGCCGTCTGGTAAAGGGTTAACCCTTACAGAATCAAATAGACAAAATGGACTTTTTCAGACTGTAAAAAATATCTAAAATATTGCCATGTGAAGGTCGTTTCTCTCAGAATATCATCGTAAAATATTGGAACACACAAATCCATGATCAGACAATGTAGACTGTGCGTTCAGATCTGGATAGACATTGTCAGCGAAAGCTGTTGAAGTTGTTATTGGCAACCAATGAGGTAATGGCAGTATGAATGTTAGCTGGTGGACATCATTTAAACTCTTTACCAAACGGCAAACGACTCTTTACCAAACGGCAAAATTTTAGACTTGTTCAAATTCAAAGCATTTGCAGACGACAAAGTAAACATGACTCAAAAATTGAAATTTATTTTGGGAAGGATAGAAAACATTGTGGGAAAAGGAGAAAATGCTGGTTACCAGGGTTGTTAAAAGTCAGGATTGTGTGGTAAAATGTTGAGGCTTCAAGATCTTTAATTTGTAATGGATATTTCAGGGTTCTGTTTTTGATGTATGAATAGCAGATAGTACATTGGGACAGAATAGACATGGTTTTATAGTTTGGAATTGTTTAACCCTTTACCATACAATCCCAAGTTTTAAAGACCCTAAGAAAGCTTTCGAAAACATTATGGGAAAAGGAGAAAATGCTGGTAGCCAGCATTTCCTCTTTTTCCCACAATGTTTTCTACCCGTTCAAAGAACTTTTATCCATTTGTATCACTTTTAAATTTCTTGTCTGCATAAGCTTCGGATTTAGAAGAGTAAAAAATTTGTTGTTTGGTAAAGACATCATTCTTCATCAAACAATCCATTGTGATATCACAACCTTGAGAAAGAAGGCTTTTGTAAACAGCATGGGAACAGGAGCGTATTCTCCTTTTCTCGAAATATTTCCTAACTCCTACAAAGATATCGTCATTTTAGCTTGAATTCTTGCGTCATCTGCAAATTATATCAATTTGAATAAGTCAACAATTTTACAGTTCAGGTAAGGGTTAACCTTTTCACTAATTTATAAGATTTTAGACCTTCCCAGAGTCAAAAAGTATTGCCAGGAATGAGAGAATGATGTTTTAATCCATAAAGCACTGATTAAACCCAATAGAGTCACTTTCAGACTAGAGCTAAATGATTGCAATATCAAGCTTGCTTTAATTTCCCCAGAATGTCTCAGAATGTATACCTAAGATCAGACTGGACATTTTATGCAGCCTGATCTTGATCTAAACTGGACGAAAAGCAACTTGTGACAGTCAGTCTTTAGGTCCAGTGCTTTGAAGGTTATCTTATAATGCATTCTGCTCTGAAACCAAATATTTTGCATAAAACAAAGATTTAAAAAAACTCATCAGATAAATTTAAATGATTGTGTCAGAAAGTAATTACAATTCTTTCCCCATATCTGATTGCTAGATTGCAACACATTTGAAACATTAATTACTCCATAAATCCTGTTTGTGTCCAAAGTATGTAGGTGATTTGAACAAATCATGGTCTGTAATTCTGTCAATTGTCATTTGTTTTTTATATTTTATGACCCTGACAAAGAGGGTTTAAATATACAAACATGGTGCTAACCAGTGTTTTCTCTTTTCCTACAATAATTATTACCTTTTCTGACGGGAAATCCAGAAATTTCGGCCATATTTATTTCAGTGTTGTTCACAAAATGCTGTGGGTAAGGGTCCAGATTTGGTGGTCTGGTAAGAAGTTACAGTAACTTTTTTTTGGGGAAAGTCTGTCAATTGGACAGAAACTTAAGTCATCAGATAATTACTACTACAACAACCACCAACTTTATGATGCTCAAGGGATTTCAGGACAGCATTATGAGTCCTGAGACACTGATATTGTTGAAAACAAGGACCAGCCCCATTAAGAAAGGCTAATTTTATTTTGGAAAAGTGTTGTTCTAAATTTGACTTGTCTGGATAACAGTTGTTGCTGCCAGTTTTGTTATCTCTCTGCCTTGCAGTCTCTAATTTATATGCTTTGTTCTCTAAACTTATTTCATTGGAATTTGACTTTTCTTTCCCATCAAGAGTATCAGGGAGATAGAAATCTTTATGTCTAAAGTGTAGACTGAAATGCTGTATCTGTCCAAGACTTTACCTTTCTCATTTAACCCTTTACCGCACAATTCAGCCTTTTGACGCCCTTGGGAATGAAGCCTTTTAAAAACATTGTGAGAAAAGGAGAAAATGCTGGTAACCAGCATTTTCTCCTTTTCCCACAATGTTTTCTACCCTATCAAAGAAAACTTGCACCATTTAAGCCCCACTGAAATTGTCCTCTGCAAATGCTTTCAATTTGGACAGGGCTTAAATTTTGTCGTCTGGTAAAGGGTTAAGTTCTTGAATCTTGAATTCAAATAAAGTTTTTGATGTTATCTATCCACAAGAGATGATCTAAGTGGTTACAGAGTTAAAAGTTTGATTTCCAGCCAGCAGTCATTCCAAAGTATAAATACTTAAAATTAACTGTTAGAGGGCAAGTACAAGATACATAGCTTTTGTTGTTGGTTTCAACATCAAGATAAGATAGCACAGAACATCCAGTTTACTTTAGGACTGTAGCGTTCACCAAATGACAAAATTTTTGACTGGACCAAATTGAAGCATATTCAGACAACAAATGAAATGTTGCTTAAATGATGATTTCTGGTTTGGATAGGGTAAAAACATTGTGCGGAAAGGAGAAAATGCTGGTTATCAGCATTTTCTCCCTTCCCCACAATGTTTTCAAAAGCCTTCTCTCTCAGGGCCATGATTGCTTGGTGTATAGAGTTAACCTTTTTTGCCATTCTTGAGTTGCATTGATATCAACTATTTACCAAACAACAAAATTGTAGAATTGTCTAATTAGAAAGCAGTTGCAGATGCACAAAATTAAATGTGGTTCAAATGTGATGGTTTGTCTTTCAGAGTGTAGAAAATATTGTTGGAAAAGGAGAGAATGCTGGTTACCAACAGTTTCTCCTTTTTTCAAGGTATTTTCAAATGCTTTCTTCTTCAGAGAGGTTAAAATTTAGGATTGCTTTGTAAATGTTTTTAGGTTTAGCATAAATATTATGTAGTCTTAAAAATGGAAACTCCGCTCTCTATTTTGATACATTTTTCATGTATTCTCACATTCCAAAAGTGGGCTTAGTGAGAATACCATTAACTCTTTACCACACAATCCTGAGTTTTAACGGCCCTGAAAGAGAAGGCTTTTGAAAACATCGTGGGAAAAGGAGAAAATGCTGGTAACCAGCATTTTCTCCTTTTCCCACAATGTTTTCTACTCTATCAAATACGGAAATTTCCATTTAGGAAACATCAAATTTGTCGTCTGCAAATACTTTCAATTTGGTCCAGTCCAAAATTTTGTTGTTTGGTAAAGAGTTAAATTTTTGATTCATTAGCCTAAGGGTTAACTCAAAACCAGTTGATCTGAGGACCTTTTAATCTATTATTGATGAAGTTATTTCACTGAAGTTGTTGCCAGTGAGATATTGATGCAATTATATTACCAGATACAGGAAATAAAGGTGGACCAGTAAGTTACAATCTCGTCTGCAGATCTGAATGCAGCCTTTAACTCTATACCACATGACAAAATTTTGGACTCAACCAAATTGAAAGCATGTGCAGACTGCAAAATAAATGTAACTCAGATGATGATTTTTATCTTTTGTTGGGTTTTGAAAACATTGTGGGAAAAGGAGAAAATGCTGGTTACCAGCAGTTTCTCCTTTTCTCACAAGGTTTTCAGAAGCCCTTTTCTTCAGGGTCGTTAAAACTTGGGATTGTGTGGTAAAGAGTTAAGTCTTGGGCACGTATTCACCAACCATTTTTAGGAACATTCTTAGTCTTATACTGCAGAGTTTTATTAAATTTGAAAATAACACATCTTCTGATTGGCTAAACCATTTGGTTAAGCCAATCAGAAGTTGTGTTATTTTCAAATTTAGAAAATCTTAGTAGACAAGGTGAAGAATGTTCTTAAGAGTGGTTGGTAAATACAGACCCGGATTGGCCAGTTCAATTATTTGAATTTGATAAGAATTTGTGTGGGTAACGACAATTACAGAGCCCTGTAGGTTTGAATCCCTAGTTTGGCCACTTTCTTTCCAAAGATTGGTGATGATCATAGTGACAGGATTCATTCCTGTTTCAACAGCAATTTTAGTTTGTGAAAGTTCAACCTGCAGTGTTAACGTACAATGCATAGTTCGGAGTCATAGGCATATATCATCTAGGTTGATAGCTTTAACCCTTTACCATATAATCTAGAGTTTTAACGACCCTAGAAACGAGGCCTTCGGAAAACATTGTTGGGAACGGAGAAAATGCTGGTAGCCAGCATTTTCTCCTTTTCCCACAATGTTTTCTAACATTTTGAATGCAAATTTCAATTTTTGAGTCTCATTTTTTTTTGTCGTCTGCAAAACCTTCTCATTTATTTTGTCGTCTGCAAAACCTTTCAATTTGGACAAGTCTAAAATTTTGTCGTTTGGTAAAGAGTTAAACTTTTGTACTTTCACAACTAAAGTTGCTTCAGAAACACCAAAAACACCAAACCAATTTGTATGATTGTATGACATGTATAATGGCGATGGTGTGTCACTTATTAAGAGTTAATTCAAATGGATTTTCATGAGAAATATATGAAATAAAACTCTCCCGAATCTTTTAAACGATAAGCTGTATTCACAGATACACATAATAATTATTATACAATGATTCCGTAATTTATAATACCCATTCTTTGTTGTTGCTTTTGACCCTGAAACATTAAGGTTTTTGAAAACATTCTGGGAAATGGAGAAAATGCTGGTAACAAGCATTTTCTCCTTTTCCAACAATTTTTTCAATCCTACCTAAAACAATTTTCAGTTTTGAGTCACATTTATTTTGTCATTTGCAAATGATTTCAATTTGTGGTCATGTTTAACATTTTGTTGTTTGGTACAGAGTTAATTTTGCCATGGAAATGTCCATCTCTTGTTTTTCTACGGTTTCTGTTTCAGTAGAAATTGAATCAATCATGAAAATTATACAAGGGACAAAGGGGAATATTTAGGGATCACTTCATTGATGTATGATAATGGATTATCCGAGGACTTGGTTTTCAATTTATTAGGCAGGGATTTTCACCTCCCCTTTATTGGAATGTTTGAATAACTTGGGTCAAAGATAACAGTGTTAGCTATGGAGGGCTGTTTTGCCAATGAATGCAAGTAAATTTTATCCTTATTCTTTACCACACAATCCTGAGTTGTTAACGACCCTGATTGAAAGGGCTTTTAAAAACATTGATGGAAAAGGAGAAAATGCAGGTAACCAGCATTTTCTGCTTTTCCATCAATGTTATCTACCTTTTCAGAGACATATCCCATTATTTTAGCCACATTTGATTTGTCATCTGTAAATGCTGTCAATTTGGCTATGTCTAAAATTTTGTTGTTTGTTAAAAAGTTGACTCTTTACCAAACGAGAAAAATTTTAGACATAGCCAAATCGAAAGCATTTGTATTTGAAGGGATAGGAAACATTATAGGAAAAGGAGAAAATACTGGTAACCAATATTTTCTCCTTTTTCCACAAACTTTTCAAAAGTCCTCTTCCTAAGGGTCATGAAAACTTGCGATTATGTAGTGAATGAATAACTCAGTATCAGGCAACAAATTAGACTCATCTAAACAGACTGGGATTCACGGACAACAAATTCCTTGTCGCTCAAAAGATAATTTAGTCTTTGAAATGATAGAAAGAAATTGTAGGAAAAGGAAAATATGTAGATTACCAGCATTTTCTGCTTTTTCATCATTTTTTTTTCAAAGTTTTTTTGCCTCAAGTTTGTTAAAAACTCTTCATGTGGCAAAAGTTAAAAAAGGGTTCCAAAAATAAATTACAACCTCTGAGTCACATTTATTTTGTCATCTGCAAGTGCTTTCAATTTGGAAAAGTTTAAAATATTGTCATTTGATAAAGAATTAATCCAAATAACATGTTTAATAAAGGCATGTAAATGCAAACCCTCAGGATGCAAGTTTTACACTTATATTTCGTACTGTAAGACAACTCCCAATACATTGGAGCCACATTTTATTGGCTGTGTGCCAAGGCTTGAAATATGAACAAATTTAAAATTTCGTGAGCAAGTCTAAATTTTGTGGTCAGATAGAGTAAGGGAAAAAATATTTTTAAAGGATTTCTGTTTTAAAAGTTTTCAAAAAACCTTAAGTAAACACGGAGAACATCTAAATATCCTAATTTATGTCTTCCATTAGATAACATGACCTCTTTTACCCGTTGCCAAATAGTCCGGAGTTTTGAGGACCCTGACGGAGAAAGCTTTTTCAACAAGGTTTACTTTTTTTTTTATATGAGACTGTTTTTCTTTGCACACTATTTTTGTTTTCACAGTTTTTGTATTTAGAATACTCTAAGTTATAAGTTCAAGTGTCAAAGTAATGTAACATAAATTTCTTATGCAAACATCAATTTTGTCCTCATAATTGTTATGTGAAAGCAAGGGACCCATGGGGGTTACAAATTAGTAATTTGTGACAGCATTATTTATTTCATGCTTTTTGGTTGTTTATGGAGAAATAATGGTTGACTTTGGTTTGGTAATTTCAACGTTTTGACTAGTGAATTTATTGACTGATAAATTCACCGGTACAGAAATAGCAAGAGCTCCCCTTTCCTTTGCAAGTCCCAACAAAAAAGGGGTGACAAGCATGAAATAAATAGAATATTTATTTTTTTTTCAAAGATCGAAATTTATTCCATCGAGTGAATATTATCTGTAATATTTTCATGAGTGTCTCAGTGGCTGTGCCACTCATGAAAATATTACCAATGATGTTCACTCAAGAAAATTCTGATCTTTCACCGTAAAAACAAATATCCTCGTAGTAGTTTTCAACAAGGCTTTATTTTGATAAAGATGAGGCTGTTTTTCTGTTCACATTATTTTCTTTTGTAACAAATTTTTGCATTTACTAAATAGGTTTTTAGATGGTACATCACCATAAGTTTGAAGCAAGGGGAAAATTTCGTGTGCAGTTAAACCGTAAGTTTACTACACAAGACAAAGTTTTTGCAACCTTCAGGCAAATAATACTCAAAAAACAAAATTGGAAAGGAAGAAAATGTTGCTTAAACCAGCATTTCCTTCTTTTTCTACAATCTTTGCTTCCAGTTTAATTTCTGTTACAATAAAATAACTCGTCAGCAAACACTTTCACCACACAATCCTGAGTTTTAACAACCTTAGAAAGTTGCCTTTTGAAATCTGTGTGCAGAGTTCCAGATAGTGATGGATTGATTGATTGATTGAATGGTGTTTTACGCCACTTTCAACACTATTTCAGTCATATCACGGCGACAGCTCACATATTCATGTATTTCCTGGATTTTACCAGTACTAGGCTAGGGCTCTGAAGTGTCTTGCCCAAGGACACACCTATGAAAAACCCAGCGGATCAGGCAGGGCTGGAACCCGGGGCCTCCAGGTTACGAGTCCCACACTTTACCCCTGAGCCACGCAGGACCCCTAGAGTTCCAGAAAGAGGGAGTGATTTTGATTTCAAAATTGAAAATATTCTTCTCCACTAAACCCTATCGAGAAAGGATTTTAATGAGTTCCCACAACATAGGGTTTTGAAGAGAAATAATGGATTTAGAATACCATCACTACCTTTTATCTGGAGCTCTGTGTGTGAAAAAAAGAAAACGCTGATAACATAGCAGCATTTTCTCCTTTTCCCACAATGTTTTCTACCATATTACAGGCAGAAATCATCATGTTGCCAACATTTCATGTGTCGTCTACAAATGCTTTCAATTTGGTCCATTCCAAAATTTTGTCCAAGTTTTTGTAGTTTCGGTAAAGCGTTAACTCTTTACCAAACAACATGATTGTAGACTCGTCCCAATTGAAAGGATTTACTGACAACAAAATAAATGTGACTCAAAAACGTAGTTTTGTTTTTGGAAGGGTAGACAACGTTGTGGGAAAAGAAGAAAATACTGGTAACCAGCATTTTCTCCTTTTCCAACAATGTTTCCAAAAGGCCTCTTCTCAGGTTCTTGAAAATCTGAGATTGTATGGTAAAGTGTTCAAACTATTCCAAGTTTGATAAATGTACGGCCCCTCCTTTATTTTCTGACGGGTCAATACTAGATCATAATCTACATGTAGAACAATGTTGGAAAATATATGGTCAGTTGATCATATATGCATTCAGGGAATCCAAAACCTTGACCGACACTGGAGACAAGTGCAAATAAATATTTTTTGTTTTCTTTTCATCCCACATGTGGCCAGCGGAAGGTCACAATGGTGTCCATATTGAATATGCTGATCAAAGTATGAATATCATATTGCACATATTTTATGCTAAATGTACCATTGCTTTACTTCATTTTTGTACTAAAGTATCCTTTTTCATGCCTCTGAAGTTTACAGATTTCAGAAAAAAAATAGTGTGAAAGGAGCATTAAGTGCTGGTAGCAAGCATTAAGTGCTCCTTTCCACACAATGTTGTCTGTTTCATTGACTCTGTACCGGATGTCCATATTGGAAGCATAAAAAAGTTTACACGCAACAGAATCAAATGAAATGACGTTCTAATGATGGGAAAGCCTTTGAAATGGTAGAAAACCTTGTGAGAAAGGAGAAAATGCAGCTTGCAAGTAATATCTTCTTTTTCCCTCAATGTTTAAACCTTGACTACACAATCCTGTGTTTTAATGATCCATATGAAGTTTAGCTGGGAGCCTTTTGAAACCATGGTAGGAAAAGGAGAAAATGCTGTTCACCAGCATTTTCTCCTTTTCCCACAATATTTTCTACCCTAGCAAGGAAGGTACATGTAATCATCATTTGAACTACATTTAGTTTGTTGTCTGCAAATACTTTCAATTTGGTCAAGTCCAAAATATGCGTTTTGGTAAAGAGTTAATCCTTTACCACACAAACAAATTTTAGACTGATCACAATTGAGAGCATTTGCATTATAATTAACGATATGCTAAGTTAATTATGGCTGAGATGGTAAATATTTGTCTGAGGAAGGGAGGAAAACATTTTGGGAATTGGAGAAAATGCTGGCTTCCAGCATTTTCTCCTTTTCGCACAATGTTTTCAAAGGCTTCTTTCTAAGGGTCGTTAAAACTTGAGATTATATGGTAAAGAGTTAGAATAATTGATTTTCCTTCCCTTCAAATATTTCTGCTCCTTATCAACTATAAGAAGATAATCTTTAAGCCAGTAAAAAAACTTGGCCTTATTAACCCTTAACTCTTTACCACACAATCCTGACTTTTAACGACCCTGTGAAAGAAGCCTTTTGAAACATTGTGGGAAAAGGAGAAAATGCTGGTAACCAGCATTTTCTCCTTTTCCCACAATGTTTTCTACCTTTTCCAAAACAAATTTCAATTTTTTAGTCACATTTATGTTGTCGTCTGCTAATGCTTTCAATTTGGACTAGTCTACAGTTTTGTCGTTTGGTAAAGAGTTAACCACACTATCCCAAATTTTGACAAACAGGCAAAATGTTGAAAACATTATGGGAAAAGGAGAAAATGCTGGGAACAAGCATTTTCTCCTTTACCCATAATGATTTCTACTCTTTTAAAGAAAAATCATATTTTTTGAGCCACATTTTGTTTGTTGTAACCAGCTTGTTCTCCTTTCCCCAAAGTGTTTTCTGCTCTTTCAAAGACAGTTTTCACCATGTTTGCCATATTTCATTTTCCGTCTGCAAATACTTGGTATTGGGACAAGTCCAAAAGTCAAAAATTTCCTTCCGTAATGCATTTATGAAGTTTTAGGCTGAAATATATGTATAGAGATTGCACATAGATTTTGGAAATTTTTTTAATTTAACAAAAAAAAAGCTATTAAGATACAGACATTGTAGACAGAAACAATTGACCTTTCTGCAAACACGAGTTTGGTACGCCCACCTTAGTAAAGCGATATTTTGGTAGTTATGCCTGACAAACAAACCAGAAAATGGCATCAAATACATAGAGAAAGAGAGATTATTTCAGTTTTATTCTAGCTTATGTTTCGCTACAATTAAAGTACCCAAAGCTTTTTTCCCAACATTCTTTTTAGTTCAGACTAAATTGGCAAAGTAACCAGAAAAAATACTTTGAATATTGTCATATTTATGAGAAATCGAAAAATGAAAATAGCGCAAATAATAAATAATTATGTTCGTAATTCCATGTTTGGTCACAGCATTTTAACTGAAAATACATTGTGAGTAGATTGCTGTCGGCATTATCCATAACTTATAATAAGGGCGTAAGTTTTTAAGACATTTCGTCAGTATATAAGATATCAGTTTGACAGTAAACAATATGAGAAAAGGATTTGAAATTTAACCCTTTACCACACAAAGCTGTGCTTTAATGACCTTGAAGGAGGAAACTTTTGAAAACTTTCTCTTTTTCCTTAGATGTTTTCTACCCTTTCAAAGACAAATCTCATCAATGGAGCAACGTTTAATTTGTCGACAGCAAATGTTTTCAAAACAGACAAATCTTAAATCTTTTGTAGTCTGGTAAAGATTTAATTAACACCTCTTAACCTGTTTGAGTGAAAATCAAGAAGTTTCCTGTAAGTAATCAATTAGGTGGTTCATCATATTTTTAACAGATATATGTTGTAAAAAACTTTTAAATTGGGGGTATATTTGGTCACTTGGGTGATTGTAAGGATTACACTGATTTGGAATGGATGTGCATTTATCAGTCATGCGACAATCGTTGGGAAAACAAACAATCGTTTGAACCAGGAAAAAGTGACAATAACAGTCACATGCATTCGTCTTTATGAAACAAGAATCAAATACGAATGCTTTCTCCGAAGTATTACAACAAGAATCATAATTATGATGACGTTCGCAGTGTCAACTTATTTTTGAAACAGGGTGACGCGTGGCTGTCAATAAGATATCCTTCTTTCTGTCGCTCGTTTCGTATGTAATGATTACGACTGTCTACGATTAATGGTTTGGAATTTGAAAGATGTACATGCAGTTAGATTTCAAAACAGGTAGTTTAACTAAATAGTTTTGCATAACTGTTCTTTCTTTCCTGAAAGACTGGAAAAAAAAAACCCCTGCTTTTCTGTTATTTGGTAGAGTGACTGGTTTTTTGGAATCCTGGTTAAATCTGATGGCCACATCTTACGTAGATCTAGGTTTTTGGAATGGATAAATTTAATTTTCCTTTCAAGGTATATAATTTAACAATTACTTTACCACATGATTATTACGTGTAACTTTTATCCATTTTAAAAAAATTATTGTATAATCTAGTCTTTAAGAACTTTGGTTTAAACTAAAAGAAAACAATTACATTGTAAATAGTAAAGTGTATCGCTTTGTCTGACCCTTGTGTTTACATGATGCACTATACTGCATTTTGATTGGCTGATGGGACCTGTCAATCAAAATCGGCAGAAAGGTCAATTTTGGCTTGAATGGATTGTTATTGGGTTTTTGTCCATTTGTCATAATCTTTGAAAGATTACATGTATGTGTATTAAAATTATGTCTGTATGAAGTATAAATGTGAACCTTAAAAAAGTCACGTATTCAACTGTGTACAAAAAATCCACAGTTTTGATGACCCTTAGAAAGAAGTATTTTGAAAACATTGTGGGAAAAGAAGAAAAATGCAACCACCATTTTCTCTTTTTCCCACTATGTTTTCTACTGCATCAAAGACAACAATCATCGTTTAAGCTACATTTAATTTGTCGTCTGCAAAAGCCTTCATGTTGATATTGAAATTATTGATAAACATCGAACATGATTCTTGCTTGCTTGAGACTAATAGGGTCATCAAAACTTGTGATTGTTTGATCAAAATTTAAAACTCATACTTCAGAAATACATATTCTGATGTCGAGTTAAAAAAAAAATTGAAAATAAATAAATAAGAGAAGGCACTTTATTTTGTAAATTAGATTATAGAATGAATTGAAATTGCATTCAAAGGTGTTGTACTATTTATAGAAAGAATTTTATGTAATTTGAAATTCTTGTGAACAAAACATCAGTGCCAAATGGGAATGCCTTTGTCCTTCAGGTGTGTAAATCAACCCGTTACTGTGCCTTCATGCCATCAATTCAGTTTTGATGTAGATATCGTTTTAATATACCTTGCACGGTGTAACACCGATTCAATTGGTGAAAAGTGATTAAAGATTGTTCCCGATTATAAACCGGTAATTGTCCCAATCGTACAGGTAATCTGTCATTTTCATTTTAAAAGCAACTGGTATCTACCCTTTATGCTTCCGTTCTTTGTGTAAAGAAAAATATTTGACAAAGGTTGATAAACCAGTACCTTTACTGCTGAGAATGCTAGTTTCAATTACAGTCCAACCCTGTATCAAAGACAGACTAATGGCCAAAAATTAACAATTAAAGAGTCCAAATGCAGGCAAATTTAATTCATACGACTTAAAGCACCTTACACAGCTACAGTTGCCTCTGCGGCTGGTTACATTTCACAAAGAATCAATATAATGTCAAAAGTTAAAAAGTTAATCCTTTTAACTTACTTAGAAGAGAACTGAATCAAGGGAAATAAAATACAATTTAGTTAAACTTCAAACATCCATTAAATTGACCCTCTACCCAAAAACCGTAAGTTTTATTGAACTTGATCATGAAAAAATAATTTTGGAAAAGGGAGAAAATGCTCATAACCAGCATTTTCTCTTTTATCACAATGTTTTCTGCTCTTTCAGAAACAAGGCCTATCATTTTAGCCACATTTGACAAGTCATCTGGAAATAATTTTAACTTTTAAAGTGCTTTTTACAACTGTAGTTGCCTTTGCAGCCAGTTTAGATCAAGTTCAGGCTGCACAAAATGTGCACCCTGATCTTTGATCTACGCTGTCAGCTTTGCTGAGACAATGTAGATGAAAGTAAACATGAAATTGCAGTTATTTGGGTTGTTTTTCAAGGATCATGACATATGATGGGTTTAACTCTTTTCCAAACGACAAAATTTTAGACTTGTCCAAATTGAAAGCTTTAGCAGACGACAAAATTAATGTTTCGCAAAAATTGAAAACTGTTTCGGGAAGATCAGAAAACATTGTGGAAAAAGGAGAAAATGCTGGTTACCAGCATTTTCTCCTTTTCCCACTATGTTTTCCAAAGCCTTTATCCTTAGGGTTGTTAAAAGTCGAGATTGTGTGGTAAAGGGTTAATTGGGGCTCTCTATGGGGTAGATTGGACACAGGTAAAAAATTTTTTATCATTTGGTAAAAAGAGAGCACCAAATAAACCATAAGTCTTTAACTCTACCACACAATCCCGACTTTTTAAGGCCCTGAGGGAGATCGAAGGCTTTTGAAAACATTGTGGGAAAAGGAGAAAATGCTGGTAACCAGCATTTTCTCCTGTTTCCACAATGTTTTCTAATCTATCAAGGGCAGATTTCATCATTTGGGCTACCTTTAAATTGTTGTCTGCAAATGCTTTCAATTTGGACCAGTCTAAAATTTGGCATTTGGTAAAGGGTCACATATTCATACTTTCATTCTAGAAATAAGACCCCGTTCAAGACCAACTGCAAATTAAGTTTCCTTTGCCCAAGATGTCTCAGCAAAGTGGACAATGTAGATCTAAAGATTGGACTGCACATTTTGTGCAGTCTGATCTTGATTTTCACTGGCCACAGAGACAACTGAAATAATGAAAGGTTGTTCAAAGGGTTGAAATGTGGACCAAATATTTCATATTCCAATGAATGAAATTTAAGCCCTTAGTCTTTGTATACATGTGATTAAAAGTTCTCTTCAGCTTTTCTTTTCCTAAAGTAACATTAGGGCAGGATTAAGTTTGCATTTAGAGAGTCGTTTCCTTCCTTAACTCTTTACCAAACGACAATATTTTGGACTGGTCCAAATTGAAAGCATTTGCAGACGACAAATTAAATGTGGCCAAAATGATTGCATTTGTTTCTGAAAGGTTAGAAAACATTGTGGGAAGAGGAGAAAATGCTGGTTACTAGCATTTTCTCCTTTTCCCACGTTGTTTTCAAAAGGCTTCTTTCTCAGGGTCGTTAAAAGTCGGGATTGTGTGGTAAAGAGTTAGGTAAATTTTTAAAATTTTTAAAAGTAATTTTTAGCAGTTAGACAAGTTACCCAGAATGACAAGGTTTTATTTTGTCCAACTTTCTAAGTGACATTCTTCTTTTTTGGCAATAAAATTGGATTTTATTCTTCATGCAAACCAGTGTTGTCACCATTTCCTACAATGTTTTCTACTCTTTGATGGGTATCTTGCATTATGTGAGCTTTGTGTAATTTTATCCACAAATGCTTTGAATGATGCACAAGTCTGTAATTTTGTTGATTGGTTAAGAGTAATATCGTGATGTGTTCTTTGTACTCAAATATATGTAACATTTGTAACATACCTTTGTTACAAAGTACCATAGATTTCCTGTAAAAAACATTATGGCTGTAGTAGTACATGTAATTATCACTGTCAAAAAAGTCTTTGTTGTGACACTATTCATTTTTTTTAAGGTCATTTTTGTGAATTATTTTGTATCGTATAACAAAGACTTTTCACATTTTTTTGTAAGACTTCCATTTAAAGTAGTAATTGGCTCATCATTTAGGTGAAATTAGATTTTCCTGCAATCTGTTTAATATTCCAGTTGTGAAATTATGATCTAAGATAGCATTTTTTCAGGTCAAGGTCACATAGTTCCATACCATATTTACGTAAAAAAATATACATGATTATCTTACACACTTCTTTGACACATTTGAACCCTGTACCAAACAACAAAATTTTAGACTTGTCCAAACTTTTGCAGACAACTAAATAAATGTGAATTAGTAATTGAAACATAGTTTTGGAAGGGTAGAAAACATTGTGAAAAAAGGAGAAAATGCTGGTAATCAGCATTTTCTCCTTTCTGACAATGTTTTCTGCCTTGTCAAACTACTTTGGTTCATTTGAATGTGACGTACAAATTTGACATGTGCTGACTGATGCTTTCAATTTGGAAGTCTAGAATTTGTCGTTTGATAAGAAGTTAAGGAGAAGAGAAAGTAAGATTTTTTTTTTCAGTCATAGGAAAACATTGTAGGAAAAGGAGCAAGTGCTTCTAGAAAAAGATTTTTCCTGTTTGTATAATTTGTGATGTTACTAGAAAGTTCTCCTGATTTGTTGATGATAGTCATTGCGACAGAATTCATTCCTCTCTCACCGCTGACCATTGTTTTGAGGATGGTTATGTTGGACGCAGCCAGTGGCTTTGAAAGAATATTGTGCATAGTTAGTGGTAAAAGAAACTCCAGGAAAGCATAGATAGATGCACTAGCAGCCGTGATATAATTGAAAGTTAAACACCATACAAGCAATCAATCTCCTGAGTTCACAAAGTCATGGAGCTCCATCATATTTCTGAAGGAACCAATGAAAAACCAACAGGTCATTTAGTACAAAACAGCCAATCAAAATGATACCAGCTTTCTTTAATAGTAGATGACAGATGACAGGCTTTTTATGGAAGCTATGGCATTTTCTGAAAGATCCTCCAAATTTTTATGCAAATCCAAGTCTAATTAGGTCCCTTGAGCAAAAACCTTGAAATTAAGGTCATCCCTCTGGGTTTTCAGTTGGTGGCAGAGAATTAACCTTTCTAGGCCTTCAGAAGGGTTGTTGTTTATAAACCCTTTACCACACAATCCCAAGTGTATTAACAACCTTGAGAAAGAAGGCTTTTGAAAACATTGTGGGAAAAGCAGAAAAATGCTGGTTACTAGCATTTTCTCAATTTTCAACATTTCTACTCTTTTTATAGACAGCTTCCATCATTTGAGCTAAATTGAAATTGTCATATGCAAGTGCTATCGATTTGGATCGGTAAAAAATTTTGTCAAAAAGAGTAAAGGGCTGCTAGAACCAAGTGAAGAACTCTTGTTATCTCTCTTTACCAAATGACAAAATTTTAGACCTGGCCAAATTGAAAGCAGTAGCAGACAACAAATTAAATGTGGCTCTAATAAAGAATTTGTCGGTGACAGGGTAGAAAACATTGTGGGAAAAGGAGAAAATGCTGGTTACCAGCATTTTCTCCTCTTCCCACAATGTTTTCAAAAGCCTTCTTTCTCAAGGTCATTAAAATTCAGGATTGTCTGGTAAAGGGTTAAGATGACATTGTCACTGCCTTTTGTCAAACAACACACTGAAGATGTTACAGAGTCACGCAGATTTGTCCACCAGATTGTCGTCCTTGTTTGTATTCACCAGAACAAGTTGTCCAGCATGTATGTTATGTTATTGTGGGGAGAGCAGCTTAACCCTTTCCCAAACAACAAATTTTGGACTGGTCCAAATTGAAAGAGTTTGCTGACGATAATTTTAAATTTGATGAAAATGGCAGAAAGTTCTCAAAAAGGGTAGAAAACACTGTGGGAAAAGGAGAAATTGCTCGTTACGAGCAATTTCTCCTTTTCCCACAGTGTTTTCAAAAGACTTGTACTGTAGACACATGAAAACCAGGGCTTGTTTGGGAAAGGGTTAACCTCCTAGACAGGCCTTAACCCTTTACCATACAACCCTTAGTTAACCACCTTAAGAAAGAAGCAACTGGAAATTATTGTGAGAAAAAAGAGAGAAAATGCTGGTAATCACAATGTTTTTTCCTTTTCCCACATTGTGTTCTAGGCTTTTTCACTATCATTCATCATCTCTTTAGCCAGACCATAAAATTTTTCGACTTGAATGAATTGAAAGCATTTGCAGACAACAATTATTGAATGTGACTCAAATGATGGACTTTGTCAGTGATACTGGGTAGAAAACATCGTGGAAAAAGGAGGAAATGCTGTTACCCAGCAATGGTCTGAATACCCAGGCGAAAATGATGGTAAGATGACCATGAACTATCATGGACTAACTACCATGATAGTTCATGGTCATAAAACCATGGTTTGTTAACTGGAACCACGGCTTTTTATGGTAATAAAACTTAATGGTCAACCAGCTAATCCTCTTACAGGGTTGTTAAAATTCAGGATTTTGTGGTAAAGGCTTAACTCTATACCAAATTTTGAACTAGCCAAATTGAAAGCATTTGCAGACAACAACTTGAGTGTTGCTCATGTGACAATTTCTGTCTTTGATAGGATAGAAAACATTGTGGGAAAAGGAGGAAATGCTGGTTACCAGCATTTCCTCTTTTTCTCACAATGTTTTCAGAAGCCTTCTTCTTCCGGGTCGGTAAAACTCTGGATTTTGTGGTGAAGCTCTAAGTAAACAATTATGGCAGAGTTGTCTTCCTTCAAAAAAATATTTTTGTTCATTATAGCAAAATATTCTGGCAATGCTATGCTCAATTACAGCGTCAAGTCCTATGTTTACTGGCAGTGATAATTCTAAAAGGTGCCAAACATATGCTAAAATTGTTCCTGTAATTTGGAAGTTATTTTGAATAAATAAACTGACAGGCTCTCAGATTTATTCCAAAATAATATTATCACTGATTTTTTTTTTGTTGTTGAGGTATTCTGTAAATGGATTCTGGCGGAGGTTTGCCTGTTCATTTAGGCAGCCTGTCTGGTTCTGATGTTTTAGACAAATGAAGGTTTTTTCATCAATGTAGCTATCAATTTTGTGAAGGTTTTCTATATTCTAGAAGTTTTTTGTAATAATAGTTTTACAATTTTCATGGATATTTTTAAAGGTCCACTGTTTCAAATTTATTTTCAAAAGCCAGTTAAATGTCCCATCATTACTGTTTGAATCAACTCTTTACCAAACAAACCTGTCTTTTATCAACCCTTTCAAAGAAAGCTTTTGAAAAACTTTGTGGGAAAAGGAGAAAATGGTGGTAATCAGCATTTTCTCCTTTTCCTACAAGGTTTTCCATATTTTTAAAGAAAATTCTCATCGTTTGAGACACATTTAATTTGTCCACTGCAATTGCTTTCAATTTGTATGAGACTAAAATTATGTCATCCAGTGCAGGGTAAAAGGTCCTGTCATAACTGTATTCATTAAGCCTTTACCAAATGACAAATTTTAGACTCTTTCAAATTCAAAGCAAACGCAAACGACAAATTCAAAATTGGTACAAATGGGCTTCAGCTCTCTGATACAGTAGAAAACATTGTGGGAAAAGGAGAAAATGCTGGTTACCAGCATTTTCTCCTTTTCCCACAATGTTTTCAAAAGGTTTCTAACTCGGGGTCATGAAAACTAAGGATTGTTTGGTAAAGGGTTAAACAGGAAGGTCGGGTCTAGGTGTGTGGAGAGTAAATATGCTTTAACTTCAAGTAGATTGGACCACTCATTAAACAAATACTGGACAAATACTGGACAATGCAATGAATAATACTGACCTTTGTGGTCATCTTTTGTCCAAGCATGACATCACAGCAGGAATGTGACAAATTAAGCCGGACAAACACGCTGAACCCACTGACAAATGCAAGTATTGGTCCGCATAAATAAACAACAGTTACTGTTGACATTATTGAGTTTGATTAAATTTATATGAGTCTTACAACTGTGAAAGGTGTTAGAATTTAACTGTTGTTACAAATTACCTCTTTACCAAATGACAAAATTTTACACTTGTCCAAATTCAATGCTGTTGCAGAAGACAAATTAAATGTGGTTCATTTGATGAAACCTTGCTCTAAAAGGGTGGAAAACATTGTGGGAAAGGAGAAAATGCTGGTTATCATCATTTTCTCCTTTTCCCACAATGTTAACAAATTAGCTTCTTCCCCAAGGTCATTAAAACTCGGGTTTGTGTGGCAAAGCGTTAAAGTAGAACAAAAATCGTAATTGTTTTCTATCCTTATACATTATGGGGTTGTTTCTGTTCATCTGCCTGAAAAAAAATTGCTGTTTGGTAAAAAGATAAATGCCCCAAATATTTATTGTCAACCAAGTAGAAAATGCAGAAAGCCTACTTAATTATACAGTCCCCATGTTATGAGGAATGTTTTAAAAGTCCTCTGCTGCCAGTGTGTTCTTAAAATAAGCCTTTTTAGCACACAATAACATATTTTAACCCTTTACCACACAATCCCGAGTTTTAACAACCCTGAGAATGAAGTCTTTTGAAAACATTGTAGGAAAAGGAGAAAATGCTGGAAACCAGCATTTTCTCCTTTTCCCACAATGTTTTCTACCCTATCAAAGACAAATTTTGCCATTTGAACCACATTCATGTTGTCGTCTGCAAATGCTTTCAATTTGGACAAGTCTAAATACTTGTTGTGTGGTAGAGAGTTAATGACTTTGAGCTTAAGTAGAACCAGCTTTTTGTTCTCTAAATGCCAATGGTGTTATCTACCCTTTTAACAGCAAATTTCAATATTTGAGCCATATTTACCTAATGTCTTCCACACATACTTGCCTATTGGGCAATGTCAGATTTTTTGTTTGGCACTTTAAGATGTATCTACATTTTTTAACCCATTTTTTCTTTACTTTATTGAACTGTAATCATCCTAGCATCTTCATACCAAACGAACTTGCCCCAGACAGCTGGAAGGTTGCAGTCAGATTACCACAGATAGAAAATGCATGTCATGTTTTGGTAGCCATCAAAGAAATCACTGTTGTTGTTTCCAGTTTTAAACAAGGACAAATGTCTGGAGTTTCTCTATCCCTTACACCATAATTATATATTGGTAATTCATCTTTGTTTACACAGCTGACCAAATTCTGAGCCATTCTACATATTTTCAACTTTTAACAGTGTTTTTAGCTCACCTGAGCACAATGTGCTCAAGGGGAGCTTTTAGGATCACCCGGTGTCCATCCGTCGTTCGTCGTGCATCATCAACAATTCTTTAAACATCATCTCCTCCTAAACTACAGGGCCAATTTGGACCAAACTTGGCAGGAATGTTCCTTGGGAGGTCCTCTTTAAAAATTGTTCACAAAATTTGATTCCATCAAAAACTCTGGTTGCCATGGCAACGAAATGGAATTTTCTAAGAAATTCTTTAAAAATCTTCTCCTCTGAAACTGCAGGTCAGATTTTGAAATAATTTCACAGAGATGTTCTTTGGGTGACCCTTTTCAAAAATCTTCGTGAAATTTTGATCTGTCAAAAAACATGGCTCTGGTGAATGGGGGCTACTTGCACTATACAGATATGAAGAAATTCTTAAAAATTCTTCTTCTCTGAAACCGCTGGTCAGATTTTAAAATAATTTCACAGAGATGTTCCTTGGGTGACCCTTTTCAAAACTTGTTCGCGAAATTTTGATCCATCAAGAAACATGGCTCTGGTGACTGGGTGCTACTTGCACTATATTGCCATGAAGAAATTCTTAAAAGTTCTTTTTCTCTGAAACCGCTGGTCAGATTTTTCAATAATTTCACAGAAATGTTCCTTTGGTGACCCTTTTCAAAAATTGTTTGCAAAATTTTGATCCATCAGGAAACATGGCTCTGATGGGGGTGGGGGGACTACTTGCACTATACACACATGAAGAAATTCTTAAAAATTCTTCTCTGAAACGGCTGGTCAGATTTTGAAATAATGTCACAGAAACGTTCCTTGGGTGACCCTTTTCGCAATTGTTAGAGAAATCTTGATCCATCAGGAAACATGGCTCTGATGGGGGGGGGGGGCTACTTGCACTATACACACATGAAGAAATTCTTAAAAATTCTTCTCTGAAACGGCTGGTCAGATTTTGAAATAATGTCACAGAAACGTTCCTTGGGTGACCCTTTTCGCAATTGTTAGAGAAATCTTGATCCGTCAAGAAACATGGCTCTGATGGCTGTGGGCTGCTTACACTATATGGACATAAAGAAATTCTTAAAAATTCTTCTTCTCAGAAACTGCTGGTCAGATTTTGAAATTATTTCACAGAAATGTTCCTTGGGTGACTCTTTTCAAAAATTGTTCGCAAAATTGTGATCTGTCAAGAAACATGGCTCTGGTGGTGGGGGCTGGGGCTATTTGCACCATAGGGACATAAGGAGGAATTTCTTAATTCTTCTTCTCTGGAATGGCTGGTCAGATTTTGAAATAATTTCACAGAAATGTTCCTAGGGTGACCTTTTTCAAAAATTGTTAGGGTAATTTTTATCCATCAAAAAACAACAGCCAATTGTTGGCACCTGCATGTGGTGCTGTTTTTTGACTTATGATTTTTAGCTCACTTGAGCACAGAGTGCTCGTGGTGAGCTATTGTGATCGTGCTGTGTCCGTCATCCGTCGTGTGGCATCCGACATCAATTTTTTACCTTGTGTATGCTCTAGAGGCCACATTTTCGGTCCGATCCTCATGAAACTTGGTCAGAATGTTTGTCTTGATAAAATCTGGGACGAGTTTGAAATTGGGTCATGTGGGGTCAAAAACTAGGTCACTAGGTCAAATCTTAGAAAAACCTTGTGTGCGCTCTAGAGTGACCCTGGAGTGAAATTTCGCCTATTGACTCAGGTGAGCGATCCAGGGCCATCATGGCCCTCTTGTTTTCTCTTTGGCCTTACAAATGTATCTTTAATGAAAACATTAGTTCCATAAAATACATTCAGGTAATGCTTAAATCTTTACCAAACAACAAAATTCAAGACTTGTCCAAATTGAAAGCATTTGCAGACGATGAAATAAATGTGACTAAAAATTTGAAACTTGTTTTGGGAGGAGTAGTAAATACTGTGGGAAAAGGAGAAAATTAATGCTGGTTACCAGCATTTTCTCCTTTTCCCGCAATGTTTTCAAAAGGCTTATTTTTAAGGGTTGTTAAAAGTCGGAATTGTGTGGTAAAGAGTTAATTAGTATTTTTAAGTATTTTCTCTGGTGTGTCAATTTGCTCAACCACAAAAAGTTAAGCTCTTTGTAACATTGTAATGCCGTTTTTTTTTTATATAGATTTTTGAAAGCCACGAGATTTGTGTTTTATTAGTGATCAGAGAATGTTCCGTCTCATTTCGAATCTGTCTTGTCATAAATACCATTTTTATGTTGCGTAAACTGATGAAATATTCGGAGTAATAGGCACTTTCCCGAGATCAAAGAAATGTGAAGACTTATCTACTTTGACATCTTCATTGATGATTTTTATCTCATTTGACATGTATGGGATGATGGGAATTGAAAGACGTGATTTAAGCCGTTTTAACCAGCATGAGGAAGAATCCTTTTGAAAACATTATTGGAAAAGGAAAAAATTATCGGTAACCAGCATTTCCCCTTTTCCAACAATGTTTTCTGCCCTTTTAAAGATAGAAAGCATCATTTCAGCCTCATTCAACTCTTTACCAGATGACAAAATTTTGGACTTTTCCAAGTATGGTAACCAGCATTTTCTCCCTTTCCCAAACTATTTTCTATCTTTCCATAATAAAAATCCAGAATTTGAGCCACATATAATTTGTCCTCTGCAAATGCTTTCAATTTGGACAAGTCTTAAATTTTGTTGTTTTGGTAAAGAGTTTGATGGAATTTGCTTTCAAAGGAGATTGTATGCTAGTACCATCATTTTCTGCTTTTCCTGTAATAATTTGAAAAAGTCACGCTAAGTCCTGAGGTTTGTGAAAACATGGTAACATAATGTGAAGTAAATGTTACAATATTTTATGATTCACAGGCTTTTCAGCCTGAAAGATTAATGGAAAATATATTAAAAGATAAAATAGCTAAATGATAGTTGGAAAATTAAGAGTACCAATCTTCAGAATGAATCAGCCCTCTTGATTGTTTTTGAGAATTTTCTTAATGTAATTTTAATCCAATCAAATGTCATTAAACTGAGCTGCTGCTGGCCTCATTCCAAATAAATCATTTCATCGTTCCATGATGTTATTTGGGTTCTGCCGACTTGCAACCATTTTGAATCAAATGCCTAGACAAACTTTCCTCTAGGTTTTAACCCATTACCACACAACCCCAAGTTTTGCACAACTGTAAAGGAGACAGCTTTTGAAAACATTGTGGGACAAGGAGGAATTCCTTCCTGCATTCTCTTCTTTTCCCCATAATGTTCTTCATTGCACTCCTATTCAGGGTTGCTAAAATGGGGGATAATGTTTTGTATAGGGCTAGATGAGATTCCGAATTGAAAGCTGAGATCTGCAGACAAGTTTAACTCTTTACCACTCAATCCTGACTTTCAGCATGACCCTGAGAAAGAAGTCTTTTGAAAACATTGTGGAAAAAGGAGAAAATGCTGATAACCAGCATTTTCTCCTTTTCCCACAATGTTTTCTACCCTTTCCAAAACAAACTTTAATTTTTCAGCCACATTTATTTTGTCTGCAAATGCTTTCAATTTGGGCCATTCTAAAATTTTGTTGTTTGGTAAAGAGTAATATCATCAGACTTGTCTTTCAAAGGGTAAAATATGCTCGCTAAATGACCAAAGTTGTTGTTGCGCCATAAAACAACATCCACTCATTCCTTGAAAGGGTAAAAACATTGTGGGAAAAGGAGAAAGTGCTGGTTACCAGCATTCTTCTTTTCCCACAATGTTTCTTGAAGTTTCATCTTCAAAGTCATTGTTAAGATTGCTTGGCAAGGCTTAAATCAACTCTTTAACAAACGAGGAAATTTAGATCTGTCCAATTTGAAAGCATTTTCAGACAACAAGTCAAATGTGTCTCAACTGATGAAATACGTCTTAGAAAAGGTAGAAAACATTGTTGGAAAAGGAAAAATGCTGTTTAAGAGCATTTTCTCCTTTTCCCACAATGTTCTCAAAAGCTTTCTCCCTCAGGGTCCTTAAAGCTCCGAATTTTGTGGTGAAGGGTTAAATTAACCCTTTACCCTACAATGCCGCCTTTTGACGACCCTGGAAAAGAAGCATTTGGAAAACATTGTGAGAAAAGTAGAAAATGCTGGTAAAGAGCATTTTCTCCTTTTCCCACAACGTTTTCTACCCTATCTAAGAAAAATTGCACCATTTGAGCCTCATTGAAATTGTCATCTGCAAATGCTTTCAATTTGGACAAGGCTACAATTTTGTTGTCTGGTGAAGGGTTAAAGAAATTTGCATTGAATGCATTTTATATAACATGTTTTTTAGCTATTAAAGGGCTTTTGTCTTTATGCTTTTCCTGTTGAGAAAAGGATAATATATTTCAATAGCTTTTAAATTTTTAACCCAAAGATAATAAAATATTATTAGACAGGACCCCTGGAGGCTTTGCGAACATGGATTTGAGATATATTACCAGAGATCATGTAAATAACCTAGTTGCATGGTTTTTGAGTTACAGATTACCAAACAATTCCAAGTTTAACCCTTTACCACACAATCCTGACTTTCAATGACCCTGAGAAAGAAGCCTTTTGAAAACATTGTGGGAAAGGGAGAAAATGCTGGTAACCAGCATTTTCTCCTTTTCCCAAAATGTTTTTTACCCTTTCCAGAACAAATTTCAATTTTTCAGCTACATTTTTTTTTTTTTTGTCTGCAAATGCTTTTAATTTGGACTAGTCTAAAATTTTGTCGTTTTGTAAGGAGTTAAGCAACTGAAGAATAAGGCTTTTGAAAACATTGTGGGAATAGGAGAAAATGCTGGTCACCACTATTCTCTACCTCTCCCAGCATGCTTTATTCCATTCAAAATACAAATTTCAGTTTTTGAGTCACATTTACTTAGTCGTCTGCAAATGCTTTCAATTTGGATAAGTCTAAAATTTTGTTGTCTGGTGGAGACTAAATAAATGAATGAATATTTCTTATGAGTCAGGAATATAATAAGATCTAGACATGTTGCACAAGTCTTCCAAGACTTTTTCAAGAGTATCTTGCATTATTATTAAGTATTGGATATTATTGTGTTGATCAAAGATTAGACTACAGTTATGTGCAGTCTGATCTTGACCTACATTGTTTGTTAAAGCAGCTTTAGTTGCGTGATTGAAAAATTGAAATTTGTTTTGGGAAGGGTAGAAAACATTGTGGGAAAAGGAGAAAATGCTGGTTACCACAAAGTTTTCAAAAGGCTTCTTTCACAGGGTCGGTGAAAGTCGGGATTGTGTGGTAAAGAGTTAATCTGCTAAATAAATGAGACAAAACTTCCCAGCCAATTGTAAAAACCCCATCTTTGCCATTTCATAAGTACTTTTGGGGGAAAATACCTCCTTACCTCCACATTCTGTGCAGTCTGATCTTGATCTACACTTCTGTAACAGGTCCCTGAGTCACACTAATAGCAGCCCAAGGTTTAATTTTTTGGGAGCAAATATCTCCTTATTGGACAGTGTAGATCCAAAATCATACTGCACATTCTGTGCAGTCTGATCTTGATCTACATTGTCCGCAAAAGGTCCCTGAGTCACGATTATCAGCCTAAGGCTTAAGTTTGGCTGTTTTTCCATTTGTTCCCATCTGTTTTTCTAAATAAAGAAAAGGTTCTATTCAATACACAGAGAATGGAGTGATAGATGCTCAAAAAGTATATCTTCTGTCTATTTATTGATGAAATTTTTTATCATTGAACATTGATAAGATAGAAGCTTCTAAGGTAAAATTTGGGAATCTAATATAAAGTAAACACTTGACTTAAGAGTTGTCACAATCCATTGTTTATTGTTTTGGATAGTCGAGATCTGAAGACCATCTTTTTAAGATAAAGCAAACTTCTGGGCATACCTTCAACTCTTTACCAGACGACAGTATTTTAGACTCATCCAAATTGAAAGCATTTTGCAGACAACAATTGAAATGTGGTTGAAAGTTTGAGATTTGCCTGTGAAAGAGGAGCAAACATTGTGGGAAAAGGAGAAAATGCTGCATACCAGCATTTTCTCCTATTCCCACAATGTTTTCAGAAGCCTTCTAAATTGTCACAGGATTGTTAAAGTCAAGATTGTATGGCAAAGGGTTAACTCTTTGCCAAATGACAAACTTTTAGACTCATCCAAATTCAAAGCTGTTGCAGACAAAAAATTAAACAATTGGCTCATTTGATGAAATTTGCCTCTGAAAGGGTAGAAAACGTGGGATAAGGCATAAATGATGGTTCTCCTTTTACCAGAATGTTTTCAAAAGGCTTTTTCCACAGGGTCGTTAAAACTCAGGTTTGTGTGGTACATGGTTTGTGCGGTACATTTTAGGAGAGTATTTTAAACGTCTTGTTGAAAGCATTTGCAGAAGATAGGCAAGTTGTAGCTAAATTAAATAGAATTTTTCTTTGAAAGGTAGAAAACATTGCGAGGAAAGAATATTGCTGGGTGCCAGCATTTTCTACATTGAACATAATGTTTTCAAAATGTATTTTCCTCAAGGTCATTAAAACATGAGACTGTGTGGTTAAGGGTTAACTCTTTACCATACAGTCCAGAGTTTTAATGACCCAGAGAGAAAAGGCTTCTGAAAACATTGTGGGTATAAGGAGAAAATGCTGGTAACCAGCATTTTCTCCTTTTTCCTCACTGTTTTCATACCTATCAAAGACAGAAGTCCTCAGTTGAGCTACAAATAATCTGTGTTATAGATTTTTGCAAATGCAAATTTGTGCATATCCTTAGAAAACCTTCAATCTCCCACTGGTCTAGAAGTATCATTTACAATTGTGCTGTTCAAACCCTATGCAAAACATCACAATATTTAATGACAAGGGGGGGGGGGGGGAGCTTTTGAAAACATTATAGGAAAAGGAGAAAATGCTGGTCACCAGCATCTTCTCCTTTTCTCACAATGTTTTCAAAAGCTTTCTTCTTCAGGGTCGTTAAAACTCAAATTTATGTGGTAAAGGGTTAAATATATTTCTTATTCTATTTCTGAAACTTATGCCAATCTGATGGTAAGTAAGCCTTTTAGTTAACCCTTTACCACACAATCCAGACTTTTAACAACCCTGAGAAAAGGGCCTATTGAAAACATTGTGGGAAATGGAGAAAATGCTGGTAACCAGCATTTTCTCCATTTCCCACAATGTTTTGTACCGTCCCAGATCAAATTTCTATTTTTGAGTCACAATTAATTTGTCGTCTGCAAATGCTTTAAATTTGGACTAGTCTAAAATTTTGTTGTTTGGTAAAGAGTTACAGATTAGAATTGGATTAGTTCTTGGTGTACATGGCCAGTGATCTTGGGCTACATTGTCTGCCAGAGTAACTGAGGGTGTGCTTTATTGCTCTACCAGGTAATTTATGACTTGAATAATACAAAGTAATTATACCAGGTGTCGGTTGAAATATATCAGTCACAGTCCTAGAAAAGGTTTGCACATTCTGTTTGCAGGCTTGAAAACTTTAACCCACTTTAACCCTTTACCACACTATCGAGACTTTTAACAACCCTGAAGATGACCTGAAGATGATGCCTTTAAAAGATATTGTGGGAAAAGGAGAAGATGATGGTAACCAGCATTTTCTCCTTTTCCCAGAAAAATCTCTAGCCTACCATAATGTAGAAAACATCATTTGCGCAATACTTAATTGTCATCAGTCCTCTTTGATCATTGTTTGGACGATGTTTATGTGGAAAAGCAGAAAGACTGGCATTGGAAGAAGTACTTGTAAAAAAATAAATCCAGAAAAACATGGATAGATGTACTGGCTATCATGATACACAATATTAAACATCATACATTATGTTCCTGCTGTGTTCCTAAGGTAATAGTAATGGTTGAACTAAGTTTTTTGAAATTAACGTTTTATCACACCATCCCGAGTTTTACCGACCTTGAGGAAAAAGGCCTAAAGGAAAACATTTTGAGTTGCATTTAAAGATACATCCTCTCAGCCAGAGAGAAAAAAATCTTGTTAAAATTTGATAGATTGTAGAATGGTTCAGACTTTAGCCAGTTGTGTAAATACAGATAAATTACCGATATAATTGTATGGTGTGAGGGATAAATACGTAAATCCCAAATCTTCGATTTAGAACTGGAAACGTCACAACGGTGATTTTTTGACGGCCTTCAGAAAATGAAATCCTTCAGAAAATGAAATGCATTTTCTATCAGTCATAATCCATGTAACCTTGCAACTGTCAGGGAGCAACATTAATTATGTATTGGCATGAAGATAAAAGAATGCTTATACATGTAGTTTGATAAAATAAAGATGAAAATTGGGTTAAATTCTGGCTGAAAATGAGTACAGATGTATTGTTAATATGTTTTCTGCCAGTGGTATCAGTTTGGACCATTCTAAAAATTTGAGTCTTGGTAAAAAGTTAACGCTTTCCCAAACAAGCCCTGGTTTTCACGTGTCTGCAGTACAAGTCTTTTGAAAACACTGTGGGAAAAGGAGAAATTGCTCGTAATGAGCAATTTCTCCTTTTCCCACAGTGTTTTCTACCCTTTTGGAGAACTTTCCGCCATTTTCATCAAATTTAAAATTGTCATCTGCAAACTCTTTCAGTTTGGAAGGGTCTAAAATTTGTCGTTTGGGAAAGGGTTAACAGGGATCCCATAAAGGGATGAAAAATGATAAAGATTATAAAGTGTGCTGTTGCCATGATTGAAGGGCCATTGAACTTGATTTATACCATCATGTTATAAAATTGAACATTTTGATATAGATACACTGAGATAGGCCCGTCATTTCACAATTCTTTTATGAGATTCTTGGGTCTTATTTTTTTCTTATCTATTTGTTCAGTGTTAGCGTTATGTCCTTTTGTTTTACATTGACGGAGAAGGATTTTGAAAATAAGTTGGAAGAGCAGAAATTGCTGGTAACCAGCATTTACTCCTTTTCCTCAAAGTTTTCAACCCAGACCTCAAAATGGAATTCAGTAACTTTAACCATATTAATTTGTTTTCTGAAAATGCATTCCGTATGGACCATGAAATGCCTAGCGAAACTAAAATTTCACTGGTGGATGATGCAGATAAAGATCAGACTGCAAAGAATATGAGTTGTGGTCTTAAGTATACTCCATAGCACTATGTTAGGGTATTCTGGTCCAAAAGGGCTTTGAAAATTTGGCAATGCTTATCTTTATTCCTTTACCACACAACCCTGAGTTTTAACAACTTTAACTCTTTACCAAACGACAAAATTTTAGACAAGTCCAAATTGAGAGCTTTTGCAGACGACAAAATAAATGTGACTAAAAAATTGAAATTTGTTTTGGGAAGAGTAGAAAATATTGTGAGAAAGGAGAAAATGCTGGTTACCAGCATTTTCTCCTTTTCCCACAATGTTTTCAAAAGGCTTCTTCCTCAGGGTCGTTAAAAGTTGGGATTGTGTGGTAAAGAATTAAAGAAGAAGGCCTTTGAAAACATTTTGAGAAAACGAGAAAATGCCGGTAACCAGCATTTCTCCTTTTGCCACAATGTTTTCTACCATAACAGTGATAGAAATTGGAGCCACATTTATTTTGTTCCCTACAAATGCTTTCAATTAGGTCGAGTCCAAAGTTTTGTAGTTTGGGAAAGATATAGTTCTTATTAAAACACAACCCAAGGAAGGGGCTAATATCCAATTACGTACTTGGGTTAAAATTTTGTTTGATATTTGAGACAGAAAAATGATAACTCTTCCTGGTTTAGATAAATTTCATTGAAAAACACGGTAAACAAGTAGAAGTTAACAACCAGAATGAAAATTATCAGTCTGAATTTTTGTCCATTCCATATTATGTTTTCCCTTCTTCATCAATCAATACCCAGTTTAAAAAAACCTTGAGAAAAAAGCCTTTTGAAAATATTGCAGGAAAAGGAGAAAATGCAATTTTTTCTACTCCCAGTTCCAGGCAAATCCAACTGTTGAAGCCACATTTAAACCTTTACCAAACAATCCCATGTTTTAATGAACCTGCGGGAAGAGGCTTTTGAAAAAAAAAATGGGAACAAAGAAATTGCTGGTAACCAGCAAAAATGCTCGTAACTAGCATTTTCTCCTTTTTCAACAATTTTTTCCAGCACTTCAAAGAGAAATTCCTATCTTTTTGAACTACATAAACTTTGTGGACTGCAAATACTGTCATCTTCGACAAGTCTAAAATTTTGTTGTGTTGTAAAGAGTTAAGTACATTTTGTTGTCTGCTTTCAGTTTGAATGAGTCTTAACCCTTTCCCAAACGACAAATTTTGGATTGGTCCAAATTGAAAGAGTTTGCAGACGACAATTTTAAATTTGATGAAAATGGCAGAAAGTTCTCAAAGACTGTAGAAAACACTGTGGGAAAAGGAGAAATTGCTCGTTACGAGCAATTTCTCCTTTTCCCACAGTGTTTTCAAAAGACTTGTACTGCAGACACGTGAAAACGAGGGCTTGTTTGGGAAAGGGTTAAATCTGATGCCTGATAGAGGGTTAGGGTATAACATTCTAGTGCAAAATCATACACAAATAATTAGGTAAGTGTGACTGAAAAGTTTCAATGGACATCTAAACGGGGAAAAAAAATGAAGAATTCAATTAAATTTTGTCAACCAACGTCTGCATGATTCTCACCTGTCCATTTGTACAGTATTGTTAATATGCAGATGATGGCCACATGCCTGACCTCTAACGTGAACCCACTTCTTGCCCTGTGGTGCCAATTTGTTCAAAGGGAGATAATTAGAGAGGTACTTGATTTCTTCAGAGTGGTCATTTCAGGTAATGGCCATAAATTGAGAGAAAACTGAAGGGGTTTTGACATTTTCTTAAATGACTACTGCAGAATGACATTCATACATGGTATTTTACTTCACTTATAATGAAGACTTTAGGATTGTTGACCTAATTGCAAGTTGTGCAATATTGTATTGCAAATTCCAAATCTAGAAAGTAGAATACAGATTTGCTCGCCTAGGTCCATTACCAAACAATCCCATGTTTTTATTTTCCTGGGAAGGCAAGACTTCTGAAAACAATGTGGAAAAAGGAGGTTGGTGATTTGCATTCATCTGGTAAAGTTTTCAAATTCTTTGTTAACAAAAACAATAATGTATATCCATTCAACCTAGACTGACTACTTTCAGGTAGCATGCAACAGCCATTTTTGGTACAGTTCTTTAACACTTTACCAAATGATGAAATTTTAGATTTGTCCAAATTAAAAGCATTGAAAGACAAATTATATTTAATTCTAGTGATGGATTTTTTTCTGTGGTAGGGTAGAAAACATTGTAGGAAAAGGGAAAAAGGAGAAAATAATGGTTCCTAAGGATTTTCTTTACTTGTGATTATAACTAGTTTTTTTTTTTTCAAATGCTGCAATCAGCAGGAACTGCGTTGGGGAAAAAGTTTAACTCTTTACTGAACAACAAAATTTTAGGCTGGTCCAGGTTGAAAGCATAATTGCAGACAACAAATTTAATTTGGCACAAATGCTGAGATTTGTCATTAAAATAGTCGAAAATACTGTGGGGAAAGGAGAAAAATGCTTGTAGCAAGCATTTTCTATTTTTCCGACTGTTTTCAAAGACCACCGACTGGGGTCGTTAAAATGCAAGATTGCTTGGTGAAGGGTTAAAGGTCTGGCACTGAATCCTAAGTATATTAATTTTTGCTTTGCAAAGTGAAAGTGCAGTTATTGATGCTGTTGTATTTATTTTCCTTATGTGCCTCTAAGATGAAAGGGGATCTAATTGGCTGTTACTTCTCAGATCTTTTCCTTAACCCTTTACCATACAATCCTGTGTTTTCATGACCCTGAGGAAGAGGCCCGTTGAAAACAATGTGGTAAAAAGTAGAAAATGCTGATAACCAGCATTTTCTCCTTTTTCCCCAAATTGTTTTCTTCCCATTCAAAGACCGTTACCACTGTTTGAGCCACCTTTAATTTTTCCTCTACAATTGCTTTCAATTTGGAGAAATCTGAAATTTTGTTGTGTGATAACTCTTTACCACTCAATCCCGAGTTTGAACGACCCTGAAAGAGAAGGCTTTTGAAAATGTTACCAGCATTTTCTCCTTTTCCCACAATGTTTTCTACCCTATCAAATACAGAAATTGCCATTAAAGAGACATCAAATTTGTTGTCTACAAATACTGTCAATTTGGTCTAGTCCAAAATTTTGTCGTTTGGTAAAGAGTTAAAGAGTAAACTCTTTACCAAATGACAAAATTATAGCCTTGTCCAAATTGAAAGCATTTGCAGACGACAAATCAAATGTAACTCAAAAAATGCAATTTTCCTTTTGTAGGGTAGAAAACAGTGTGGGAAAAGGAGAAAATGCTGGTAACCAGTTTTCAAAAGCCTCCTTTCTGAGGGTCATAATAAACTTTAGACTGGATAATGTGAGTTAACCCTTTTCCGAATGACAAATTTTGGACTGGTCCAAATTGAAAGAGTTTGCAGACGACAATTTTAATTTTAATGAAAATGACAGAAAGGTCTCAAAAAGGGTAGAAAACACTGTGGGAAAAGGAGAAATTGCTCGTTACGAGCAATTTCTCCTTTTCCCACAGTGTTTTCAAAAGACTTGTACTGCAGACACGTGAAAACCAGGGCTTGTTTGGGAAAGGGTTAATTAGTGTTTCTGAGGGTGTTTCTCCGAGATGCCCTCCTCTCCCCTGAAATTTCACAGCTTAATCTTTGGAAATGCATGGATATGCACCAGTTCCTCTCCCCTAAGAAAAAAGTGTTCCTGAAATAATTATTAACCCTTTACCAAACGACAAAATTTTAGACTGGTCCAAATTGAAAGCATTTGCAGACGACAAATAAATGTTACCAAAAAATTAAAGTTTGTTTTGGGAAGGGCAGAAAGCATTGCGGGAAAAGGAGAAAATGCTGGCTTCCACAATGTTTTCAAGAGGCTTCTTTCCCAGGTTTGTTAAAAGTCCGGATTTTGTGGTAAAGAGTTAAGATCTGACAAAACACTGGAAAGATTGCCTCTAACATCATGGAGAAATTCTTTATGTTTGAACTTTACCACACAATTCTGAGGTTTAACGACGCTGAGTAAAAAGCATTTGGAAAATATTTTGGGAAAAGAAGAAAATTGTGGTATTTCTTTTTTTCCCAAAGTGTTTTCTACCCTTGCAAAGACACAAATCAATTTTGAGCTACTACCCACTATCAAATTTTGATGTCTGCAAATGCTTCCAATTTAGTGGAGTCTAAATGTCATTTGGTAAAGAGTTAACTCTACCAAACGACAAAATTTTAGACCAGTCCAAATTGAAAGCTTTTGCAGACGACAAAATAAATGTGACTCAAAAATTGAGATTTCTTTTGGGAAGAGTAGAAAACATTGTGGGAAAAGGAGAAAATGCTGGTTACCAGCATTTTCTTCTTTTCCCACGTTTTCAAAAGGCTTCTTCCGCAGGGTTGTTAAAAGTCGGGATTGTGTGGTAATGGGTTAAGCAAGATTTTTAGCGGCGAAGAATCCATAAAGGTATTGTCATAGCCGGGCTGTTGTAGACTGGGTTATCGAGGTGGGAAAAAACTAATTGGCATTTTCAGATATCCCTGTCAGTTTCTAAGGTTGACTGACTGATTGATTGAACCATCTGGTGTTTTACACTGTTTTCAACATTATTTGAGTCATATCACAGCAACATCTCACATATTTATATATGCCTTGGGTTTCCCCCGTGCTGGGCTAGAGTGCTGATGACTGTCCTGCCCAAGGGTACTCCCGCAAACAACTGAAGTACTTGAAATGCAGTCCAAACCAGAAGTTCTACTCTTCACTGAGCCTCATTAACCCTTTACCACACAATCCCGACTTTTAACGACCCTGAGAAAGAGGCCTTTTGAAAACATTGAGGGAAAAGGAGAAAATGCTGGTGACCAGCATTTTCTCCTTTTCCCACAATGTTTTCTACCCTATCTAAAACAAATTTCAATTTTTCAGCCATATTTATTTTACCGTCTGCAAGTGCTTTCAATTCGGACCAGTCCAAAAATTTGTCGTTTGGTAAAGAGTTAATGACGATATTTACTTTAAAACTTGGGCTAGTTTTCACCTACCAAAAGGGAAACCTTACCATGGTGAGCACTGGTATCCTCAAACTCACTTTGACAAAGTTAAGCACATTTTTCAACTTCAATTTTTCACGAAAACGCACCCATAGCTTAAAAGCACTCACCGGGTACCCGCATACAGTGCAGGGGCTTGTTAAACCCTAAATCTCAACATATGACTTTAAATGTGATTTCCTAGACAGTGTAGATCAAGATTAGACTGTCATTTGCCGATAGATTAGATCAGGTTGAAACTATGTAGAATGTATGTGCGGTCTGATCTTTGATCTGCACTGTGTGCTTTTCAATTTATTATTCTGACAAAAACTCCACTCTAATACAGAATGATGTTGTGGTCCTGATTTTAGAATGCTTTATTCTCAATGTTGTAAAAGCATTACCAGGCAGGGATTCAGATCTTAGCCATAGTTGTCAAGGTTTTTTATTTCACACCCATATTTAAAGCATATTATGCAGCTGTGCAAGTCCTCACATCAGATATCGAGATAAAGAAAGATAAAAAGAAATAGAAAGTCTGCAGAGAAAACCCTCTGAGTGCAAAGCAAAACTTAAACTTTACTTTTGCAGACAAAATAGATTAACCCTTCGCTAAACCATCCCATGTTTTAACCATTTACCACTTCATCCTGAGTTTTGATGACCCTGGAAGATAAGCCTTTTGAAAACATTGTGGGAAAAGGAGAAAATGCTGGTGACCAGCATTTTCTCCTTTTCCCACAGTGTTTTCTACCCTATTAGAGAAAAATCATATCATTTGAGCCACATTGAAATTGTCGTCTGCAATTTCAAATTGGACGGGTCTAAAATTTTGTTGTTTGGTAAAGAGTTAACCAGTTACCACATGACATAAGTGTAGACTTGTCCAAATTGAAAGCTTTTTCAGATTGCAATGTAACTCTTTACCAAACAACAATTTTTTAAACTAGTCCAAATTGAAAGCATCTGCAGATGACAAATGCGACTTAAAAAATTGAAATTTGTTTTGAAATTTGTTCAAAAGCTTTCTATCTCAGGGTGGTTGAAAGTCGGGATTGTGTGGTAAAGGGTTTGGACCTGTTCAAATCCAAAACATAATGCAGAAAAAATATTAAATATGACTCAGTTGATGAGACTTTGTTTCAAAAGGGTAGAAAAAAATGCTGGAAAAGGTGAGATGCTGGTTACATGCATTTTCTCCTTTTCCCACAAAATTTATTAAAAGCCTTCTATGCCAAAGTTGTTTAGAACACAAGATAGTTTGGTTAAAAGTTTAGCAATGACCAAACAATCCTGTGTTTATGAAAGGACATTGAAGAAGGCTTTTGGAAACATTGTGGGAAATGGAGAAAATGCTGATAACCAGCATTTTCTCCTATTCCTACAATATTTTCTTGCCTTTCCAAAACAAAACCCAACAATTTAGCCACATATGATTTGTCATATACAAATGCTTTCAATGTATCAGAGTAAAAAATTTGGTTGCCTGGTACATGTATAAAGTTAACTCTATACTTAATTACAAAATTTTCTCCCTTTCCCACAATGTTTTCAAAAGCCTTCGTCTTCAGGTGTGATAAAACTCTAGATTATGTGGTAAAGGGTTAGGCATTCTAAGAATAGAGTCAGCCAAAAGCTATCATCAAAAGTGACTAGAAAGTTGATTCATGGAACAGCTGCGGAATCTTGGAAAGCATTTTTTATCATCATCCTGATAAGCCCAGTAAATTATGCAAAAAGATTTCCCACTTCAGATAGGAGTCTACGAAAGGGGTTCTGGGTAATTTTTAATTTTTATGGTTCAGAAACTTATCAGTATGACTTTTCCCATTATGAGATGATTTTTTTTTTTCTAGAAAGTTTATAGAATTGTTCTTGAGTGGGCTAAAAAAATATGACCTGAAAATGTAGTCTGCATTGGAGTAAGTGTAGATGTAAGATCAGACTTTATGTTCTTTTTGGCTGATTTAATGCCTTTACCATATAATCATGCATGATTTATAACACCCTTGAGAAAGAAATTTAAGCATTTGAAAACATTGTGGGAAAAGGAGAAAATGCTGGATACCAAAAATGCTGGATACCAGCATTTTCTCCTTTTCCCACAATGTCATTTTCTCCTTTTCCCACAATGTTTTCTTACCTTTCAGAAACAAATACAATCATTTGAACAACTTTTAATGTGGCGTGTACAAAGCTGTCTATATTGACCAATCTAAAATTTTTGTTGTTTGGTAAAGGGTTGCTATTGTGCGATCCCAAATTTTAACCACCCTGAAGTTCAGGGCTTTTGAAAACATCATGGTAAAAGGAGAAAATGTTTTTTTTTCTTTTCCCACTATGTTTTTTATGCTTGAGAAGACATAGTTGAGGTACATTTGTCGTGTTGTCTGCAAATGTTTCCAGTTTGGATCAGTCTAAAATTTTGTCCTGTAGTAAAGAGCGAATTAAAAAATGACAGGTCTGATGTTTACCTGTACAGTTATAGGTTATTTCTTTACCACGTGACAAAAATGTCCACCAAGTCTTGTTCAAATTAAAGGCATTTGCAAATGACAATTTAAATGTGCCTCATATGATAGACTTTGATGGGGTAGAAAATGTCGTGGGCATAGATGAAAATGCTGGTTATATACCTGCAACGTTTTTAACTCTGTACCAAACCACAAAATTTAAAATGGTCCAAATTGAAAACATTTGCAGACTACAAGTTAAACGTTGTGGTTACCAGCATTTTCTCCTTTTTCCACTATGATTTCAAAAGTTTTATACTTCAGGGTTGTTAAAAATTGGGATTGTGTGGTAGAGTTAATTTAAGGCTTCTTCCTCAGGGTTGTTAAAACTCCTGATTGTGTAGTAAAGGGTTAAGATTGAGTATGCTATCAGTAACCAAGCTTCACAGTTCATCTAGGCTGATAATTGAAATGGCTGTTGGTTTCATTAAATTCCCGATATATAAACAGGAATGGGGTAGTTAATGGAAATTGTTCTCCTGTACATTTCAAGGTTGATTTAACTCTTTACCAAACGACAAAATTTTTGACTGGTCAAATTGAAAGCAGCTGCAGACGACAAAATAAATGTGACTGAATAATTGAAATTTGTTTTGGGAAGGGAAGAAAACATTGTGGGAAAAGGAGAAGATGCTGGTCACCAGCATTTTCTCCTTTTCCTGCAATGTTTTCAAAAGGCTTCTTCTTCAGGGTCGTAAAAACTCGTGATTGTGTGGTAAAAGAGTTAAAGTGTTGCATTCGTGTTGGATAAGAATTTTTATGCCGTGTTGAAATTTTATAGGCAGTTATGGGCCTCATTTGTGGGGTTGTTATAGGGTCAGACTTTCAGAATAATATGTAAACGGCCTGTATGAATACAATGTATACAACAGTTTACTTACTGTTCTTAATCTTGGTAAAAAGTTGCCAACTCATTCTCTTTTATTTACTTTTTACCTGGTTTTCAAAATTCATTTTTCTGCCAAGGACTTGCCCTTGGACTGATGGTACAATATTGAATAACAGATTGACATCCTCCCTAAAATGTCCTCCCATTAATGGTTTAATTTAAATACATCTTAACTCCTACATTGTTTACTTTTGGCTGCTATTTGGCCTTTAATTGAAAGAAGAAGTTTATATTTTCTAGGCTGTGTTCATGAGATCCATTCTGAAGAACTGAGTTCTTTGAGAGGGCACTTCATTACGGTTGGCATTAACTCTTTACTAGATGACAAAATTGTGAACGGGTCTGAATTAAACAAAAAAATAAAATCATTTGCAGATAACAAATTAAACAGGATTTAAATGCTTGGATTTGGAATTTGGATTGAAAACAAGTGCACTGTCGGGAAAGGAGAAAATGCTTATTTTACCAGCATTTATTCCCTTTCCTACGATGTTTTCAAGCACACTTTTCCAGGATCGTTATAAGCCTGAGATTGTGTGGTAAAGGGCTAAATGAGAGTTCAAGAGAGTAAATAAAAGCCAGGGAGATTGTATTTGTTGTAGACAAATAGTATGATAGGACTTTTTGATTGTTTTAGGTCTTTACAACTAATTGACTTTCTCCACAATGATTACTGACCAAGCACTGAGGAGCCATTTTTAGAGCACATCACTGAAGCTGTAACACACCTAAAGAAAAATTGATAATCACTTCCATCATTTCACTAAATACTTGCGGAATTAATTCTCTGTTCCACAACCAGAAGGAGGCTTTGAAAAGATTGTTCGTAGGAAGAAAGCGTGTTCTACACTGTTGATTAAAGCAAATCAAGTTGTGCTTGCCATGGGACGTCATGAGTTAACTCTTTACCAAACAACAGAATTCTAGACTGGTCCAAATTAAATGCATTTTCAGATGACAAAATACTTATTGACCCAAAAAGTGAACTTTGTTTTTGGAGGGGTAAAAAACATTGTGGGAAAAGGAGAAAATGCTGGTTACCAGCATTTTCTCATTTTCCCACAATGTTTTAAAAAGGCTTCTTCACTAGGGTTGTTAAAAGTCAGGATTGTGTGGCAAAGGGTTAATTGTTAACAGTAATTTCTTTCCTCACTGTAATTCCTGCATTCAAAACTGTTTTCCTTTCCTACAAATATTTCTCTTTTGCATCACATACGCTTAATTTGTTAAACTGTTTTATGTCTTGAAATAGCTTGCAGTGTGATAGATTAAAAATACTGTTGTTGAATCAGATAAATGCCTAACTTTGTGAATGAAAAATGGCTCACATAGCTTTGGAAGAGATCAAGGCAGATTAGGAACAGATGTTTTCATTTGAAATATTTTTTGTTAAAACTGTTTTTAATTATCAAGATTTTCAAAATAAATGCCTTAACTCTGTACCGGATGATTAAATTTTGAGCTTGTTCCAATTCAAAAAGTATGTGTATTTAACTCTTTACCATACAACAGTTGAAATTTTAGACTAGTCCAAATTCAAAGCATTTGCAGGGGCCAAAATAAATGTGACTCAAAAATTGAAATTAATTTTAGGAATGGTTAGAAAACATTGGGGGGAAAGGAGAAAATGCTGGTTACCAACATTTTCTCCTTTTCCAACAATGTTTTCAACAGCCTTCTTTCCCAAGGTTATGAGAACTTGGGATTGTGTGGTACAGGGTTAAATGTAGTTCCATTGATGAAATGAGATTTGCCATTGAAATGGTCAAAAATCTTCTGAGAAGATATTAAAATGCTGGTCAACAGTGTTTACAAAGTTATCTACTCTAGTCTTAACTCTTACAAAACAATAAAATTAAAGACTTGTCCATATTTCAAAGCATTTGCAGACACCAAATTCTATAGCCCTCAAATCATGAGAATTGTCTTTGAAAATGCTGGTTTCTATTGTTTTCTCCTTTTCCTACAATGTTTTCAAAAGCTTTGTTCTGCAGGGATGTGAAAACAGGAAATTGTTTGGCGAAGGATTAAGCCTTTACCAAACAGTCCTGACTTTTAACCCTTTCCCAAACGACAAATTTTGGACTGGTCCAAATTGAAAGAGTTTGCAGACGACAATTTTAAATTTGATAAAAAATGGCAGAAAGTTATCAAAAAGGGTAGAAAACACTGTGGGAAAAGGAGAAATTGCTCATTATGAGCAATTTCTCCTTTTCCTACAGTGTTTTCAAAAGACTTGTACTGCAGACACGTGAAAACCAGGGCTTGTTTGGGAAAGGGTTAACAAACCTGAAAGAGAAGACTTGAAAACATATTAGGAAAAGGAGAAAATGCTGGTAACTAGCATTTTCTCCTTTTCCAACAATGTTTTCTACCCAAACAAAGTCAGAAATCATCAATTCAGCAACATTGAATTTGTCGTATGCAAATGTTTTCAGTTTGGTCCGGTCCAAAATTTTGTCATTCAGTAAAGGGTTAACCCTTTATTAAACGACAAAATCTTAGCCTTGTCAAAATTGAAAGCATTTGCAGACAACAATTTCAGTGTGACTCAAAAGGTGCAGTTTTTCTTTGATAGGGTAGAAAATATTGTGGGAAAAGGAGAAAATGCTGCTTACTAGCATTTTCTCCTTTTGCCACATTGTTTTCAAAAGGCTTCTTTCCCAGTGTCGTTAAAAGGTGGCATTCTGTGGTGAAAGGGTCATAGCATAACACGCTGCATTAGTAACATAAGAGTTACTTCTCATTTTACAATAACCTTGAGATGTTGATGAAAAAAGGAAAAGACCTTATAACCAGCCCTTATTTTTTGTGCACCAAGACTGGTGTTATGTTTCTGCTGAATTGATTAAATGTATACAAAATAAACATTTGCAGTTGCAAAGATGCATAATTTTCTTTGCAAATGAAACATGAAGAGTGGCACAGCCTTTATTGTTAGGGAAGATGAACTGTTTAATATGTAAGAAATGTTGTCTGATGAGCTTTTTGTGAAATTATGTTGAGGGATCAGTTTTCATTCATTGAGCAGATGGTGTTACCCTTTTTCAAAGAAGAACAGTTGAACTTTCTAAACTCTTTACCACACAGTCCCGACTTTTAACAACCCTAAAAAGGAAACCTTTTGAAAACATTGTGGGAAGAGGAGAAAATGCTGGTAACCAGCATTTTCTTCTTTCCCACAATGTTTTCTACCCCGTCCCATGACAAATTTAAATTTTTAAGTCATATTTAATTTGTCATCTGCAAATGCTTTCAATTTGGACTAGTCTGAAATTTTGTGGTTTGGTAAAGAGTTAAGAGACCACCTATGTGTGTGTTTTGCATTGATGTCTACCAATTTTGGGTCTAGTTCTTCAGAGTTCTTCAACCCTTTACCAAACGACAAAATTGTAGCCTTGTCCAAATTGAAAGCATTTGCAGACGACAATTTCAATGTGGCTCAAGTGTTGCAATTTTGCTTTGATAGGGTAGAAAACATTGTGGGAAAAGGAGAAAATGCTGCTTACCAGCATTTTCTCCTTTTCCCACATTGTTTTTAAAATGCATCTTTCTCAGGGCTGTTAAAAGTTGGGATTGTTTGGTAAAGAGTTAAACAATTAAGCATGTTGCATATTTACCAGACAACAAAATTTTAGGTTCCTTCATTTTGAAAGTATCAGCAGATGACAAATGTGGCTTAATGATGGCTTTTGAATTTGTTTTTTATAGCACTGAAAACTTTGTGGAAAAAGAAGAAAATGTTGGTTAAAGGCTTTTTCTGTGCTGGTCACCAGCATTTTTATTTTTCCACAATATTTTCAAGGTCATTAAAATTGCATTATGGTTTGCCAAAGAGTAAAGGCCAAAATTAGAATATTTTTGTAACATTGGAGCTGTTTTAAAGTAGAATGGAACATACATGACCCAAGATCTACATTGTCTCACATTTTGAAATTTTTTTTAGCCAAACCAGCCTTGAATCTGCCTGAACAGAAGCTAAGGTTGTGATGAAATTATTTATCACTGCAACTACTTCTAACTTTCAGTACATTAAAGGTTAATTGTTAAGTTGCAGCTGTTTCAAGATTTTCACTCTGTGTACCATCAGTACTTTGATTTTCAATATAGAGTTATAGACTGGATTACATTTTAAATTTATTTTGTATATTTCAGGTCAATGCTACAGATCCTGACTGTGGAGTGAATGGAGAGATTCGGTACTTCATTTCCAATGATTCTTTGGTCAGTGCAAGCCAGTTTTACATTGAACAAGGAACCGGTCGAGTCTGTATTGGTCAGAAACTGGATCATGAGACACATTCTCTGTTTGAGTTCTCTCTGATAGCTAAAGACACAGGTAACCAAATTGAAGTCATCTACTTTTATTTTAAAGATGTCACTCTTTTGCATCCCGTCAACAGCTTTGCAAACAGTTTTGATCAAGATCAGAATCTGGACGATTCACATGCTGATCTTCGATGAATGTTGTCTTAACTCTTTACCAAACGACAAAATTTTGGACTGGACCAAATTGAAAGCATTTGCAGACGACAAATTAAAAGCGGTCTAATTGGTGAGTTATATATTGGATAGGGCAGGACACATTGTGGGAAAAGGAAAAACCAGCATTTTCTCCTTTTCCCACAATGTTTTCAAAAGCCCTCTCTGTCAGGGTCATTAAAATTGAGGATCATGTAGTAAAGGGTTAAAATATTGGGTTCTGGCTTTTCACTATACAATACCCTACAACTACCTTATAAGACCCTGAGGTGTAAGGTTTTGAAAAAAGATTATGAGGAAAAGATAAAGCCGTAGCACATTTTTCTACAATTTTCCCATTTCATTTTATAAAAAAAATGTTTGTTGCATTCCAGTATTATTCCATTGTGTTACTTGTACTGGAAATTTGGTAGGTCTGAAAATAGTCTGTTAGATTTATAATGTATGAATATGTGAGATAGAATGCTGTTTAACCTATTTTTAACAATATTAACCATTAAAGTGCCGAATAAACCCGAAAGATATTTTCGGTCTAGAATAACACCAAGATCATTACAATTTTGTGCTCACATTTTATGTCTGGTGGCTCAGCAAAGTGGACAGTGTAGATCAAAGATTAGGCTGCATGTTTTGTGCAGCCTGATCTTCATCTACACTGGCCGCAAAGGCAACTATAGTCGTGTAAGGCGCTTTAAGCCTTAATCTTTTCACCAAACAGCAAAATTATAGACTTATCCAAGCAGAAAGAACTTGCAGACCACAACTAAACGTGATCAAAAATTGAAATTTGTTTTGGAAAGAGTAGAAAACAATGTTGAAATAAAAGGAGAAAATGATGGTAAGTAGCATTTTCTCCTTTTCAAGGGCTGTTTTCTACCCTACCAAAAACAAATTGCAATTTTTTGGTCACATTTATTTTGTTGTCTGCAAATGCTTTCAATTTGGACATGTCTAACATTTTGTTGTTTCTTAACCCTTTCCCAAACAAGCCCTGGTTTTCACGTGTCTGCAGTGTAAGTCTTTTGAAAACACCGTGGGAAAAGGAGAAATTGCTCGTAACGAGCAATTTCTCCTTTTCCCACAGTGTTTTCTACCCATTTTGAGACCTTTCTGCCATTTTCATCAAATTTAAAATTGTCGTCTGCAAACTCTTTGAATTTGGACCAGTCCAAAATTTGTTGTTTGGGAAAGGGTTAAAGAGTTCAGTTTTTCTAGGGAGCAATTATTGAGAGTGATTAATATAAGTTGTTTCACAATCCATGTAGAATGAATGGTTTTAACCTTTTACCAAACTGAACAAAGTGTTAGACATGTCCAAAAATGAAAGCATTTGTGGCTCAAATGATGAAATTTGTCTCTGAAAGGATAGAAAACATTGCAGGGAATAGGAGAAAATGCTGGTTACCAGCATTTTCTCCTTTTCTCACAATTTTTTAAAAGCCTTCCCCCTCAGGGTTACTAAAACTCAGGATTGTATGGTAAAGAGTTAATATTTGTTTTGAGAAATTGTTTCACAATCAATGATAAATGAGTACTGGTAAGGTTTAAAATAAACTAAACCAACAATTCTATGTTACAGGAGACTTTGCCACAACTGCCAACATTCAAATCAGTGTAACTGACATCAACGACAACTTCCCAGAATTCTATCCTCGTAACTACAGCAAAAATATTCCCGACAATTTAAACGTAAACTCGGAGATAATCACAGTACAAGCTACTGATGCAGACTCTGGAACATTTGGACAAATTACATATAGAATTATATCAGGGAATCAAGCTCAGAAGTTTGCGATTGATTCCAGTACAGGTAATGTTTGATAAACAAAGTTACTGTTATATTTTCCTTCGTTCATCTCAGCCAAGCCCCTTAGCTCAGTTGGTAGCATACAGGACTTTAGAACAGGAGGTCACTGGTTTGATCCCTGGCTTGGCCAATTTCTTTCCGAGGATTGATGATGGTCATCGTGACAGGATTCATTCCTCTCTCACCACTGCTCATTGTTTCGACCATGGTTATGTGGGAAAGCAGCCAGTGGGTTGGAAAGAATATTGTGGGGAGTACTGGTAAAAGAAACTCCAGGAAAGCATGGATAGGTGCGCTGGCCGTCGCAGTATAACTGAAATAATGTTGAAAACAGCATTAAACACCATACTATCAATCAATCAATTGTTCCACTCAGACAATAGAAAACATTTATGTTCTTCTGCATGGACTTCTTATGGAATAATAAACAACGCATGTCAGTAATAGGAGTCGCAGCATAGACTACGCATTGTACTCGAAGTGTTCAATATGTTACAATCTCTCCTAAAAAAACTGGCTTATCAGCAGGTTAACCCTTAAAGCGCTTTCATGACTAGTTGCGTTTGTGGTCAGTGTAGATCAAGGTCAGGCTGCACAAAACATGCAGCCTGATCTTTGATCAACACTGTCCTCTTTGCTGAATCACTGTAGACAAAGCAACCATGAAATTGCAATTATTTGAGTCATATTTATAGGATGAAAATGTCTGACAGGTTTATTCGGCGCTCTAAGGGTTAAGATAAACATAGTACCGGTATTTAACAAGGAATGGGGGGGCGAGTTGTAAAGCAGTCATAAGCAATGTTTAGTCTTGCCGTCGAATAACTGGAATAGAGCTGCACTTTCTATTGATACTAGCAAGAAGTGCTACATACACTGGACAGAGTTACAATAAGTAACAAAGTACCCAACATAAATTTATATATGAGCCATGCTCTGTAAAAAGGGGGCATAATGCATCTCCGTGATACATAATACCAAGCAAGTCATCACTCATTATAAATCCATACTTGCCACTTCTTTGAACAATCCATGAGTCATGAGGTAGAATATGGTCCTTTGACATGTAGAAAATTGGCCATTAGCAAAAAGTTTCGACCCAGGTCAGCCTACGCGGACTGCGCAGGCTGACCTGGGTCAAAACTTGTAGATGCATTATGCACCCTTTTCACAGATCATGGCTCATATAGCTTTAAGCAAAAACACCACTCCACCACATCAACAATCATGTGCAGCTCGATTAACCATCTGTCAAACAATCCCATGTTTTTTAGACCCTGTACAAGAAGGCTTTTGAAATCATTGAGGGAAAAGGAGAAAATGCAGGTAACCAGCATTTTCTCGCAATGTTTTCTGCTCTTCCCAAAACAAATATTAATTTTTTATTCACTTTTATTTGGTTGTTTGCAAATTCTTTGAATTTGGACTAGTCTAAAATTTTGTTGATTGATAAGGTGCTAAATGGTGCTTTTTGTTCATGAAAGGGTGAAAATCTTGTGGGGAGATGAGAAATTGCTGGTAACCATCATTTTTCTTTATCCAGCCTGTTTTCTGACACTTTCTTCCTCAAGATTCTAAAACCGCATTATTGTTTGGTAAAGAGTTGATGGTAAAGAGTTGACGACTGCAAGTCACATCGTGGGATACACTTAACTCTTTACCAGATGACAATTTTAGACTTGTCTAAAATGAAAGCATTTGCAGACGACAATTTAGATATGGCTCAAATGACAAAATTTGTCTTTGATAGTGTAGAAAACATTGTGGGAAAAGGAGAAAATACTGGCTACCAGCATTTTCTCCTTTTCCCACAATGTTTTCAAAAGGCTCCTTTCTCAGTGTCAAAAAAGTCGGTATTGTGTGGTAAAGGGTTAAGCATTCACAAACTAGTTGGTGTGTGTGACAAATGGGTCAGATCAAAAAGGGCTCTTTAATTATCATTCCATTCATAGTTAGACATCTTACAAACCTTTCATTCTGTACAATTAAAATGAAGACTTCATAATAATATGTTATTAATTGCTTTTTTTCATGCAAAATTCTTTTGACTCTTTCCCACATGACAAATTTTCAGACTTGTCCAAATTGAAAGCAATTGCAGTGGAAAAATTGAATGTTGCTCAGATGATGGAATTCGTCTTTGAATTGGAAGAAACCATTGTGGGAAAATGAGAAAATGCTAGTTACCTTTTTCTCCTTTCTCCTACAATATTCCTAAAGCCTGCCTCCTCAGTAATTTCAACTTGTTTTTCTCTTCCATACTTCAGGTTCCATCACTTTACAGCAGGCACTTTCAACAGGCGAGCAGTTGTACAAACTTGTCATTGATGCAGAGGATGGTGATGGTCTATCTGCCATCCAGAAAGCAGAAGTTCATATTAGCGTCACAGGACGAAATACGGCACTGCCACAATTTGAGAGACCCATGTATCGATTCACTGTGAGCGAGGATGTTGATCCAGATACATCTGTTGGAACTGTTGAGGCAACTTACGATGGCCAGTCAACAGGTAGAGTCACTGAGATAATTGAGTTACTGCTTACTGCTTCTCCTTTACCACACAAAGTTTTAACGATTTAAAGGAAAAGGACTTTTGAAAGCATTGTGGGAAAAGGAGAAAATAACTAGCATTTTTTTTTTTTCCCCACAATTTTTTCATCCATTTCAAATATAAATCCATTAATCTCAACCACATTTCTTTGTTGGCTGTTTTCGAAGAAAACGTCGAGGTATTGTCACAGCTCTGGCACCGTCGTCTCGCAAAAATCTTCGATATTTTGTAATATCTCTGTTATTACTGAAGATATTTACTTAAGACTCAGATTAGTTGGTAACCTTCAAAAGAGGAAACCATACAAGAAGGGAAGATAACCATGAAAGTATTTTGACACAGTTATGCCTCTTTTTCAATTTGGTATTTTCACTGACAATCAAGCAACTGCAGCCAAGCGTTGGCACCTACATGCTATGCTCGTTGTTTTGTCAACTGTTAATGTTTTCAGTTACCATCAGTCTAAAATTCAGTCATTTGTAAAGAGTTAAATCTAGAAAGAAACCATACATTCTCTGTGATATAACTGAAGTAATCGTGACAGCAGTGTAAACATCAGCATTCAGTCAATTAAATGATCTATACTGTCACATAATTCTATCAATTAAAAAAATGACAATCAAACATGCCTAAGAAAACTTGTATTGGCTATATGAAACTGGACATAAGCATTATGTACTAAACACATAATATTTTCCAATATTTCACAGGTATTCGATACACCATAACATCAGGGGACCAGAATTCCTTCTTTAAGATAGATCCAGGTACAGGAGTGATTCGTTCTGCAAAACCTCTCGATCATGATGAATATCCATCACTTCTTCTGAACATTATGGCAGATGTAGGCAACAACTTCTTGATGGGAACATCACAGGTAGAGGGCTTTTGTTTTTTACCACCATATTCATGACCCTTTCAATAAAAACCTTATCATTTGCGCCACACTGATAATATTATATATTCTGCAAGTGCTTTCAATTTTTCTTTTGGTATAGAATTAACCCTTTACCACACAATGAGAAATTTTAACGACCCTAAGACAGAAGCCTTTTAAAAACATTGTGGGAAAAGGGGAAAATGCTGGTTACCAGCATTTTCTCCTTTTCCGACCATGTTTTCTACCCTATCAAAGACAAATTCCATCTTACGAGTTACACTTAAATTGTCGTCTGCAAATGCTTTCAATTTGGACAAGTCTACATTTTGCTTGTGTGGTAAAGAATTAACCTTTTTGCCCTCTTCTTTTTGTTCTGCAGAAAATTTAACCCTTTACCACACAGTTCCCAGTTTTAAGGACCCCGAGGAAGAAGCTATTTGAAAACATTGTGGGAAAAGGAAAAAATCCTGGCAACCAGCATTTTCTCCTTTTCCCACAATGTTTTCTGCTCTATCAAGGACAAGTTTCATCATTCCAGCCACCTTCAATTTGTCGTCTGCACATGCAAATATTTGGACCAGTCTAAACTTTTGTCGTTTGGTAAACAGTTAATGGGGTTTAATAGGTTTTTAGCTCACCTGAGCACAACATGCTCAAGGTGAGCTATTGTGATCGCCCTATGTCTGGCGTCCATCGTCCGTCAACAATTTCTTTAAACATCTTCTTCTCCTAAACCACTGGGCTAATCTTGATGAAACTTAGCAGGGATGTTCCTTGGGTGAAGCTCTACCAAAGTTGTTCAAAGAATTGAATTCCACCCTTAACTCTGGTTGCCATGGCAACAAGAAGGAAAAAAATGCAAAATCTTTGAAAATCTTCTTCTCTGAAACTAGAAGGCGCAGAGCTTTGATATTTGGTATGTAGCATCTCCTAGTGGACCTCTACCAGATTTGTTCATATGATGTCCCTGGGGTCAAAACTGGCCCCGCCCCGGGTGTCACAAGTTCGAACATAGGAACAAAGAAGGAAAACTTTAAAAATCTTTTTCTCTTAAACTTGAAGGTGTAGAGCTTTGATATTTGGTATGTAGCATCTCAGAGTGGACCTCTACCAGGTTTCTTCATATGATGCCCCTGGGGTCAAAACTGGCCCTGCCCTGGGGGTCACAAGTTCGAACATAGGAACAAAGAAGGAAAACTTTAAATTTCTTTTTCTCTTAAATGGGAAGGTGTAGAGCTTTGATATTTGGTATGTAGCATCTCCTCGTGGACCTCTACCAAGTTTGTTCCAACGATGCTGCTTGGGTCAAAACTGGCCCAGCCCTGGGGGTCACAAGTTCGAACATAGGAACAAAGAAGGAAAACTTTAAAATTCTTCTTTGAAACTGGAAGGCGTAGAGCTTTGATATTTGGTATGTAGTGATTCTCTTCTAAGTTTGTTTGCCCATCTAAGCACAACAAGTTCAGTGAGTTCAAAATTGGGTCATCTTGGGTCATAAACTAGGTCACCAGGTCAAATTAAAGAAATACCTTGTTGACAGTCTCGAGGCCACATTATTTGTTCAGTTGCCTTGAAAATTGGTCAGAAAGTTTGTCTTAATAAAATCTCACATAAGTCTGAATTTGGGTCAACTGGGGTCATAAACTAGGTCACTGGGTCAAATTAAAGAAATACCTTGTTTGCACTCTGGAGGCCACATTTATTACTCAGATGACCTGAAACTTGGCCAGAATGTTTGTCTTGATGAAATATCAGATGAGTTTGGATTTGGGTCACCTGGAACCATAAACTAGGTCACTAGGTCAAATTAAAGAAATACCTTGTGGGCACTCTAGAGGCACTCTACTCAGGTGAGCGATCCAGGGCCATCATGGCCCTCTTGTTTTAATATTAACTTTCATGAATTACTGTTTTACTCTTTACCATAGGGCAAAATTTTGGACTCTTCCATACTGAAGGAATTTACAGATGACAATGCAAATATTCTTCAGATGATAGTATTTGCTCTTGAGTAGCTAGAAAACATTGTCGAAAAAGAAGAAAATACTGGTCACCAGCATTTTCTCCCTTTTTCCCACATTGTTTTCAAAAGTCATCTTTCTAAGGTCATTAATACTCAGGATTGTGCCACAAAGTCAAATCTCATAATTCCAGCCACATTTAAATTGTTGTCTGTAAATGCTTTCAAATTGTACGACACCAAAATTTTGTCATTTGATCAAGAAAATGTGCCGTTTGACCATGGATCTACATGCCTTGCACTGTATCCTATGAGATTCTGTGAGGTAACAGAAAATAATTACCAAAACTTCTGTGTTTGTTATGTTTTAGCCATGCTCTGTGAAAAGTGGGCTTAACTCTTTACCACACTGTCCTGACTTTTAACGACCCTGAGAAAGAAGCCTTTTGAAAATGCTGGTAGCCAGCATTTTCTCCTTTTCCCACAATGTTTTCTACCCTTCCCAAAACAAACTTCAAGTTTTCGGTAACACTTATTTTGCCATCTGCAAATGCTTTTGATTTGGACTGCTTTAAAATTTTGTTATGTGGTAAAGGGTTAAAGCATCTGAACTGCAAAAAGTATCGACTCTGGTCAGCCTGCACAGTCTGGGCAGGCTGATCTTAGTCAAACTTTTTGCTTTTGGTATATTTCTGCATGTCCAAGGACCATTCTACCGCAGGATTCAGCCGGTTGTTAGACAAAATGGACTGAATGGATCAAGAGTTACGGTATGTGACTTGCTTGGTATAATGCATTTTGGAGATGCACTAAACCCACTTTTGTCAGACCATGCTCATTTCTTTCTTTTTCATTCTTTTCCCCCCAGGCAAACATCACAGTAACAGATGTCAATGACAACAAACCTGTATTTAGCAGCGAACACGTCACTACATCTATATCTGAGGCCATTGACTCCATGGTAACAATATACTCCGCACATGCCACCGACAAAGACAGCCGTGCTAATGGCAATGGCGAAGTGAGGTATCAGCTGAAGGTGAACCCTGGGAATTTATTTGCCATTGAGGCAACCAGCGGGGAGGTTCACCTTGCTACAGGAGCAAAACTCGACTATGAGATAGAAAAAGTCCATCAGCTGGTCATTTTGGCCCATGACCAAGGTCAGTCTGGCCGGTTATCCTCCTCAATGACCCTTGTTGTCAATGTACAAGATGTCAATGACCAAAGCCCAGTGTTCACAAAGAATCTCTTTGAGGGCGAAACACAAGAGTCATTGTCCGTTGGCTCAGGTATCATGTCAGTTAGTGCTGTAGATGGAGACAGTGGAGAAAATGGTAAAATATCCTACAGGATTGCAGAAACCGACATAAAGACCATCTTTGGGATATTTCCATCAGATGGACAGATTTATTTGAAAGGTAGTTTAGATCGTGAACAACAGAGTGAGTACTCATTTACTGTGATTGCAAAGGATCATGGTCAGCCATCAAGATCAGCAACAGCAAGTGTTAAAATTACAGTTAAGGATGATAATGATAATCGTCCAATCTTTGTGGAGTCAGACTACAGGTTCACAGTAGAAGAAAACTTACCTGCAGGCACTGTTGTGGGATACGTATCAGCCAGAGACCTTGACATTGGTAACAATGCATTGCTGCAGTATGACTTTCTGTTCTCTCAAGATGATTTTATGATAAACAACAATGGCACAATACTTACCTCCCGCTCACTGGATAGAGAGCTGCGCTCTGACTATTCTATAGAAGTGGTGGTACAAGATTCTGGTGCCCCTATCCAGCAGTCGACGGTCATGGTTTACATTAATGTAGCTGATGTCAACGACCATGCCCCAGTCATACAAAACTCTAGGTTCTCGGAACAAGTCGATGAAAATAGATCAAAGGGTCTTAGAGTGTTGAAAATTGTGGCGCAGGATCCAGATGCTGGTGAAAATGGAACTATCACATACTCCTTGAAGCAAGGTATTTGTTTTCGATTTTCTCATATGTTCTGAAACACTTAGTTAGTGCCAACAAATATTTGAAAATAACCCATTTTGGTCTGTAAAAAAGATAGGGTACTTTCAAGGCTGCTTTGATACTAGTCATAAAAATTTCCTCCATATTTTCAAAGTTCATCTACTGCATGAAATGAAAAAACAATTTTAAACTGAATGGTATATTGGTCGAAAAAAGGGACAATTGCAGTTGGTTTTCTTCTCTCGGTGTTTTCAAAAGCTGTCTACAGCTGCAGCATAAAAAGTTGTTTATAAAGTAATTTGTAAATGGGTTATGTATGAGGGAGACCCTGGCAAAAGGGGGTCTAATCCGTCCCCTTGATGCACTATACAAAGCAAGTCATTATATTATTATGGATCCTAAAAAATATTTTTTCTAACAACCAAATAAACCTGGATGTAAAATGGTCCTTTGACATGCAGAAAGCTTAACGATAGCAAAACGTTTCGACCCAGGTCAGCCTGCGCAGGCTGATCTGGATCGATACTTTTTGCACACGCATTAACCCTTTACCACACAATCCCAGGTTTTAACGACCCTACAGAAACAGCCTTTTGAAAACATTGTGGGAAAAGGAGAAAATGCTGGTAACCGGCATTTTCTCCTTTTTCCACAATGTTTTCTACCCTTTCGAAAACATATTTTAGTGTTTATTTTGTCATCTGCAAATGCTTTGAATTTGGACAAGTCTAAAGTTTTGTCTCATGTTAGAGAGTTAAATAACCTTTTCACAGAGCATATGTATATGTGCACTCAATCTTTGACATTTTATATTTTTTGCTCATTAGATGGAGACCCAGACAGTCTACAGAACTTTGCCATTGATGCAAGAGAAGGCTGGATAACAACCAAGGAAGTACTGGACTTTGAAATAAAGAGTTTGTATCGGTTCAAGGTTGTGGCCTCTGACTCTGGTACCCCGGAGAGAAAATCCACAGAACAAACTTTTGAAATATCCGTAAATGATGTCAATGACGGGTCCCCAATCTTCCCACAAAATATCAACATTACATTTTACGTGGTTGAGAACACCCCAACAGGCACCTCCATTGGACAAGTTCAGGCGCATGATAACGATGGTGGAGAGAACGGACGTGTTTCCTATTATATCATTGGTGGAAACCATTTTGGACTGTTTTCTGTTGACCTTTCAACTGGAATCATTTATTCTATCAGAGAAATAGATTATGAGGAATCATCCTCTCACACAGTTGGGATTAAAGCAATAGATAACAGTGTACATAATCCCAAGAGTAGTGTCATAACCATCAAAATTTTTGTAATTGATGTTAATGACAATGCCCCAATTTTTGACAGTGACCCAGTCTTCCTGACAGTGAAAGAAAATACTCCAGTTTCAACTGTGGTGAATATTTTTACTGCAACTGATGCAGACACAGGCAATAATGGCACTGTAAAATATGAAATAATCAACTCCACAGATAGGAAGTTAGAAATTGACCCCTACACAGGTCAGCTGAGGGTTATTGAGCTGATTGATTACGAGCAAGTTCGAGATGTGTCTATGATAGTCAAGGCGTATGACCAAGCACCAACACCAGAGAGCCAGCTCTTTACTACATTAACAGTAATGGTCCTAGTGTTAGATGAAAATGATAATGCGCCAGAATTTCAGAATTATCTCCCCTTTGAAGTGGAGGAAGATGAGCCTGTAGGATACAAAATTGCTTCCATTATTGCCACAGATGAGGACGGCAATGTAAATAAAAGCGGGAACAATATGGTATCCTATTCTATCAAAACGGGGAATGCGTATGGAGCTTTCAGCATTGATCAAGATTCTGGTAAGAACTCTGGCCCCATTTTTGTGAATTACATGTACCTCCTGTAGACATTTTTTTCTTATGTTGAACTACTTTTGAAAACATTGTGGCAAATGGAGAAAGTGGCTGTAGTGGGCAGTTTCATCTCTTGTCACATTGTGTTCATTTGTATTTATGCACTTAAATATAATTCAGGCTAAGTTAGTGATAGTAGTTTCAAGTAATCTTAGTTTTTCACTTCTTGAAGTTGTGACCTCACAGCTCCTTACTCAAGATGGGGGTCCTGTTTGGCTCAGTAGTAAAGTATAGGATGCGTAACTGAAGGTCCTGGTTTGAGCCTCACTGGTCTTTTTGTGGAAGTGTCCTTGGGCAAGACACTTCAGATTCCAGGCTTAGTACTAATAAAATCCAAGAAAAAGATAGATATGTGAGCTGATGCTGTGGTATGACTAAAATAAGGTTGAAATCAGCACTAAACAAGCTTTCAATACCAGTACCTTATTCAAGATATTTGAAGTAAAAGATAAAGAGCAGATACTGATGCATGTAAGAACATTCTAGAAAACTAGGTGATATGTAGAGGAATGGCCTGCTTTGATCAATTTCTCTATTGGCAACATTGCTTTTAAATTGCATCTGAAATAATTGGATCAAAACATGATTATTATCTTTAAAGTTAGGATTAAATGACAAGTTATATATTTGTTTCATTTTAGGAGCTTTGACTATCGCTGCTAGACTCGACAGAGAAATAATTAGCACATACTCATTGCGGATCAATGCTCGTGATAACGGGGTACCCTATTTGGAGTCAGAGGTGACAATCGTAATAAAAGTACTTGACGTGAATGATAATGCACCAAGGTTCCAACAGTCCACATACCAAGCCAATGTGACAGAAAATAGCATTATTGGTACTTTGATTACAAAGATTTCTGCTACTGATGATGATGAAGGTGAGATCAGTAACTTTCTTTAAAATCTGTTCCTTTACTGTTCTTATATAAAAAATTTTAGATATTTCCCAAACAATCCCAAGTATTCTACAACCCCAATGGATGCTCTCAGAAACATTGTGGGAAGAGGTGAAAATGCAGGTGACCAAAGAGCTAAAAATATAAAGAAAACCCTGTAAACTGTTTCTCTTCCTAAGCCAGAGGAGGTTTTAACAGTTTGTCTCAGAAAACAGTGTAGCTGCAGTTGTAATTGCTGGTATGAGAAATCAAAACTGCTTCTGGACTGTTTTTTCATGTACCTGAAGCCAGGCTCGGTAGCTCGGTGGTTTCTGCATTTGACTTGTGATCTGGTGGTTGGGTTTCGATACCCAGTTGAGGAAAACTTGCTTTCCATTGATTTTTCGTCTCTCACTTCTGATGCATGTGAGAAAAGTAGTCAGTGGCTTGGAAAGAAAGTCGAAACACAAGTCATTCATGGGTGCCCTTACAGCCATGTTATGACCTAAGCTGTTAAAACAGCTTTAAATTCCAATACAAACAATAAACTCATGTACCTTAAAAGCACCAATGTATTTTATGTTATGTTCCACTTTTAAAGATTTCATTGTATTTTCAACAGGTATCAATAGCCAGCTCAGATACATGATCCCCGAAGGAATAGCTAACAACTACTTTGCCATTGACCCAGTTACAGGACTTGTTTCCTTGGTAACAGATGACCTCGACAGAGAGACACAGAGTTCATACATTATAACAGGTAACATTTTAACCCTTTACCAAACAATCCCGAGTTTTAATGACCCTGGAAAAAGAAAAGGCTGTAGGAAAGATTGTGGGGAAATAAGAAAATGCTGGTAACCAGAATTTTGTCCTTTTCTAACAATGTTTTCTACCCTGTCAAACATTATTTACCCCCATTTAAGCCACATCTAATTTGCAGTCTGCAGAAACTTTCAGCATGGAAAAGTCTAAACTTCTGTCATTTGGTAAAGAGTTATGCTTAACCCTTTCCCAAACAACAAATTTTAGCCCCTCCCAAATTGAAAGCATCTGAAATGACAATTTAAAAGTGGTAAAAATGAACTTTAGGTTTTTTGACAGGGTAGAAAACATTGTGGGAAAAGGAGAAAATGCTGGTTACCAGCATTTTCTCCTTTTCCCACAATGTTTTCAAAAGGCCTCTTCCTCAGGGATGTGAAAACATGGGATTGTTTGGTAAAGGGTTAAAAAGTGAACTTTTTCAAAACTCTTCTCCACAAAATATGTTTATGTATTATCTTAATACCTTTTAGCAGTTATTTTTAACTGTATACCATAAGAGGAAATGTTGGACTGGACCAAATTGAAAGCATTTGCAGACAACAACACAACTGTATCTCAAGTGATGCTTTTTGTCTTTGATGAGGTAGAAAACATTGTGGGAAAAGGAGAAAATGCTGGTGACCACAATGTTTTCAAAAGCCCTCCGACCCAGGGTCAATTAAACTTGGGATTGTGTGGTAAAGGGTTAAGATATACCAAAATATTGTCACTGTTGCTTAATTACATATGAAAGAGAAATATAGTATCTGATATAACTTCACATTTTGAGACGAAATGAAGAACTAACGCTTTCCCAAACAAGCCCTGGTTTTCACGTGTCTGCAGTACAAGTCTTTTGAAAACACTGTGTGTCTGCAGTACAAGTCTTTTGAAAACACTGTGGGAAAAGGAGAAATTGCTCGTAACGAGCAATTTCTCCTTTTCCCACAGTGTTTTCTACCCTTTTTGATAACTTTCTGCCATTTTCATCAAATTTAAAATTGTCGTCTGCAAACTCTTTCAGTTTGGACCAGTCCAAAATATGTCATTTGGGAAGGGTTAAGAATGCAGTCCAAAAAATGTTATTGGGCATTTCATCATCACAAATGTATTACTATCTTGCAAAAAGATACATGTATCATTATGTAGAAATTTACTCGAATGAAACTAATTCACCTCTTTGACAAGAGTCATGGATCATCCAGGATAGGAAATGGTTCAAAAGAGCCCTACATATAACAGTTTGATATAAAATCCAACTGTAAATTGAATAGCTTTGTTATAGTAATTGATTTTTGAACTTTGACCATCATTGAAATGTAGTCATGGCATGTTGTTGAAAAATAGCGTAGGAATATGGAGCTTTTTACCTATGTCATCATATCTTGTATGCTCATCTGAAATACGTGAAAGATAAGAAAATTCTTAACCCTTTACCACACAATCCCGACTTTTAACGACCCTCAGGAAAAAGCCTTTTGCAAACATTGTGGGAAAAGGAGAAAATGCTGGTATCCAGCATTTTCTCCTTTTCCCACAAAGTTTTCTACTCTTCTCAAAAAAACCAATAATTTTTGCATCGGATTTATTTTGTCGTCTGCAAATGCTTTGAATTTGGACTTGTCTAAAATTTTCTCATTTGGTAAAGAGTTAATGGTTATATTACACTGAAAGGCAAGGGAAGTTGTGTTGAAAGAATATATTGTGCATTTGAATGAAAGAATATTTTTCCTGTCACAGGAAACACTGTAGGAAAAGGTAAGATTGTTTGTTATGAGCAATAGAACATTATTTTGATAACAAGCTCATTTGCCTGTAAAGTTTGTAAATAATAGAAAGGTTGTAGATCGCCCTTAGAGCAGCTTTCATAACTATTATGCTTCTGCGGCCAGTGAAGATCAAGATCAGGCTGCACAAAACGTGCAGCCTAATCTTTGACCTACAGTGTCCGCTTTACTGAAACACTATAGACAAAAGCAACCATGAAATTGCAATTATTTGGATTGTTTTACCTTGGATGAACATTTCTGTTGGATTTATTTGGCCCTCTAAGGGTTAAGTAATGTTGTTTTATTTTTCAGCCAATGTGCAAGATAGCGGGAACCCTGTGCTATATGACACGGCAACACTGATTATCAATGTTACGGACGTGAATGACAATGGCCCAATATTCCAGCAGAGTCAACACTTCCTGGAAATTCCGGAAAATATTGTTCAAGATAACATCTACACCTTTGTAGCTCATGATGCGGACATCAATGATAATGCTATGGTACAATACAGTATAACAGGTAACATTTGTTTGTGATAACAGTACTTGTTTAACCCTAGTCTCAAAATCCAGACGAGAAACGACCCTGAGGAAAAGAATGTTTAAAAACATTGTAGGAAAAGGAGAAAATGCTGGTAACCAGCATTTTCTCCTTTTCCCGCAATGTTTTCTACCTTTCTAAACACTGAATTCAATTTTGAGTCATTTATTTTGTTGTCTGCTAATGCTTTCTGTTGAAATTCGGATTGGTTAAAAATTTTCTTGTTTGGTAAAGAGTTAACATATGTGCTTGGGGAACCCCTGTGGCACTGTTGGTAGCATGCGGGACTTGAGACCAGAGGGTCACTGGTTCGAATTCCGAGCTTGGCTAATTTCTTTCCTGAGATTGATGATAAGTCATTGTGGCAGGATCCATTCCTGTCTCACTGCATCATTGTTTAGACGTGGGTTATGTGGGAAGGCAGCCAGTGGCTTTTTGGAAGAATATTGTGCAAAGTACTGGTAAAAAGAAACTCCAGGAAAGCATGGATAAGTGCAGTGGCTGCTGTGATAAAACTGAAATAATGTTGAAAATTAAGATGAAGATCAGACTGTACACAGTGCACTTGAGAGATCAGATCATGTCTAGGGAAAAAAATGTTCCTGAGGATTGGTTAATGTCCTTGGGACAGGATTAATTTCACTCTGATTGCTGGATATAGTCGATATAGTCCTTGTTTATGTTGGAAAACAAAGTTTACACTGGCATGGAAAGACTGTTAATGCATTGTACTTGATAAAGACATTCCAAAAACACATGGATAGGTGCATTAAAGTATGCTCTTTTGATGTTTCTGCAGTACCCTTGAAAACTCTGCTAACTTTCTAAGTGCCTTTTACATCTTACGTCTTTGCAGCCAGTACAAAAACATGCAGTCTGATCTGTGATAGATCCTGTCTGCTTTGTGTGATATTCTGGTTAACCCTTTACCATACATTCCCAAGTTTTAACGACCCTGACAGGGGACCAGCATTTTTCCTTTTCCCACAATGTTTCCTGCACTTTCAGAGATAAACCTAGTAGTGTGAGACACATTTACTCTGTGCTTCTGCAATTACTTACAAAGCAGACAAGTCTTAATTTTTTCACCTGGTAAAGGTTTAACTCTTTACCATACGATAATATTTTAAATTGGTCAAATTTAAAAGCATCAGCAGATGACAAATTAAATGTGTCAAATAATTGGATTTGTTTTTGAAAGGATAAAAAACATTATGCTGGTTACCAGCATTTTCTCCTTTTCCCACAATATTTTTAAGAGGCTTTTTATGCCCCCCTTCAACGAAGTGGGGGTATATTGCTTTGCACATGTCGGTCGGTCGGTCAGTCGGTCCGTCGGTCGGTCCGTCGGTAGACTGTACCTTGTCCGGGTAATGACTAGACACAGAATTGACTTAGGTTCATCAAATTTGGCACAGACATGCGTCTCAGAGTGTAGATGATCCCTATTGATTTTGAGGTCAATCAGTCAAATGTTAAAGTCACAGTGACCGTCAACATGTTGATATATAGACCAAACCTTGTCTGGATGATAACTAGACACAGAATTGACCTAAATTCGTCAAATTTGGCACAGACATTCGTCTCGGAGTGTAGATGATCCCTATTGATTTTGAGGTCAATCAGTCTAATGTCAAGGTCATAGTGACCGTCAACATGTTGATATATAGACCAAACCTTGTCCCGATGATAACTAGACACAGAATTGACCTAGGTTCGTCAAATTTGGCACAGACATTTGTCTCGGAGTGTAGATGATCCCTATCAATTTTGAGATTAATCCATCAAAGGTCAAGACAGTGGTCTTCAGCTTAATGATATATAGGCCAAACCTTGTCCAGATGATAACTAGACACAGAATTGACATAGGTTCTTCAAATTCTGTACAGATATTCATCTCGGAGTTTAAATGATCCCTATCGATTTTGAGATTAATCCATCAAAGGTCAAGGTCACAGTGGCCTTCAACTTAATGATATATAGACCAAACCTTGTCCAGATGATAACTACACACAGAATTGACCTAGTGCCTTCAAATTCTGTACAGATATTCATCTTGGAGTGTAAATGATCCCTATCGATTTTAGGGTTAATCCGTGAAAGGTCAAGGTCACAGTGACCACCAGATGATTCAGGGCCTGCGCTGCCGTTTGCCACTTGAGCCATTTGCTCAAAAAAAATTAAAGTGTCTCAAAAATCATCATATGTGGCTCAACTTGTGGCTCCAACATTTCATTTGCGTATTATCGGGGACATAGTAAGCATCGAAGTTGACTGGGAAATAGCGGAAGTCAAACGCGTGTGCCGAGAAGAAAATCAATAACCCAGTCTGTGTATCGGCGACTGTTTACAATCTTGTATGTATACACACGGCGGTGTGGCCACTTCCTGTATCAATGGCAGTAGGGGGGCATGACTGTTTTACAAACAGACATCTTGCCACACAATCCCCACTTTTAACGACCTTGATGAAGAAGCCTTTTGAAAACATTGTGGGAAAAGGAGAAAATGCTGGTAACCAGCATTTTCTCCCTTTCCCACAATGTTTTCTACTCTATCAAAGAAAAATCACATTATTTGAGCCACATTGAAATTGTTGTCTGCAAATGCTCTCAATTTGCATGGGTCTAGAATTCAATCGTGTGGTAAAGGGTTAAAGTCTGCACTGTGTGGTAAGGGGTTAAACACAAATCAAATAATCAAACATTTAACTACTGTGTTTGAATCATTTTGTTTTGACAGGAGGTAACAATGAGGGAAAATTTTCCATTAATCCCAGCACCGGTGTCCTGTCCTGTATGCAGCCTCTTGACAGGGAAACATTCTCAGACTATGAGCTGTCAATCACAGCTACAGATGGGAAATATCCAAGCACTTGCACACTGTTCATCGTTGTCAAAGATCAGAATGACAACGACCCAGTTTTCCTGAAGGAGAAGTATGCGGAGATAATCTATGAAGATGTCACGGTTGGTTCTTTGGTTGTTCAAGTGTCTGCAAGAGATGTTGATGAAGGTGACAACGGGAAAGTGTCATATTCCCTTAGTGATGATCCAGATGGAAGCATGTTTGAAATCGATGATACCTCTGGAGAGATAAGGACTAAAGGGTAAGGTTGCTCTTTGTTTGATATTTTAAAAGGGTGGCAAAGTTCAGACTGAAAAACCCTTTACCAAACGATTCATGGATTTAACAATCCTAAGGAGGCCCTTGAAAACATTGTGGAAAAAGGAGAAAATGCTGTTAATCAGCATTTTCTCCTTTGTCTACAATGTTTTCCACCCTTCCTATGAGGAATTAAGTCATTGAAAATATAAACTGAATTATACATGTAATATGGAATGTTGAATTCACTGCTACTGTCTTTCTTTACATCGTTACAGATTATTTCGACACGGTATGAACAATACCCAAAGATAATAGTGACTGTTCTCCTTTGCAGATTATTTGACCGAGAGAAAAAATCAACTTATTCCTTTGATGTGATTGCTAACGATAGCGGACAGTATGATCCACGGTCAGAGAAAGTTAGACTAGATGTGACCATTGGGGATATCAACGACAACCCACCTGTATTCCAAGAAGTACCCTATCGTAAAAACGTGTCACAAGGGACGGGAGCCAATATGCCGATCTTGAATGTGATCGCAGAGGATAAGGACGCGGGTGTAAATGGTCAGGTGACATACAGACTGAGTGCAGAATCTGATCCAATATCTCTGAATTATTTCCAAATCAACGAAAACTCTGGGGAAATCAGGACATCACAGATGCTGGAATCAGGTGCCCTTGGATATCATAATCTCAAGGTCGTTGCCACTGATAATGGACAACAAAACAAACTAAGTTCAACAGGTAAGTTGTTTTACCTTTAAAAACATGTATTGCGTAAATTCTTTGGTTTACCGTACTTACAAACATTGCGCATCTGTTTTACAAATGTTCTGGAAAGCTGATTAAGTAGATTTCTACAGGGGTGTAAAAAGGCATATTTGTTGTAGAGTTATGGTGAGACAAAAATGCAGACTTGTCTAGCTTGAAAGCACTTGCAGATGACAATTTAGATGTGGCTCAAATGATGGAATTTGTCTTTGATAAGGTAGAAGACATTGTGGGAAAAGGAGAAAATGCTGGGTACCAGCATTTTCTCCTTTTCCCATAATGCTTTCTAAAGGCTTTTTTCCCAATGTCATTAAAACTCAGGATTGTGTGGTAATGAGTTACATACCTTTTCTAAAAGAAAAAAAATCATTTCAAATTCTTCATCGTAAACAATAAGCAATGACTAAATGATACCAAGGATGATTAACGATTGATGCTGTTCATTACGATGTGATGGATCAGTAAAAAATCGCAATTGCTCATTAGCATGTTTATGTAATTGTTTTATTAGTAAACCCTTTACCGAATAATCCTTTTTTTTGATGACTGTCAGTCTTTAACTACACAATCCCGAGTTTTAGGGACCCTAAAGAAGCATTGGAAAACATTGTGGGAAAAGGAGAAAATGCTGGTAACCAGCATTTTCTTCTTTTTCCACAATGTTTTCTTTCCTATCGATGTTTTCTACACTATCAAATACAGAAATTACCTTTTCAGCAGCAGTTAGTTTTTCGTCTGCTTATGCTTTCAAATTGGTCCAGTCCATAATTTTTCTTGAGAAAGAGTTAGGAAGATTTTTGAAAATACTGAAAAGGAGAAAAATACTGGTTACCACCAGGAAAAACCTATCCATTGAACTGTATTTGATTTTAAATCTGAAAATGCTTTCAATTTTGAAAAGTCTTAAAGGCAATCTCAAGTTTTAGTGATCCCAAAGGCAGAATTTCAAAAACCTGTCAGGTAAAAGAGAAAATGATAGAAATTAATGTTTTTATATAATTTCAAACACAAACCCTATTAAACCCTGGTTACCAGCATTTTCTCCTTTACACACAATGTTTGCAAAAGCCCTAAATCTTAATTTCATTAAATTATGAGATTGTTTGGTAAAGGATAAAAAAGACAGTTTACTTAACTCTATACCAGACAACAAAATTTTAGACTGGCCCAAATTCAAAGCATTTGCAGACGACAAATTATTTGCAGCTCAGATAATTGATTTGTTTCTGAAAGGTTAGAAAACATCATGGGAAAAGGAGAAAATGCTGGTTACCAGCATTTTTGCCTTTTCCCATGATCTTTTCAAAAGTCTTCTTACCCAGCAGTGTTAAAACTTGTCATTGTGTGTTAAAGAGTTAACTCTTTACCGGACAACAAAATTTAAAACGTGTCAGACTTGAGAGCGTTGGCAGACGACAAATTAAGTGCCACTAAAATGATTGAATTTGCTTTTAAAAATAGGGAAAACATTTTGGAAGAAGGAGAAACTAATGGTTACCAGCAATTTCTCCTTTTCCCACTGTATTTTCAAGAGGTCTCTTTTTCAGGGTCATTAAAACTCAGGATTGTGTGGTAAAGGGTTAATGCATTTAGTCTCACCTTTGGTGAATTAATCCGAATATGTGTATGTAAGTTTTATATCAAAACGATCCATCAAACAATTTTTACAATAATTGATGAATTGATATTCTTATTTACAAGCTTTATTTCAGTTACCATTTCCTTGTTTCTTTTTAGATGACTTAACTGTGTGCCAAAGGACAAAATTTTAATCTTGTTCAAAATGAAAGCACTTGCAGATGACAAATCAAATTTGAATTAAACAGCTGGATTTGTCAGAAAAAGGGTAGAAAACATTTTGTGAAAAGGAGAAAATGCTGGTTACCCGCATTTTCTGCTTTTCCCACAATGTTTTCAGAGGCCTTCTTCCTCAGGGTGATTAATACTTGGGATTGTTTGGTAAAGGGTGAACTTTTTACCTCTTGATTGCAGAAGATGAATTTGAAAAAATTCTTGAAAAGTATGGAAAAAAATGAATCGAGGTTTGAAGCATGGGTAATATTTTGTTTACAAATAAAGTTGCATGGTTTGATAATACTGCCTTTTGACACATTGATTTCAAAAAGAGTCTGCTGCAAGAATGAACAAAAAGAAGAAAAAAATATTGTCTGCAAGTTGTAAAGTGATAATCTAGATTGAACTTTTTAGCAAACACCAAAATTTTTGAAGTGACCAAACTGAAGGCATTTGCAGATGACAAATTAAATGCAGCTCAAATGGTGATCTCAGTTTTTGATAGGGTAGAAAACATTGTGGGAAAAAGGAGAAAATGCTGGTTACGACATTTTCTCGTTTTCCCACAATGTTTTCAAGAGCAGTCTTCTTCAGGGTTGTTAAAACTCAGGGTTGTGTGGTACAGGATTAAAGTGCTTTATTAATGAGATCATACATTTTTTCTTATTGTCTTACTAGGTGTGGTCGAGATAACAGTCGGGCCATCTTCAGGTGGACAAACACTGCAATTCAAGAACCAGAACTACTCAACAAGTCTGCATGAACATGCTAGAGTCGGTAGTCGAGTCATTACTGTGGAGTTAGTAAACCCGACTGCAGGAGTGTCGTACAGTTTTGCAAGTGGAAATGAGGACAATGCGTTCAGTATTAGTTCAACAGGTTTGTAAGAGTCTTTGATCATCATTCAATTCATTTTTGTTCTGTAGTACAGTAGATAAGATTTAACTCTTTACCACACAATCCCGAGTTTTAACGATCCCAAGAAAGAAGCCTTTTGAAAACATTGCGGGAAAAGGACAAAATGCTGGTATCCAGCATTTTCTCCTTTTCCCACAATGTTTTCTACCCTGTTAAAGACATATTCCATCATCTGAGCAACATTTAAATTGAAGTCTGTAAATGCTTTGAATTTGGACAAGTCTACATTTTTGTCGTGTGGTAAAGAGTTAAGTCCTTTCCAGACAACAAAACCTTAAGACTTGGCTATATTGAATGTATTTGTGTTTGACTAATAAGATGTCGCCAAAAAAAAAAATAGGAATTGTCTATGAAAAGGTTGAAAAGATTGTAGGAAAAGTAGAAACTGCATTTACCAGCATTTTTTCCTGTGGTATTTCCACAACATTTAATTTCTACCTATTCAAAGACAAATGCTCTCAAAATGAAGGAGTCTAAAATTTCATCATCTGATAAAGGGTTAATTAACCTTTTACCAAAGACAAAATTTTAGACCTGTCCAAATTGAAAGTGTTTGCAGATGACAAATGTGACTCAGAAATTGAAATTTGTGTTGGGAAGGGTAGAAAACATTGTGGGAAGAGGAGAAAATGTTGGTTACCAGCATTTTCTCCTTTTCCCACAATGTTTTCAAAAGGCTTCTTTCTCAGGGTTGTTTAAAGTCGGGATTGTGTGGTAAAGAGTTAAATCAGATTTTATTTGAGACAGCTTTCATAGAACCCATGACTGATTGCTTTGTCATAATTGCAGGACTTTGCATGCACTTTAGTTTACAATTGTATTAACCCAAAGAGTGCCAAATAAACCTTAAAGACATTTTTCGTCGACAGCAAGTAGACCCAAAGTGTTGAAATATCAATGTAGCACTTATCCAGTATGTGTCGGCAAAACAGAGAAGTAGATCAAAGATCAGACTGTACATTTTGTACAGTCTAATCTTGATCTGCGCTAGCTGCTGTATTTGTGAAGGTGCTGTAAGGGTTCAAGAAACAATTAATTTTGATGATACCAATAATCAAATGATTGATGATGATCAATTATGATGCATGCTTGTAAAGAATTCCATGGAAGTTACACCTGCCTTAGCACTGTGTATTACAGTCAACCCTTAAAGTGCCTTTCACAACTTTAGTTGCCTTTGAGGGCAGTGTACATTAAGATCAGACTGCATGAAACATGCAGTCTGATCTTTGATCTACACTCACTGCTTTCTGAAGACTGTTGGGATAAAAATAAACTTGAAACTGTCACTTACTTGGATCTATTTCTGGACTGAAAAATGGACTCAAATTGCACATACATGTAACATATAGTCTAATCTTGATCTACACTGCATGCAAACGCAACAGTAGTTGTGAACGGCGCTTTAACCTTTTATCAACCCTCAAGAAGAACATGGAAAAGTGATGATCAGCATTTTCTCATTTTCCCACAAGTTAATGTTTCCATGCAAAGACAGGTTTCTTTATTTAAGCCACGTATAATTTGTCACCTGCGAATGCTTTTAATTTGGACAAGTTTGAATTTTGTTGTTTTGGTAAAGAGTTGAGGATTTAAATGTGTTATTTCCTTACCAGACGACAAAATTCTAGACTGGCCTGTATACAAGGACCTACACCAAAGTCTTAACTCTTTACCAAACAACAAAATTTTTGACTTGTCGAAAATAAAAGTTTTTGCAGACAGCAAATTATATGTGGCTCATATTGTGGATTTTGCCTCTGAGAGGGTAGAAGACATTGTTGGACAAGGAGAAAATGATGGTTACCAACAAAATTTGAGACATGTCTAAATTGAAAGCACTTTGAGAAAATAATTCAAATGTGGCTCAAACTAGTATTTTTTTCCGAAAGAGCAGAAAACATTGTGAGAAAAGGAGAAAATGCTGCTGGTAAGCAGCATTTGCTCCTTTTCTCACAATGGTTTTGAAAGCCCTGATGGTAGAGACTCTTGAAAACAATGTGGGACAAGGAAAAAATGCTGATAACCAGCATTTTCTCCTTTTCCCACAATGCTTTCTACCCTTTCATTGACAAATCCCATCCTTTCAGTGGGATTTGTCAGTGTTTTGTCATCTGCCAAAGCTTTCGATTTGAATAAGTCTAAAATATTGTCGTTTGGTAATGAGATAAAACCTTGCCAAAAAAATTTTGCTTTTTCAGGTATTATAACAGTACAGAATCCTGACCCAATCGACTACGAAGTGACCAGCAGCATGCGACTGATTGTTGCAGCTGTCACGAGTGATGTGTATGCTTATACGACTGTCTGGGTCAATCTTATAGACATAAATGATAACAAGCCAGTTTTCTCACAAGATCGCTATGTCACAAAAGTCTATGAAGAGCAGCCAAAGAACACTTACGTCATGCAGGTACTTAAATTTTTTGTTCGAGCTTTATTTGTATCATTGTCACTTTTCTACTGGAGTCTCTTGTATGCCAAAGTCTTTGCATATCCTACCTAGACTTTTCAACTTCCAGCAATGCATGGTTTTCATTATTTAGAGCCCTGAAATATTTTTAAGGTAATAGATATTGAAATATTGGTATCTCTATTATTTTTCGCTTAACTCTGTACCAAATGACAAAATTTTAGAAACATCCAAATTCACGGTGGTTGCAGATGACAAATTAAGTGTGGCTCAAAGGATGAAATTTGTCTCTGAAAGGGTAAAAAAGTAAACATTGTGGTCACTATCATTTTCTCCTTTTCCACAATGCCCTGAAAATGCTTCTTCTTCAGGGTTGTTTAGTCACAGTAAAGTTTTATTACCTCTACATCACAAGACCTTTAGTGACACAAGGTAGAAATATCAAGGAAAAGAAAAGGGCCTATCTGAAATATTTTGGATAAAGAAACAATTATTGCATGAAATTAACCCTTTACCAAACAATCCAGAGTTTTAACGACCCTGAAGAAGAAAGCTTTTGAAAACATTGTGGGAAAAGAAGAAAATGCTGGTAACCAGCATTTTCTTCTTTTCCCACGATGTTTTCTACCCTTTCAAAGACAAATCCCATTGATTTAGTCATATTTAGTTTGCTGCCTGCATTGGTTTGAAATTGGGCCAGCTTAATATGATTTGTTGTTTTGTTGAGAGGTAAAGAGGAACCACTTAATTTTGAAAGCTAGCCACAGGCATAAGAAATTCTACTTGTATAGTAAGGGAAGGATGATCATTTCTGTGAGATAGTTAAGAAATAATCTTCTTTCTATCATGGTTTATCATACAATAAATCACTGTTGTGAGTTATGAGGCACAATAAATAATCCACAAGGGCAATAGCCCGAGTGGTGTATTCGTTGCGCCTCATGGCTCACAACCGTGGTTTATTGAACGATAAACCATGATAGAAAGAAGATTATTTGGATTCAAACATGACCAACACTTGATAAAAGGAAAACGGGCTCATACTTAATATACAAAAGCGGATGCGGATTAATTCTTACTTTACAGAGAATATAGAATGATGTTGATTTTACCACGCGTCCATTGCACTGTGTTTATATATTCGATTTCACATGTCATGTCAGAATATTTCTTGATGTTTACAGGTCACTGCAACAGATGCTGACACTTCGCCTAGAAATACAGATATTGTATACAACATTATTCAAGGAAACCACGATGAGGCCTTTGTCATCAAACCAGCCGATAGTGGTCTGCTCATAACCAACCTGATTGTGGATTATGAAATCAGAAAGTCCTATAAGCTGATCATCGAAGCGAAAGACAATGGAGAAAATGGATCTTTATCCAGTACATGTACAGTTCGAATCTCTGTTATCGATACCAACGATAATCCACCCAAGTTTCCTGACACCCTGCCTGTAAATACCAGTGAAGGTTTGTAAGCCTAGTTTAAATTCAGAATGCTTATGAGAATAGATTGGATTTTTATACCACTTTGGTCATTATAAGTCCCATTTACGTTAATTTTAAACCTTTTACTAACCCTTTACCACACAATCCCGACTTTTAGCAACTCTGAAGAAGAAGCCTTTTGAAAACATTGTGGGAAAAGGGGAAAATGCTGGTAACCAGCATTTTCTCCTTTTCCCACAATGTTTTTTGCCCTTCCCAAAACTAATTTCAATTCTTGAGTTGCATTTAATTTGTTGTCTGCAAATGCTTTCAATTTGGACTGGTCTAAAATTGTGTTGTGTGGTAAAGAGTTAATTGATGCTTTGGTTCAGAGGAAGAAGGCCATTGAAAATATTGTGGGGACAGGAAGAAATGCTGGTAACCACATTGCTTATTGCAACTCTATAAGGATATGAATTTTTGAGCTTGGCAGCTTTAGAAGCAAACATCAAGGTATTGCCGTAGCCCTGATGTCATCTGCGCTTTATCATCATGCAAAAACTTTGACATTTTCAAAAACTTTGACATTTCATAATGTCTGTCATTACTGAAGATATTTACTTAGACTTTGACAAGTTTTTCACTATTAAAAGGGGAGACCATACAACAAGGGCAGATAATCACCATATTATTTTTGACAAAGTTATGCCCTTCTTTAGACTCTGAATTTTTACTGCAAAGTATCTTCAGCGGTGCGTTGGCACCCACTTGCAGTGTTCTTTTTAATTGATCCTTTGGCTCAGAGGAAGAAGGCTGTTGAAAATATTGTGGGAACAGGAGAAAATGCTGGTAACCACATTGCTTATTGCAACCATAAAAAGATATGAATTTTTTTTACAAAGTTTATGATGATTGATATCTGATTTCATTTCATGATTGATATCCCTATTCAAAGTGATATATAGATGTAATAATTCTATCGTGATACATGTTTTTATTTGCAGCTAAAGAGGTTGGTTCTTCCATCACCTTGGTAACAGCCAATGATGTTGACATTAGTCCTCCAGTAACCTACAGTTTCAGTAGCCAAGGCAATCCTGACAATATGTTCAGCATAGACAGATATAGCGGAATGATTCGACTTGCAAAACCCCTGGATCATGAACGCAGGAATCATTACACCATCGGCCTTCAAGCAAGCGATGGAAAACATCTTGATTATACGACATTGGATATTTATGTGACAGATGAGAATGATAACAGTCCAGTGTTCTCTCAACAGAGCTATCAGGTATGTTTTGTTCTGTTGATGGGGTAATGTACGAATATATTGAAATATTACAACATAGTTCTATGGCAGATTGTCTACATGAGATAGCTTAAATTGAGCAGTGCCCTGTGAAAAGGGGGCTTAATGCATCTGCGTAAAGTATGGACACAGGTGAGCCTGCACAGTCTGCGCAGGCTGACCTGGGCAGGAATTTAGCTGTTGGTCAATTTTCTTTATGTCCAGGACAAGTCGACCTCATGATTAAATTGGCTGTTTAAAACATTGGCTATTATGAATCCATAATTATGTGATGGCTTTCTTAGTATCATGCATAGCAGAGATGCATTAAACTCCCATTTGCCAGAACATGGCTCATTTCATTAAAAAAAAAAAAAAAAAAAAGAGCAATTGCTTGTAACACTTAACTGTCTTTCCAACAATGGTTTCAAAACCAGACTACCACAGTGTACCCTTTACCAAACAGTCCCCTGATTTCAGGACCTAGAGGAATAAGGCTTTTGAAACTGTTGTGGGAAAAGGAGAAAATGCTGATAACCAGCATTTTCTCCTTTTCCCACAAGGTTTTCAAAGCATTCATCATCAGGGTCATTAAAAACACAGGACCCTGTGGTAAAATATTTTCTAGTCTATCAAAACACAAATCTATGATTTCAGTCATACTCAATTTGTCGCCTGTAGTGCTTTGGATTTTTTCAGGTCCAAACTTTTCGCTTGATTAAACTTTTACCACACAATCCTGTGTTTTCACAACCCTAAGAGAAAGGCCTGTTGAAAACATTGCTGGAAAAGGAGAAAATGCTGGAAACCAGTCTTTAAGTCGCATTTATTTTGTCATCTGCAAATGCTTTGAATTTGAACTAGTTAAATTATGTCATTTGTTAAAGAGTTAAGATTTCATATCCATCTGTTTCAGGTTTCAGTTGAAGAGTTCACCCCTAAAGATATCAGTGTTATTCGTGTAAATGCTACTGATGCTGATTTTGGTCATAATGCAGAAATAACATACAGTCTGACTGTGGCTCCCTCTACTGGATTTTATATTGATCCAATCACAGGTAAGGGTACAGTTTGAGGACCGCAGTGATCCAGCAGTAGTTATTGCATGGTTGTAATTTATCTTGGTGTGCCCTGGTAGTACAGTCGATAACATACAGGACTCAATTGTTTGATATTTCCAGCAAGGCCAATTTCTATTGGAGGATTGATGAAAGTCATAGACAGGGTTCTCTTTTTCTGTTATGGCTGATCATTGGTTATGTGGGAAAGCAGTCATTGGCCTGAGAAGAATATTATGCTAAGTGCTGGTAAAAGAATCTCCTGAGGAGCATGGATAGGTGCACTGGCTGCTGTGATATAACTGAAATAATGTTGTATAATTATGACAGTAAACACCATATAAACAAACAAACAAAAGATTTATCTCAATTCATTATTTCTTCAAAATTAGAAATATCCTTACAGCTTAAAGAAAAGAGTTATTTGGCAGATTAACTTGCCAACAGGATGCAGTTTATTAGGGAAAGTATCCTGAGGGTTGGATCATCGTCTCTTGAAAGTTTGTTGGAAAACTGTTTCGTAGTAAGGAGCATTTTGTCCTTCATTTCTCATCTGTTATTACTTTTAAAACAGATGGGTCTACAATTTTGCTGTATATTAACAACAAACACAATCTATTTACACACTCATCAAATTGTTGCAGGTGTGATTTATACAAATGAAACAGTCAACTTCAGACAGAATCAGGAAATCATCCAGTTGGTTGTTATGGCAACAGACAATGGCCAGCGCCCTCTATCAACAGTTGTAGCTGTGTATATTCAAATAATGAGTGTCAACAAATATCCACCGAAATTTTTGAAGAGCTCATACTCGTAAGTAATCTGACAGCTTTATGATACCAAGTTTCCTGTTGCTCGCTGATTAGACTTTTTATCCTTTAAGGTCTCTTAAGGGGAGTATCAATAAATGACTAGGATATTTGAAAGTAGATTTTACAGTTGAAGTTGATTCAAATGATTTTCATATGTGTCATTTGATTTTTATAAGGTTTTGGGAAGAAAGAAGTGTAACAAGTGAAATGAAGTGCAGAAATATTGTCCTAGCCTGAGCATAAATTTACAAAAAATTATTAAATAATAAAAATAAAAACGGGTATTTGCAAGCATATTACAACCAGCGAGCACCTTCTGTCATATTGTAACATTTTGAAAACTTTGTAGCAAGAGAAGAAACTGCCATAGCATAGATTTCACCTTTTCTTCACATTGTCTTTTCTTATGTACTGGTATGTGTGTATTTACCCTTGGTTCATAGTGAGAATCCAAAAGTTTTCAGAGGTGTTTTCAAGGATACCTGCTACAATTTTTTAAGCAAGAAAAAAGTTATTTGATCTAACCTTGAGACAGGAAACATTTGGATACATTCAGGGATAAGTTGAAAACATTATGGAAAAAGGAGAAAATGCTGGTACCCAGCATTTTCTTCTTTCCCCACTATGTTTTCTGTCCCTACACAGTTATGTCGTATAATTTAATTTTTTTGTCTTTTTCAAACGCTCTTGATTGGACAAGACTAAAATTTTGTTGTTTGTTAAAGAGTTAACCCTTTACAATCCCGACTTTTAATGACCTTGTTAAAAAAGCCTTTTGAAAACATTGTGGGAAAGGAGAAAATGCTGGTAACCCAGCGTTTTCTCCTTTTTCCAACAATGTTTTCTACCCTTCCCTAAACAAATTTCAACTTTTCAGTAATATTTATTTTGTCTTCTGCAAATCTTTCAATTTTGACTAGTCTAAAATTTTGCTGTTTGGTAAAGAGTTAAAGAGTCAAGTCTAAGTGTGAGTCAAGTCTAAGTGTATCTCTGTATTTCAGGACCTCTGTGAACGAGGATGCTGAGAAGGGCTTCATTATTATGCATGTGGAGGCAGCAGACAACGACACTTCGGGACGGAACAAAGATATTGATTATTCCATCGTCGCAGGGAACATCGATAATGTATTTGGTATCGACCAGAAACGAGGAAGGATCATTTTAAATGGCCAGCTCGATAGAGAAAAGATGATAGAAAACAATCTGCAAGTGGCGGAATACAATCTGTTAGTGATGGCTAAAGATCGAGGTTTTCCGCCGAGAAATGATACAGTCAGTGTGCACATTATTGTCCAAGACGTAAATGATCAAGTTCCTTATTTCGAATACGGGGAATATTTTGTAAGTCTCAATGAGAGCTATCCAAATGATCCTGAGTTTTTAACAATCAATGCATATGATGATGATGAAGGGGCTCATGCTAAAATTTACTTTTCGATTACTTCGGGTAATGAGGAAGGACTTTTTATAGTCAATGGAATTACAGGAAAAGTTTTCATAACACCAAATGAATCACTCGATTATGAACGAAATACTTTTCACAAGCTAGTTGTCAGGGCAATGGACTGTAATGGTTGTGAGGCAGGAAGTCCAAGGTTTTCTAATATTACTATTGTACATGTCACGGTTACAGATGTAAATGAATTTGAACCTGTTTTTCCAGTGGATGTTTATGTAGAAGGTGTCAATGAAAGTATGCCAATTGGATCATCTGTCTTTGAAGCACATGCAAACGATAAAGATGGAGGCATCTATGGAATTGTTACATACACACTTAAGGGAACAAACAAATTTTCCATTAATTCTAAGACTGGGCTGGTCACCACAGATGTTGTGTTTGATTATGAAACAACTGATGAGAGCGAGTTCAGATTTTATATTACTGCAGTAGATAATGGTGGAAAGAATGCTACCATTGAAGCTGTTCTACATCTGGATGATGTTGATGAATATGAACCCGAGTTCGAGTTTGGATCTTATGAGTTTGATATTCCTGGAAGTGCTGTAAATGGGACTTATATTGGGCGTGTGAATGCGTCAGACAGAGATGGTGGAAATGCAGGTGTAGTTGTGTATAAGTTCAATCCTTCCCACAAGTATTTTGGTATAGACTCTTCCACTGGAGTAATTCGTGTGATCCATGACTTAAATAGAGAAATAGCTGGGAACGCTAATAGAAAGAAACGAGAGATTAATTCACTGTTGATTGAAGCTAGTTCAGGAATGGGTGATTCCAAGACAGCCTCTGTTTTAGTGGATATCAATGTGGATCGTACTTGTCCAGGATGTGAAATGATGTATATTGAGAGAGTAGCTGAGACAAAGGAAAAAGAGCCGATTAGTATCGCAATAATCATTATTGTGATTGTGTCAGTGGTGGCTATCTGTCTCATTGTTATTATTGTTGTAATTTTGATGCGTAATCGGCGTCGTGGCAAAACACCTCCACCTAGTGAAACACCAATGTATGACAATGAAGACTTTGACGCACTTCCTCCCAGTCACCACAATCCACCTGAATATGGAGATATAATGAACAGATTGAATGGTAATCATAGAGTAAATCTTACAACATCGTCAGATATGTCCGGTCATTCACATCATTCAGGATCTTCTGGAAGAGGCTCTGCTGAAGATGATGAGGATGAAGAGTTAGCAATGATCAATTCAACCTCTCCATACCTCAATAATTCTAATGGCTTCCGTAAAGCTATGCCAGATTCTGGCATACAAGATGATGACAATACCTCAGAACCATCTGTTCAAAATCATCAGGACTATTTAGCCAGACTTGGTATAGACACAGAGAAAATTAATTCCAAAGCTAAGTCTGGTCTTACTCATTCAGTAGAAAGCATGCATCAGTTTTCTGATTCAGGAGGCGGTGAAGGTGATGGTTTAGACATGGATGTAGACTACACAAAACTTACAAACTCTCAATTAGACCACCATGATGGTCTAATGGACAAAAATAGTGGAATGGGGTACCATGAACAACAACCTCATATGTCTGGTTCCCTTTCTAATGTGATAAATAGTGAAGAAGAGTATAGTGGTTCATATAACTGGGATTACTTGTTAGACTGGGGACCACAATACCAGCCACTAGCTCATGTGTTTTCTGAAATTGCAAGGTTAAAAGATGATAACCATCAGCCAAAAAAGCCTGTAGTGCAAATTGTTCCTCAGCAAAGACAAATTGTTCCCAATGTGCATGCCCAAGTTCGGACTGTCCCACCCCCTATGATTACAAATGCCCCTCCAAAAGCTATTCCAAACACAAGATCAAATAGATCTAGTCATTCCTCGGGAGCGTCTAACTTGAACTCTGCACGCAATAGCACAATTAATACTTCTCTTCCCAGTATGCCTCGCTCACCCATCAGTCATGAGTCTAGTTTCACATCACCGGCGCTGACACCTTCATTTACGCCGTCACTGTCTCCCCTAGCAACGCGAAGTCCATCTGTTTCACCTGTGAATAGTGGGAGGACTATGGGATCGTCCAATCACAGCTCAGGACCAAATACACCACGTGGACGGCCAATGAACAATAATAATAAGTTTGGTTTTGGCTCTTCAAGCTCTGAGCAGGAATTACAGATTTAACCCTTTACCACACAACAAAACTTTAAACTCATCTATAATGAAGACACTTGTAGAGGAGAAACTAAGCACCATTCAAATGATGAGATTTATTTCTGAAAAGTAGAAAATATTTTGGGCAAAAGGAGAAAATGCTGGTTTCCAGCATTTTCTCCTTTTTCCTAAATGTTTTCAAAAGTATCCTTCCATAGGGTCGTTAAAAGTCGGGATTGTGCGGTAAAGGGTTAAACAGCTGATGAGCATATAAGTGAAATATATTCAATCTTTTACCAGATATCCTATATTGAACCCCTTAACTCTTTACTACAGGACAAAGTTTTTGACCCGTCCAAATTTGAAGAATTTACAGATGACAATTTCAATGTGGCTCAAATGATGCAATTTTTCTTTGATAGGGTAGAAAACATTGTGGGAAAAGGAAAAAATGCTGGTTACCAGCATTTTCTCCTTTTCCCTCAATGTTTTCTAAAGGCTTCTTCCTAATGGTTGTTAAAAGCCTGGATTGTGTAGTAAAGGGTTAACTCGTAATACACAAAATACTCATGCTGTAGACTCAGCTGAGAGAGTAAATATTTTTCAAAGATTCAGATAATTAACAGATATGAGGCAAAGGGTTACAAGCTTTTCTTTTTTTTTTTTTTTTTTAACCCTTTCCCAAACAAGCCCTGGTTTTCACGTGTCTGCAGTACAAGTCTTTTGAAAACACTGTGGGAAAAGGAGAAATTTCTCGTAACGAGCAATTTCTCCTTTTCCCACTGTGTTTTCTATCCTTTTTGAGACCTTTCTGCCATTTTCATCAATTTTAAAATTGTCGTCTGCAAACTCTTTCAATTTCGACCAGTCCAAATTTTGTCATTTGGGAAAGGGTTAATTCATTTTTATCATAATTGTGAATACTCATTTGAACTGATTCATTGACATGTTTTAAACTTTTATACCAGTAAGTTTTACTTTTTCATCATAAAAAACATTGTTTATATACATGTATATATCACTGCTATTAATAGCACCTGTTTAGGCTTTAAAAATAGATCTGAACAACTTTATGCCAGTTTTAAATTTGATAATGTAATCAATGCTAAAAAACATTAACTCTTTACCAAATGACAAAATTTTAGCCTGGTCCAAATTGAAAGCATTTGCAGACGACAAATATGGCAGAAATAGTGGGATTTGTCTGTGAAAGCTTAGAAAACACTGTGGGTAAAGGAGAAAATGCTGGTTACCAGCATTTTTCCCTTTTCCCACCATGTTTTTAAGGCTTTCTTTCTCAGGGTCTTTACAACTTGGGATTTTGTGGTAGAGGGTTAAATCATATTTTAACAGAAGCACCCTTTCTTCACTCGGCAGCAGAGTTCTTCGACCTGGAAAGGAAATGTTGGCAAAAGTAGAAAAACGTAAGAAGCATGTTCCTCTTTTGCCTCAATGCTTTTTCATGTATTGTTTCGAACCTGAATTCATGATTTGTTTCAGACATTACCCAGTTCATTTAACTCTTTACCACCCAATCCTGAGTTTTCAGAACCCGAGACAGAGACCAGCATTTTCTCCTTTTCCCACAATGTTTTGTACTCTATCACAGGCAAATTTCATCATTTGAGTCAAATTTAATTTGTCATCTGTAAAATGCTTTTAATTTTGACAAGTCTTAAATTTTCTTGTTTTAGCAAGAGTTGATACCATTGACTTGTATGAGGGTTTTAACAGACTTCCTATAATAATTCCTGTTCATCATTGAAGTGTTCATTTATGTCATTGTTAATTGTATATCTCTATCTACTAAATGCCAAATGTTCTAACTTTACATTTTCAACTTTTTGTTTTCCCTTAATATCTCCCACAGAAAATGTTATTCATGTTGCTGCAGAGTACATTTGAAAACATTGCAGCAGAAGGGAGATATTGGTCATAAAGAGCCATTTCTTCCTTTAATACAATATTTTCATGTTTATACGTAGAAACATCATTCATCTTGGTTTTCCCCATTTTATATTCTTGATTTTCTCCTGTTTAACTCCTTTACCACACAACAAAATTTTAGACTTTTCCAAATTCAAAGCATATCAAAGTTTGCTCAAAGGATAAAACTAGCCTTTAACCCTTCACCTGCTAGGCGCGACTCACTGGCCTGTAGCAGACAGTGTAGATTGAAGATCAGACTGCACAGAACGTGCAGTCTGATCTTGGATCTACACTGTCCGATAAGGATATGTTTTTTCTGTAGAAAACAAGTTTGAAATAACATTATTCGAGTTTTTACTATCTACTTGAAATTTGTATTTAACTCCTTACCAAACAACAAATTGAAAGCATTTGCAGACGACAAATTAAATGCTACTCAAAACATGACATTTGCTTTTGAAAGGGTAGAAAACATTACTGGTTACCAGTATTTTCTCCTTTTCCCACAGTGTTTTCTAAAGGCTTTTTCTACAGGGTTGTTAAAACTCGGGATTGTGTGGTAAAGGGTTAACTTATTTAGCAGGATAAGGGTTAATTGAGTAGAAAACATTGTGGGAAAAGGAGGAAATGTTGGTTACCAGCATTTTCTCCTTTTCCAACAATGTTTTCATAAGCTTTCTTTCTGAAGGTCATTAAAACTCGGGATTGTGTGGTAAAGGGTTAACTTAGATGATCTTAAAGTTATCCTCTGCAAATGAATGACAGGAGGTACCCGAGTTAACCCTTTACCAAACAACAAAATTTTAAGACTTCCGAATTGAGAGCGTCTGCTGGGGACAAATGTCAAAATGGCACAAATGAACTGAACGTCTTTGACAGGATAGAAAAGATTGTGGGAAAAGGCGAAAATGCTGGTTACCAGCATTTTCTCCTTTTCCCGCAATGTTTCAAAAGGCCTCTTCCCCAGGGTTGTGAAAACACTGAAATGCTTGGTAAAGGGTTAAATGATAAGCTTTAAATGTTATTCAGTCTATGCTTTACTTGTTTTCTACCCATTTTAAATTAAATCTGATCATTAGACCCACATTAAGTTTGTGATCTGCAAAAATTTACGCTACCATTAAGGTGTTTGCCACAGACCACTCGTGAATGAATGTGGCTAAAAGAGAAATTATGATTTTACGTTTTCAAACTCAACCCTTTACCAAACAATCCCGATTTTTAACGACCATGAGGAATAAGCCTTTTGAAAACATTGCGGAAAAAGGAGAAAATGCTGGTAACCAGCATTTGCTCCTTTTTCCATAATGTTTTCTACCTTTTCTATGGCCTCATCTGAGCCACATTTTGTTTTTCTTCTGCAAACTTTAATGCAAATGATAAAGGTGTTTGTGGCAGACCTCTTTTGAAAATTGGCTTTAGGAGTTATTATGTTTTCACATGTCTTCGACTATTGAATATTCATGTATATTTGAGTCATGCTCTGACATAAGGAGGTTTAATGCATCTGCAAAAAGTATCGACCCAGGTCAGCCTGCGCAGTCCACGCAGGCTGACCTGGACCGAAAAGTTTTGCTTTTGGTAAATTTTTCTGCATGTCAAAAGACCAGTCTATCTCATGATTCAGTCTGTTGTTAGACAAAATGGATTTTATGGATCCATAATTATGCGATGACTAGCCTGGTATCATAGGAGGGTCACGGTGATGCTTAAGCCCCCTTTTGCCAGAGTATGGCTCATATATTATCTATATTTTACCCTTTTGCCAGAGCATGGTTCATATATTATCTATATTTTACCCTTTTGCCAGAGCATGGTTCATATATTGTCTGTATTTTAACAGGATGTTTTTAAGGTCCTCTGTTGTAGATACATTGTGTATGTTTCAAGAATCAAGAAGTTAATGGCATTGCAGGGGAATGAGTGAATTGATATTTATAAATATATATAGATCTAGCTCTTGAGAGATCACTTCAAAACAGATTGTGTTTATAGATATTTTTTATTTTGTAGTAGCTTTAAGCATTCCATGAGGTTGTTCGTCTGCTAGAACTTAGTTCAGTGTTTAAGTTTCTCTGTATTAACACAGACTGGTTCAGTGTTTTCCTTGGTATATTATAAAAAGACTAGTTCTCCAAACATTTAAAAGTGTGTGTAGTATTGTTTTTGTGTTAACCTTTTACCAAAACTTTTTACAGAGTTTTTTCGACCTTGAAGTAAGTATAAGACTTCAGAAAACATTGTGGGAGAAAAAAAGTTGGTTACCAGCATTTTCTTCTTTTTCAACAAAGTTTTCGTCTCCTTCAGAGACAACTGCTATTATTTTAGCCACATTTGAAAATTGGGTTAAGACTTAAAGATCAAAAATAATAGATGAGAGCCAACCTAACATACAAACATAGAAGCAATGAAAGTGTGAAATTGCATCACATTAAGTTAACCCTTTCCCAAACGATAAATTTTAGACTGGTCCAAATTGAAAGAGTTTGCAGACAACAATTTCAAATTTGATGAAAATGGCAGCAAGTTCTCCAAAAGGGTAGGAAAACACTGTGGGAAAAGGAGAAATTGCTCGTTATGAGCAATTTCTCCTTTTCCCACAGTGTTTTCAAAAGACTTGTACTGCAGACACGTGAAAACCAGGGCTTGTTTGGGAAAGGGTTAAAGCATTTACATTATAAGGTTACTTGCAATGTATGTATTAAGTTATGTTTTAATGAATATTTTTCATATTAATAATGAAATTATAGAGTATTGACAGGTTTTTATATGTGAAAAAGGATTTAGCTTTTATTAGTTGTGGGTTCACTTTCGATTTTTGAAATATTGTTCAACTCATTACCAAACAACAAAATTTTAGACTTCTCCAAACTGAAAGTTTTTGCAGACAACAAATCAAAGATGGCTCAAATAAATGGAAATTGTCATCTAGGATAGAAAACTTCATGGGAAAAGGAGAATATGATGTTAATATTATTTTCTTCTATGCCAGAATGTATTCAAAAGCTTGTTTTCTCAGGATCATGAAAACTCAAGATTGTGTGGTAAATGGTTAAACCTTTACCAAACTATCCTGTTTTTAAATGAGACCAAGGAAAAGGGAAAAAAAAATGGGAAAATGGATAGAGAAATATGGTAACCAGCTTGAAAATCTCCTTTTTCCCACATTGTTGTCAAACCTTTCCAAAACAAACCCCATTACTTATTGAGCTACCATTACCTTTAATTTCTTATCTGCAAATGCTTTAAATTTGGACAAATCTAAGATTTTGTTGTCTGGTAAAAAGTTAACCCTTCATCACATAATCCCAAGTTTTAATGACTTTTGAAAACATGATGGGAAAAGGAGAAAATGCTGGTAACCATTTTCTACACATTCAAAGAAAGATTTCAGTGTTTGAGTCACAATTTATTTGTCATCTGCTAAAAGCTTTCAGTTTGGACCAGTTTAAAATGTTGTTGTCTGGTAAAGAATTAAGGGTTGTAAACATGACATTTTTTACAAAGCAAAAAAGTTGTGAATGATTTTACATTTTTGTGAATTTTAAAGATTATTTAGTAAAAACCTTCTTTTTTCTATGAAGACTTGTTTTAGTGCTTCATTTTTAACATTATTTAAAAATTGGTTGTGATTTAGTGGATTGATACAAATGAGCCATGCTCTGTGAAATGGGGCCTTAATGCATCTGCAAAAATTTTCGACCCAGGTCAGCCTGCGCAGGCTGACCAGGGTCGAAACTTTGCTATTGGTCAATTTTCTCCATGTCCAAGGACCATTCTACCTCATGATTCAGTTGGTTGTTAGACAAAATGGATTTTATGGATCCATAATTATATGATGACTTGCTGGTATGATGCTCACAGAAATACAGTAACCCTTTTCCACACAAGCCTAACTTTTGAAAATTCTGTGGGGAAAGGAGAAAATGCTGGTGACCAGTATTTTTTCCTTTTCCTACAATGTTTTTCTACCCTCCCCAAAAACAAATTTCGATTTATGCTGTGTGCAAATGTTTTCAATTTGGGCAAGTCTAAAATTTTGTCATCTGATTTAAAAAAAAAAGTAAACCCCCATCTGCCAGAGCAGGGCTCAAATGTTTTGTTGTGTGACGAACAAAGTTGAGCTTCTTTCTGAACATTATATATAGTTTGTCTTGGCTATATACATAAAGACGCCAAGGGCAGATGTTTCAAAAAATCCTTCAATCATGAAAAAAGTTCAGTTTATTTATTTTTCAACACTACCGAAGAACCAAAGAAAAACTTACTGGAAGAATAGTGAAATCATTGTTCTATTTTTTTCTCACAGTAAAAATCAAAGATTGTCATTATCTTTTATGCTAATGTGCATCGAATAGTACATGCATGTTGTATATTCTTTTCATTGAATATTCATATAAAATGTTAATGAATATTCATTACTATTCATGTCACAGAGAATTTCCATGTCATTACCTATAAATATGTCATTTTAACACCTGCCAGTGCACTTGTGCATGTACTTGCAATAATTTTTGCAACATTTTGCATAACACACCTGTTTTTATTGAATTTTTTGTTTGGTTCATTTGAGCATCTAAATATTTGATATAAATGAGTAATCATTGCTTGACCCTTTACCAAAGGAAAGTATTTTAGACTTGTCCAAATTGAGAGTGTTAGCAGATGACAAATAAAATGTGGCTAAATGGTGACCAGCATTTTTTGCTTTTCCCTTTATGTTTTCAAAAGCCTTTTTCTTCAGAGTTGTCCAAACTCAGGATTGTGTGGTAAGGGAGTAACCCTTTACCACACAATCCCAAGTTCTAAGGACCTTGAGGTTAAAGGCAAATGGAAACATTGTAGCAAAAAAGAGTTTCTCACACAATGTTTTCTACCATTTCAGGTACAGATCCCATCGTTTGGGTATCTTTTTGTTTGTTGTCTGCAAATGCTTTGAATTTGGACAAGTTTAAGAGTTTGTTGTTTGGTGAAAGTTAACTCTTGACAACACAATTCCCACTTGTTACGACCCTGTGAAAGAAGCCTTTTTGAAAACCATGTGGGAAAAGGAGAAAATGTTGGTAACCAGCATTTTCTCCTTTTTTTAATCCCTTGCCGCGAAGCGGAATGGGGATTCTAGGAATGGCCTTCGTCTGTCAGTCTGTCTGTCTGTCTGTCAGTCTGTCTGTCTGTCAGTCAGTCTGTAAGTCATACCTTGTCCTCTCCATATCTCCTGAACCCCTGGTCCAATTTTCAAAATATTTCACACACTTGTGTATCATGATGAGACGATGTGCAGAGCGCATGATTCGGTGACCTTCCTTCAAGGTCAAGGTCACAACATGGCTTCAATGTCAAATGCTATACATTGTTGTCCGCTTCATATTCTCCTGAACCCCTGGTCTGATTTTCAAAATATTTCACACATTTGTGTATTTTGATGAGACGATGTGCAGAGCACATGATCTAATGACCTTCTTCCAAGGTCAAGGTCTAAGCACCACTGGAGTTTACACGCTTTACATTTTTGTCCGCTCCATATCTCCCGAATCCTTGGTCTGATTTTCAAAATATTTCACACACTTGTGTATCTTGATGAGACGATGTGCAGAGCGCATGATAGGTGACTTTCCTTCAAGGTCAAGGTCACAGCACCATTTTAGAGTTTACACACTGTACATGTTTGTCCACTCCATATCTCCTGAACCCTTCGTCTGATTTACAAAATAATTCACACACACTTGTGTACTTTTAATAAATGCTAGTTGAAATAAGGCCAGCGGCGGGGGATTGCGCTGTCTACGACAGAATCTTGTTCCACAATGTTTTCTACCCTTCCCAAAACAAATTTCAATTTTTCAATCAAATTTATTTTGTCGTCTGCAAATGCTTTAATTTGGACCAGTCTAAAATTTTCTCGTTTGGCAAAGAGTTAAATGTATAGGAAAAGCAATTGGAAGGCATGTGGAATATTTTTTTGCTTAGTTTTTGAAATTAAATTGTCAATATTCCCCAAAAAGATATGTAATTGAACAGGTGTGTTCTGCTTGTAGGTACACAAATATTTTTCTTTTTTTCAAAGTTAGAAATGTAGGTTTAAATTCTGCTCTTTCAACTTGTTATATGAAAAAAAATCTTTTATATATATGACATCTTTCTTTTTTTACAAAATCTATATTTAATAAATAAATCAAGTAATAATATAATGATTTTGTTAGTTTTTATTTGAAAGGAAAAATATACATTTTGTTAAAAGTTCATCTATGTCACCATTTAATTCTTCAACAAACACCCCCAAATTTAACTAAGAAAAACAGATTAATTATGAAAACATTGTGGGAAAATGAGAAAGTGTTGGTAGCTAGAATTTATCACTGTTGACACACTGTTCTCTAATCTTTGAAAGACAAATCCAATCATTTGAGGGACATTTGTCTTCTGCTAATTCAGAACCTGATGAAAGCTTTTATTTTAACCCTAATAGTGATTTTCACCACTTTCGTTACCTTTGCAACCAGTCTAGATCAAGATCAAATTGCACAAAACATGCAGTCTGATCTTTGATCTACACTGTCTGCTTTGCTCAAACACAACCGGAAAAAAGCAACCACAAAGTTGCAATTATCTGGTTCCAGTTCTAGACTGAAAATACCCATTGGATTTATTGGGTGCTTTAACCCTTAAGCTGCTAAGTGTGACACAATGACCTTTTGCGGGCAGTGTGGATCAAGATCAGACTGCACAGAATGTACAAGATATTTTTGTCCAAAAAGCAAATTTGAAAGAACACTATTTGGGATTTTACTATTGGCTTAAAAGTTTCATTATACCCCCCAAAACTCTGTTTGGGGGGTATATAGGAGTCGGCTTGTCGGTCGGTCCGTCCGTCCATCCGTCCGGCCGTCCGTCCGTCGGTCGGTCTGTAGCTTTTTGTCCGCTCTATTTCTCATAAACTATTGGACGAATTTTATTCAAACTTCACAGGTAGACTCAGTATCAAGCAGAGATGTGCATATGAAATGTTGGTTATGGTTCATTGATTTTTTCACTGAGTTATGGCCCTTTCATGAAATTTCTTGTCCGCTCTTTTTCTCATCAACTATTGGACAGATTTGGTTCAAACTACACAAATAGACTCAGTATCAAGCAGAGATGTGCATATCCTATTTTGGTTATGGTTTATTTAGGTTTCATGGAGTTATGGCCCTTTGATGATTCTGGACAAATTTCTTTCAAACTTCATGGATAGACTTTGCACTCAGCAAAGATGTGCATATCATAAATTGTTCTTAGTTAATTATTTGGTTAACCCTTCACTAGACAATCCTCACTTTTATTGACCTTTAGGTGAAAGGCATTTGAAAACATTTTTTGGAAAAGGAGAAACCAGCCTTTTCTCTTTTTTCCATAATGTTTTCTTCCCTTTCTGATACAAATCGCATCATTTGAGTATCATTTTATTGTCGTCTGCAATTGCTTTGAACTTGGACCTTTTTTGTCGTTTGGTCAAAGATTAAAGGAGAAGTAAAGTGTAAGGGTGCTATTTGGGTATGGTTAATTACCTGGAATTGGGTTCCATCAAATTGTACCAGTTTATACAGGGGCACTGCAGGTCAAACACAGGAAGTGGCAGGGCTAATAGAATTTTCTGAAAAACTTCCATTAACCCTTTATCGCACAATCCCAAGTTTTAGAGACCCTTAACAAGAGGCCTTTTGAAAATGTTACGGGAAAAAGAGAAAATGCTTGTGACCAGAATTTTCTCCTTTCTCCACAATGTTTGTTACCCTATCAAGGACAAATTTTGTCATTTTAGCCACCTGTAACATGTCTGCAACTACTTTCAAACTGGACAAGTCTAAAATTTCATCGTGTGGTAAAGAGTTAATTACTGTCTGGTACTTTGTTCCATCATGACCTCAGTTCTTTGTTAGTTTGGTGTTTTACACTGACTTGAACATTATCTCAGTGATATATCATGGTAGCCAGTACAAATATCCATGCATTCCCAGAGTTTCTTTAACCCTTTCCCAAACGACAAATTTTGGACTGGTCCAAATTGAAAGAGTTTGCAGACGACAATTTCAAATTTGATGAAAATGGCAGAAAGGTCTCAAAAAGGGTAGAAAACACTGTGGGAAAAGGAGAAATTGCTCATTACGAGCAATTTCTCCTTTTCCCACAGTGTTTTCAAAAGACTTGTACTGCAGACACATGAAAACCAGGGCTTGTTTGGGAAAGGGTTAACCAGTAATTTGCATGACATTTTTTCCAAGCCACTGGCTGCTTTCCCATATAAACATAGTCAAAGCAATGCTCAGCAGTGAGAGAGGAAGGAATCCTATTGAAATGACCCATCAGTTCTTGGAAAGAATTTTGCCAGCCAGGTAGTGACTTAGGGACCCCTTGGGTTTCAAGCCCTGTACTTTACCAGGCTTCACTTCATGTCTGATGCACTTTTTGTGTATGTCCTGTCATTTGGAAATAATTATACCCCCCACAACGAAGTGGAGGGGGTATACTGGAATTGCCATGGCTGTCCGTCCATCTGTCCGTCCGTCCGTCTGTAGACACAGTTTTGTCCGGAGCTTTTTTCCTACAGTTTTTCAAGTACTGCACTGAAATTTACACATAATGTTTGGGTACATATGAAATTGTGCATGTGCAATTTTCACGACCTTGCTGCCATTGGCTGCCGAATTATCTCCCCTTAAGCTTGTTGCCCTTTGTAAATTTTAACTATGGATTTTTGTCCAGGGCATAACTTCCAAAGTATAGAAGCTTATGACTTCAAACTTCATACACAGATCACTATAAGGCGAAGTGCAGTGTACAAGAACCATAACTCTATTCCATTTATTTTTTGAGTTATTGCCCTTTGTAAGGTTTAACTTTGGATATTTGTCCGGGGCATAACTTCTGAATCATGTAAGCTAGTGACATCAAACTTCATATACAGATAGACCACATTAATGAGAAGCGCAGTTTACAAGTGCCATAACTCTTTTCCCACTTTTTTTTTCAACTCTTATTTTTTTATGAAACCATTCTGCATTCTGTGACAAATAGCTGTTTTGTGACAAGGAGCTGGTGGGGGGTATGATCACTTTTAGTGATAGCTATAGTTTAAGTTATTTAACAGGACAAGGGTTAAGATTCGAGCGAAGCTAGGCTGACTTTTGTTTTAAAATGAATTTCCAGCTGCTATCCTGCATAAACAAGGGTTAACCCTTTACCACATAATCCCAAGTTTTAACAACCCTGGGAAAGAAGCCTTTAGAAAACATTGTGGAAAAGGAGAAAATGCAGGTAATCAGCATTTTCTCTCATTTCCCACTATGTTTTCTACCAATTAAGAGTCAGAATTCATTATTTGTCATGTGCAACAGCTTTAATTTGGACATATGTAAAATTGTGTTGTTTGGTAAAGAGTTTTAAAAAACGTTGTTCAGTAGTTAGAGATAATTTGTTTGTATTGCAGTTTTATGCCGTTTTAACTGCTAAGGTCATATCAGGGCGGTCAAGCACCTATGCATGTGTTTCCTGGCTGTCTCACACCAGTACTAGCACAATTTTTTACTGACTTCTTTCCTCAGAAGCATCATATGGGAAAGGGAAATAAATGTATGAAAGAAAGTTCGCCTCAACCAGATACTGAACCTGCAACCAACAGATCACAGTTCAGATACGCTAACCACTGAGCTAATCGGCCAGGCAGTTGGAGAGGAATTAATCCTTCTGAAATAACAATCCTTCTTTTGAAAGAGCTAGCAAGGGGGGATTTCAAGCTCAAATCCCAGGAGAACAAGCCCCGTGTCATACTGTTTGATACCGAACAAAACATTTTAATGACAAAAACTTATATAGCTGATAGTCATTATATAATGCAAAATACATAATGCAATTTCATTATGCCATGGCAGTAGAGAAAAATAAGAAATTATTATAGATTGCTAAATAATAAAAAGCGAAAAAGTTAATAATCCCAACAGTTGATAAATAAGGAAAATGAGTTAATAAGTTGAAGGTTGATAAGCTGCTGGAGGATCTGCCAAAGATACTCAACCAGTTGTTTGGATCCCTGGAGAACATTGTTGGAAAAATGGTTTACTCTGTATTATCTTTATTTTGTTAAGTCTTTGGTTGGATTTACATTTTAAATATAGATTCGTCGAGAATTTAAAGTATTAAAACACGCAAGAACGTTAACCCATAGCAACCAAGTTCTCAGGCTGTACTGAACTACAGTATCTTTAAACCATTACCAAACAATATGTTTAACTCTTTACCAAATGACAAACTTTTTGGACTGGACCAAATTGAAATCATGTGCAGACAACAAATTAGCTGTTGATGATTTCTTTCTTTGATAGTGTAGAAAACATTGTGGGAAAAGGAGAAAATGCTGGTTACGAGCATGTTCTCCTTTTCCCACAATGTTTTCAACAGTACACCAGGGTCGTTTAAACTTGGGGTTGTGTAGTAATGGGTTAAATAGCCTTGTGGAAGAAAGCTTTTGTGAGAAAAGGAGAAAATGCCGGTAATCAGACTTACAGAGAATAGATGGTTGGTGTCTCGGATGGGTTAAGTTTATCGGGCAAGGCAGAGGAATTTATCTGGTGAACCGAAGGCAACCGGTACCTGTCAAGCACTGTAAAAAAACAAAACAAAAAACAAACATGGATATAAAGACCTACTTTTTATTCAATATCGTATGGTACAGATACCATAAAATTTCAGAGCCGAGCCTGAAAAACTTTCCTGGAATCAAAGACACTAGATCTACTGTCTATTATTCAAATTCCCCAATCCACAACACTATTCTGTTTATCTGTTTCTCATTTACAATCCTAAATCTGACTAGATAGAATATTTCGCTCGAAATTAAGGCTCGTATTGAGATCTTTCTCACTTTAAAAAAAAAAACACACACACACACACAAATGGCGAACTGTGTAAAGCGCTTTGGGTATGCAGCTGCAATAATGACGTCATGAATGATATTGACTGCGTCACAAACGTGACGTAAACCCTCGGAAGAATGTTGTGGCGAAGAATTCTGTTTTATTTTAAATAATAAGAAAAATCAACATGTGCATCGTATTCTAAGCGATAATTTTACTTTAAAATATTGATTTCGTGTTCCGGCACCTTAAATAGAGAATAGATGGTTGGTGTCTTGGATGGGTTAAGTTTATCGGGCAAGGCGGAGGAATTTATCTGGTGAGCCGAAGGCGAACCGGATAAATTCCGGAGCCGAGCCCGATAAACTTAAACCATCCAAGACACCAACCATCTATTCTATTTATCCTTTCACGCACTGTAAATGAACAAAACAAAACAAAAAACAGACATGATACAAAGACTGTACCTTTTACTCAATATCTTATGGTATTGATACCACAAAATTTCCTGGAATCAAAGACACTACTGTCTATTCTTCAAATTTTCCACGACACTATTCTGTTTATCCTGTTTCACATTTACAAACATAGATCCGACTAGATAGAATATTTCGCTCGAAATTAAGGCACGTATTGACATCTTTCGCACTATGAAAAAAAAAACACTTGTATGGCTTTTGGTATGCAGCTGTAATAATGTCGTCATGAATAATATTGACTATGTCATAAACGTGACGTAAACCCTCGGAAGATTGTTGTGGCGAAGAATTCTAATTTATTTTAAATAATAAGAAAAATCAACATGTGCATCGAATTTTAAGCGATAATTTTACTTTAAAATATTGATTTCGTGTACCGGCACCTAAAAAAGGAGTTCCGACTGGTCACATGACCAACTAGCCTAATAAACCTTGATCACGTGACCAACTGACATAATAAACCTAGTCACGTGGTCAAGTGACCGTATATCACCAAGTTTATATGACCCCCTGTTAAACGACGGAATTTATAGGAGGTGACAGGATAAAAAGAAGTTCCGGCTCGTCACACGACCAACTAGCCTAATAAACATTGACCACGTGACCAACTGACATAATAAACCTAGTCACGTGGTCAAGTGACCGTCTATCACCAAGTTTATATGAACCCTTGTTATACGACGGAATTTATAGGTGACAGGATAAAATATGAAATGTTGGTAAATGCAGGTAGGCAGCATTTCCTGTTTTTCTTGCATTTTCCCCCACCCTTTCAAAGATAAATTCTATTAAAGGTCAACTTCAGTGCAAAAACTTTTTCTCAATTTTTCGGATAAAAAAATGTTGGAGTAAGATAAAAAAAAAAAACTCACAGTGCTCTGTAATGCTTATACCTTAATCGCGAGAAAGAGATTTAAACTTTCAATTTTCACCTCTCTGAAAATCAATAATCACAAAAAATCCTGACTTCCGATAAAAACTAATTAGTCTACCGTGACGTTACAACAGTGAGAAGATATGGCCGGAGAAGTGCCACCCTCGTTAACCCAGGTGTGAAGTATTACCATTCATTGAATGTAGTTTACGGAATACATCGGAGCTGGGTCAACGAGGATGGAGAAGTGTAGAAAACTCTGAATCTTGCATGAAATTTGTATCTTTACGTTGCAATAGCATGTGTAAAGCAGAATTACACAGCTTCTACCTCCTTTACATCCTATTGCAATGACAGGAAAGGAATTTTGATTGGATTAGCCTCTGTTGTTATTTTTAAAAAACGAATAAATATTCTGTTGGGGAACAAAAGTATCTTGAAATTTATTTCTGTACACAGGTTGACCGTTTTTCCCCTTAAAGAAGAATAACCATTGCAAAACTATGTCAATTGCTTTACGAGTTTATCTCCCTTAATTTACTTACATATACTTTTCAATCAGTAAAACTCATTCATGCATTAAGTTTCCCGCCATAATTCATTTATGCACGAGTTTTTCTTGTGAGATGTTCACTTTGGAAGTTCACTTCAAAGGGTTAACATCGAAGGTTTTGTCTTGGCAAGTAAGAAGATTACTTGGTACATTATTTGGAAGCGGATAAACTTTTGTCTCGAAAAGTAGGATGGAGGTTGTTCTTATTTCTCTTGTTTTATTTGGATTTATTTCTCATATAAATTAAATTAGCTTTTACTCTGACGATTAATAATAATAATAATAATACCTCAGCTAAAGTAATAAAACCTCAACAGCCATATTACATCACCTAGTGAGATATCTATGCACTGTTCCTGATTTTTGCAGTTGAAGAATAACCCACTCCACTGACTTGAAAGAAAGAGCACAAAGAGACTGACTGAGAGTTGTGATTAGGCCGGTCCTCAACTGGTATGTTGTAACAGTGTGTTTTTGAAAGCTACTATGCACCTTTGTATTTGTTAACCCTAACGCTGCTAAGCGAGACTTACTGACCTTTTGCGAACAGCGTAGATCAAGATCAGACTGCACGTTCTGTGCATGTTCTGTGCAGTCTGACATTGATCTACACTGTTCGATATGGAGACACCTTTCCTCCAAAAATACCTGTGAAGTAGGAAAATTTGGGTTTATGCCATCAGTATGAAAGTTTCATCTCTTTTATTTTGCAGGATAAGAGTTAACTTCCATTTTAGTAACTTTTGAAGGTAGATGCAGTCTCTATTTTCCCCCACGCGCCCCCACTGACCACCAAGTCACCTTTCTTGAAATTATCTTATTCTTTGCATGGATAATTATGCATTATAAGGTTTGAAATTTATGGTTACAGCCAGTGAAATTAACCGATTTCATGGTTCCCAACCAGTACGGAAGTACATAGATTCTTGCACCATGTCCATAAGTTTGTTCTTTCAAACGCATCAGATCTATTTCAGACAGTGATTACAAGAAAATCCAACAATCTAAAAAAATCCCACCTTTACAAAATGTTTATTAATCATGTTAAATTCAGGTTTTTGAGTACTGTTGAATATGTTGAGTCACTTCGAATGCAAATAAATAGCGAACACTAATGACACACTCGTCACAACTCAGCCGATTCCGTAAGGTCTACATCTAACCTCGTCTGTGTAAAGGAGGTTTCCATTTTGAACTACCGATCACATGATCTTAAAAATGTTTTCTTTATTTTTAAGAGGAGCCTTACAATTCTAATAACGATAATACGGTGTACTTCCGGCGAAGAAATGTACCGTGTAGGCGCATATCAAGCTACAAATTACACCTGAGGTTTGCCGAATGACTAATGACGGAAGGATATATTTGGCAATCGGAAGATTAAAGATTGAAGAAAATTGTCAATGTGAAAAATGATTTTTGTCTTTTTTAAATAATTCACCGTTCGTGACTTTCTTTCAAATTGATTAAAACACATTTGTGTCACAATTCTGGCCTATAACATCGAATTGTTTTCTTTGTGAACAGGTCAATACATTTTTATTGTATTGCGTTCTTATGGGGGTTGGGGGGACGCCACGGGGAATTTCCGAAAACACTGACTGCACTGGATTTTAAAGAAAACCCCAAACAAAAAAGGGGTTAGAAGCATATGTATGACTTTTATTTCATCTCGTGAACATTAGGGGTCCTGCGTTGCTCAGAGGTAAAGTGTGGGACTCGTAACCTGGAGGTCCGGGGCTCGAGCCCCTTCTGATCCGCTGGGCTTTTCGTGGGAGTGTCCTTGGGCAAGACACTTCAGAGCCCTTGCCTAACACTGGTAAAACCCAGGAAATACATGAATAAATGAGCTGTCGCCTTGAAATGACTGAAATAATGTTGAAAGCGGCGTAAAACACCATTCAATCAATCAACTCGTGATCATCATCATGCCTACCTTTGAAATCATATCCACTCTTTTAACATGCATCCTTAATTTGCACTTGATTAAAACCTATCGTCTTCCCTGATTGAGGCCCACTTCCCAACCCAAACGACCAAGTGCCGAAAGGGCCATTCACCAAAATAGCCTACTTTTTTGTTATTATTCAAGTTCTTTACAGTCATTTGCATAGTAAAACCCTCTTTCTCATTCTCGGGGTGGAGGGGTGGGGCTGGGCGAGGGTCCAAAGCAAAGGAGCACATTGTGGAGCTCTACATTTTGCCACCTCTTAGGCTTTACTAGATGCTAGATATGCAGGTTTTATTTACAGTTTACAAAACTTTCCTATGGCTTTGTTCATTTTCATAATGAGACAGAGGTTCATCGATACCTCAGCAGTTTTATAAGTATAATAAATATGTCACTTGACTTCAGGTTGTCTTTATTCGTTGTAGCCAATTGATTGAATTAAACAACCATTTAGAAGAAGTTCCATACCCTCTTCTATCTCTGAAACCAAACAAACACTAAAATTCTGTTTTAAAAATGAAACGTCAAAGTATTTCATCCCCACATCTATATATAGAATCAAAACATCGAAGCCCTGAAAACCCACGTTGGTATGTTCATAGACGTAGCCCAGGGGTACTAACAGTTTATACTATCAAAACAAAAGAATGACCATATTATGCTTACCTGATGTCGAGTATAAAAATCTTCTCCAAGCAGCTTATTTCTTCAAATGAATCAACTATTTGAACATTTTTTTATACGTTTCTCCATCTTATCATTTTGTCTGTATTCATTTTTTTCCCTTAAAAGCTCTGTCTGTCTGGCTATCTATCTGTATGTCTGACTGACTGTCTGTCTGTCTGTCTTTTTATTCAGGCTCAAATGTCAGACAGGTTCCAGTGGCTTTGAAAGATCTTATGCGACCCAAACTCTAACGTCAGACAGGGTCTAGTGGCATGGAAAGGATCTAATGCAAAATACTGGTGATCAGAAACTACACGAGTTATGTGCATTGGCCTCCTTTATGTAACTGAAAGTATGTTTAAAACAGCATTAAGTGTCATTTTCTCCACAATGTTTTCTACTACATCAAAGACAGAATCACCTCTTGAGCTACATTTATTTTGTCGTCTGCACATGCTTTCAATTTGGTCGAGTCGGAAATGTCACCGTTTGGTAAAAAGTTAGTTACGCGTCTATTTCTTTACCAAACGACAAAGAGTTATAATAAAATTGTCCATATTGAAAGTATTTGCAGACGAACGGAAACTGTTTCTCAAAAATTGAAATTTGTTTTTAAAAGGGTGGTAAATAAGGTAGGAATCAGAAAATAAATGCTGCTGAACGGTTATCAGCATTTTCTCCCTTTTCCACCATATATTCAAAAGCACTCTTCCTCAAACTTGTCAAACCTTGCGACTGTGTAAAAAAAAAAGGCTAATATGCACAAGATCATTACAAGTAAGACACAAAGTAAAAGAGGAAGAAAAAAAAAGAGATATTTCTTGTTTTCCAAGTGTGTTGCATTAACTCTTTTAGCTGTGGAAAAAATACATGGGAACAAAAGATTTTTATCTGACACGCTCGAAAAAACATGCGGACGATATATCCAAGTTCAGACTGCACGTTCTGTGCTGTCTGATCTCGATCGATTCCTTAAATAAAAAACTTTTGTTAAGCCTTTACCACTCATTCCCGAGTTTTAACTGTAGAAAATGCCTTTAAAACAAATGTTGCAAAAGGACAAAATGCAGGTATAACCATTATTTTCTCCTGTTTCCACAATGTTCTTCTCCCGTCCAGCGACGTATGGAGTCAAATGGTGTTTTGCGCCACTTACAATATTATTTCAGTCATATCGAAGCATCAACTCACATATTCATGAATGCTCTGGGTTTTAACAGTAGGCTAAGGCTCTGAAGTGCCTTGCCAAGAAAACTCCCACGTAAAAGCCAGGACTTACAAAGAGGCTCGGACCCAGAGCCTCCAGTTTAGGAGCCCTACATTTTAGCCCTAAGCCAGTCAGGAAACCATCGTTATTTTTGCATCTAGTTAACCCTTTACCACATGACAAAATTTTATACTGGGCCATTTCAAACTATTTGCAGACAGGGTTAAAATTGTAGTATTTGTCTGTTGAAAGACAAAAACATAGTGGAAAAGGAAAAACCAGCATTTTCTCCTTTCCATACAATATTTTCAAAAGCCTTCCCCGTTAGGGTTCTTTAAGTTGGGATAATGCATTGTTAAGGATAAAAAAGATGAGAACCTAGATTTTGCGTTTTACAGTTTTTTTAAATCTCTCCTTAAGTACAAGAAAAAACCTTATGCTACTGATGCACAGACCACGAACCCCACAAATTTATATTCTGTAGAATTTGTAGATGAATCGTAATCAGTTCGTGAAATTCTTAACTGAATCGGATATATTCGTAGTTAGTTCTTGCAATTCTTGAGTAATCAACAATCTATGGTAAAAGTTTTGAGTTGTTCAAATCCCTATTAAATAAAATCGTAACAAATTCGTAACAAATTCGTCTTGGATTCTTATGCATCGTAACTGATTCGTTATTGATTTGGAGGCATTGTTATGTAGTCTTAACTTATTGGCAATAAACTTCCGATTAAAAGAAGCCCTTTGAAAACATGGGTAAAGGAGAAAATGGTGGTGTGAAATTGTATCATGGGTTCATGAAACATTAGGAAGACACGGTTAAAGAGCATGCGACCTTTGACCCTCTGCTGTGACTTTGAACTTGGACGTTGGGCTCTGCATCATTTGCTCTGCTCATATTTTTATCAAGGTGCAGTCATGTGTGGAAAAAAAATGCAATGTCAGACTATGGGTTCAGGAGATAGAGATATGCATGATTTAAGAGCATGTGACTTTTACCCCTCTGCTGTGACCTGTATCCCTTGCTCACGCATAGGAAACTTCAGAATCGGAGCCAATGCCTCTGGTAAGAAAATGTTGTGTTGAACTTCCGGCTCCGAAAATATCGCTTTTCAAACAACTAAAGAAACAGGTAAGCTGTAAAAATGTGTACAGTATTGTCTAAATCATTTGTGCCGTGGGTTGACCGTAGCCAAAATATTACGTCCGGGACTTAATTTCAGGCTGATAATGCCATTGGTTTAGCAAATTAAAGAAAGTTTTACTCTCCGAAAGGCGTGAATTGTTGTCTTAACTGTTTCATTCGCTGCTGGCAAAGAATTGAAATTAATCACAAAAATGATATAAATAAACAAAGGCTTACCACACAATTCCGATTTTTAACGACCCTGGCGGGGAAGGCTTTTGAAAACATTGTAGGGAAAGGAGAAAATGCTGGTATTTCCTTTTCCACAATGTTTTTTTTTTTTTTTTTTAATACCTTTTCATAGACAAATCCAACCATTTCAGGCAAATTTAGTTTACTGTCTACAAATACTTTTGAAATGGTCCAGTCAAAAGATTTGTCTTGTGGTAAAGGGCTAACCATACGCGAAAATAAAGATGTTTTCCTGCCTGGCTCGGTGGCAAAGTGTAGGGTTCTTAAACTGGAGGCCCCAGGTTTGAGCATCACTGTAAGCACTGGGTTTTTCGTGTAAGTGTTCTTGGGCAAGACACTTCAGAGCCTTAGCCTACTGGTGAAACCCAGAACATACAGGAATAAGTGAGCTGTTGCTTTGATATGACTGAAATCATGTTGAAAGTGGCGTAAAACACCATTTGACAAGAGGTTTTTGTGGAGGCCATAGATCAAGACCAGACAGCACAGAATGTACAATCTGAACTTGTATATATATCGTCCGCATGTTTATTCGACCATATCAGATAAAAAAAATCTTTCGTCCGATTGTATTTTTCCAGAGCAAAACGAACTAAATGCATCACACTTGCAAAACAAGAAACATAAAAGTCACTTTTTTCTTCCTCTGACTTTGTTTCTTAGTGGTTATGATAATATGCATATTGACCCTTTCTCACACGGTCCCGAGTTTCAGCTATCTTGAGGAAGAGTCCTTTTGAAAATACAGTGGAAAAAGGAGAAAATGCTGGTTCGTCTGCATATATTTTAATTTTGACATTAATTTCAGTTATAACACCATGTCGTTTGGTAACGAGTTAAATAGACACGTTCACTACTTATTACCAAAGGGTAACATTTTGGACTCGACCAAATTAAAAGCATGTACAGTCGACAAAATAAATGTGGCTCAAAGGATGATTTCTGTCTTTGATTGTGTCGAAAAAGGAAGGAAGGAAGGAGAAAATGCTGGTCAATGCCTATTTAAACAGAATTTCGGTTATATCAAGGCGACCATTGCACCTATCCTGTAGTTTCTCTTTACTAACAATTTGCATAAGATCCTTTCAAAGCCACCGCAAACTGACTGACATTATAGACTGGATCGCCTTGGATCCTTTCAAAGCCACTGGACCCTGTGTGACATTAGAGCCTAGTAAAGAGAGAGAGACACAGAGAGATAGAGACAGAGCGAGCGCTAGCGCTTTGTTATCAGACCCTTCCACGACAAATTGCGAGAGAGCCATGATTCATTCCCTTATTGAGAGATGTTCACTTTGGAAGTTCAGTTCAAAGGGTTTACGTCAAAGGTTTTGTCTTGGCAAGTTAGAAGATTACTTGGTACATTATTTGGACGCGGATAAACTTTTGTCTCGAAAAGTAGGATTGGGGTTTTTTCTTATTTCTGTTGCTTTATTTGGATTTATTTCTCATATAAATTAAATTAGATTTTACTCTGACTAATAATAATAATAATAATAGAAGCTCAGCTAAAGAAATAAAACCTCTACAGCCATATTACATCACCTAGTGAGATACCTATGCCCTGTTCCTAATTTTTGCAGTTGAAGAATAACCCACTCCACTGACTTGAAAGAAAGAGCACAAAGAGACTGACTGAGAGTTGTGATTAGCAACTGGTATGTTGTAACAGTGTATTTTTGAAAGCTATCATGCTCCTTTGTATTTGTTAACCGTAACGCTGCTAAGCGAGACTTACTGACCTTTTCCGAACAGCGTAGATCAAGATCAGACTGCACAGAACGTGCAGTCTGACATTGGATCGACACTGTTCGATAAGTAGACACGTTTCCTCCAAAAATACCTGTGAAATAGGAAAATTTGGGTTTATACCATCAGTTTGAAAGTTTCATTTCTTTTATTTAGCAGGAGAAGAGTTATCTTCCATTTTGGTAACTTTTGAAGGTAGATGCAGTCTCTGTTTTCCCCCACGCGCCCCCACTGACCACCGAGTCACCTTTCCTGAAATTATTTTATTCTTTGCATGGATAATTATGGGTTATAAGATTTGAAATTCATGGTTACGGCCCGTGAAATTAACCGATTTCATGGTTCCCAACCAGTACGGAACTGCATAGATTCTTGCACCATGTTCATAACTTTGTCCTTTCAAACGCATCAGATCTATTTCAGACAGTGATTACGAGAAAATCCAATAATCTAAAAAAAAATCCCACCTTTACAAAATATTTATTAATCATGTTAAATTCAGGTTTTTGAGTACTGTTGAATATGTTGTGTCACTTCGAATGCAAATAAATAGCGAACACTAATGACACACTTGTCACAACTCAGCCGATTCCGTACCTACATCTAACCTCGTCTGTATTAAGGAGGTTTCCATTTTGAACTACCAATCACATGATCTTAAAATGTTTTCTTTTTTTCAAGAGGAGCCCTACAATTTTAATAACGGTAACACGGTGTACTTCCGGCGAAGAAATGTACCGTGTAGGCGCATATCAAGCTACATGTACGTATTACACCTGAGGTTTGCCGAATGACTAATGACGGAAGGATATATTTGGCAATCCGAAGATTAAAGATTGAAGAAAATTTTTAATGTGAAAAATGATTTTTGTCTTTTTTAAATAATTCACCGTTCTTGATTTTCTTTCAAATTGATTAAAACACAATTCTGTCACAATTCTGGCCTATAACATCGAATTGTTTTCTTTGTGAACTGGTCAATACATTTTTATTGTATTGCGTTCTTATGGGAGGGTGGCGGGTACGCCACGGGAAATTTCCGAAAACACTGACTGCACTGGATTTTAAAGAAAATCCCAAACAAAAAAGGGGTTAGAAGCATATGTATGACTTTTATTTCATCTCGTGAACATTAGGGGTCCTGCGTTGCTCAGAGGTAAAGTGTGGGACTCGTAACCTGGAGCCCCACCTGTTCCGCTGGGCTTTTCGTGGGAGTATCCTTAGGCAAGAGACTTCAGAGCCTTTGCCTGGTAAAACCCAGGAATTAAATGCTCTCTCTCTCTCTTCGAATGCAAATAACGAACACCAATGACACACTTGTCACAACTCAGCCGATTTCCGTACCTACATCTAACCTCGTCTGTATATAGGTCCGGGGCTCGAGCCCCACCTGATCCGCTGCGCTCTCTCTCTCTCTGTCTCTGTGTGTGGGGGGGGAGGGAAGTGAAGTGGAATGGAGCGCAGGTGAGGGGCGTGGTCCAAAGCAAAGGAGCAAATTGTGGAGCTCTACTTTTAGCCACCTGTAAGGCTTACATACATGCTAGATATGCAGGTTTTATTTACAGTTTACAAAACTTTCCTATGGCTTTGTCCATTTTCATAATGAGACGGAGGTTCATCGATACCTCAGCAGTTTTATAAGTATAATAAATATGTCACTTGACTTCAGGTTGTCTTTATTCGTTGTAGCCAATTGATTGAATTAAACAACCATTTAGAAGAAGTTCCATACCCTCTTCTATCTCTGAAACCAAACAAACACTAAAATTCTGTTTTAAAAATGAAACGTCAAAGTATTTCATCCCCACATCTATATATAGAATCAAAACATCGAAGCCCTGAAAACCCACGTTGATATGTTCATAGACGTAGCCCAGGGGTAGTAACAATTTATACTATCAAAACAAAAGGATGACCATATTATGCTTACCTGATGTCGAGTATAAAAATCTTCTCCAAGCAGCTTATTTCTTCAAATGAATCAACTATTTGAACATTCTTTTATACGCTTCTCCATCTTATCATTGGAGAGGTCATCAGACCTCTCCAACAGTGGTGAGTTTAAAAGGCAGACTGCCACGGAAATCGCTGTCTAAATTCATTTGTTTTCGCGAAATTGTTCTGATACACAGTCGGTTTCATCATGGTTTTATAAACAAAGTGAAATAAAAAAACTGACATAGGAAATAAACGTTTTTTTTTTATATGACGGATTTCCGAAAAGATTTAGTATACTATATTGATTGTAAATGATCTCTCAAATAATTGCAATTTTTCATTAAACAAATAAATCTAAGCAAAGAAAAAAAAAAAAATCGTAAAAGGAGAAAGAACACCGCGGGAAAAGATCACGTGACTTGATACTATATGGGGAATTCGTACCCTGGGGAACTCGTACCCTAATCTCAAAAGCACGAGTTCTCTGGAGAACTCGTACCCCACAAATAAATATAAATAGGTTGATCAGTATGTTTTCAAGTTCTATTTTTCAAAACTGACTAGACTCTTGCATTTTTCTCAGTTTTATACAAAAATTCTATGGATTTATAATGATATAGATTTGATGAAATAACACACAGAGTTGCCTCTATTATGCGAAATTGCGAGAATCCCGCGAAAATCAACTTATGAGCGCAAAAAAAAGTCGTGCTCTTCGCCCTACGTACCACATACCTCAAAAGAGTCCGTAGTCCTTTGGTTTTGGGCGGATGGCGCAGGCTGACATGGGTCGATACTTTTTGCAGATGCATTAAGCGCCTTTTTTCTCAGAGCATGGCTCATTTTTCTACTTTCTTAAATTTTTAACGTTTAGACAAACAACCTCTTCATTTTACATGTCTGCAGCAGACAACTTTTCAAAATATTGTGGGAAGAGGAGAAGCTGCTAGTTACTGCAGTTTCTCCCTTTGTCACAATGGTTTCCATCGCATCAAAGCACCATCTTCCACATTAATTATTAAAGTGTGAATTGTCGTCTGCATGCTTTTTCTGTTTGGGACAGTCCAAAAATTGCTGTTTGTTGAAGGATTAAAAAATGTTGCATTTATTTTTAACATGTCTGTTACTAGTATTATGTATAGGCCACCTTTATTTATTGTCATCAGGTAAGATTCTTGCCTATTCAGTGGAATTAGCATATTGTATCAAATTTTAATTGAACGATTTCTCCTTTCCAAAAATATTTTGGCTTATCTGAGCACACATAACAAACATTCATTAGAGGTTTGTTCCTTTTGAAAATGAGCCAAATGGGTCATCATCTTCAGTTTTGTGTCCTTGAATTTTGAAAAAATATGCATTTCTGAGCATGTTAAAAGCATATGGCCTACAATTCCTAGAATGTTATAACAATGTGGAACATGCACTGTTTTGTGCCTTTACACCAGCAAAATTGAAAAAAAAAGACGTTTTTCTCATTCATTTAATTCCTAACTTGTTTGTTTACATCTACCAAAGTATATTGAAATCAAAAGCCAATAAACTATTTGAAAACATTGATGCCGACCTCTCCTGGCTTCTTTTTTAAAGAAGCCAACTTGTTTTGTCTGTATTCATTTTTTCCTTTAAAAGCTCTGTCTGTCTGGCTATCTATCTGTATGTCTGACTGTCTGTCTGTCAGTCTTTTTACTCAGGCTCAAACGTCAGACAGGTTCCAGTGGCTTTGAAAGATCTTATGCGATCCAGACTCTAACGTCAGACAGGGTCTAGCGGCATGGAAAGGATCTAATGCAAAATATTGGTGAAAAGGAACTACACGAGTTAAGTGCATTGGCCTCCTCTATGTAACTGAAAGTATGTTTAAAACAGCATTAAGTAGCGTTTTCTCCACAATGTTTTCTACTACATCAAAGACAGAATCATCTCTTGAGCTACATTTATTTTGTCTTCTGCACATGCTTTCAATTTGGTCGAGTCGGAAATTTCACCGTTTGGTAAAAAGTTAGTTACATGTCTATTTAATTCTTTACCAAACGACAAAGAGTTACAATAAAATTGTCCAAATTGAAAGTATTTGCAGACGAACGGAAACTGTTTCTCAAAAGTTGAAATTTGTTTTTAAAAGGGTGGCAAATAAGGTGGGAATCAGAAAAAAATGCTGCTGAACGGTTATCAGCATTTTCTCCCTTTTCCACCATATATTCAAGGGCACTCTTCCTCAAACTCGTCAAACCTTGCGACTGTGTAAAAAAAAAAAGGCTAATATGCACAAGATCATTACAAGTAAGACACAAAGTAAAAGAGGAAGAAAAAAAAAAGAGATATTTCTTGTTTTCCAAATGTGTTGCATTAACTCTTTTAGCTGTGGAAAAATACAACGGAACAAAAGATTTTTACCTGACATGCTCGAATAAACATGCGGACGATATATTCAAGTTCAGACTGCACGTTCTGTGCTGTCTGATCTCGATCGATTCCTTAAATAAAAAACTTTTGTTAAGCCTTTACCACTCATTCCCGAGTTTTAACTGTAGAAAATGCCTTTAAAACAAATGTTGCGAAAGGAGAAAATGCTGGTAACCATTATTTTCTCCTTTTTCCACAATGTTGTTCTCCCGTCCAAAGACGTATGGAGTCAAATGATGTTTTGCGCCACTTACAATATTATTTCAGTCATATCGAAGCATCAACTCACATATTCATGAATGCTCTGGGTTTTAACAGTAGGCTAAGGCTCTGAAGTGCCTTGCCAAGGACACTTCCACGTAAAAGCCAGGACTTACAATGAGGCTCGGACCCAGAGCCTCCAGTTTAGGAGCCCTACATTTTAGTCCTAAGCCAGTCAGGAAACCATCGTTATTTTTGCATCTAGTTAACCCTTTACCACATGACAAAATTTTATACTGGACCATTTCAAACTATTTGCAGACAGGGTTAAAATTGCAGTATTTGTCTGTTGAAAGACAAAATCATAGTGGAACAGGAAAAAACCAGCGTTTTCTCCTTTCCATACAATATTTTCAAAAGCCTTTCCCGTTAGTATTCTGTAAGTTGGGATTGTATAGTTAAGGATAAAAAAGACGAGAACCTAGATTTTGCGTTTTACAGTTTTTTAAATCTCTACTTAAGTATAAGAAAAAACCTTATGCTGCTGATGCTCACAGACCACGAACCCCACAGATTTATATATTTTAGAATTTGTAGATGAATCGTAATCAGTTCGTGAAATTCTTAAATGAATCGGGCATATTCGTAGTTTGTTCTTGAGCAATCGACAATCTATGGTAAAAGTTTCGTGTTGTTCAAATCCCTATTAAATGAATTCGTAACAAATTCGTCATGCATTCTTATGCATCGTAACTGATTCGTTATTGATTTGGAGGCATTGTTATGTAGTCTTAACTTATTGGCAATAAACTTCCGATTAAAAGAAGCCCTTTGAAAACATGGGTAAAGGAGAAAATGGTTTTGTGAAATATTTTCAAAATTGTATCATGGGTTCATGAGACATTAGGAAGACACGGTTAAAGAGCATGCGACCTTTGACCCACTGCTGTAACTTCGAACTTGGACGTTGGGCTCTGCATCATTTGCTCTGCTCATATTTTTATCAAGGTGCAGTCATGTGTGAAAAAAATGCAATGTCAGACTATGGGTTCAGGAGATAGAGGTATGCATGATTTAAGAGCATGTGACTTTTACCCCTCTGCTGTGACCTGGATCCCTCGCTCACGCATACGAAACTTCGGAATTATCAGAATTATTCAGAAATATCGCTTTTCAAACAACTAAAGAAACAGGTAAGCTGTAAAAATGTGTACAGTATTGTCTAAATCATTTGTGCCGTGGGTTGACCGTAGCCAAAATATTACGTCCGGGACTTAATCACAGGCTGATAATGCCATTGGGTTAACAAATTAAAGAAAGTTTTACTCTCCGAAAGGCGTGAATTGTTGTCTTAACTTTTTCATTCGCTGCTGGCAAAGAATTGAAATTAATCACAAAAATGATATAAATAAACAAAGGCTTACCACACAATTCCGATTTTTAACGACCCTGGCGAGGAAGGCTTTTGAAAACAGTGCAGGGAAAGAAGAAAATGCTGGTATTTCCTTTTCCACAATATTTTTTTTTTCACCTTTTCACAGACAAATCCCACCATTTCAGGCAAGTTTTGTTTACTGTCTGCAAATACTTTTGAAATGGTCCAGTCAAAAGATTTGTCTTGTGGTAAAGGGCTAACCATACGCGAAAATAAAGATGTTTTCCTGCCTGGCTCGGTGGCAAGGTGTAGGGTTCTTAAACTGGAGGCCCCAGGTTTGAGCATCACTGTAAGCACTGGGTTTTTCGTGTAAGTGTTCTTGGGCAAGACACTTCAGAGCCTTAGCCTACTGGTGAAACCCAGAACATACAGGAATAAGTGAGCTGTTGCTTCGATATGACTGAAATCATGTTGAAAGTGGCGTAAAACACCATTTGACAAGAGGTTTTTGTGGAGGCCATAGATCAAGACCAGACAGCACAGAATGTACAATCTGAACTTGTATATATATCGTCCGCATGTTTATTCGACCATATCAGATAAAAAAATCTTTCGTCCGATTGTATTTTTCCAGAGCAAAACGAACTAAATGCATCACACTTGCAAAACAAGAAACATAAAAGTCACTTTTTTCTTCCTCTGACTTTGTTTCTTAGTGGTTATGATAATATGCATATTGACCCTTTCTCACACGGTCCCGAGTTTCAGCTATCTTGAGGAAGAGTCCTTTTGAAAATACGGTGGAAAAAGGAGAAAATGCTGGTTCGTCTGCATATATTTTAATTTTGACGCTAATTTCAATTATAACACCATGTCGTTTGGTAACGAGTTAAATAGACACGTTCACTACTTATTACCAAAGGGTAACATTTTGGACTCGACCAAATTAAAAGCATGTACAGTCGACAAAATAAATGTGGCTCAAAGGATGATTTCTGTCTTTGATTGTGTCGAAAAAGGAAGGAAGGAAGGAGAAAATGCTGGTCAATGCCTATTTAAACATAATTTCAGTTATATCAAGGCGACCATTGCACCTATCCTGTAGTTTCTCTTTACTAACAATTTGCATAAGATCCTTTCAAAGCCACCGGAATCTGACTGACATTATAGACTGGATCGCCTTGGATCCTTTCAAAGCCACTGGACCCTGTGTGACATTAGAGCCTAGTGAAGAGAGAGAGAGAGAGAGACAGACAGAGAGAGAGAGAGAGAGCGAGCGAGAGCGCTTTGTTATCAGACCCTTCCACGAAAAATTGCGAGAGAGCCATGATTCATTCCCTTATTGAGAGATGTTCACTTTGGAAGTTCAGTTCAAAGGGTTTACGTCAAAGGTTTTGTCTTGGCAAGTTAGAAGATTACTTGGTACATTATTTGGACGCGGATAAACTTTTGTCTCGAAAAGTAGGATTGGGGTTTTTCTTATTTCTATTGCTTTATTTGGATTTATTTCTCATATAAATTAAATAAGTTTTTACTCTGACTAATAATAATAATAATAATAATACTAAAACCTCAGCTAAAGTAATAAAACCTCTACAGCCATATTACATCACCTAGTGAGATACCTATGCCTTGTTCCTAATTTTTGCAGTTGAAGAATAACCCACTCCACTGACTTGAAAGAAAGAGCACAAAGAGACTGACTGAGAGTTGTGATTAGCCCGGTCCTCAACTGTTATGTTGTAACAGTGTATTTTTGAAAGCTATCAATGTCCTTTGTATTTGTTAACCCTAACGCTGCCAAGCGAGACTTACTGACTTTTTGCGAACAGCGTAAATCAAGATCAGACTGCACAGAACGTGCAGTCTGACATTGGATCGACACTGTTCGATAAGTAGACACGTTTCCTCCAAAAATATCTGTGAAATAGGAAAATTTGGGTTTATACCATCAGTTTGAAAGTTTCATTTCTTTTATTTAGCAGGATAAGAGTTACCTTCCATTTTGGTAACTTTTGAAGGTAGATGCAGTCTCTATTTTCCCCCACGCGCCCCCACTGACCACCGAGTCACCTTTCCTGAAATTATTTCATTCTTTGCATGGATAATTATGGGTTATAAGATTTGAAATTCATGGTTACGGCCCGTGAAATTAACCGATTTCATGGTTCCCAACCAGTACGGAACTACATAGATTCTTGCACCATGTTCATAACTTTGTCCTTTCAAACGCATCAGATCTATTTCAGACAGTGATAACGAGAAAATCCAATAATCTAAAAAAAATCCCACCTTTACAAAATATTTATTAATCATGTTAAATTCAGGTTTTTGAGTACTGTTGAATATATTGTGTCACTTCGAATGCAAATAAATAGCGAACACTAATGACACACTTGTCACAACTCAGCCGATTCCGTACCTACATCTAACCTCGTCTGTATAAAGGAGGTTTCCATTTTGAACTACCAATCACATGATCTAAAAATGTTTTCTTTTTTTTAAGAGGAGCCCTACAACTTTAATAACGGTAACACGGTGTACTTCCGACGAAGAAATGTACCGTGTAGGCGCATATCAAGCTACGTGTACGTATTACATCTGAGGTTTGCCGAATGACTAATGACGGAAGGATATATTTGGCAATCGGAAGATTAAAGATTGAAGAAAATTGTTAATGTGAAATATGATTTTTGTCTTTTTTAAATAATTCACCGTTCTTGATTTTCTTTCAAATTGATTAAAACACAATTCTGTCACAATTCTGGCCTATAACATCGAATTGTTTTCTTTGTGAACTGTTCAATACATTTTTATTGTATTGCGTTCTTATGGGAGGGTGGGGGGTACGCCACGGGGACTTTCCGAAAACATTGACTGCACTGGATTTTAAAGAAAATCCCCCCCAAAAAAAGGGGGTTAGAAGCATATGTATGACTTTTATTTCATCTCGTGAACATAAGGGGTCCTGCGTTGCTCAGAGGTAAAGTGTGGGACTCGTAACCTGGAGGTCCGGGGCTCGAGCCCCACCTGATCCGCTGGGCTTTTCGTGGGAGTGTCCTTGGGCAAGACACTTCAGAACCCTTGCCTAACACTGATAAATGTTTTACCAGGAAATACTCTCTCTCTCTCTCTCTCTCAGAGCAAATGATGCAGAGCCGAGGGTCCACGGTCAATGTCAGAGCAGAGGGTCAAGGGTTACATGCTCATTCATCGTGTTCACTCCATATCTGTTCAACCCCAGGCCTGATCTTGAAAATATTTCACACATGCCTGCACATTGATGAGACAATGTAAAGAGGAGAGATCAACCTGTTGTCTCTCCACTTGTCCATCTGTCTGTAAGCAATTTCATCTTTGTTTCCTGTCTACTCTATATCTCTTGATTCTCTCGGCAAATTTTGGAAATACTCCACACATGTCTGCAACTTGAAATGATGATTTAGAAAGCAACACAACTTCTGATTGGTTTAAACCATTGGGCTTAGCCAATCAGAAGTTGTGTTGCTTCCAATTTTAGAAACTCTTGATAAAAAGACTAAGAATGTTCGTGATAATGGTTGGTAATTTATACGGACACTGAGCAGAAGTTTTCAACCCAAGCATTTTTTTTCTTTTTCTCACGATGTTTCCATAAGAAATTCATTGCAGACACACAAAACTAATGGTTGTTTGTTAAAAGTTTCGAACAGAGCTCAGAATAAAGTGCTGATCCATTGTGTTAAGGGACATTGATTGTTGATAGCTCCAGTTTTTGCGTATATTGCTCTGCTCCTCGTTCCAAACTTTTCAAGAACTGTCTTACTACGGATTGTTAAACTACAGAATGGTTTGGCAAAGGTTTAAAAAATGATTCAAGACAATATTACAACCCCCTAACTTTGCAATTTTCAAAGCTCGTTTTTGCAGGCAACATCTCACGTTATCGGACTTCTCCATTTTCAAAGTATTTACACATGACAAAGCTTATTCAAAGGTCAGTTTAAATGTAAAGCTATTTTATTGGTGTAAGACTTCTTGAATGAAAACAATCTCACGGTTAAAAATCTTATTTCAACGTCTTTCGTGAAAAGTGATTTATAAGCATAAATGTGGTTTGCACACTTTAACGAGTTTTAGAAATCTTCGCAAAAGCGGAAGTGACGTGTGAATTTTGAACCACACATTTATTACGACTTTTATCCATCGGTTGTTTTGCTCTGATGCTGTCTTTTCTTGCCAGTTTAATCTTCCCTCATGCAGGGAGGCAGCATTTTTCCATCACAAAAATCCCAATTGTATGCCAAGTACCGAGGTTAAGCGCTGTCTCGGGCAAGGCGATGACTAGGCTAAAGACGTCGGTCTCTCTGCCTAAACCAAGTTCACGTGGCCTATTACTATTATTATACAGGTAACGTTATTGCTCAAAAGTTGCGGGAAAAGAACATAATGTTCGAGTCAGGCTAATTATTAAATATCTGTATTTCATATAATTAAGAGAGAGAGAAACAGAGAGAGAGACAGAGAGATAGAGAAGGGGGTCTATTAAAAACATTCTACGAGCAGATAATAGGTTGTTTTTCCCTCGATCGTATACATGAAGAAAATACCGAGATTCCGACATTCGACTTACCCATTTAACCTGTATTTAATTCCAAATCCCATTTACCACGAGTAGGAAACTTTATACCTTTGGCACGACTCATATTCAATATTGTCAAGATATACCTACGATTTACAACAATTTACTAAGAAATTCTGCCCCAACATTTGAAATCAGTTACGAATCAGTTAATAACACGTCGAATGCATGTACGAATTCTGTTCGAATAAGATGAATTCGAGACTGTTCTTGACAATCCATCGTATTTTCTCTCAAGATAGGTATTAAAAGGCCCCTATCCCTGCTTGGGCATCATGAATCCCGAAAAGTTTAAGAATACGTACTAATACCTCCCAGTCAACAACGATTCAATTACTATACATACGAATGTACAACGAATTTGTCACGAATTAATTTCGGGGATTTTTTGGGTTTTCTTTTTTGGAATCGGGAGTTCGTGGCAAAGATTTTAACCGCTCCAAACTTTTACCATGAAGTCCTAATAGCTCAAGAACTGCATGAACTGACTACGAATACACGTTATTCAGTAGGAATTCCACATACTAACTACGATTCATCTACACATCCTAAAGTAAATCAGTTTGTGGAGTTCGTGGTCTCTGTGCTTCAGCAGCCTAATCATTTTTATACTGTAGTAGAGATTAAAAACTAAAAAACGCTAAATCTAGGTTCTTATCTCTTTAACCCTTTACCACAATATTCCGACTTTTAACGACCCTGACAGGGAAAGGTTTTAGAAACATTGTAAGGAAAGGAGAAATTGCTGGTTTTTACTTTTCCACAATGTTTTTACCTTTCACAGACAAATCCCCTTAGTTTAGCCAAATATAGCCTACTGTCTGCAGATACTTTTGAAATGGTTCAGTTCAAAAATTTGTCCTGTGGCAAAAGGGTTAAGCATATACGAAAATAAAAATGTTTTCCTGCCTGGCTCAGTGATTAAGTATAGGGCTCTTCAACTGGAGGTCCCGGGTTCAAGCTTCACTGTAAGCACTTTTTTTGTCCTTGGGCAAAACACTCTAGAGTATTAGCTACTGGTGAAACCCAGAACATATAAGAATAAGTGAGCTGTTGCTTAGCTATCACTAAAATAATGTTGAAAGTGGCGGTTAAAAAAAACATTTAAAAAGAGGTGTTTCTCGACGGCATGGATCAAGACCAGACCACACAAAATGTGCAGTCTGAAGTCTTTACCGTCCGCATGTTCATTCCAGCATATAAGGTAAGAATCCTTCGTCCTTTTAAAAATACATGTATGGTGGAAAAAGGAGAAAATGCTGGTAACCAGCATTTCCTCATTTTCTTACCATGTTTACCACGCTTTTAAAAACGAATTTCAATATTTGAGAAACGCCTTTTTTTTTCGTCTGCAACTACTTTAGATAACTTTATTGTAACACTGTGTTGTTTGGTAAGGAGTTAGATAGATGTGTCAAATGGTAACATTTTGGACTCGACCAAATCGAAAGCATGTGCAAACGGCAAAATAAAGGATGATTTCTGTCTTTGATAGGGTAGAAAACAATGTGGAAAAAGGTGAAAATGCCGGTTAAATGCCGTTTTAAACATAGTTTCAGTTATATCGAGGCGACTAATGCACCTACATTGTGTCCTGCAATTACTTTTCACCAATGTTTTGCATAAGATCCTTTCAAAGCCACTAGACCCTGTCTGACATTGGAGCTTAGGTCGCATAAGATCATTTCAAAGCCACTAGGCCCTATATGGTATTAAAGCTTGCTGAGAAGAGACGCGAGACACAGAGAAAGACGGAGCTTTTAAGGGATAAGGTAATGATTAGAGACAAAATGAAAGGATAGAGGAACAAATGAAAGAACTGCGAATGGATAAATAGCTGATTGATTTGAAGGAATAAGATTCTTTAAGAAGATCTTTGTGTTCGAAATCAGGTAAGCAAAATGGTAATTCTTTTGTTTTGAGAGTTTAAAGAGTTAATACCCCTTGGCTATGAACATACCAATACCAACGCGGGTGACCAGGGATTAACGCTTTGATTGTATGTTTAGATAAAGGGATAAAGTACTTTTACGTTTCATTTTTAAAACAGGTAAGAATTTAAGTGCTTGTTTGGTTTCAGAGACAGAGGATCGTATGGAACTTCTTCTAAATGGTCGTTTAATTCAATCAATTTGCTACAACGAGTAAAGACAACATTAAATTAAGTGAAATATTCATTTCTCTAAAAAAAAAAAAAAAAAAAGCTGATGAATCAATGAACTTCTGTCTCATTTTTAGAAATCGACAAACTCGTGGGGCAGTTTTGTATCTCTCTCTCCTCTGTGTGTGTGGGGGGGAAGGGGAGGGGCGGGGTCCAAAGCAAAGGAGCACCCACTGTGGAGCTCTACTTTTTGCCACCTGTAGGGCTTACATACATGCTAGATATGCAGGTTTTATTTACAATTTACAAAACTTTCCTATGGCTTTGTCCATTTTCATAATGAGACGGAGGTTCATCGATACCTCAGCAGTTTTATAAGTATAATAAATATGTCACTTCACTTCAGGTTGTCTTTACTCGTTGTAGCCAATTGATTGAATTAAACAACCATTTAGAAGAAGTTCCATACCCTCTTCTGTCTCTGAAACCAAACAAACACTAAAATTCTGTTTTAAAAATGAAACGTCAAAGTATTTCATCCCCACATCTATATATAGAATCAAAACATCGAAGCCCTGAAAACCCACGTTGGTATGTTCATAGACGTAGCCCAGGGGTACTAACAGTTTATACTATCAAAACAAAAGGATGACCATATTATGCTTACCTGATGTCGAGTATAAAAATCTTCTCCAAGCAGCTTATTTCTTCAAATGAATCAACTATTTGAACATTCTTTTATACGTTTCTCCATCTTATCATTTTGTCTGTATTCATTTTTTTCCCTTAAAAGCTCTGTCTGTCTGGCTATCTATCTGTATGTCTGACTGTCTGTCTGTCTTTTTACTCAGGCTCAAATGTCAGACAGGTTCCAGTGGCTTTGAAAGATCTTATGCGACCCAAACTCTAACGTCAGACAGGGTCTAGTGGCATGGAAAGGATCTAATGCAAAATAGTGGTGAAGAGAAACTACACGAGTTATGTGCATTGGCCTCCTCTATGTAACTGATAGTATGTTTAAAACAGCATGCTCCACAATGTTTTCTACTACATCAAGGACAGAATCATCTCTTGAGCTACATTTATTTTGTCTTCTGCACATGCTTTCAATTTGGTCGAGTCGGAAATGTCACCGTCTGGTAAAAAGTTAGTTACACGTCTATTTAATTCTTTACCAGACGACAAAGAGTTACAATAAAATTGTCCAAATTGAAAGTTTTGGGAGACGAACGGAAACTGTTTCTCAAAAATTGAAATTTGTTTTTAAAAGGGCGGTAAATAAAGTAGGAATCAGAAAAAAAAAAAAAAAAAAATGCTGCTGAACGGTCATCAGCATTTTCTCCCTTTTCCACCATATATTCAAAGGCACTCTTCCTCAAACTCGTCAAACCTTGGGACTGTGAAAAAAAAGGGCTAATATGCACAAGATCATTACAAGTAATACACAAAGTAAAAGAGGAAGGAAAAAAAATAGACATATTTCTTGTTTTCCAAGTGTGTTGCATTAACTCTTTTAGCTCTGGAAAAAATACAAGGAACAAAAGATTTTTATCTGACACGCTCGAATAAACATGCGGACGATATATCCAAGTTCAGACTGCACGTTCTGTGCTGTCTGGTCTCGATCGATTCCTTAAATAAAAAACTTTTGTTAAGCCTTTACCACTCATTCCCGAGTTTTAACTGTAGAAAATGCCTTTAAAGCAAATGTTGCAAAAGGAGAAAATGCTGGTAACCATTATTTTCTCCTTTTTACACAATGTTGTTCTCTCGTCCAAAGACGTATGGAGTCAAATGGTGTTTTGCGCCACTTACAATATTATTTCAGTCATATCGAAGCATCAAATCACATATTCATGTATGCTCTGGGTTTCAACAGTAGGCTAAGGCTCTGAAGTGCCTTGCCAAGGACACTCCCACGTAAAAGCCAGGACTTACAATGAGGCTTGGACCCAGAGCCTCCAGTTTAGGAGCCCTACATTTTAGCACCAAGCCAGTCAGGAAACCATCGTTATTTTTACATCTAATTAACCCTTTACCACATGACAGAATTTTATACTGGACCATTTCAAACTATTTGCAGACAGGGTTAAAATTGTAGTATTTGTCTGTTGAAAGACAAAAACATAGTGGAAAAGGAAAACCAGCGTTTTCTCCTTTCCATACAATATTTTCAAAAGCCTTTCCCGTTAGGTTTCTTTAAGTTGGGATTGTGTAGTTAAGGATAAAAAAGATGAGAACCTAGATTGCTTCGATATGACTGAAATAAAGATGAAAGTGGCGTAAAACACCACTTAACAGGTGTTTGTGGATGGCATAGATCAAGACCAGACAGCAGAGAATGTGCAGTCTGAACAAGTATATATACCGCCCGCATGTTTATTCGAGCATATCAAGAAAAAAAAAAAAAAAAAAAAATCTGTCGTTCAACTGTATATTTCCAGAGCTAAAAGAATTAATTGCATCACACTTGGAAAACAAGAAACATAAAAGTGACTTTTTTCTTCCTCTTATATTCTGTTTGGTAATAATAACATGCCTGTTGACCCGTTTTTCACACGGTCCCGAGTTTTAACGACCCTGAGGAAGAATCCTTTTGAAAATACAGTGGAAAAAGGAGAAAATGCTAGTAACCAGCATTTCCTCCTTTTCCTACCGTGTTTTCGACCCTTTTTTTTTAAACGAATTTCACTTTTCGAGACACTTTTTTTTCGTCTGCATATATTTGAGCCATGCTCTGTGAAAAGGGGTCTTATTGTATCTGCCTCTGACAAGAAAATGTTGTGTTGGTCTTTCGGCTCCGATAATATCACTTTTAAAACAACTCAAGAAACAGGTAAGCATGTCTTTCTTTGTACTTAGGTCTTTGAAATTCGAAAGAAACTGAGAACGTAATGCGATGCTCTGGTCTTTCAACGTGTTTTCTGTTCTTTGGGAAGTTGTAAACATGTATACAGTATAGTCTGAATCCTTTGTGCCGTCGGTTGACCGTAGCTAAAATATTACGTCAGGGACCTAATTTCAGGCTGATAATGTCATTGAATTAGAAAATTAGAGAGAGTTTTACAGTATCACTGTAAGCACTTGGTTTTTCATGTAAGTGTTCTTGGGCAAGACACTTCAGAGCCTTAGCCTACTGATGAAACCCAGAACATATAGTAATAAGTGAGCTGTTCCTTCGACATGATTGAAATAATGTTGAAAGTGGCGTAAAAGACCATTTAACAATAAAGAGTCCTTTTGATAAAACGGTAGAAAAGGAGAAAAATGCTGGTAACTTTTCCTACCATGTTTACAACCCTTTTTTAATACGAATTTCGAGACATCATTTTTTCGTCTGCATATATTTTAATTTTGACAATAATTTCAATTATAAGACTATGTCGTTTGGTATAGAGTTTATCAGACGTTCACTTCCTTTTTGGTCTGCATATATTTCAATTTTGACACTAATTTTAATTATAACACCATGTCGTTTGGTAACGAGTTAAATAGACGCGTTCACTATTTTTTATCAAAGGGTAACATTTCGGACTCGACAAAACTTAAAGCATGTGCAGGCGACAAAATAAATGTAGCTCTTGTAGGTTGATTTCTGTCTTTGGTTGGGTAGAAAACAATGTGGAATTTCTGGTTAATACCGTTTTAGACATAATTTCATTTATATCAAAGCGACTATTGTACCTGTCCTCTAGTTTCTCTTCACAAACATTTTACATTAGATCCTTTCAAAGCCACCAGAATCTGACTGACATCAGAGCCTGGGTCGCCTTAGCTCCTTTCTAAAGCCACTAGACCTGTATGACATGAGATTCTAGTGAAGATAGACAGACAGATAGACAAACAGACAGACAGATAGACAGAGCTTGGGTCCGCTAGGATCCTTTCAAAGTGAAGAGAGAGAGAGGGAGAGACAGAGACAGAAAGACAGACAAACAGACAGACAGAGCCTGGGTCGGCAAGGATGCTTTCAAAGCCACGAGACCACTGGACCCTGTCTGACGTAAGGGCCTAGTGACGAGAGAGAGACAGACAGACAGAGCATTTAAGGGGTAAAGTAATGAATAAAATAGATGATTTATTTGAGAAATTAGATGCTTGTAGAAGATTTTTATATTCGATATCAGGTAAGCGTTATATGGCTATTCCTTTGTTTTGATAGTTTAAACTGTTAGCACCCCTAGGCAACGTCTATCAAATTACCAATACGGGTTTCGAGGGCTCAGAGTTTTGATTCTATATATAGATGTGGGGATACTTTTCATTTTTAAAACAAAATTTAAGTGTTTGTTCAAGTTTCAGAGACAGACGGGGGTATGTAACTTCTTCTAAATGGTCGTTTAATTCAAATAAATCGCTACAACTGATAAGGACAACCCAAAGTAAAGTGAAACATTTGTTATTTTTGAATTTCTGAGGTATCGACGAACCTCTGTCTCATTTTCAAAATGGACAAACCTGTAGAGAAGTTTTGTAAATTGTGAATAAAACCTGCATATCTAGCACGTATGTAAACCTTACAGGTGGCAAAAAGTTGAGCTCCACAATGGGTGCTCCTTTCCTTTGGACCCCGCCCCGCCAAGCCTATACACACACACACACACACACACACACACACACACACACACAGAGAAGAGAGGGGAGAGACAGCATATGACCTTTACCCCTCTGCTGTGACCTAGATCCCCTGCTCGAGCATGGGAAACTTCACAATCGGAGCCTATGTCAAGAAAATATTGTGTTGGTCTTCCGGCTCCGACAACACAAGAAACAGGTAAGAATGTCTTCCTTTGTACTTAGGTCTTTGAACTTCAAAAAGAAATGGAGAATGTAATGCGATGCTCTTGTCTTTCAACGTGTTTTCTACTCTATGGAAAGTCGTAAACATGTGTACACTATTGTCTGAATCCTTTGTGCCGTCGGTTGACCGTAGCCAAAATATTACGTCAGGGACCTACTTTCAGGCTGATACTGTCATTAAAGTAGAGAGAGGTTTACAGCATCACTGTAAGCACTGGGTTTTTCATGTAAGTGTTCTTCAGAGCCTTTGCCTACTGGTGAAACCCAGAACATACAGGAATAAGTGAGCTGTTGCTTCGATATGACTGAAATAAAGATGAAAGTGGCGTAAAACACCATTTAACAGAAGGTGTTTCTGGATGGCATAGATCAAGACCAGACAGCAGAGAATGTGCAGTCTGAACAAGTATATATACCGCCCGCATGTTTATTCGAGCATATCAAGAAAAAAAAAAAAAAAATCTGTCGTTCAATTGTATATTTCCAGAGCTAAAAGAATTAATTGCATCACACTTGGAAAACAAGAAACATAAAAGTGACTTTTTTTCTTCCTCTTATACTCTGTTTCTTATTGGTAATGACAATATGCCTATTGACCCGTTTTTCACACGGTCCCGAGTTTTAACGACCCTGAGGAAGAGTCTTTTTGAAAATACAGTGGAAAAAGGAGAAAATGCTAGTAACCAGCATTTTCTCCTTTCCTACCATGTTTACGACCCTTTTTTAAACGAATTTCACTTTTCGAGACACTTTTTTTTCGTCTGCATATATTTGTGCCATGCTTTGTGAAAATGGGTCTCATTGCATCTGTCTCTGACAAGAAAATGTTGTGTTGGTCTTTCGGCTCCGAAAATATCACTTTTAAAACAACTCAAGAAACAGTTAAGCATGTCTTTCTTTGTACTTGGGTCTTTGAAATTCGAAAGAAATGGAGAATTTCATGCGATGCTCTGGTCTTTCAACGTGTTTTCTACTCTTTGGGAAGTTGTAAACATGTATACAGTATAGTCTGAATCAGTGCCGTCGGTTGACCGTAGCTAAAATATTACGCAAGGGACCTAATTTGACCAATGGACCCCGCCCCGCCCCTAGAGAGAGAGAGAGAGAGATAAAGAGAGAGAGAGCCAGCCTGCCTTATCCTCATTATTATCTGACCATTTCAAGACAAATTGCATGATTTCATATGCAAGCAGTTTTGGGAATGTGTTAAACATTGTGATAAAAGCACTTTAAGTGCATAGCCATATGTAAAATACTGGAAAAATAGCGAAATACAGACATAGCAGCTGTTTAACACTGTTACAATAACAGACTAGAATCGTAACCGTTGTTACACACCGGCACCTTTGTCTGGACCAGGTCTATATATCTTTCAGAACGACCCCTTTTAACAAGACCGAGAGAGAGCCATGATTCCCATATCCTCATTATTATCTGACCATGATGCATGATTTCGTCCGCAAGTAGTTTTGGTGACGTGTTAAACATTTTGATAAGAGCGCTTTAAGTGCATAGCCATATTGAATGTAAAACACTGGAAAAATAGCGAAATACAGACATAGCAGCTGTTCAACAGCTAGAATCATAACCGTTGTTACACACCGGCTCCTTTGTTTGGACCAGGTCTATATATCTTTCACAACGACCCGTCTTAACAATACGAGAATGCTCGTAGAATGCACGAGCACAGGTCTATCGATGCACGTCCACAGGTTTTTTCTGTAGATAGAAAACCTGCCCACGTGCAAGAAAAGACCAGCTCACGTGCGAGAAAGACTCGTCCACGTGTAGACAGGGTCGTGAAGACCATTGGTACTCTCGCGACCTTGAGTATGTTGAAGAATTTGTTAATAAATAGGAAGAAATCTTGCACATAAGTTTCTTTTGAAAATACAGATTTGAACATGATTTATATTGGTGACCAACTCAACAATTTTTAAATGTTGTTTTCTTAAACAGATCATCAAAATATCTATCCACTCCTATCTAAAACATGTGCGATGACATTTAAAACATTGTCGGAAAAATGCATTTTCGTATGTTTCTATTCACATAATGTCACCTTTAAGCCCCGTTATTACAATAATTCATTCATACATGTATTTAAAACCATCGGAGTTTTAATATTTTTCTAGTATTCTCGTCTTATGAAATAGCAAGAGTGGGAAAAAGTCAGTTATCGATGCACTAAAATATGTCTGCAACATTGCTGTATTTTGGTTCCATGCACAATATTTCCTATGTGACCAACTGTTGGTTTGTCTGTGCTGGCAGAAAATGGAACGGCTCTATCACTGCCACAGTCGAATGATTAGAATCGATTTTGAGATCAGTTGTCCTGTGCACGATCCAAAGTTATGTCGGTCACAATGGTGTGCTCTATGACACTACACGTTTATCTAGTTTTGATCTATTTTGTGAAAACATGCATTGTAGCACGAATCCTGGTAACAACATACCATTGATCACTGACCAACGACCCTATAACTAGATGAATTAGTGCAAACGGCCAGTGGACAGAGGGTAGAATTTGAAAATACGGTAGCATTTCCGGCTAAATCTTGAATCTATAAATATTACAATCAATTAATTTGAACCTCTAATTGGCACTGAATTCACTTGTGTGGAATGAACAAACCCACACACAAAAAAAAAAAAAAAAAGAAATCCATAGGTCGATGCTCATGAGGTGTCAATCTCTAACAAAGATTCATTAGTATTATGTGAGAAAATAAATAAATGAATGAAAATCACCGAAAAGTTGTTTTCCATAAAAACATGGCAAACGTTTCTTTTTTTTCATCGAACAGGTGCGAATTTTTCGACATAATGGTTTAGTCGTCTACTCAATACTGATGGTGGCCGGTGTGTAAGTCGGATATCGACCTCGTACGTCGGCCTTTCCGTATAAGAAAGGCCTGGACACGAGCATTACAAAACACCTCGAGCGCTTCGCGCTGTGGGTGTCACGTGAAGCTCGTGCCCAGGTCTTTCTTATACGGAAAGACCTCGTACTCGGTCGATATCCCATACATACAATCAATGCGTTAATCCCTGGTCACGCGCGTTGGTATTGGTATATTGATAGCCAAGGATTATTAATTCTTTAAACTATCAAAACAAAAGAATGACCATTTCGCTTACCTGATTTCGAACACAAAGATCTTCTTAAAGCATCTTATTCCTTCAAATCAATCAGCTATTTATCCATTCGCAGTTCTTTCATTTGTTCCTCTATCCTATCATTTTGTCTCTAATCATTATCTTATCCCTTAACAGCTGTGCCTGTCTGTCTGTCTCCCGTCTCTTCTCAGCAAGCTTTAATATCAGATAGGGCCTAGTGGCTTTGAAATGATCTTATGCGACCTAGGCTCCAATGTCAGACAGGATCTAATGGCTTTGAAAGGATCTTATGCAAAACATTGGTGAAAAGAAACTGCAGGACACAATGTAGGTGCATTAGTCGCTTCGATATAACTGAAATTATGTTTAAAACGGCATTTAACCGGCATTTTCTCCTTCCTTTTTCCACATTGTTTTCTACCCTATCAAAGACAGAAATCATCCTTAGAGCTACATTTTTTTTCTTCTTTTTTTGTCTTCTGCACATGCTTTCAATTTGGTCGAGTCCAAAATGTTACCATTTGGTAAAGAGTTAACACATCTATCTAACTCCTTACCAAACAACACAGTGTTACAATAAAGTTATCTAAAGTAGTTGCAGACGAAAAAAAAGGCGTTTCTAAAATATTGAAATTCGTTTTTAAAAGAGTGGTAAACATGGTAAGAAAATGAGAAAATGTTGTTTACCAGCATTTTTCCTTTTTCCACCATACATGTATTTTTAAAAGTACGAAGGATTCTTACCTTATATGCTGGAATGAACATGCGGACGGTAAAGACACAAGTTCAGACTGCACATTTTGTGTGGTCTGGTCTTGATCCATGCCGTCGAGAAACACCTCTTTTTAAATGTTTTTTTTTAACCGCCACTTTCAACATTATTTTAGTGATAGCTAAGCAACAGCTCACGTATTCTTATATGTTCTGGGTTTCACCAGTAGGCTAATACTCTAGAGTGTTTTGTCCAAGGACAAAAAAGTGCTTACAGTGAAGCTTGAATCCGGGACCTCCAGTTTAAGAGCCCTATACTTAATCACTGAGCCAGGCAGGACAGGATTTTTATTTTCGTATATGCTTAACCCTTTTACCACAGGACAAATTTTTGAACTGGACCATTTCAAAAGTATTTGCAGACAGTAGGCTATATTTGGCTAAACTAATGGGATTTGTCTGTGAAAGGTTAAAACATTGTGGAAAAGTAGAAACCAGCAATTTCTCCTTTCCTTACAATGTTTCTAGAACCTTTCCCTGTCAGGGTCGTTAAAAGTCGGAATATTGTGGTAAAGGGTTAAAGAGATAAGAACCTAGATTTAGCGTTTTTTAGTTTTTAATCTCTACTACAGTATAAAAATGATTAGGCTGCTGAAGCACAGAGACCACGAACTCCACAAACTGATTTACTTTAGGATGTGTAGATGAATCGTAGTTAATATGTGGAATTCCTACTGAATAACGTGTATTCGTAGTCAGTTTATGCAGTTTTTGAGCTATTAGGACTTCATGGTAAAAGTTTGGAGCTGTTAAAATCTTTGCCACGAACTCCCGATTCAAAAAAAAACAAAACCTAAAAAATCCCCGAAATTACTTCGTGACAAATTCGTTGTACATTCGTATGTATAGTAATTGAATCGTTGTTGACTGGGAGGTATTAGTGCGTATTCTTAAACTTTTCGGGATTCATGATGCCCAAGCAGGGATAAGGGCCTTTTAATACGTATCTTGAGAGAAAATACGATGGATTGTCAAGAACAGTCTCGAATTCATCTTATTCGAACAGAATTCGTACATGCATTCGACGTGTTATTAACTGATTCGTAACTGATTTCAAATGTTGGGGCAGAATTTCTTAGTAAATTGTTGTAAATCGTAGGTATATCTTGACAATATTGAATATGAGTCGTGCCAAAGGTATAAAGTTTCCTACTCGTGGTAAATGGGATTTGGAATTAAATACAGGTTAAATGGGTAAGTCGAATGTCGGAATCTCGGTATTTTCTTCATGTATACGATCGAGGGAAAAACAACCTATTATCTGCTCGTAGAATGTTTTTAATAGACCCCCTTCTCTATCTCTCTGTCTCTCTCTCTGTTTCTCTCTCTCTCTCTCTTAATTATATGAAATACAGATATTTAATAATTAGCCTTACTCGACCATTATGTTCTTTTCCCGCAACTTTTGAGCAATAACGTTACCTGTATAATAATAGTAATAGGCCACGTGACCTTGGTTTAGGCAGAGAGACCGACGTCTTTAGCCTAGTCATCGCCTTGCCCGAGACAGCGCTTAACCTCGGTACTTGGCATACAATTGGGATTTTTGTGATGGAAAAATGCTGCCTCCCTGCATGAGGGAAGATTAAACTGGCAAGAAAAGACAGCATCAAAGCAAAACAACCGACGGATAAAAGTCGTAATAAATGTGTGGTTCAAAATTCACACGTCACTTCCGCTTTTGCGAAGATTTCTAAAACTCGTTAAAGTGTGCAAACCACATTTATGCTTATAAATCACTTTTCACGAAAGACGTTGAAATAAGATTTTTAATCGTGAGATTGTTTTCATTCAAGAAGTCTTACATCAATAAAATAGCTTTACATTTAAACTGACCTTTGAACAAGCTTTGTCATGTGTAAATACTTTGAAAATGGAGAAGTCCGATAACGTGAGATATTTCCTGCAAAAACGAGCTTTGAAAATTGCAAAGTTAGAGGGTTGTAATATTGTCTTGAATCATTTTTTAAACCTTTGCCAAACCATTCTGTAGTTTAACAATCCGTAGTAAGACAGTTCTTGAAAAGTTTGGAATGAGGAGCAGAGCAATATACGCAAAAACTGGAGCTATCAACTATCAATGTCCCTTAACACAATGGATCAGCACTTTATCCTGAGCTCTGTTCGAAACTTTTAACAAACAACCATTAGTTTTGTGTGTCTGCAATGGATTTCTTATGGAAACATCGTGAGAAAAAGAAAAAAAATGCTTGGGTTGAAAACTTCTTCTCAGTGTCCGTATAAATTATCAACCATTATCACGAACATTCTTAGTCTTTTTATCAAGAGTTTCTAAAATTGGAAGCAACACAACTTCTGATTGGCTAAGCCCAATGGTTTAAACCAATCAGAAGTTGTGTTGCTTTCTAAATCATCATTTCAAGTTGCAGACATGTGTGGAGTATTTCCAAAATTTGCTGAGAGAATCAAGAGATATAGAGTAGACAGGAAACAAAGATGAAATTGCTTACAGACAGATGGACAAGTGGAGAGACAACAGGTTGATCTCTCCTCTTTACATTGTCTCATCAATGTGCAGGCATGTGTGAAATATTTTCAAGATCAGGCCTGGGGTTGAACAGATATGGAGTGAACACGATGAATGAACATGTAACCTTTGACCCTCTGCTCTGACATTTACCGTGGACCCTGGGCTCTGCATCATTTGCTCTGCATATAATTTCATCAAGGTGCAAGCATGTGTAAAAAAAAAATATGCAATATTAGACAATGGGGTCAGGAGATAGACATATGGAGCGAACATGATTTAAGAGCATATGACCTTTACCCCTCTGCTGTGACCTAGATCCCCTGCTCGAGCATGGGAAACTTCATAATCGGAGCCTATGCCTCTGACAAGAAAATGTTGTGTTGGTCTTCCGGCTCCGACAACACAAGAAACAGGTAAGAATGTCTTCCTTTGTACTTAGGTCTTTGAACTTCAAAAAGAAATGGAGAATGTAATGCGATGCTCTTGTCTTTCAACGTGTTTTCTACTCTATGGAAAGTCGTAAACATGTGTACACTATTGTCTGAATCCTTTGTGCCGTCGGTTGACCGTAGCCAAAATATTACGTCAGGGACCTACTTTCAGGCTGATACTGTCATTAAAGTAGAGAGAGGTTTACAGCATCACTGTAAGCACTGGGTTTTTCATGTAAGTGTTCTACAGAGGCTTGGCCTACAGGTGAAACCCAGAACATACAGGAATAAGTGAGCTGTTGCTTCGATATGACTGAAATAATGTTGAAAGTGGCGTAAAACACCATTTAACAAAAGGTGTTTGTGGATGGCATAGATCAAGACCAGACAGCAGAGAATGTGCAGTCTGAACATGTATATATACCGCCCGCATGTTTATTCGAGCATATCAAGCAAATAAAAAAAAAAAAAAAAAAAGTCTGTCGTTCAATTGTATATTTCCAGAGCTAAAAGAATTAATTGCATCACACTTGGAAAACAAGAAACATAAAAGTGACTTTTTTTTCTTCCTCTTATACTCTGTTTCTTATTGGTAATGACAATATGCCTATTGACCCGTTTTTCACACGGTCCCGAGTTTTAACGACCCTGAGGAAGAATCCTTTTGAAAATACAGTGGAAAAAGGAGAAAATGCTAGTAACCAGCATTTTCTCCTTTTCCTACCATATTTTCGACCCTTTTTTAAAAACGAATTTCACTTTTCGAGGCACTTTTTTTTCGTCTGCATATATTTGAGCCATGCTCTGTGAAAAGGGGCCTTATTGCATCTGCCTCTGACAAGAAAATGTTGTGTTGGTCTTTCGGCTCCGATAATATCACTTTTAAAACAACTCAAGAAACAGGTAAGCATGTCTTTCTTTGTACTTGGGTCTTTGAAATTCGAAAGAAACTGAGAACGTAATGCGATGCTCTGTTCTTTCAACGTGTTTTCTGTTCTTTGGGAAGTTGTAAACATGTATACAGTATAGTCTGAATCAGTGCCGTCGGTTGACCGTAGCTAAAATATTACGTCAGGGACCTAATTTTAGGCTGATACTGTCATTAAATTAGCAAATTAGATGGAGTTTTACAGCATCACTGTAAGCACTGGGTTTTTCATGTAAGTGTTCTTGGCGTAAAACACCATTTAACAATAAAGAGTCCTTTTGAAAATACGGTGGAAAAAGGAGAAAGTGCTGGTAACCAGCATTTTCTCCTTTTCCTATCATGTTTACGACCCTTTTTTAAAACGAATTTCACTTTTCGAGACACTTTTTTTTCGTCTGCATATATTTTCATTTTGACAATAATTTTAATTATAAGACTATGTCGTTTGGTATAGAGTTTATCAGACGTTCACTTGCTTTTTGTTCTGCATATATTTTAATTTTGACACTAATTTTAATTATAACACCATGTCGTTTGGTAACGAGTTAAATAGGCGCGTTCACTACTTTTTTACCAAAGGGTAACATATTGGACTCGACAAAACTTAAAGCATGTGCAGGCGACAAAATAAATGTAGCTCAAAGGTTGATTTCTGTCTTTGGTTGGGTAGAAAACAATGTGGAAAATTCTGGTTAATGCCCTTTTAGACATAATTTCATTTATATCAAAGCGACTATTGTACCTGTCCTCTAGTTTCTCTTCACAAACATTTTGCATTAGATCCTTTCAAAGCCACCAGAATCTGACTGACATCAGAGCCTAGGTCGCCTTAGCTCCTTTCTAAAGCCACAAGGCCCTGTCTGACATTAGAGCCTACTGAAAACAGACAGACAGACAGACAGATAGATAGACTTTGAGTCGGCTAGGATCCTTTCAAAGTGAAGAGATAGAGGGAGGGAGACCGACAGAAAGACAGACAAACAGACAGACAGAGCCTGGGTCGGCAAGGATGCTTTCAAAGCCACGAGATCGCTGGACCCTGTCTGACGTAAGGGCCTAGTGAATAGAGAGAGAGAGAGAGAGAGAGCCAGACCGAGAGAGAGACAGACAGAGCATTCAAAGGGTAAAGTAATGAATAAAATAGATGATTTATTTGAAGAAATCAGATGCTTGTAGAAGATTGTTATATTCGATATCAGGTAAGCGTTATATGGCCATTCCTTTGTTTTGATAGTTTAAACTGTTAGCACCCCTAGGCTACGTCTATCAAATTACCAATACGGGTTTCGAGGGCTCAGAGTTTTGATTCTATCTATAGATGTGGGGATACTTTTCATTTTTAAAACAAAATTTAAGTGTTTGTTCAAGTTTCGGAGACAGACGGGCGTATGTAACTTTTTCCAAATGGTCGTTTAATTCAATTAATTTGCTACAACGGATAAAGACAACCCAAAGTAAAGTGAAACATTTTTTATTTTTCGATTTCTGAGGTATCGACGAATCTCTGTCTCATTTTCAAAGTGGACAAACCCGTAGAGAAGTTTTGTAAATTGCGAATAAAACCTGCATATCTAGCACGTATGTAAGCCCTAAAGGTGGCAAAAAGTTGAGCTCCACAATGGGTGCTCATTTGCTTTGGACCCCGTCCACTCCTCAAGGAGAGAGAGAGCTTGTGGATTATTGGAATTGAGACAGAATTTCATCGATTCCTCAGTAGTTAGTGTTGTCTTTACTCGCTGTAGCAAATTGATTGAATTAAACGACCATTTAGAAGAAGTTCCATACGATCCTCTGTCTCTGAAACCAAACAAGCACTTAAATTCTTATCTGTTTTAAAAATGAAACGTAAAAGTACTTTATCCCCACATCTAAACATACAATCAAAGCATTAATTCCTGGTCACCCGCGTTGGTATTTTTGTCTCTAATCATTACCTTATCCCTTAAAAGCTCCATCTTTCTCTGTGTCTCGCGTCTCTTCTCAGCAAGCTTTAATATCAGATAGGGCCTAGTGGCTTTGAAATGATCTTATGCGACCTAGGCTCCAATGTCAGACAGGGTCTAGTGGCTTTGAAAGGATCTTATGCAAAACATTGGTGAAAAGAAACTGCAGGACACAATGTAGGTGCATTAGTCGCCTCGATATAACTGAAATTATGCTTAAAACGGCATTTAACCGGCACTTTCTCTTTCTTTTTTCCACATTGTTTTCTACCCTATCAAAGACAGAAATCATCCGTTTTTTGCCGTCTGCACATGCTTTCAATTTCGTCGAGTCCAAAATGTTACCATTTGACACATCTATCTAACTCCTTACCAAACAACACAGTGTTACAATAAAGTTATATAAAGTAGTTGCAGACGAAAAAAAAAAGGCGTTTCTCAAATACTGAAATTCGTTTTTAAAAGAGTGGTAAACATGGTAAGAAAATGAGAAAATGCTGGTAACCAGCATTTTCTCATTTTTTTACCATGTTTACCACTCTTTTAAAAACGAATTTCAGTATTTGAGAATTTTTTTTTTTTTTTCGTTTGCAACTACTTTAAATAATTTTATTGTAACACTGTGTTGTTTGGTAAGGAGTTAGATAAATGTGTTAACTCTTTACCATATGGTAACATTTTGGACTCGACCCAATTGAAAGCATGTGCAGACGGCTAAAAAAGAAAAAGATGTAGCTCAAAGGATGATTTCTGTCTTTGATAGAAATCTTCGCAAAACCGGAAGTGACGTGTGAATTTTGAACTACACATTTATTACGACTTTTATCTATCGGTTGTTTTGCTCAGATGCTGTCTTTTCTTGTCAGTTTAATCTTCCCTTTTGCAGGGAAGCGGCATTTTCCATCATAAAAAACCCCTTTTGTAATCCAAGTACCGAGATTTAGTACTGACTAGACTAAAGACGTGGGTCTCTCTGCCTAAACCAAGTTCACGTGGCCTATTAATATTAGTGTACAAAAACGTTATTGCTCAAAAATTGCAGGACAAGAAAACGATGGTCGAGACAGGCTAATTATTAAACATCTATATTTCACAAAATTGAGCGAGAGAGAGAGAAAGAGAGAGAGAGAGAGAGAGGTATTTAGTAAAAATATTCTACGGATTATTGGTTGTTTTTCCCTCGATCGTATCACAGGTGAACGGCGACGACAATGTAAATCCCATATTACACACTAATATACTGAAAGGTAAACAACTCGTAATGTATTTTCCATACCCCAGTCACGAATTCCATGCTGTTTACAAGTTATTTTACTACCAATATTAACATCCATAGTACCAATGGATAGCGGAAACATTATTCTACAAGAAAATCATGTCACAATTTGAGCCATTTCAAGTTGCTAAGAAATATCTATCTCGAAACTGTCAAACAACCGAACTCGGAAGAGATCTGATTGCATTGAATCGCGAAAATTTTCAAGAGATAAAACCCATTTTTTGACAAGTATCATTTCGGGTCCAGCAATAATAAGGCATATAAACCTGAAACATTAAACTATTTGATGGGAATAGGCTGTACAATCCTTATTTCCATCGGTAAATCCGTCCAGCGCTCAGCTGCCTGACATTTTGACGTACTGCGCATGTTCGGTTTGTTTCAAAACGTGTTTTCTCATTGGTTATCGATGAAGGTGTGTCTGGACCCGCCCAATGAGAAAACGCGATACAAAAGCATGCTTAGTAGGCCATAAAGCATAACAGTTTACACGGCTGGACATTTTCAGATAAAAAAAGCTTCGTACAACACAAAAACATATTGAAGATCTATGGAACGCCTTCACTGTCTTACATGATAATTTTTTTATATATAAAGATAATCAATGATTATACACAGATAAAACATGAACATATGGATATATAACTCCATATATGCAGATAAAACATTAATGTATAAATATATAGCTCCTTTATATGTAGATAGAATGTCAATATATGAATATAAAACTTCATTATATAAAGATAAAACATTTATGTATAGACATATAACTTCCTTATACTAATATAAAAGAATAAGATATGGATATACAACTTCACTATATGTAGATAAAACATTAATATATAACTATATATCTGCTTTATATATAGATGAAATGTCAATATATGAACATAAAACTTCATTATATAAATATAAAACAGTGATATATAAACATAAAATTAATATATATAAAGATAAAAGATTAATATATATAGATATAACTGTCTATGCTTTAGATAAAACTATATTACATAAAGATATAATTTCATTATATGAACATCCGCAGATAAGATATGGATATGTAACTCCACTATATGTACATAAAACATTAATATATAAATATATAGCTCCTTTATATGTAGATAAAACATCAATATATGAATATAAAACTTCATTATATAAAGATAAAACATTTATGTATAGACATATAACTTCCTTATACAAATATAAAAGAATAAGATATGGATATACAACTCCACTATATGCAGATAAAACATTAATATATAAATATATATTTGCTTTATATACAGATGAGATGTCAATATATGAATATAAAACTTCATTATATGAATATAAAACAATGATATATAAACATAAAATTAAAATATATAAAGATAAAAAATTAATATATTTAGATATAACTGTCTATGCTTCAGATAAAACTATATTACATAAAGATATAGTTTCATAATATAAACATCCGCAGATAAGATATGGAGATATAACTCCACTATATGTAGATAAAACATTAATATATAAATATAAAGTTGCTTTATATATAGATAAAATGTCAATATATGAATATAAAATTTCACTATATAAATATATAACAATAATATATAAATATAGAATTGAAATATATGAAGATAAAACATTAATATACAGAGATATAACTGTCTATGGTATAGATAAAACTATATTACATGAAGATATAATTTCATTATATAAACATAATATTTGTTGATATGAAGATAAAAGAGCAAGTAAACACAAAACTGTCTGCTATAAATATAAACTTGCTTTATACAAATATATATCTTATCTTATGTAATGAAAAAATTGTAATATGAAGCTTTCATTGCACGCGGGAAGTCAAAATGGTCACATAATTGTAAAGAAACGTGGAAATGACAAAAATTGTGCTTTATTTTCAACAATGGATATGGATTCAATACTTCAGCGACTTGGCCAGGGTGAAGATGTGATACGGCGCTTTAGACAGGAGAAGATTACACCAGATATCATATCACTTTTGTCTGTCTATGATTTCAACTGCTTGGGTATTAGTGACAGAACAACTATCATGAAATTGCGTGTTGAATGCGTATGTTTTAGAAGTAATCCGTGGGCACATAATAGAACTAACTGTATGGACCTACGTTTTGAAATTTCAAGCATCATGATTGAAAAGTTGTTCGAAGTCGGATATTCAGTAAAGGATGCCAGTATTGCACTTGGAGCGTCGGAAAGTACAATATATCGGAAGACGAGACAATTTGGTCTGTCAAAGCTTGTGTTCACAGATATGGATGATGATGAACTAAACAATGTCGTTGCCAAGACAATCACCGAATTTCCAAGATGTGGAGAGGAAATGTTGCGAAAAGTACTACTTCAGAAAGGAATAAAAGTATGAATTTTTAATCAGTTCTATATCTAGCTAATAGAAATTTAAAGTATAAACATAGACTTTTACATTTCAAATACATGTGCAATTTTGTATGCTAAACAGATCTAGAAAGTAGATTTTTTACAACCTATTTACCAATTACAATATGTAGAGACAATCAGGATCATATATTTAAAACGTTACAGATATTGAATGCTGGAAAAAAGGTGTACTATAATAAGGAAACATAAAAAGTAATGTCTTTAGGGGCAATGATTAAGCAACATCACTTACATTTTTTAAACATTTACAGTTCAAAATAGATCTATATGTCAAAAGGCTTTGTATGTTCATGACAAGCGTAGCATAATTATCTTCATTTTTGATTTTGATCAATTTTGGCATACAACAGAGGCAAAATTATGTACCAGGGTTCAAACTTGACTCCATACCGGAGGTTACCGCTTTTCTTGCATTGTTTCCTTGTCTCAGTTTCCCTATTTAATCCAAAATAATTTTACTATCGCCAAAATTGAAAAAGTCTTGACGAAAGATCTGGAAACAATTTACTGTTCCTCAAGTTACCCTTTGTCATGTTTATTAAAGATAGTTCAATCTGTCAAAAGACAGGCTTAGGGAGAATAGCCAAAATTTTCAAACATGTTTTCAGAGAAAAAGTCTTTGTCTTTTTTCATTAGCTCACCTTAGCACGAAGTACTCTGGGTGAGCTGTTGTGATCGGTCATCGTCCGTCTTCCGTCCGTCCGTCCGTCCGACCATCTGTCCGTCCGTCCGTTAACAATTTCTTTAAAAATCTTCTCCTCCAAAAGTAGATGGCCAATCTTGATAAAACTTTGCAGGAATGTTCCTTGGGTGAAGCTCTACAAAAATTGTTAAAAGAATTTAATACCATCAAAAACTCTGGTTGCCATGGCTACAAAATGGCTGAAAATGGAAAAAATCTTTAAAAATCTTCTTGTGACAAACCATAAGGCCGAGAGCATTCATATTTTGCATGTAGCACCATTGGGTGACCCCTTACCAAAATTGTTAAAATTATTCCCCTGGGGTCATATTTGGGTTTTGCCCGGGCGCACCCTATTTTACATAGAAACAAAGAAGGAAAATCTTTAAAAAAAATTCTTCTGACAATCCATAATGGCTAGAGCATTCATATTTGGTATGTAGCATTATCTGATGATCCTCTACCAAAATTGTTAAAATTATCCCTCTGCAGTCATATTTGGGCTCTGCCCGGGCGCACCCTATTTTAAAATCTTTAAAAATCTTCTTGTGACAAACCATGAGGCCGAGAGCATTCATATTTTGTTTGAAGCATCATTGGGTGACCTTTTACCAAAATTATTAAAATCATCCCCGATGGGGTCATATTTGGGTTTTGCCTGGGCGCACCCTATTTTACATAGAAACAAAGAAGGAAATCTTTAAAAAAATCTTCTTCTGACAACCCGTAATGGCTAGAGCATTCATATTTGGTATGTAGCATTATCTGATGATCCTCTACCAAAATTGTTAAAATTATCCCTCTGCGGTCATATTTGGGCTCTGCTTTGCGCACCCTATTTTACATAAAAACAAAGAAGGAAATCTTTTAAAATCTACTTGGGACAAACCATAAGGGCTAGAGTATTCATATTTTGCATGTAGCATCATCTAGTGACCCTTTATAAGAATTGTTAAAATTATCCCCTTGGGGTCATATTTGGGCTCTACCCGGGCACACACTATTTTACATAGAATCATAGAAGGAAATCTTTTAAACTCAATTCCAACACTGGCAACAAAATGGCTGAAAATGGAAAAAATCTTTAAAAATTTTCTTGTGACAAACCATAAGGCCGAGAGTGCAACATTTAGTGACCTACCTTCTAGGTCAAAGTCACAGTATGTTGTGGTTGTACTGGTGTGAGAAACAACAGGAATTCATAATAAGGTGCACCAGCCGCAGGGATATAACTGAAATACTGTTGAAAGTGGTCTTAAAACCTCATACAAACAAACAAAGTAAAATACAACACTATGTACAGATGGGATCTTACCAGCGTGTTCCATGTGTTGATTTCTTGGCTTCTAATTCGGTTATATGGAACAAGGCTAGTTATTGGGGATTTCGCTACGTACAACAGAATCTTATCAGGGTAACGATGAGATGGAATCGACTGCATGTATCACGTTAAGTCTAGAAACCATAATTATCATGACGATTCATTAAAATACAATAAGGTAAAGAATACCATATTAATCCATTGACAAACCACAGAATTTTAGACTGGTCAAAATTGAAAGATATTGCATACGACAAATTTAATGTTACTTAACCCATTACCACACAATGCCGTATTTTGACAAATTAACGATATATAGCTCTGAAAAACATTGTGAGAAGAAGAGAAATTGCTTATAAGAAGCAATTTCTCCTTTCTCACAATCTTTTCTACCCTATATGGCACTTATTTTTCATTTTAAATACACTTTAAAATGTCTGCAATTTGTTTCAATTTGGACCAGTCAAAACTTTTGTCACCTGGTAATGGGTTAAACCACAAGTCAAAAAGGGAACAAGACACTGTGAAGAGAAAAATTGATGATAAGCAGCAGTTTTTAGCTCCACTGGCCAAAGACAAAGAAGAAAATCTGTAAACATCTTCTAGTGACAAACCCCAGGGTATGCCTTATTTGAAAAGAAAAGCCTGCCCTTGATAAACCATATAGGTTACAAATATACTCAGGTGAGCGATATAGGACCATCATGGTCCTCTTGTTTGAAAATAAATTTGCTGAAATAACTCTAATGCTCTGTCCGTGTCTACATAAAACATCAAGCTTTATTTTGTTTCTGTTGTTACTTATTGTTGTTTCTGTTGTTACATCATGCAGGTACAGCGAAGCAGACTTCGGCAGTGCCTGAAACAATTAGACGAAGATGGAATTCGTGCACGTAAAAGAAGAAGACTAAGGCGCCGAACATATAATGTTTCCGCTCCAAATAATCTATGGCACATTGACAGCAACCATAAATTAATTCGATGGCATTTCGTGATAATAGGAGGAGTAGATGGCTTTAGCCGTTTAGTTACATATCTCAAATGCGCTGACAACAACAAAGCTGAGACGGTTTTCCAATGCTTTAAGGATGGCGTTTCTGAATTTGGAGTTCCAGACCGCGTTAGATCAGACCAAGGTCGTGAAAACATAAAGGTCGCCGACTTCATGATCAATGCACGCGGGGCAGGCCGTGGAAGTATGTTAACTGGTAAAAGTACGCACAATCAGCGTATCGAAAGACTATGGAGAGACGTATATGACGGAGTCTTGACCTACTTTTATGACTTATTTTACTTTTTGGAGGATGAGGGACAGCTAGACATTTTAAATGATAACCACTTGTATGCACTGCATCACGTATTTATTTCCAAGATAAATGAAAGGTTACAAACCTGGCAAGGGGCGTGGAATCACCATAGAATACGAACAGTGAACTCAACACCTATGAGGCTTTACACTGCCGGTATGATGGACAATCTGTCCGCTCAAGCTTATTATGATCTACCAAACATAGATGCAGATTTTTCTTCTGAGGATGAAATGGAGCCTCTAGATAACAGACCAGCAATTGCATCTCTTCAAACTGTTGTTGATGAAAATCGGATGCGACGGCTTCGTGAACAATGTCCTCAGAACTGGGTGTCCGAAAATCACGGAATAGACATTTTTCTAACAGCTAAACAGATATTAACTTAATGAAAACACAGAAACTGTCGTTGCGTTTTAATATTCATGAGTTTATAGCTAAAAACTGATTTATATAATTTCTTAAAAATATTAAGTAGAGAAATGGAATTTGTACCCCTTATATGGCAAACGTCACATAAAAATGGCCCTTCGGTAGTTTCCGTCGGTTCAACAGTGTAGAGCCTGATTAGCCACCGCGTTTCTCAAAATCACGCAGTGTACTTCCTTTTGAGCTTATAACAGTATATCTTTATCTATCTATCTATCTATATATATCTCTATCTATTCCTTCCACAAAAGCCAATGCATAAGTATGTGCAAGAGTATGATATGGATTCGGGATTGGAGTGCATATTCCGTGCAGTCTGATCTTGAACTATGCCTTGTACAAAAGCTCATTTGTATGTATGTTCAAGCAAACGATATGGATTCGGGATCAGAGTGCACGATATATGCGGTCTTTTCTTGGTCTATGTCTTCCGCAAATATTTACTATTTAAAAGTCACTCTAAATATATGTCATTTCAGATTTTTTTTGTATTTTGGGCCGGTGGCCTTATATATGCTTAACAAGAGGGCCATGATGGCCCTGTATCGCTCCACCGGCTTATAAATATAAACCATAAATAATAAACATTTCAATGCTGAGCCAAATGGTTTCAAAATGAAGACTTACAAAGTTTTCTCTGTAAAAGCCCATATGAAAGTTGAGACCCGCAGGGCAAAGCCATTTTTGATCCCAGAGCTATTTAATTACTTGAACCCTGGTAGAGGTCCACAAGATAAAGCCATAAAAATAAGGTGATTTTCAAGTTTTGTCCATATGAAGCCTCTGTAAAACATAAGACCCCTGATGCAAGGCTAATTTAAAAAAAAAAAATCAAAACAGGAAGATTTCTTAAGTTGTCACTATGTAAGCCCATGTAAAACTTGTGACCCCTGCGGTGGGGCCAATTTTGACCCCAGGGCTAAAATTTTGGCCCACTTGGTAGAGGCCCACTAGATATAGCTACATGCAAAATTTGGTAGCTCTAGGCCTTATGGCTAGGTACAGGAAGATTTTTAAAGTTTTCTCTATATAAGCCTATGTAAAACTTGTGACCCCTGGGGCAGAGCCAATTTTGAAAATTTGAAGAAACTTGATAGAGGTCTACTACATAAAGCTACATGCCAAATTTGGTAGCCCTATGCCTTATGGTTTCCGACAAGAAGATTTTTAAAGATTTCTCTATATAAGCCTATGTAAAACTTGTGACCCCTGGGGCAGAGCCAATTTTGACCCCAGGGCTATAATTTGAAGAAACTTGATAGAGGTCTACTACATAAAGCTACATGCCAAATTTGGTAGCCCTATGCCTTATGGTTTCCGACAAGAAGATTTTTAAAGATTTCCCATATTTTTCAGTTTTGTTGCCATGGCAACCAGAGTTTTTGAAGGAATCAAATTCTTTCAAGAAATTCTGAAGAGGACCATGGCAGGATCATTTCTGTGAAGTTTCATGAAAATTGGATGGGTAGTTTCAGAGAAGAAGATGTTTGAAATAAAAGTTAACGCACGGACGGACGGACGGACGAACGGACGGACGGACGGACGGACGACGGACACCGGGCCATGACATTAGCCCGCTGGCCTTCGGCCAGTGGAGCTAATAAAACTATCTGAATTTGAATTTGAATTAAATGTAAAAGTACAAAAGTCATTTCAACGTACATGCACTATTTTTGGCGAAAAATACCGAAGGGCCATTTCTTGTGACGCCGGCCAAATATGCTATTTAGTTGCATTTTAACGAGTGATATGACAATCAAAAGCTGCATTTTAACCATTGATCAGACTATGAAAAGAAATAGTACAAGTAGTTAATGTTTCAAAGTCGTTCGAATTTATCCCCGATATGTAATTTGACTCATAGTGTGATTAACTAACGCCAAAAATAGACAGAGAAAGAGAGACGAGGACATGGTTATGTAGCAAGATGTAAACTGTAAAACAGGTAGACGACACACGAAACTCAAACATACATAAAGCTAGGGAATACCTCCGTGGAAGACAATACCACTTAGAGGAGTCCCATCATTTCCCTTGATTATGAACCGTGTAAATAGAGAATTCCCCCGCATGATTAGTGTACAACTTTCCCCGAAGCTACGCCAGAGGTGCACGATAAGTGTAGAACAAAGAAACATGTCAAACACAAAGTTCTTTCATTGCCCTAGGGTAAAGTGGTGCGTTTTGAATTTGTAGCTTGGCGATATTTAACGTTAGTGCTATGTCGGATGACGTCAGCAGATAAAGTCAGACATGAAAAGACCTAAAAATCTATGAAATGATATGCATACAATCCAACAAGTATTTATACACATTTGGCGGATCCAAGACGGCCATCTGGTATAAGATAAGCCTATAATGCAGCGATCATTAGACGTCACAGGCGTCTAATAGCACGCCATGATGTACAAAATGAGCGTAGGTTCCCGTCAAGCACTTATATAAAATAAATTGAGCAGAAAGAGGTTTGGTTGAAATTTTGCCTATTACAAAATTTTATATTGACGTTTTGTATAAATCTGTATTTTCAAGCCTTTAACCCTTTCTCTGTTGCAGACGACTTTCCGCGCCGTTGCAGCAGACTACTTTTGAAAATATTGCGGGGAAAGAAGAAATTGCTCATTATGAGCAATTTCTTCTTTTCCCACAATATTTTCACTACAATGTTGGAATAATTTTTATTTATCAAAAAAATGTCACACATTTATCCCTTTTTTTTTCGGTGTGTTCTGCTACAGATTTGATCAAAGAGGGAAAAGGGAAAGACCTTGCCTCTTCCGTTCGTTATGTCCACGTTTGTATAAGTAAACATTAAGCTATGCACATGAAACTTGCCATATTTGTTGTAAACGCACACCCCTATCAAGTACGAAATTTTGCATTGGTACTTTTTGCTTGTCAGACTGTACACCTCCTCATTTCATACTGCTCTGACTGACGTGTCTATCGGAAGGATATGGCTTGCACACCTCTCTTTACCAGGTGACACAAACTTAAAATTGTGAAACTTAGATGCACTTAGAAACGACAGACCTAACTATGGCTCAAACAATTGTAGTTGCCTACAAAAGGTTAGAAAAGATTGTGGGGAAAGGAGAAAATGGTGGTCACTATCAATTCTCCTTTTCCCACAATGTTTTAACATAACCCCAATTATATTTTGCATTTAAACAATTTTGGCATCATATGGTTATGGTGAAGGAAACATTGTAGGCAGTGTTACTTTTTCCCCCATCTTGACTTTCTTAGTATAGCAACTTTGTTATCTTTTTATTATTAGCAATACCTTCTATTTCTATGGTTACGGTGAAGGAAACATTGTAGGCAGTGTTACTTTCTCCCCCATCTTGCCTTTCTTAGTATAGCAACTTTGTTCTTTTTATTATTATTAATACCTTCTATTTGGCTGGAGTCACAGAGGATTACTCTTGAGAAATTTTTCAAAGTATGTTAATTTATTCCTGGCGGGAAGATTTGTCTAAAGTTAAAACATCTTCTACTCAATAATAAACTGACAGAGGATGACAAAAGCTTACCATATCTTTTTCCCAAACAACAATATTTTAGATGGGTCCAATTTGAGAGCACTTCCAGACAACAAAATATTAGGAACAAATGATGGGATTTGTATCAGATGGTCTAGAAAACATTTTGTGAAAAGGAGGAAAAGCTAGTAACCAGATTGTGTCCTTTTCCCACAATGTTTTCAAAAGGCCTAAATCTCGGGGTCGTTAAAATTCGGGATTATATGGTATAGGGTTAAGCTGTATAGTTTACATGCTCAGATGAGGTTAAAAAACCCTAACCTGGATGTTGGTAGAAAATATTGTGGAAATGGTAGGACAGGCTAGAAATAAAAATTTTCAATTTTGTCAAATTTTTGTCAATTGTAGACTATTATAACCCTCCCTCCATGCTTAATAAGAGTCACCAATTCTTTCTGTAGCTTTTTTGTCCACTCTATTTCAGAAATTATTTTCTTTCTATCTCAGTTTTATCGTTCAATAAACCACAGTTGTGAGTTGGGAGACACAATAAATAATCCACATTGGCGATAGCCGGAGTGGTTTATTCATTGAGCTTCATAACTCGCGTGGTTTTATTGAAGGATAATCAATGAAAAAAAAAAATTCTAACATTACCAACTCTTAAGGAAAGGAAAACAACTTCATTTTAAGAGTGAAAAACGCGGATGCAGATTATATTTAATTGAATAACTAACTTTATACAAAATGACATCACTCTTTATAGCATGGCGTAGATTTTATCACAATTTCGTTGCACTGTGTTTACAGAGCCAAATTCACTTGTCATGTTTGAATTCTCAATGACTACTGGACAGAATTCTGTCAAACTGAATAGGAAGTTTCAATATGAATTCAAGATGTGCATATTATAATTTGGGTTTTGCTAAATGATTTCCAAATTAGTTATGGCCCTTTCATGATTTTTTTGTCTGCTATTTCTCAATATCTATTTAAAAAAATTCTATCAAATTTCACAGAAAGTTCCAATATATAAAAATGTGCATATTTTAATTTGGTTATGGTTGAATAATTTTCAAATGAGTTATGGCGCTTTTTTTTTTTTTTTTTTTTTTTGTCTACTCTATTTCTCAGTAACTTCTCGGCAGATTTCTATCAAAAGTCAAAGGAAGTTTCAATACTTAGTGAAGATGTGCATATTATAATTGGTTATGGTTAAATGACTTTTCCAATGAGTTCATGAGTTATGGCCCTGTGATGAAGTTTGTTGTTGAAGCTGTTTCTCATAAGTATAGGATATAGAACAGAACAGAACTTTATTGTTTCAACTTGAACTACATAGCAGTTCATCCTTTGAATGACAAAGAAGCATACATGCAACAACGGCATGATAAATTTTGAAAGGAAAGAAAAATTTGGTTCGATCTACGGAAGTAACATCAAATCGGAGGTTTTAAAATTCAATTTTCAATTTCCACCTATATATGCATGCTCGTTCACTCAGAGTGAAAAGTTCATGCAGACATAAATGAAGATCAAATATATATTTTACTTGGAGATGTGCACACTTTTTTTTGGTTATGGTTGAATGATTTTCCAATAAGTTATGGCTCATTGATTTCAATCACACTTGATAGGAAGTTTCAAAATGGAGCAAAGATGTGCATATCATAATTTGTTTCTTTTTTAATTATTTTCAAACGAGTTATGGCCCTTGATGAACTTACGAAAATTTAGCGTGCTATATCTTTCAATTGCTGTTGGGCAGATTAAAATCAATTTTCATAGAAACTTTCAGTACCAAACAAGTTTTTGTTATGGATAAATATTTTCCATCGAGGTACAGCCCTGTGATGATTTTTTTATTGTCCTAGTATTTTCTATATAAGTACGGAATGATTCTACATCAAATTTCAGTTTTTCATCTATAAAGCAAATACCTACATTTGTATATTGGTTATGGTTGAACGATTTGCCAACGAGCTATGGCCTTTAGATGTTTTTCTTTTGATCCCAGCTATTTCTCAATAGCTACTGAATGGATTTCGTGGAAGTTTCAATAAAAAGCAAAAGTGTGCACATTTAAATCCTTTTATGGTTTAACGATTTTATGATAAGTTTTGACCCCTTTGTTTATTTTCAGAGAATTCTTTGCCTGAACTATTTTTTTAGTACTGTATGACATATCTCAATCAAATTCAATAAGAAATTTCAATACTAAGCAAAGATGTGTAATTTTTTCTCAATCAAACTTTAAATAAAATTAGAGATATTTTAATACCAAGCAAAGATGTGTAAATTTCATGTTTTTTTGTGGTTGAATGATAATTCACAGAGTTATGATCCTTTAACCCTTTACCAAACAATCCCTGGTTTTTACAACCCTGAGATAGAAGCCTTTTAAAAACATTGTGGGAAAAGGAGAAAATGCCAGTAACCAGCATTTTCTCCTTTTCCCACAATGTTTTCTACCCTGCTGGAAACCAATTTCAATTTTTGAGTCACATTTGTCATCTGGAAATGCTTCAAATTTGGCCGAGTCTAAAAATGTCATTTGATAAAGAGTTAATAGTTTTTTATACTCCCCACAACGAAGTGGAGGGGGTATACTGGAATAACTATGACTGTCTGTCTGTCTGTCCGTCCGTTCCGCCGTCTGCCTGTCCGTAGACACAAACTTGCCTGGCGAAATACTCGGACAGTTTTTCAGATACTGAACTCAACTTACTGAGTTATGGCCCACTTGTGTATTTTATTGATTCGTCTCCATGGTATTTCTAGTCTTTCTCCATGGTATTTCTCAAGTTTAACTCATTACCAAACAACAATATTTTAGGCTTGTCCAAATCAAAAGCATTTGCAGACAACAAAATAAAAGTGACTGAAAATTTGAAAGTTGTTTTGTGAAGGGTAGAAAACATTGTGGGAAAAGGAGAAAATGCTGGTTACCGACATTTTCTCCTTTTCCAACAGTGTTTTCTAAAGACTTCTTTCTCAGGGTCGTCAAAAGTAGGGATTGTGTGGTAATGGGTTAAATAGAAGGATTTCGGTTAAATTTTAAAAAGGGAACTGTTGAACTGATCAAGTCAGTATTTTTTTAAAGAGTTTTGCACTTATCCATACGATTCATCAAACGAAACATTGGTCAGCACAGTGCACCGCTTCATGAGGGGAATGGAAGAGCCCATTTCAGGTTGCTTTTCAAAGTATCAAAAAAAAAAAATATTTTTCTTAAAAAGTATTTATTAGCTGTGTAAAATTCTCTTACATTTTGGACTTTGGCATTGCGCATTTGTGCGACAGAGTTATCATTATTTACTTCATTTAACTATACCCAGGTCAACATCATTTATGTATATTAAAATTCCAATATTACCCTCCGCATCACACGGGGCTGCCTTTGGTTTTGTCCCGAATGGTCACAGAAATATCCCGTATGGTATGCACGAATTGAATTGCTTACCTGTACCTATATATAATTTCCTAAATAATAGAGTTATATTTATATACATACTTATATACTAAGCATAAAGATCAAGATCAGGTTAAATGAAGTAGACAATACTGGACATGGAGTTGGTGGGGGTATTCATTAACTTTACTGATTTCTCTAGTTTTCTTTATATTGGGTGTCTAACCTCGGTTTTTAACATCTTAGGTCATTATCGCAGTGGCTGTTGTACCTAAGTATGTGTTTCCTGGCTTTCTCAGATGGGCAGTGTCACAAGTTTCCATTAAAGCGACTTACTATACTACTCAAAATTTGCTAAGGATCACTTTTTCGTTCAATGATTTAATGCTCAAAACAAATCGACTCAAAAAAAGATTTTTTTTATAAAGATAGGTTAATATTCGGACTTGATGACCCTGTAGCAAACATGTCGATTCGGCATGTATACTACGCACGAGGAGCTCGGGAAAAGACATACCCCCTAAAACATGTTTCATTTTGCCTTGTATCTTCAAGTGCGTTGGTACATTTAGCGAACTTTCAACTAAGTTATCACAAATTTTAGATTGATTTCCATTTCAATATGGCAGATAGACGTTTAAGACGCCATCTCAGTCAAGATGAGATGAATAGGGGCATTGAGATGCTTCATTCTGGGTTATCCCAAAGACATGTTGCTAATGTCCTTGGTGTGTCCCAGAGTGTTGTCTCCAGAATGTGGAACCGGTTTATTACGACCGGAAATGTTAGGCATTTGCATGCTGGGGGGCGAGAACGCTCAACCAATGAGGTTCAAGACCGATTTCTGGTGGTTCAGGCACGGCGTCACCGATTTGACGACGCAACAACGTTACGTAGGGACTTCCAGAACGCTACCGGTGTGCGCATAAGTATCCAAACCATCAGAAATCGGTTGCATGATGCTGGCCTGAGGTCAAGACGACCTGCAATCCGGGTTCCGTTGACCCGATATCACGTGCAAATGCGTTTAGCATGGGCACGGGATCATGTCACTTTGACCCAAAATGACTGGGCCCCAGTCCTGTTTACAGACGAGTCCAGGTTTTGTGTGGACTTTACCGATGGACGTGCTAGGGTATGGAGAATGCCAAATGAGCGTTTTGCTCCAGTTTGTGTGGCAGAACATTATCGGTTTGGCGGGGGCTCAGTCATGGTTTGGGCGGGAATAAGTGCTCAGGGGAAAACGGACCTCCACGTCATTGACAACGGCGCGTTGACGGCTCTCAGGTACGTAAACGAGATCTTGGATGTTTACGTTCGCCCATATGCAGGTGCTGTTGGTGAAAATTTCATTCTGATGGATGACCATGCGCGTGCACATAGAGCCCGCATCACCGATCAGTATCTCGAACAAGCCACAATCGTCCGTATGGAATGGCCAGCTAGATCCCCGGACCTAAATCCAATAGAGCATGCTTGGGATATGTTACAGACAGCTGTTTCATCACGCCCCGTGCAACCAGCATCTGTACAGGAGCTCAGACAGGCTCTTCTTGAAGAATGGGATCAAATTCCACAATATAAGATCAGGAGGCTTATCAGCAGTATGCGGAGGCGTTGTCAGGCGGTAATTGAAGCACGGGGACATCACACACGCTATTAAAGTGCATAAAACTTCTAAATTTTTGGAAATACTCGATTTCTTTATTTTCATGATAGGACCGAAAATGTTGATTTTTTACCATTACGTCCTTCGTGTAAGCCTTACTCTCAAAATAACACCGGAACATTCAATCTTTAACAAAATCTCAATACCTAAAACACTAAAGTTCTAGGAAACACAAAAATACTTGCGTAATTTCCTCAAGATACAAAAATATTTAACTAGAAAAAAGTGATCCTTAGCAAATTTTGAGTAGTATACTTTTTCACGTCTTGGACGCAAGAGGCGATTCAAATCGCCGGGAAGAAAATTTGCCGCAACTCACAACCCCTTTGTTATTAGACGGAGACGACCAAACTACCCAGCATTGAAAGCAATTGTGGCCGATCAAAGTGGCAGAAAAGTCACAATTTTTCCTTGTTGGAGCAGATAAAACACTGTGGGAAAAGGAGAAAATGCTAGTTACCAGAATTTTGTCCTTTTCTCAATTTTTTCAAAAGGCTTCTTCCTAGGAGTTCTTAAAAGTCGGTAATGTATGGTAAAGAGTTAACTTTTGAGATAAACATGGTGATGTAATGAATTCAGTTATTACATGTACACGTATACACCAAAGTGGTAAATATACATCAATTAAAATTACTGATAAACTGGATATTTCAATCTCTTGACTTATTATGTCTGCTCCTTCAAGGGTGGAAGTGTCTTAACCCTTTACCACACAATCTCAGCTTTTAACGACCCTGTGATAAAAAAAAAAAAAAAAAAAACAATGCTGGAAAAGGAGAAAATGCTGGCAACCAGTATTTTTCCACTTTTCAAACAATGTTTTCTAATCCTTCCAATCAAAAATATTAATTTTTCAGTCACATTTATTTTGTCTTCTGCAAATGCTTTCAAATAAGCCCCAAAAATATAAAATTCTGTCCTTTGGTAAAGAGATAACTCCCAAGTATATGACAGCATGTACTGGCAAAACACGTGCAAATCTTTCCAAAACAAAACTACCAATGGGCAAAGGGGTTAAAACCCTAGTAAGTCGTCATTATCATTTACATGACAGGTGATTGTCAGTTGAAATTATTAATTTATCTTCACGTGGGCTGGAGGAAAAGAAACCCCTGTCATCTCGGTGTGAGATGGGCTATTTTCAGAACCTGAGTTTTGCGCTATTGCATCTTCTTTCTAGCAGCTAACCGATCAACAGTCTTAGATAAGTAAAACCTGCTAACGACTTTGACAATCGTACCCAGATGGTAGATTAAATGCACCAACTGAAAGCATCCGATATTTCAACAGAAATACTTCGTCCTGATAAAAAATTTTGTTACTGAGTAATATGGTCCACATATTTGGTATGAACCGTGGGAAAGAACACACAATCATAATAAATCAGGTCACAGTGCAGACCAATTTTTCAAGAATATAACTTGTTATTTTACAAGTTGACACCGTCACATGCAAATTGGGAGTTGAGACATGGATGTATCGCCGTACAATTTCTTCCTGAGGGATAATAATGTCACGTCTGATCTTTTTTTTCACTAACACTTATGTTTAACCTGTTACTGCTCGGGTCATTCGAGTCTGCTGATAGGGACGTTATGGATCAGAATTTTGCTGCATTAAACATGCAATCTTATCATCCATCTACATCTTCCAAAAGCTATACCCCTATGAGCACACAGGTACTGCCTATGGCTGGCCTTGTGTATCAAGAACATGGGGGTCTTTGGCCCTGAAGAGCTCAACTGAGCAAAGTCATGTAGGATTGCTGAAGTTGGACACATGGTTGTAAAAAACATCAAGTTAAACACTGATAAATTTTCACGAGTCTCAGACTGAAATACAGCCTCAAAAATGCACATTAGATTTTTCCTAGGTTTGTCCAAGTGACCCATATTTTGACCCAACACAACCCAATTTTGAACTTCCACCAGAAATTATCAGGAGGAACGTTCTCACCAAGCCTTGTGAGTATCAGACTGAAAGTGTGGCCTTTAGAGTGCACATAAGGTTTTCTGAGATTTGTCCCAGTGCCCCTCTTTTTGACCGGACATGCCCCTCTTTTTGACCGGACATGATCCAATTTCAAACTCATGTATTATGTCATCAAGATAAAAATTCTGACCAAGTTTCGTTGATATCTGACTGCAACTGTGGCCTCTAGAGTTCAAACAAGGTTTCTGTACGAGTTGACCAAATAACCTACATTTTGACCCATTGAAACCCAATCTCGATCTTGTTCGAGATACTGTCAAGACACAACATTCTGACCTCGTTTCATATGTATCTGACAAAATATGTAGCCCCTAGGTAATTGTTGATGCCTAGACTATGGACATGGCATGATCACTAAAGTTCACCTTGAGCACTTTGTGTTCAATTTGAGCTAGTAAAAAGGGAGAACTGCAAGTATACACACAACGCACAATACTCTCGATTTGTGTAAATTATTTATTTTTTCTGTCATCAACACAAGACTGAACATAACCATTATTAAATAGAACTTGCTTGTCTACAAAATAACTAAAAGGGCCTGAAATCGCTCTCCTGGCAGAGATTTTGCGTTTATGCAAGCATACATTATGAATTCGTGATGCAAAAAGAAAACAAAAGGGCCAAGATGGCCCTGGATCGCTCACCTGAATTTTTGAGATGACCATAGCCATTTTTTTTCAGGTATTGAAACACTGGAATCAAAATAATTTTTTTGCCAAGCAATTTTCAAAAGGTCACCTGTAAAAGTCATTTCAAAATCTGACCAGCAGTTTCAGAAAAAGAGAATTTTTAGGAGTTTCTTAATTTCAGTATAGTGCAAGTAGCCACCATTCACCAGAGCCATGTTTCTTAACCCATCAGAATTTCCTGAACACTTTTTGAAAAGGGTCATTCAAGGAACATTTCTGTGAAATTATTTTAAAATCTGACCAGCCGTTTCAGAGAAGAAGAATTTTCAAGAATTTCTTCATGTCCGTATAGTGCAAGTAGCCCCCATTCACCAGAGCCATGTTTCTCGACGGATCAAAATTTTGAGAACAATTTTTGAAAAGGGTCACCCAAGGACCTGTGAAATTACTTTAAAGTCTGACAACGTGTTTCAGAGAAGAAGAATTTTCCAGAATTTCTTCATTTCCATATAGACCAAGTAGCTCCCAGTCACCAGAGCCATGTTTTTTGACGAATCAAAATTTCACGAACACTTTTTTAAAAGGGTCACTCAAGGAGCATATTTGTAAAATTATTTCAAAATATGACCAGCCGTTTGAGAGAAGAAGAATTTTTAAGAATTTCTTCATTTCCCTATAGTGCAAGTAGCCCCCATTCACCAGAGCCGTGTTTCATGACGGATCAAAATTTCACGAACACGTTTGGAAAAGGGTCACCCAAAGAACATCTCTGTGAAATTATTTCAAAATCTGATCGGCGGTTTCAGAGAAGAATAATTTTTAAGAATTTCTTCATTTCCCTATAGTGCAAGTAGCCCCCATTCACCAGAGCCATGTTTCTCGACGGATCAAAATTTCGCATACAATTGTTGAAAAGGGTCACCCAAGGAACATCTCTGTGAAATTATTTTAAAATCTGGCCAACAATTTCAGAGAAGAAGATTTTTAAAGAATTTCTTAGAAAATTCCATTTGGTTGCCATGGCAACCAGAGTTTTTGACGGAATCATTTTCTGTGAACAATTTTTAAAGAGGACCTCCCAAGGAACATTCCAGCCAAGTTTGTCCAAATTGGCCCAGTGGTTTAGGAGGAGTTGATGTTTAAAGAATTGTTGACGACGCACGACGGACACCGAGTGATCCTAAAAGCTCCCCTTGAGCACAACGTGCTCAAGTGAGCTAAAAAAAAAAAAAACATATAAATGGGTTCTTGCAACTGGGCTTGAACCCATTAAGACAGCATATGTAGGCATTGTGAATTGAACAAGCAGTGAAAAAATTGAAGTGAAATTTCTTAAATCTGAATGTTTGGAATCCAGGCCAATTTTTGTTTCAAACTTTCATTATGCCTTGTTTTAAACCATCTCAGTAAATTTCAAAGAAATTTGACTAATAATGTGGACTTTGCTGATCAGAAAACGTTACTAAGTCATCAAATGGCTACTTTTCCTGAACAGTTTACTAGATTTGCAATCCCTTGATGAATCTTTGCTGACCTAACAGGGGGGAGACATAATAAGTGGATACAGAATGAATTTTGACAAAAACTATCGAAATAGCAGGTTTAACAATTTTGTTTACCTAACAACAGCGATCAAATTAACTGAAACAAAAGAGCTCATATGGCTCTGAATCACTCACTTGAGCCTGTTTACATTTGAGAGTGTTCTACGATATAAAGTCAGTATTTTAATCTAATGGGATATAGGGTTACATCTGAGCCGATTCTTCACAGTTTACTGAGACAAGCATTCCTACCAAATTTAACTCTTTACCACACAATCCCGACTTTTAACGACCCTGAGAGAGAAAGCTTTTGAAAGATTTGCATACAGTTAGTGTGTCAATCTTCTCCCTCTTGAAATTCTGAGAGAGGCTATCTAGCCCCGTAGATCTAAGAACACTGCCAACTTCTCCTAACCCTTCTCCGTTGGCCATTTCTCATTGATGTACACATTTCTTTGCGGGTTTCCTAGCTGTCATACAGGATGTTTTAGCGGGTACGATGGTTTCGCGCAAAACTTGAACGGTGCCATAGTAAAAATCTTCAGGTGAAAAGAGTCTACTTTATATAATATAATGATGTTTTATCTGCATATAATGAAAAGTTGACCACGTGTATCGATTTTTTACGTCCATGTATCGGCGGATTAAAGTTTTACCTACATATGGTGGAGTTATATCTCCATATCTTATCTGCGGATGTTTATATAATGAAATTATATCTTTATGTAATATAGTTTTATCTAAAGCATAGACAATTATATCTACATATATCAATCTTTTATCTTTATATATTGTAATTCTATGTTTGTATATCATTGTTTTATATTTATATAATGAAGTTTTATGTTCATATATTGACATTTCATCTATATATAAAGCAAATATATATTTATATATTAATGTTTTATCTACATATAGTGGAGTTGTATATCCATATCTTATTCTTTTATATTTGTATAAGGAAGTTATATGTCTATACATAAATGTTTTATCTTTATATAATGAAGTTTTATATTCATATATTGACATTTTATCTATATATAAAGGAGCTATATATTTATATATTAATGTTTTATCTACATATAGTGGAGTTACATATCCATATCTTATCTGCGGATGTTCATATAATGAAATTATATCTTTATGTAATATAGTTTTATCTAAAGCATAGACAGTTATATCTATATATATTAATCTTTTATCTTTATATATATTAATTTTATGTTTATATATTATTGTTTTATATTTATATAATGAAGTTTTATGTTCATATATTGACATTTCATCTATATATAAAGCAAATATATATTTATATGTTAATGTTTTATCTACATATAGTGGAGTTGTATATCCATATCTTATTCTTTTATATTTGTATAAGGAAGTTATATGTCTATACATAAATGTTTTATCTTTATATAATGAAGTTTTATATTCATATATTGACATTTTATCTACATATAAAGGAGCTATATATTTATATATTAATGTTTTATCTGCATATATGGAGTTATATATCCATATGTTCATGTTTTATCTGTGTATAATCATTGATTATCTTTATATATAAAAAAATTATCATGTAAGACAGTGAAGGCGTTCCATAAAGATCTATTTTCAGCGCAGATATACTTTAAAATTTGTAGGCTTCAAATGCACCTTGCTCAAGAACGGACATTTTTCGCGTTGAAAATGGGTTTTATCTCTTGAAAATTTTCGCGATTCAATGCAATCAGATCTCTTCCGAGTTAGGTTGTTTGACAGTTTCGAGCTAGATTTTTCTTAGCAGCTTGAAATGGCTCAAATTGTGACATGGTTTTCTTGAAGAATAATGTTTCCGCTATCCATTGGTACTATGGATGTTAATATTAGTAGTGAAATGACTTGTAAACAGCATGGAATTTGTGACTGGGGTATTGAAAATACATCACAAGTTGTTTACCTTTTAGTATATTAGTGTGTAATACTGTCGCTCGCCGTTCACCTGTGGATCGTATAGGCCTACATGAAGAAAATACCGAGATTCCAACATTCGACTTACCCATTTAACCTGTATTAAATTCCAAATCCCATTTACCACGAGTAGGAAACTTTATACCTTTGGCACGATTCATATTCAATATTGTCAAGATATACCTACGATTTACAACAATTTACTAAGAAATTCTGCTAAAACATTTGAAATCAGTTACGAATCAGTTAATAAAATGTCGAATGCATGTACGAATTCTGTTCGAATAAAGATGAATTCGAGACTGTTCTTGACAATCCGTCGGATTTTCTCTCAAGATAGGTATTAAAAGCCCTCCATCCCTGCTTGGGCATCATGAATCCCCGAATAAGTTATGAATACGTACTAATACCTCCGAATCGACAACGATTCAATTACTATACATATGAATGCACAACGAATTTGTTACCAATTAAGATATGACCATCCCAACGCGCACCTTTCAAACAAATGTTTAATTAGTATAGAGTATTAGAGTATTGTATTAGACATAAAAGTGTGAAATATCAAAGAATTTCACTGTGTCGTTTTCAAGAAAATTGAATTTCTGTTACAACACCCGCACCCTTTCGAAATTCAAATATGGCCGCCACCACCCAAATTGTACAATATTATTTTTCTCGACAAAGAATCATAAAAGTAGTCTATCTTTACGTTTTTATTATCACCAATATGATTATCCATACAAATATATGTAACAAAATAGCCCATGGTTGCATGTATATGTATAAGATATTGCCAAATTAACATCTGCACCCCACAGGGTTAAACACTCATTTTTTCCAATGTCCGAAAAAGAAGGGTGTGAAAAAGCTGCTTTTCTGAGTTTCATTAAGAAATCCAACCTCAAAAACTGATATAAAGAATTTTCCTTGACAATATTATGACAAAATAAGACGAAAGAAAATAACTTTTACCAGCCAAACTGAAAAATATTTGACATTAAAAACAAGTACGACTGAAATTTCGTGCAACTGATTTTCAGATAACTGGCTAGTCAGAGCCAGAAACCTTATGAATGAAACAATATCATTAAATTTTACTATAATCAAACCATAATAAATAATATCCTTTGCAAGAAAATGTAAAATAATAACTACTTTACTGGGTTTTAATAAGATTTTCAGTCTTTTAACCAGGCAGAGCTCCAGATAGATGGAGTGATTTTGATTTCAAAATTGAAATTATCAATCATTTTCCACTAAAAACTATGTTATTGGTACTCATCGGAATCGTCTCGTCGAGACGATTCTAGTGAATACCCACAACATAGGGTTTGGAAGAGAAATAATAGGATTCCCACTTATCTAGAGGTTTGTAACCCTTTATCAAATGATAAACTTTAGACTGCGTATTGAAAGCGGCTGCAGACGAAAACTTAAAAAAAACAAAAAAAAAACAGCAACTTCTCAAGAACAACACCCTTTGGTTACAATGCACATAAGTAAACAAATCACATTAGAGGTTGTTAGTCAAAAGGGGGCTGGTTTATCAGGTTTAACTCTTTGCCAAACAACAAAATTTAAGACTTGTCCAAAGTCAAAGCATTTGCAGATGACAAAATAAATGTGACTAAAAATTGAATTTTCTCCTTGAAAGGCTAGAAAACATTGTGGAAAAAAGGAGGAAATGCTGGTTACCAGCATTTCCTCCCTTTTCCACACCGTTTTCAAAACCCTTTTTTCTCATGGTCATAGGATATTCAAACTTGGCAAGTTTTTTTCTTCTTCTGTAGGTTGAAAGCTTTGATGTAACATTTTTCTAAATTTTAATGCAATGGTTACTCAGTGATGCTAAACATTTTACACCATCTTCAGTATTACACCTCTTGTCCTGCTATTTGTGTTATATGTGGCAGTTGATGTCCATTCGGCATACCCCAGGTGATCCGGTGGTCAAATCCCTCGGCTGTATCACGTAACTTGATATGCACCTAGTCAGTATATTTCATCGCTGGAAGTATACTGTTTTACCAGTATTGAAATTGTAAGGCTCCTCTTAGATGTTTTAAGAACGCTCCGTCTAGGTAAGGCATCTGGTCCAGATGGTATCAACAATCATATTTTAATGGAAGTTGCACTTCAAATATCCAATCCTCTGAGTCAAATTTATAACCAGTCTTTGAAAACAAGTATATTTCCCTCTTCTTGGAAAATTTCCAATGTCTGTCCCATCTTTAAAAGTGGTGACTCTGCTATTGCATCTAATTACCGACCAGTGTCTCTATTAAACACCATAGAAAAGGTATTTGAAAGAATAATATTCAAACATGTCTTTAACCACCTAAACGATACCAATTTTTTCACACCTTCTCAATCAGGCTTTCTACCCGGAGACTCAACCGTCAACCAAGTTGTATTTCTATATGATACAATTTGCAAAGCTTTGGATGAAGGACTAGAAATTAGAGTTATATTTTTTGGTATTAGTAAAGCCTTCGACAAAGTATGGCACAAAGGTCTTCTATATAAGCTACACAAAGCTGGAATAGGTGGCAAACTTCTCTCGTGGTTTTCAGACTACCTCTCAAATAGGTATCAGAGGGTTGTTATACCTGGTGCTGTCTCAGACTTAAGTTCTATTAATGCGGGAGTTCCACAAGGATCTATTCTCGGTCCTCTTCTATTTCTAGTCTACATTAATGACATAGTAAATGATATTGAGGCAAACATAAACCTATTTGCAGATGACACCAGTTTATCCTTGGTTGTAGGTGATCCTGATACAGCCGGTGCAATTTTACAAACAGACATCAATATAATTACAGATTGGGCAAATGGGTGGCTTGTAAAATTTAATCCCGCAAAATCAGAATCTCTAATAATATCTCGCAAACGTAATAAACCTGTTCACCCTGAGCTTTTTATGTCTGGTGTTGGAATTCCATCTGTGCAGGTTCATAAGCATCTCGGTATTTTCATTTCTAATGATGGTTCCTGGGATTACCATGTAAATCAGTCTTTAACGAAGGCATGGAAGAGAATTGGAATTATGAGACGTCTAAAGATACGCCTAGATCGAACATCCTTACAGATAATATATTTTTCTTTTATTCGTCCAGTTCTTGAATATGCAGATGTTATTTGGATGAATCTATCGCAATACCAGAAGGATCAAATTGAAAAAGTACAAAACGAGGCTGCACGAATTGTAACTGGATGCAGTAAACTTGTGTCTTTAGTGGATCTTAACAAGGAGTCAGGGTGGGAAACACTTAGTGAAAGAAGATATAAGCACAAACTTACATTGTTTTTTAAAATGGTAAAAGGACTAGCCCCTTCTTATTTAAACTCTTTAGTTCCTGTTACGATAGGAAGTACTTCATCCTACAGCCTTAGAGATTCTCACAATCTACAAAATATAGCTTGCAGGACTAATCTGTATCTTAACTCCTTTCTACCCTCGGTTATTACTGATTGGAATGCTCTACCCATTGATATCAGAAATCTGGACTCCCTTTCAGCATTTAAACGTTACATCAATAGAGATAAAATAATTCCAGATAAGCTATATTTCTTTGGAGAGAGGAGGATTCAAGTTATTCACGCTATGCTGCGAACTAAATGTAGTTCACTTCATCAACACCTTTATTTCAGAAACATAATCGATTCTCCTCTTTGTACTTGTGGCGAAATTGAATCTAATCAGCATTATTTCTTTGATTGCAGATACTATCGTGAATTTAGAAACAGCTTATTTCAAAGCGTATCAGAAATTTCCACTGTAAGCCTGCACACACTTCTTTTTGGAGACGAGACTCTCAGTCTTGCCAATAACAAAAAAATATTTTCAGCGGTTCACTCATACATTGTTGACACTAACCGTTTTAGAAGTTGAATCACCTTCTGATTCTCTATTCCTGCTTTTAAAATCACACGCAACGCTGGAATACAAAGTTTTCTGTTTAAAATTATGTTTTACCTGAACATTTGTATGTTGGTGGCACTCCACGTCTCTCTTCCTTTCTCTCTCTCTGTCTCTCTCTCTCTCTCACACATACACACACACACACACAGAGTTGACCATATTTTGTTGCAACTTTTTATATTGTTAAACTTCTGACATTGACGTGACTCACAGGAGAGGAACTTTATAAGCTAGAAGCTTTCGTTCCAATCCTTTTCACGCAACTTTAATTTTCAGAATATTACCATGTATGTAAATATTATACTGAATGAAATATGTTCAAACTAAACTAAGGCTCCTCTTAAAAAAGAAAACATCTTTCTAAGAATGTTTCCGTCCGCATTCAATTTTTAGCGTGGTTCATCATTTCCCTTGGGAACTTTCATCGACTGATCGACAGTGGTTGTTCATCTCGTTGCTAATCAATTTACAGGGGTGCCGCCATGTTTAAGATCATGTGATTGGAAGCCTCCTTTATACGGACAAGGTTAGATGTAGGTACGGAATTGGCCGAGTGACAAGTGAGTTGACGTCCTCTGACTGAAAAATTAATATAAATTTATTACTCTTTAGCAGGGGACAAAGTTAAAGACTTGACCAAATCTAGAGTATTTGCAGACAACAAGATTAATCAGGATTAACCAATGACATGTTCCTTAGGAAAGGTAGAAACCTAGGAAAAAGAAAACATGCTTGTTACCAGCATTCTCTCCTTTTGCAGTAATTTTCTTTCGGGGTCAGTATAACTTGCGATTGCAGTTGTGTAGATCTGGACATCTGGAATAGAGTTCGAATAACTGAGTGGAGGAATAAGAATATTACATGATGTGGAATTCATGGTTCCAGGCTATTTCACAAAAGTTTTGCACAACTTCAATTTGCAATAAATGTATCTACAAAGTTCAATACAATGGCAACAAAATTGTATTTCACAGCAAAAAGAATACTTCTTTTGTTTTCTGTACATAAACATTTAACAGACAGTCATGAACAGACAGGCTGATCGAGTATACCACAGAACACATTCATTTTGCTAGGGGTATATTTGTGTTTATAATGAAAATAGGCAATAGGTCAGAAAGAAGAATAAGAAACAAATATGACACTTCACTCTAAATGGTACCATCAGGGATCTTTGATAAGCATCAACGAAGGTCAGCTTACAGTCAGTGCAGCCTGGCAAGGGTAGAAACCCGTTGCTATCGGGCCGATGTTGAAGGCCTTTCTACCTTACTGTGCAGTACTTCTAAATTTATTGTCTCATACCGGCTTTCAATAGCATCAATATTAATTTTACTGGTTTAACATAATTTGCAGTTTTTCCACAAGCTACCGGGGTCCTGCGTGGCTCAGTGGTAGAGTGTGGGGCTCATAACCTGGAGGTCCTGGGTTCTAGCCCCACCTGATCCGCTGGGTTTTTCGTGGGAGTGTCCTTGGGCAAAACGCTTCAGAGCCCTAGCCTAATACAAGTGAAACCCAGGAAATACATGAATTTGTGAGCTGTGGCCATGATATAACTGAAATAATGTTGAAGGCGGCGTAAAACACCATTTAATCAATCAATCAATCAATCCCACTAGTTACCATCTAGCATGACAGGTAGTAAATATATCAAACTGTTTGTATCTATATGAAATTGACATACTTAAATCAGTAGTTTCATGGTCTAAAGCCACATATGCTGGAGCCACAAACTGTCCTGCTCTGGATTCCATTCCATTTAAAATGGGCTTGACATTCAGGGGAATAATTTGTCTTTCCAGATCTCCAGTGCTGTCTCTCATCACTAAAACTAAGAAAAAAAAAATATGCAAAATTTACCCCAAACCAATTTGTTTCATAATCAAGGATTTTCACAATACAGCCCGTAAAAGTTTATACATTTAATAAGTAGAAATTTCTGCCCTATACCTTAAAAAGAATACGTTTTTATGTGTCCGCGTCATCAATAATCTTGGAAACATTGTGGGAAAAAGAGAAATTGCCTGTAACAAGAAATTTCTGACTTTCCCACAATGTTTTCTCTCTACATCTGAAGAATTGTCGTCTGCAAGTGATCCTAAGTTTTGACAGTCTAAACTTTGTCTAAGTGGCATTTAATATAAAAATTATGAAAAGTAAATGAAATCATCAGTAAAATAGCATGTAGTTTATGTGACAGTAAACATGTTTTCCAGTTATTCATTCAGATCAGAGTTTTTATCCATTACCAAGGCCCCATCCTGCACAAACGAAAATATTTTGGACTCAAATTCAAAGCATTTCCAGATGACAAACGTGGCTTAATAAATGATGATTTCCACCTTTGATATACTTAAATGATAATTTCTGTCTTTGACGTGGAAGAAGACATTGTGGAAAAAGAAGAAATGCTGATTACAAACATGTTCTCCTATTCCTACAATGTTTGCACAGACCTTCTGGCACAGGGTCGTTACAACACAGGATTATTTGTGGAATCTGCGCCTAATAATAATTTCCTCGATTTTTTATGAACTAATATCCAATACAGTATCAAGAAATATCGTCATAGTTGTGATCTACACGTATGCTCTTGGTAAAACCTCTTTTTTCTTCGTTCTTTCCCTACACAACACGGTCGGAATTGTCACGGGACGCCATTTTGGAATGCTGGTTCCGCGTTTTACCAATATATTGAAAAATAAACCGAGGAACCAGATCTTCTTATACTTCCGATACTGCCGAAATACTAACGAATTATTACGGAAAATGTCGAGATCGGACGGAAAGAAACGAGATCGCAAAGAGCGAGTTAGGATGGCCGTACCTTAAATTCGTTGTGTTGGAATCGGGCTTCGTGACCAAGATTTGAACAACTCAAAACTTTTACTGTGAATTCCCGATAAATAGGATGCAAATGAGAGATTTGTCTATGAAAGGACTGAAAACATTGTGGGAAAAGGACAAAATGATGGGCACCATCATTTTCTCCTTTTCCAACAATGATGTCAAAGTCTTCTTTTCTCAGGGTCATGTTATACCAGATTATTTGGTTAACGGATAATTTTTTACCAGAGCACGAAATTAAAATTGAAAGCAAACACAGACGACAAATTAGACTCGATTCAAATACTAAAACTCGTCATTATACGGGTAGTAAACATCTCTTGGAAAAGGAGAAATTGCTGGTTACTAGCATTTTCTCCTTTTACCACAATAGTATCGAAAGCCTATTTCGTCATAATTGTCAAAAAGAAGGGATTGTTTGGGACAGGGTTAAAGACACGTAATTTACAGTGTACTTTTATTTTTTTCTTTCCATCCCACCTTTTTTTTCTTTACGAGGACTGAAAAGTTCCTTACTGTTTGCCAAGTTAGATTCCATGATTTTTGGCTCCGTCTACGGAAAGCCAATGAACTTATGTTATGGACCGGTGTTCGTGCGTCCGCCTGAGATTGCGTCCCTTGAAACACGAGAATACATATATAAAAAAGAATATCTTCTTGAAAGCCATTGGAATCCGACTTACAAGTTGGCAGAAATAGTAATTAATTTTGGATGACGTCTTTCAGATTTCGCTAAAATAAAGTCTGTTCGGAAGAGAAGGCGCGAAGTGATCAAAGGGAGGCTACTCATTTTCGTGTCATATATTAGAACATTCGTCTCCCTTTATTAACCATTGGATTAGTACCCGGTCTGTATTGTGCACTTATTAATTTTACTCGTGAAAACTGTTCACCTTTTTCTCGTTGTCGCTCATTCATAAGGCAGAACAAAAATGTTTAGTCACAAAATAGTTATTTTACCTTTATTAAGAAATAAGTTCTTACAGCTGAGATAAATCGCTCTTGATCATTGCTTCCTGGAAACTTTAACCAATACTCGTGCTGTGATGTTGGTCAGTGCCAAAGTCTAAAGAATCAAACCAAGAACCTCTGATGTGGAAGACACAGATCTTAAATACCTTTTCTGAAACCTGCAGTAACATGATTCAGATCAAAATTGTGTACGCAGAATCCAAAGCAGGAGGTAAGTGAATTTTTCGTAATTAATCGGAGTTAAATGGAACACCCCAACATTTTCAGGCTGGGAGAAAATGAGCGCATGAAAAGCAGTGCATTCTGATTGTAAATGACGTGAAAAGAGGGGGGGGGGCGTTCTTTCATGCACAAGTGGTTAAAAGTTAACTGTTTGTCAAACAATCCGGTTTTTACGACCCTGAGAAAGCTTTTGGAAATGTTGCGGGAAAAGGAGAAAATGTGGGCAACCAGCATTTTCTCCTTTCTCACAATATTTTCTTACCGTCACCGTCACAAGACTAATCCCAGTATTCAAACCACATTGTATTGGCCGTCTGCATTTGAGCCATACTCTGTGAAAAGGGGGCTTGATGCATCTGCGAAATATATCGGCCCACGTCAGACTCCGCAGTCCGCACAGGCTGATCTGGACCGAAACTTCAGCATGTCAAAGGACCAGTGTACCCCATGATTCATTCGGCTGTCAGACAAAGTGGATTTTTTGGATCCAGAATACTGTGATGACTTACTTGGTATCATGCATCACGGAGATGCATTAAGCCCCCTTTTTTCCAGAGCACAGCTCATATGCTTTTGATTTTGACTTATCCTAAATTTTGTTGTCTGGTATTACTCAAACACATTGACCTAAAATTAACCTCTATGCAAAGAATAATTAGAGAGTGAATATTTATATCATCGGGTATAATTGGACGCTACGAAAATTCTTTTCATTGTAGATGACATGGATCAAGATCAGCCTGCACAGATAGTCTGTCTTAGATCAATGTCATCCAATTTAAAGCAACGAAATCATGCTTAACCCTTTACCAAACGACAAATTTTAGATTGGTCCAAATTCAAAGAGTTTGCAGACGACAATTTTAAATTTGATGAAAATGCCAGGAAGTTCTCCAAAAGGGTAGAAAACACTGTGGGAAAAGGAGAAATTGCTCTTAACGAGCAATTTCTCCTTTTCCCACAGTGTTTTCAAAAGGCTTGTACTGAAGACATGTGAAAACCAGGGCTTGTTTTGGAAAGGGTTAATTCGGGTATTTTAAGTTTTCTTTAATGGCACAATAAATCTATTAGCCGCAAAAGGAGTTGAAAATCGTTCACATAGTTCCGCATTCAGACGACAATAGCCGAAGCTAGGTTTGGACAATAGTTCAACCGGTTAACATGTGGTAACAGAGGTCATTTATTTCATTTCAGTTTATTCGATTAATAAAAAGTTCAGACGTTTGATTTGAAATAAAAAATCCTTGATCCATTCCCCCTAGCGGGGCTGCTTACGGTGACATGTTCTTGGCGCCAACGTGGGCCCAGTACTGGTGATAAATAAAGCCGACCTGCTCTTGATTTCTGGGTTCATCAACTGTCTATGTATTTCTATATTATATTATCGGCTCTGGCAAAAGGTGTCTTAATGCATCTTCGTAATGCATGGCAGTAAGCAAGTGGCCAGACGGTTATAGATCCATAAAATTGATAATATTCAATTTATGAGTTAAAATGGAACTTGCTTGATCGAAAGTTGTTTTACAACGCTTTCAACATTATTTCAGTCATATCTCGGCGACAGCTCACATATTCATAAATGTCCTTTGTTTCACCAGTACTAGGCTAGGGCTATGAAGTGTCTTGTCCAGGGACACTCCCGCGAAAAAATAAGTGCTTCCAGTGAGGCTTAAACATGGCGCCTCCAGGTTTCTTGTCCTTCTCTTTGGCACTAAGTCACACATATCCCCCTCGCCTAAAAAAAAAAAAAAAAAAAGATTGTGGTACTTTAAACAAAGAGGATCGTATCGACCAGGGTCCGTATTCACCAACCATTCTTGGGAACGTTCTTAGACTTATTCTTCAAGATTTTCCAAGTTTGAAAGTAAGACAACTTCTGATTGGCTAAACCATATGGTTTAGCCAATCAGAAAGTGTGTTACTTTCAAATTTGGAAAATTCTGAAGAACAAGACCAAGAATGTTCTTAAGAATGGTTGGTGAATACGGAATCAGATCTACTTTTAAACCTTTGCCAAACGGTTTCAAGCATTCTAAGAACGAAGACTTTTGAAAATAATTGTAGAAATGGGAGAAAATGCTGGTAACCAGCGCTCTCACCCTTTCCTACAACGTTTCCCACGCTTATAAAGAAAATTTTACATTAGACACATTTAAATATGCTACCAGCAAATGATTTCAATTTGGGCAAGTCAAAAGGTTTGTGGCCTGGTAAAGGGTTGTATAGTAAAGAATCATGTAGAGTATTAAACGAGAGTCATTGAAAGAACAGATCTTATCAGACAATAGAGCTGACTTGCTTTCTTTGTATTGTAAGGCAGAATATATTCCCTAATCGAAGATATTTGGTTCTTTGATGTGTTACGCCGTACATATCGTTTCATTAACAAAGCAGGTCACGTGATCCTTCTGGTCGCACCTGTCGATGGAGCAGGGGGCTTGATGCATCTCCGTGATGCATTGTACCAAGCAAGCCATCATATAATTATGGATCTATAAAATCTATTTAATCCAACAACCAACGGAATAAAAAAGTAGAATGGTCCTTGGACATGCATTAAATTGACCAACAGCAAAAAGTTTCGGTCCAGGTCAGCCTCCGCGGATTGCGCAGGCTGACCTGGGTCGATTCTGTTTGTAGATGCATTAAGCTTCCTTTTCACAGAACATGTCTCAAATACATTGTATCAAAGACGATTAAGTCCAAACGGACAACTTATTGTTCAAATGCAGACGCAACAGAGCTGTTCGTAGAGTCTTGTTCTTTTAAATGGGCCTTTGAAAGCACTGACGGAAAAGGATACACAATCTGGTTGTTTACCGGCATTTTCTCCTGCTTCGACAATATCTTTTTTTTTTTTGTATCCTTTCAAGCATAAATTCCATCATTTGAGTAACACATAATTAATCGTCAGCAAATGCTCTGTAAAGGCCCGCCCGGGTAGCTCAGTGGTTGGCGTATCTGACTCGTGACCTGATGGTTGCGAGTTCGACACCCGGTTGAGGCAGACTTTCTTTCTGGTGATGTTTCGCCTCTCACTTCTGATGCACCTCTGCAAATAGTCAGTTGTTTTGGAAAGAAAGTTGTGTCAGTACTAGTGTGAGAAAGCTCGGAAACACATGGGTGCGTCACTGACCGCCATGATATGACCTGAGCTGTTAAAATGGCGTTAAACTCCCAATACAAACCAAACAAACCGTCCGGTAGAACTACTTTTTGCCGCCTCTGGCAGTGAACACCTTATGAGAGTAATGGCTGAGTGAATAGTGAGGGCACTCGTCACAACTGGGCCGATTCCGTACCTACATATAACCTCGTCTGTATAAAGGAGGCTTCCATTTTGAACTACCAATCACATGATCTTAAACATGGCGGCGCCCCTGTAGATCGCTTAGCAACGACATGAACAACCACGGTGTAGTTATTCACTTCTATCGATCTGTCGATGAAAGCTCCCAACGGAATTGATAAACCACGCTAAAAATTGAATTTACAAACTGTTTGCCGACTGAAATATTCTTAGAAAGACAACGACAGAAAATTTACTCGTGTTTTTTTTTTAGAGGAGCCTTACAATTTCAATAACGGTAAAGGGGCGGGCTTCCGGAGATGTGCGTATCATAGGTGCATATCAAGCTACGTGATACAGCCAAGGGATTTGATCACCAGATCACCCGAGGTATGCCGAATGTAGTGAGGGTGGCGTATTAATACAGTGACTTCCTAATTTCTCTTTAATCAGTTCCCACACAATCCCGAGTTTTAAGAACCAAGAAGAAGCCTTGTGGAAACATTATGGGAAAAGAAAGAAATGCTGTTCATCAGCATTTTCTCCTTTTTCCAGAATGTTTTCTATTCTTTCAAGGTCAATTTCCATCACTTTATCCACATCTCAGTTTGTCGTCTACAAAACCTTTTAATTTGGAAAGGTCAAAAATTCAGTCGTCTGGTAAGGAGTTACAGATTTCCTTTGATGACAACGAGCAATATTTCGAACAAGATGAACCTAGAAACACTGAAATACTTGCCGATAGTAAAAGCCTGAATAATGTTTTCTTCAAACTATTTTTTTTGCAGAAAAATATCTCCTTATCGGACTGTGTAGATCCAAGATCAGACTGCACGTTCTGTGCAGTCTGATCTTGATCTACATTGTCCGTAAAAGGCCAGTGAGTCGCGCTTTTAGCAGCTTTAGGGTTATTTGACTTCCAATTCTAATTCTCAAGAATTTCCACATTGAAATGGTATGCAATTTCGAATTAACCGAGCCAAATGGCAAACCTACTTAGAAATTACGTTACATTCTCAATTAAGAATTGAGAATACAGAACAGTTTAGAAAGGTTAGTGAATATAAATCAAGGTATTGCAAAGATTGAGAATGTATGTACGTATTTAAATGTTTTTTCCTTAAATACACCATGTGAGAAAAACATAAATTCCAAGGGGTCATACTTAGAATTAAGTTGCTTTCCCACTTCACAAAAAAATTATCATTCCTTGGCGAAATACATGTATACTAAACGGAAAAAGAAACACAGGGTAGATATTTTATACGCTAAAATGATAAGTGTTTAATTATCTTATTAATTTCATTTCTTTTTTATTTATTGCTAGACATAAATCTTTTCGGCAAAGGGCCAAAATTTCATCACAATGTGACTATACACTGGCCGATTTTCATGATTTATTCCTTATCCTGCTAAATAAGTGCAATAAAACTTTAAAGCTGATAGTAAAAACAAAACAAAACAAAAAAACAAAAAAAAAACGAATAATGTTATTTCAAACTTTTATTTTGGAGAAAAATGTCTCCTTATCGGACAGCGTAGATCCAAGATCAGACTGCACGTTCTGTGCCGTCTGATTTTGATCTACACTGTCCGCAAAAGGTCAGTGAGCCGCGCTCAGCAGCTTCAGAGTTAGTAGTGAGTGTTCATTAGTAATCGCATAAAATGTTTTATCCTGCAGTTTCTTTTTACGTTTGGAATACTTTTGTAGTTTTCGGGCGTTCACACAACTTGAGACCGAAACTTTATGTAATTCTTCGAACAACCTACTTTAGGCTGTTTTTCTAAACATTTGTATCCTTCACCAAACCACCCTTATTTTTATAACAAGATTTTTGAAAACATTGGTGGCAAAAGAAGAAAATACTTGTAAACGGCATTTTCTCCTTTTTCTACACATGTTTTTGTATCTATTCAAAGAACATTTCCCTCATTTGAATTACATTTAATTTGTCGTCTACACATGCTTTCAATTTGGACAGGTCTAAAATTTTGTCGTCTGGTAAAGAGTTAATCAAGAAGTTTGATTATTATCGTTTTCTATTTCGCGCCAAAAGATGTCAAGATTCTGAAGTTTGTATATTGCCACTCCTTAACATAACGCCAATAGTTTTTTACCCATTACACAACGAGGCCTTGACTTTTACGATCATGTGGAAGAAGGCTTTGGGAAACATAGCGGGAAAAGGCGAAAATCCTGGTAACCAGCAGTTTCTCCTTTTCCCACAGCGTTGTTATATCTATTCGAGGACAAGCCATATTTGATTTTTCGTTTGCAAGTGCTTTGAATTTGGACAAGTCTAAATTTTTCCGTCGGGTAAAGAGTTGAGGAAAGGGGACACACAAAATATGGGTGCCTATAAACTTAGAAACGGAACCGAAACGAAACGGAACGCAACGAAACGGAACGAAACGCAACGGAACCAAACCTAACGAAACGAAACGAAATACCGTAGAACGAAACGAAACAAAATAGAACAAAATCTAGCAAAGTGATTTTTTTCCATTATTTTTTCTCAATTTATCATATTTCTTTTGTTTCATTCTTCTTGGATTATCCCACGTTTTATGTGGAGAGCACACAGAAACAATTTGCTGAAATTTTGCGTCATCTCATGCATGGTTTGAAGTTTGAAAATCTAGTCAGAATCAGAATTAGTAGATCTAAACGATAATCCGTTATAAGGACCTGTGTTTGGGAAAGTTGCACAAACTCCAACATATTTGATGCCAGATTTTGGACGGAAATGGAATTTTATTTTCTTTCTGTTCGTCTTTCATTTTGGTACAGAGCCCCTGTAGCTTGTTGGTAGCTCACAGGACTTGAGAACAAGGGGTTGCTGGTTCGATGCCCGGCTTGGCCATATTCTTTCCGGGAAATGATGATAGTCATTCCGACAGGATTCATGCCTCTCTCACCGCTGACCATTGTTTCGACGATGGTTATGTGGGAAAGCAGCCAGTGGCTTGGAAAGAATATTATGCGTATTACTGTCAAAGAAACTCCAGGGAAGAATGGATAGGTGCACTGGCCGCCGCGATATATCTGAAATAATGTTGAAAACGGCCTTAAGCTTCGTCCAGTTAATCAATTGGCGGACAATTATTTTTTTCTGATGAGTCGAGGTTTGTATCGTCTCGAGCTAATGGCCGTGTACAATTGTTTCGATGCAGGGATGAACGTTATGCTGACTTTTGCATACTGCTACGCGGTCTGGGATCAGTTATGGCGCGGGCGGTATTGCTTACGGGCATTGTACTCCTCTCGTCGTTATTGGGGGAAATTTAAGTGCCTCATACAAATAGGGAAAATAATCTAGGCCCTCATATTGCCCTTCTGCTTCGACTGAGCAGCGACATAATTGCGTCACTGACAGTTGCCCTATAACTGAAGAACATTTTAATGATGGTTTATTTCCGTAACAAAATATTTTTTAATCCAGCCCTAGATGCTTCTCTAAAGTCAATGTATTTGGCGGGAAAAAAGTAGCATTTTCTGCTAAAAGGAAAGCAAATGGTGAACTTGCTGAAAAAGTTTGATGGCGCAGTTTGAGCACAACTCAGTTCCTACTTTTCCACACTGGCATCAATTACATATACCAGTGGCTTTTGTAATTGCACCATTTCCAATTAAACTGTACCAGAATGTTTGATGACCCAGCAATAAAGGTTTTTTTTTAGTACATGTACATGTTTTCAAAACACAATCATTTAAATCTAGTTTTATTTGTCGTCTGCTAACACTTTTAATTCGGAATTCCAAAGGCACCTAAAACTTGTTGTTTGGTAAAAATAGTCAATAGCAAAACTGATACCTGTACCACACAATCACGACTTTTAACGACCCCAAAGGAAGAAGGCTTTGAAAAACATTGCATTTTCTCCTTTTCCCACAACGTTTTTGCAAAGCCCAAGGCCATAGGAATCGTATACCAAAATTTCAACCCCATCCAAGCATTTACGGAAAAGCCTGAGTCAAGCATTTACGGAAAAACCTGAGTAAAAGTAAAAAGTACCGCCTGCAATCCATCTCACTACGCTGAAGGAAACGACCCCTTTAAACAATAAAATATTTCGATTTGAACATCACAGTAAGGTTTAATTTCACAACAAACTTTGATAGATGTGCGATTTTAATCGTACGAAAGTGTTGACTGAGAATTTGGGGCCCTCGTGAGGTTATTCATAACTGCAAATTCGTGCGCTTGACAGTGAAAGAAACAATTGGCAAACCTCGGGTGATCGTTGATCAAATGTTTTGATGTAGGTACGCAATCGACCGAGTTGTGACGAGTGCTGTTGCCGAGCACTAATCGGAATCGTTCGTTTATCCTTTTTCTACACACCATGTGAATGACAAATAATGATAGCGTATTTTACGCAGACGATGTGCTCATTCTCTGAAGAAGGTGTCTCAAAACCTCGGCAAGATTTTAATTTTCGTTAAATTACTTTGCTCCTCGTGTCTGAAATTATAAGTAGGTATTTGACTGCCTTATTTCTTCCTGTCAGAATTGTCCAGATATGACATCTCGGCCCATAACCATTTCGACCCATAGCAAACTCGGAGCATACAATACCAAATATGTATTAAAGTTTGTAACATGAGCCATTGAAAACCAGTTAATCTTTGAAAAACGATGAAATTTCAGACTTGTCTAAATTGAAAATATTTGCGAACGGCAAGTTAGATTTAGCTGTGAAAGTGCAGAAAACCTTGTAGGAAAATAGAGAGCATTTTCTTTTTTTTTTCCAAAAGGTTTTCATGAGGCTATATCCTTAGAGTCCTTAAAACTCGAGAATGTGTGGTCAAGAGTTAAGTAACTGGTGGGCGTTTTATATCGAAGATCAGACTTGACATTCAGTGCAATCTGATCTTGATCTCCATAAGTATTTAGGCTGACCTGGGTCGAAACTTTTTGCTTTTGGCAAATTTTTTGCATGTCAAAGGACCAGCGTACCTCATGATTCAGTCGGTTGCTCCACAAAATGGATTTTATGGATCCATTAATATATGATGGCTCGTTTGGACTGATGGATCACAACGATGCAGTAAACCCCCTTTTGCCGGAGCATGGCTCATTTGTGTTTTCCATAATCACAACCAGGAGCTCTTCAAATTTATCAATCCTAGATGACTTTACTCAGATGATGGCTTTAGGTCCAACGGCCCTCTTGTTCATGAAATTCGGATTTCCAACTTGGTTGATCATGGCAACTTAGAGATTCCATAGACTTTCAATGCGGAAGTTGAAAAGTGGCATTTACAGCAGATATTTTGAGAAAACTTTTGTAGAAATGTACCTTGAGCAGTATTGTATCATCCATATGATTTTATTCAACGGGTAGTATTTAACGTCATGCTATTGTCAAAGCCTACGTGTCATTGTCGTCGTGCAAATACTTCGACATTTTTTAACATCTCTGTTATTCCTGAAGATATTTACTTCAAACTTGTACGAGTTATTTACTGTCAAAAGGGGTACCCTTATAACATGGCAGGTAACCATCAAAATATTTTTGACACAGTAACGTCTTTTTTTTTTTATTGCTTTAAATTTTCAGAACCTTTGACATTTTATCATATTTGTCATTAATGAAGATACTTACTTCAAACTTGAACTTTTCGTTAACTATTAAAAGGGGAATTTATATCAGTACAACAGAGGTAGGTAACCACCAAAATATTTTTTGGCAAAGTAATTAGTTATGCCCCTTTTTTGACCGAGAAATTTTAGCTCAGCTGTTTTTATAGACATGGTATTTTCATAGCCCTAGTGTCATCATCTTCGTCGTTTGTGTCGTCGTCATGCAAAATATTTGACATTTTACAAAGAAATACGTAAAAGATTGTCTTCTCAGACACCAAATCGTGCTCTCTGATATTAGCCTTTAAAGACTTTGTGTTTTTCCTTCTCATTGCTCAAAGGACATGGTTACTATTTCAACCTATAGACTGAGTGGTAAAATGAGAGAAAAATATGACTCATTGCTTGGCCATTGTGGATTTTTTCACTTTCCACAAATATTCCCTGCTGTTGGACGCTGCTCATTTTGGTTTGTTACCATGATCTGTTGCCAAAGCAACGTCAAGGAAGAAAATAGGAAGCAGAAAATCCTTTGAAAATTATCTCCTTTCAATCCATAAAGACCATGAGACCAAGGCTATACAAAATTACTCATTATATCGGCCTTTACAAATTTATGTTTATCTATTCTGTTGTCAACTCCACAGACTATAAGTGTGAGGCATGTAGATATTTTTTTATTAGTCTGTACAAATATGATAGCAGTTTTTAAGCCTGTACAAATGCAATGGTAACTTTGAGCTTCTGGGCCTCATTTTCCTACCTCTTCACCCGTTCTGATGCCCAGGCCTTCAGCGCTTTGATGCTTTATTCTGTACTATGAGGGACAAATTTCATTCTTTGAGTAACATTTAATTTCTTGTCTGTAAATGCTTTCAATTTTGACAAGTCTAAAATTTTATCATCTGGTAAAGAGTTAACAGTTTGGCAAAAGAAAAGTTGCTTGTGACAAGTGTTATGTTTTGAGTCCGGCCCGCTAATCGGTATCTAATCGCAGTTGTTCAGGAAGTCTAATTGTAAACAAAGACAATGGCGTACACTTTCGAAACTACTTTTTTATTCTCTATATATTCATACACATTCCCGCGCTTACTCTTTATGAATGAAACTACTTTTTGTGTATTATGTACTATAGCGTAGTATTTCTACTATGGAATGTCATTCATAACATACCTCCCCTGATAGTTATCAGTCTCACTTGTTTCTCAATCAAATGATTAAATGTTAAAATGCTACTTGGCTTTTGAAGACTAAAAGTAAATGATTACATGTGTAATAAAAAAGAAAATATATGAAACACACAGATCAGAATTTTCACTGATGGTAATAACATAGGGATTATTATGCCCTTTTCACATGTTATTACTTTCACAAATCAAGACGAACCGGCTTTTTCCTAACTCTTTGTGGATAGCGCGTAGTCTTTGGCTTTTCAGTTATCTCCCTTGGGTAAGTCTTTTCCTGGCCTTTATTTGGAGAAACTTTAACACTGTTTTCACTTTGAGAAATTTCTGATGGCACTGAAACTGCAGTAGTGGTAACCATTGGAGTTTGAACAGTTGGTATGGTAACTGTTGGTTTCGGATCTACAGATGTCTCTGATGTGGAAACAAGTTGATCTGAATGCCTTCTCCATAAGATGTCATTACCAACATTGACTTTATATGATAGAGGACCTGTTCTACTATGTATGTGTCCCTTTTCCCATTTTTGTGGATTTGCTCTATAATCTCGAACAAGCACTGGTTCACCCACCTCGTACTGTTTAATTGTAGGTTCTACTTGTTTAGAATCCATCATCTTAAGTTGCTTTCGATTGACGATGTTTCTAATTTCGGGTTTCAGAATGTCTTTTCGTGTACGGATACTTCGACCATAAAGTAACATTGATGGTGATTCATTTGTTGTCACATGTGGCGTAATGCGATATTTACACAGAAATGCATTGAGCTTCTGATTTAATGTCAAGTCTGGATTACTCGATTTAATAGCATTTTTGAATGATTGTACAAATCGTTCTGCTTGTCCATTTGTCCTTGGATGGAATGGAGCAGAAGTCATATGGCGAATAGCGTTTGCGTCCATAAATGCTTTGAATTCCTCCGAACGAAATTGAGGTCCGTTATCCGAAACTATTTCACAAGGAATACCTTGACGTGCAAAAAGAGTCCTCAACACATTTATTGTTGTTGTTGTTGTAGTCGATTGCATATGAAATACTTCCGGCCACTTCGAATATGCATCTACGACAATGAGGAACATGGCACCCTTGAAAGGACCGGCAAAATCTATATGTAGACGGTACCATGGACTGCTTGGCCAACTCCATGGATGAACTTGACTTCTTGGCGGCGCATTTTTCACATAACTGCACCCTGCACATGTTTTGCATAACTTTTCAATGTCTTTGTCCAAGCCTGGCCACCATACATATGTCCTAGATAAAGATTTCATCTTTACAACACCAACATGACCTGAATGTATTTCATTTAGCACATTTTCACGCAACTTATCTGGTATGACAACGCGATTTCCCCATAGTATACAACCTTGATGAACATTCAACTCAGCTGACCTTTGTTGATATGGTTTGAGTGTAGGATCCTCACTTTTTGGAAAATATCCCTGCATAACCATATCTAAAACTTGAGATAATACATGATCTCTCTGTGTCTCCCTGCGAATAACAGCACTCGTAATAGGTAAATCATTGAAATGCTCACTATAAAAAATATCAATAGGGTCATCAAGGTCATCTGAATCCCCCGGAAGTGGTAAACGCGACATGGCATCAGCATTACCGTGATATTTTGTTCCTTTGTATTGTATGTTATATGTATACCCTGACAGAAACACTGCATAGCGCTGTAATCTGGCAGCAGTCATTACTGGTAACTGTTTTTCGGGATTAAATATACTCAAAAGTGGCTTATGATCTGTAATGAGGGTAAACTTCCTTCCATAGAGGTAAGTATTAAATTTTCTAACACCCCAGTATAGTGACAATGCTTCTTTATCAATTTGAGAATAACCCTTTTCCGCACTGTTTAACGTCCTTGAAACGAATGCAATGGGTCTTTCAGTACCATCTTGGAAAGTATGGGACAGTACACATCCAATTCCATAAGCAGATGCATCACATGCTAAGGTAAGTGGTTTCTCTGGATCATAGTGACACAAAACTTGCTCAGAACAGATTGCTTCTTTAATCTGAAGAAATGCTTTCTCACAATGTTCAGTCCACTTCCACTTTTTATCATTCTGGAGTAATTCATGTAGTGGAGCAGCAATTATTGACAGATTCTCAACGAAACGATGGTAATAATTGACTAATCCTAAGAATGAGCGCAACTGTGATACATTTTCTGGCCTTTTTGCTTCATTCATAGCTTTGACCTTGTCTGGAGATTTGTGAAGCCCATTTTTATCTATTTCATGGCCACAATAACTAATTTTCTCTTGGAAAAATACACATTTACTCAAATTTGCCCTGAGTCCGTACGATTCCAACCGTTCAAGCACCAAATTCAAGTTGTTTAAATGTTCTTCATCATTGCTTCCGGTTATGATAATGTCGTCCAAAATACACTGGGTATATGGAATGTTCTGAAGGACTTGATCAATCGCGTGTTGCCATAGCGACGGAGCTGAAGCAATCCCAAAAACAAGTCTATTGAAACGGTATAAGCCTTTGTGTGTGTTCAATGTTAGATATTGTTTTGAACTGTCATTGACCTCCATTTGTAATTATGCTTGTGTAAGATCAATTTTCGAAAATTTTTCGCCTCCGGACAAACTCGCAAAAATATCCTCGATCTTTGGAAGTGGATATTTGTCAACACACATTACAGAGTTCAACGTAACGCGGTAATCACCACAAATTCTCACATTACCATTGGATTTCATGACAGGCACTATCGGCGTTGCCCATTCACTGTATTCAATTGGCTCTATTACCCCTTCCTTCTGTAACCTATCCAATTCCGCTTCAATTTTCGGGCGTAAAGAATATGGTACATTTCTAGCTTTGAGAAATTTCGGTTTTGCTCCCTCTTTCAGTGTCAAATTAGCTTTAATGTCTTTAAGTTTTCCAATCCCTTCAGAAAATACAGACTTGTGCATTTCCAAAATTGAAGATAACCTCCCTTGTGAATGTAGTGATTTAACTTCGACCCAGTTAAGTTTCAACTTTTCTAGCCAATCTCTCCCAAAAAGTGATGGTACATTTTGTGGCACAACATACAAATCCAGATTAGCCGTCTGATCATGAATCGAAACATCAACTCTCAGTCTTCCTATCGGTTTGATAGTATGTCCCGAATAACTTCTCAAGATTGTTGTAGTCTGTTCCAACTTATAATCCTTGAATTTCAAGTCATACAGATTTTTAGAAATTAAAGATAGGGCTGTCCCTGTATCTAATTCCATCTGTACCTCAGTTTTACCTATTCTTGGATTCAGAGTAATTGGATTTGTGTGTGACTTATTCTCAGACAAATGTAAAATGGGTTGTTCTGCTGTGACCTGGTGTACTTTGTTTTGACGCTTCTTAGAAAGACAAGCTCGCTCAATATGTCCCTTTTTGTGACAAAAATTACAAATTGTTTCTATATGTTTACACTTATCTGGCGAATGTTCCCCATTACATCTGAAACACAATTTCTTTTGTTGAAATTTGTTAACAGGCTGTGATCTGTTTTTCTCATGACGCTTCTGTTTCTTCTGTTGCTTCCTAAAATTTAGACTATGAACCTGTTCCTGTACACCTTGTACCTCGGCTGCGTCCTTCGAAGCGGTTTCCATAGCAACAGATATTTTGATAGCCTTATCCAAGTCCAGCTCACCTTCTGACAGCAAACGTTTCTGGATATATTCATGACGAAGCCCACAAACTAATCTATCTCTCAATGTGTCACTAAGAGTGGCGTTGAAATTACAGTTAACTGAAAGTCGTCTTAGTTCAGCAACATAATTCATGACAGTCTCATTTGCACTTTGATTTCGCTTATGAAACCTGTAGCGTTCGGCGATGACTGATGGTTTGGGGTTTAATTGCGCATTGAGTAATTGTACAAGTTCATCGTATGATTTCTCAGACGGCTTATGTGGGGCACATAAATTCCGTAACAATGTGTAAGTCTTGGGGCCAATCAAACTAAGCAATGATGCCTTCTTTTTGTCGTCGCCTACCTCGTTTGCAACGAAAAACTGGCCCAGACGCTCGCAATAAGAATCCCACGTCTCCAAATTTGCATCGAAACTGTCAATATTCCCGATAGTCGACGAAGCCATTCTCCAATCAGATGCACCGTTATCCGTTTTACCTCGTCGCCAATGTTATGTTTTGAGTCCGGCCCGCTAATCGGTATCTAATCGCAGTTGTTCAGGAAGTCTAATTGTAAACAAAGACAATGGCGTACACTTTCGAGACTACTTTTTTATTCTCTATATATTCATACACATTCCCGCGCTTACTCTTTGTGAATGAAACTACTTTTTGTGTATTACGTACTATAGCGTAGTATTTCTACTATGGAATGTCATTCATAACAACAAGCAATTTTCCTTCTCCAACAATGTTTTTTTTTTTTTTTGTGTGTGTGTGTCAGGGAACTTAAGCTTATCCACTAATTCTAAATTTATTATCTGCCAGTGTTTTCAGATGTGTAAATATTCCCCAGGGCAGTGAAAACTTAGGATTCAGGAGCACTGGAATCTGTCACAGATTATTAGATAACTCCATACTTCCTGTGGCTTATTAGGCTGTAGATACTGAACGTACTGTGATGTTGGAAGAAGTCCAAAGTGTTCCAAATTCCATACATGTACTTTTAGTGTGTTATTACAATAATGTGAGTTGTGAGACACCGACATCATGGTTCTCGGAGTATTTTTCACAACAACATGGATACATACTTCTCTTCCTCAACAAACATGTCCATGAGGGCATACAACATGCAGCTTGTGAAGACTGGTGTGCAAATTTTAAAAACATATGAATATGTGTAATGGCTGCTATGATACAACTGAAAATGGTGAAAACAACCATGCACATCAAACATCCTTAAGTCTTTGCAAGACGACAGAATTTTGGACATACCCAATTTGAAAGCATTTGCAGACGACAAATGAAAATGCGAGTGAAAGGAGGAGACTTGTCTTTCCTGAGGAAATGAGAATATGCGACATGTACCTACCGGCGGTTTCTTCTTTTCGAGCTCATCACAGCAGAGTACAAACTTTCATCTTTATAAGCAAATATTTTAATACAACGTAGCAACTTCTTATCTTTCAGAGTTTTCTTTTTTTTTTTCATTAACCCAAAGCCGAAACTGTACCTTTTGTAAAATGAAACTAAATGCTTGAACTAGAAGTCGGTGGAAAACGGTCCTAAGTTTTAAAAGCACGCGCCTTGCCTAACAAGAATAAAAGAAATGTATGAATATGATTGATATACCAATACATATTCTAGACAGATCGAAAATAGATAAGATGCCGCTGAAAGATATTTAGATAAACCAGTTGTTTTTTCTCTTATTTTACGGCATCAAATAATCGAGCGGGCAAGTTGAAGGACGTTGGACTTACACTAAGATTAACTGAACCATGCTCTGTGGAAAGGGGATTCAATGCATCTGTAAAAAGTATCGACCCAGGTCAGCCTGCGCAGTCCGCGCGCAAGCTGACCTGGGCCAGGACTTTTCGCTATTGGTAAATTTTCTGTATGTCCCCAAGGACCAGTCTACCTCATGATGAAAGCGCTTGTTAAAAAAGTGGCTGTTATGGACCCATAATTATGTGATGGCTTGATAGGTGCCATGGATCACGGAGATGTATTAAGCCCTTTTTGCCAGAGGATGGCTCAACTATTTCTTACCAGTAACAACAGAAACATTGGTGTTTGCTCAGAGCGTCGGCTTCTCCCATGAGAAGTACTAAGCGCTGTCAAGCTCCGGAACTACCTGAGTCACGACACATGTGCTAGTAAGATTTTCAGGATCATCAAAAGTGCCCGATATACGTTATAGAAATGAGCCATGCTCTCGCAAAAAGGGGTTTTAACCCTTTACCGCAGAATGCCGCCTTTTAACGCCCCTGGGAAAGAAGCCTTTTGAAAACATTGTAGGAAAAGGAGAAAATGCTGGTAACCAGCATTTTCTCCTTTTCCTACAATGTTTTCTACCCTATAAAAGAAAAATTGCACCATTTGAGCCACATTGAAATTGTCGTCTGCATCTGCCTTGAATTTGGACGGGTCTAAAATTTTGTCTTCTGGTAAATGGTTAAGGCTTCTCCGTGATGAATTATAATAAGCAAGTGATCACATATTTCTGGATCCATCAATTTACCTAACAACCGACTGAAACATAGGGTAGACTGGTCCTTTGACATGTAAAAATTGACCAATAGCAAAACTTTTCGACCCAGGTCAGCCTGCGAGGACTGCACAGGCTGGCTGACCTGGGTCGATACTTTTTGCAGATTCATTAAACCCCCTTTTTCACAGTGCATTGCTGAAATTGTTTTACGATCGATGTATAAAAAAGAAGTTTAAATCACATCAAACATAACAACTAAAGAAAACCCCAAATCTCCCCAGGGTTGATTTGACGGACGTGGTTGAGGAAAGAATCATGACACACAATGTTTTCATCACATTCTGAGGGAATGTTTATGTCCAGTCGAAAATCGAACTCACAACCCAGGTCGCCAACCCAGCTGTCTCACCGCTGAACATTGTTCCGACAATGTTTATTCCGGAAAGTAACGATTGGCTTGGCTGAAATGTTGTGCTTAGTACTGGTAAAAGAAACGCAAGGAGAGCATGGATAGGTGTACGGGCCGCTGCGATAGAACTGGCCTAATGGCGGAATCGACGTTAAAACACCAAAGAAACAATCAGATCGAATAAACATTTGTTGTCTCCCCGATATTTTACTGTAGGCACCAGAAAAAATACCGTATCAGTATGTGTAGAGACAAGATCAGACTGCACGTTCTGTGCAGTCTGATCTTGATCTACACTGTCCGCAAAAGCGCCCCCTGTCGCGCTTATCAGCCTACGGGTTAAATGGTCCCGTGATTCTTTGAACCGTACAATGAAGGCTTTTGAAAAATATTGTCAGAAAAAGAATAAAAAGCTGGCTACCAGCATTTTCTCCTTTCCCACAACATTTTATACCTTTTTTAATCTTTTACCAAACAATCCCGTGTTTTATGGACCCTGAGACAGAAGTCTTTTGAAAACAACTGGGATAAAAGGAGAAAATACCGAGTAACCAGCATTTTTCCATTTCCCACGATGTTTTCTATCCTTTCAAGAACAATTTTTTTTATTTGAACCACTCTTAATTTGTCTACTGCACCTACTTTGAATTTAAACGAGCCTAAAATATTGTCTTTTGGTAAATAGTTAAAACAAGTTTGCACAGTGTAGATCAAGATCAGACTGCACAGAACTTGCTATCTGATCTTTGATGACGTAGGCTGTCCGATTAGGTGAAGATCTTTTAACAAAAAGAAGTACAATTACATGTATATACACATTTTTTACCATTTTACCTAAAAAAAGATTACTTAATATTGACTGAATATTTCCGTAGAAGAAAAGTCTGGAAACAAGGGTAATTTCTTAGAACGATCTTTAGTGATGTATTTTAGCGCTTAATATCTACGATATAAGAAGTATTCATCAACAAATATATAGTTTAGTGTGAAATGAAAAGGTCATTTTAGCATGGCTGGGTACAGATCCAAATTAAATTGTTTTTGTTCACTACAGTACCAGTCTATATAGTCTGGTTCTGCAGTGCAGTCATCCAATAGAATTCGGTATTGTACCCTAGTATTACTTCGTAGGTTTTTGAGGTGGGGTACGAAACATCCCAACTCAGATTTACAATGTGGGAAACTGAACCGCAAAAAATTCTTTCCGGGGTACCTAACATCGCGAAATCAATACCTGACAAAATAGTATCAAAGAGAAAACTGCTTTTTCAGTTTAGCATTAATGCAAGACTTAAAAGATGTCAACGAAAGGAAAATTTACACGGCTGCCTGACGACAACATTTCACATGTGTTAAAATTGGAAGCACTTGAAGACGAGAGTTAAAAGTGGCGTAAATGATCGATTTTGCCTGTGAATGGGTAGAAAACATAGTGGGAAAAAATGCTGGTTACCAGCTTTTTCTCGTTTTCCCACAAAGCCGTCTCCAGGGTCGTCAAAACATGTGATTGTTTGATAAAAGATTAGATCTAATATTACATGCACGTTGGAAATTTACCATTTTTTTGCTGAATGTTGCTTTTTTATCGAAGGTAACCCCGATTTTCTTTCGCTGGTTAAGAACCATGATTTTTCCTTTCATCAGAATTTTTCTACGCTTTCAAGGACAAATCTAATCGTTTGTCGTCTGCAAACGCTCTCTATTTCGACAAGTCTAAAATTTTGTGATCTGGTAAGGAATTTATCGTAGGAGAGCAGTTATGTTGGTTTTGAAGACAATTTAGATCAAGATGAGATTGCATAGCTTGTGAAAAGTGATCTTTGCTCTACACTGTCCTCTTGTTTGTTACATAGCGTGGCAAAATAATATTTGTAATGTATTGCGATGTATAGGATGTTTGAACAACTAAAAACCTCCATTTCAATTATTTTAGCGCTCGAAGGGTTGACCCTCAATATGCCAAATCAACAAAATTAACATAGTCAGGAAAAAGCACATTTATAAATAATTGTTGTCTAAATGTTGCTCTTTGAATGCGCCATCGTAGAACTAAAATCAGACTGCGCGTTCTCTGCATTCTGATCTCGATTTATACTGTCCGCTAAACCTTTAGTAATTCTGAAAGGCATTTTAAATAGATGTTAAGATTTTCTCAGGTATTAACACAGGCGTTCGATTTGTCACGAACTTCGCCATCTATATAATGTAATATATAAGACAAGTATAAATATATTACACTATATAGATGGCGAAGTTCGTTACAAAAGGAACGCCTGTTGGTATTAACCCTTTCCCAAACGACAAATTTTGGACTGGTCCAAATTGAAAGAGTTTGCAGACGACAATTTTAAATTTTATGAAAATGGCAGAAAGTTCTCAAACAGAGTAGAAAACACTGTGGGAAAAGGAGAAATTGCTCGTTACGAGCAATTTCTCCTTTTCCCACAGTGTTTTCAAAAGACTTCTACTGCAGACACGCGAAAACCAGGGCTTGTTTGGGAAAGGGTTAAGATGACCTGACCCATGAGTTGTTTTTTCACGTGTTGTGGACAATACCCCATTGTTGCGCGTTTTTAAATAATCCGTTCGTGTAGTAAGCTGAGCGGACTTTGGTAAACTTTTCTGAATTTATTCGAGGTCGGTCAGTTTGAGTTAAATTCTTCTGGATACAGAAATTTACGGCATTATGGTGTGCTCGAACAGCTTCTCTGTGATATGATGCAAAGTCAAAGGTAATACATCTATAGCATGTTTTTGTTCTTAGTAATATAAGACCCGACTTAATCATGAGGTAGAATGGTCCTTGGACATACAGAAAATTGACCACTAGCGAAACGTGTCGGTTCAGGTCAGCCTGCGCCGACTGCGCAGGCTTATCTGAGACAATACTTTTCGCAGATGCATTAAGCCCCTTTTTCACAGAGCATGGCTCAATTGTAGTATCATGGTTATTTTCCCTATGGCCATGTCTAATATTCTGTCAAATACCTTGAACTTTATATGTCAGTTCTCAATGTTGTTTTCTTCCGTCATTGACTGCTGTTCTTTCCATAGCGATATCAGTAAAGCTTAACTGTATACATGTAAACAAACATTGTGAGGATTCATTATCAAAATTTCCGAAAGAATGTGCTTGTTACAAATGTTGAATGCATGTAAACCTAAAGTTAAAAAAAAAGACATGTGGCTTAAAGGGAAATTGTTCCTCACAAGCAATTTTGCTCTTTGCCACAGTGTATTTAGGCTACGTGTATCTGTGTGACGAAAGCAGGTGTCCATGTGGAGATACCCGATATTTCTTTTTGCAACAATTTCAATGCATTGTCTCTTCACCACACAAGCAGAATAAAGACTTCCAATTTGAAAGCATTTGCATACAACTATAATGTAGCTCAAATAATGGAATTTGTCTTTGATAGGTTAGAAAACACTGGGGGAAAAGGAGAAAATGCTGGTCATCAGCATTTTTTTATTTTCCCACAATGTTTTCAAAAGGCCTCTTCCTCCGGGTCATTACAAGGTGGGATTGTGTGGTAAAAGGTTATGACGACTCTTTTGTTATGGAGCTGCTGGATCAGACCAGGGATCGTAAATTACATATTGCACACGATCCCTGATCCGACCATGTGTACCCAGTAATCGGAAAGAAAGTATCGGGGAAAAAAGTACCATTTTTTGGCTAGGAAATAAAGTATCAGGAAAAACAGAATCAGTCTCCGTCAGTCTTTAAGTATGTATTTTAAATCATATTAATATGATTTTGATACTTTTCTCTTTATTTTTTAAAAGTACATCATAGCATGTGTCTGATGGTTCATGGATTATGTTAACCCTTTATCTGACGACGAAATTTTAGCCTTATCCAAATTGAAAGCATTGGCAGACGACAATTTCAGTGTTGCTCAAATGGTGTAATTTTCTCTTGAAAGGGTAGAAAACATTGTGGGAAAAGGAGAAAATGCTGGTAACCAGCATTTTCTCCTTTTTTCCACAATGTTTTCAAAAGGCTTCTTTCCCAGGGTCGTTGAAAGACTGCATTGTGCAGTAAAGGGTTAAACATTATTGTGGGAAAAGGAAAAAATACCTGTTTCATTTGCAGGCGACAATATAACTGTTGCTCAAATGATGGGATTTGTCTCTTGAAGGGTAGTAAACATTGTGGTAAAAGGGCAAAAAAGTCAAACAAACATTGTTTTCAACGGCCTTCTACCTTTGGGCCGTTGAAGTAGGGCTTATCTTCTCATTTCATCACAATATTTTTAACGCAAATTAATATCAGATTTGTTCAAATCTAGGATTATGTTAAACATTTTGGGAAAAGGCGAAATTGCAGTTAACCTTGTAAAAATCACAAGCTATGAATACAGTAAGTTAAGTAAAAATTAAAATCAATCATGAGCTGAAATAAATTAATTGTTAAAGATGCCATATGATAAACAGTTTGTCAATATCAATCACTTAATTCTAATGTTATCTAATCTTAATCAAAGTGAAAATTAGATCTCAATTGAGATTTTACAGACTGCAAATTCCAAAAATACACATATGAATAAACACAGATCAAAAACATTTTAATTACTATCGTTATACCCCATCTCTTGCAGGTACATGTATCAAGAATCAAACATGAGTAATTGGACATTTCTGCCCAAATTCAGAACAGAAAAAGCGAAAAAAAAAAAATGTACAGAGATCACATTTTTTTTATAAGACATAATAATTGATCAACTAATTTTTTACATAATATACCATATTAACTTAATCTCTTTTTGGCAACTGATACTTTTTTTCCTGATACCTTTTTTTTTTTTATACCTTCTGTCCTAATACTTTTTGTCCTGATTCTTTTTTTTTCCGAATACTTCCTTTCCTACATTCTGTCCCACGTTCACTTTTACCAAATGCTAATAATAAACTTGAAACTTGAGCATTAAACTCGTTACTAAACAACAAAATTTTGGACTCAACTAGATTGAAAGCATGTGTAGATGACAAAATAAATGCTGCTCAAATAATAATTTCTGTCTTGGATATGGTAGAAAACATTGTAGAAAAAGGAAAAGTGTTGGTTACCTGCAAAAATGGTTTCAAAAGCCTTCTTTCCTCAGGGTCCTTAAAACTCGACATTGTTGGCTAAAGGGTTGACTCGTTCTGTAAAAGCTTGAACCACCCAATACCTTTGATATTCTGGCAAGCATTCTACAAACAGCTTTCCACAAACTTTCTGATTATTTCAACCTTGAGAAAGACCTTTTTTTTTTGAAAACATTGACGATAAAGTAGAAAAAGCTGGTAAACTAATTTTTTGCCGTATCCCACAATACTTTTTAGTCTTTCATGGAAAAATCCCATCCAGTTAGCCACATTTAATTCAGTGTCTGACAATGCTCTTAATTTGGACAGATTGATCCCTACCACACAATTACAAGTTTCAACAATCCCGAGGAAGAGGTTTCTTGAAAACATTGTAAGAAAAGGAGAAAATGCTGGAAAACAACATTTTCTCCTTTTCCCACAATGTTTCCTATTCTCTTACAGACAAATCCGATAATTTCAACCACATTTGTCTTTCGGATATGCTTTTGATTTGGGAAAATCTAAAATTTTGCCTTGGGATAAATGGTAAAACCGTAATGTTTGATGAAAAGTTAACAAAACTTTGTAGCATTTTTCCTTTTTTCCCTTCTTTCCAAAATTGTGTTTCTTATAAAAAACAAGAATTACCTTTGAAAAAAAAAATAGATGGTGTGAATTTGCCAGCAAATAGGCAGGGGCTCTTAGCATAAACATGTCTACATTTTTTAACAATCCCAAATTTCCCTTTAGTCATTTTTTATCAGAACCGAAAAGTAGGTCAAAAGCCAGCACATTCAGCTGCGTCGGAAAACATCTTTGAGCGCTGGAAACTAATTGGTGATGCTGATAAGTAAGCAGTTGAGTTTGAATCCTAGCTCTGCAATAAACCCTTTTTAACTTTTAACTCTTTACCAAACGACAAAATTTTAGACTAGCCCAAATTCAAACCATCAAAATTCACATTTAGTTTGGGAAGGGTAGAAAACACTGTGGGAAAAGGAGGAAATGCTAGTTACCAGCATTTTCTCTTTCTCCCACAATGTTTTCAAAAGCCTTCCTCCTCAGGGCCGTTAAAACACGGCATTGTGTGACAAAGGGTTTAAGCCCCTTTTACAACTATAGTTGCTTTTGAGGCCAGAGTAGACTTTGCTATTTCATTTATATGGGTCTTATTTCCAGAATGAAAATGTATGTTGGGTTCATTTGACACCCTAAAGGTTAAGGGATGATGAAAGTCCTGGTGACAGAATTTTTATTCCTCTCCTCTCTTCTTCACTGAACATCCGAGTGGCTTTGACTTTGTCTATTTTGGCAACAAGCCAGTGTCTTTTAACCCTTTCACCACACAATCATGACTTTTAACAACCCTAAAGAAAAAGCCTTTTGAAAACATTGTGGGAAAAGGAGAAAAGGCTGTTGAAAACATTGTGGGAAAAGGAAAAATGCTGGTAACCAGCCGACAGCATTTTCTCCTTTTCCCACATGTTTTCTATCCTTTCAAAATCAAATTCAAATTTTGAGTCACATTTAGTTTGTCTTCTGCAAATACTTTCAATTTGGACATGTCTAAGATTTTTTCGTTTGGTAAAGATTTAAAGAGTATATAACATGTGTAGTGCTTGTAAAGAGGCTCATGAATCAGAAGTGCTCTGGAATATGACATTTCATCACTGTGATGGGGTGGTCGGCTGCAAGATGAATAAATTTGTTAGTAGCAGAAGAGCATTTTACATTTCAGCTCTCTGCAAAACCTATTTTGTTGTTGTGAACATGTAGATCAAGATCAGACTGCACAGAAAATCCAATCAGATTTTGGGCCTACACAGCCCAATACCTTGTAACATATTCTGATCTTGAAATTGCAATATTTGGCTCTGTCCTATTTAACTCTTTACCAAATGACCAAATTTTAGACTCGTCAAACTTGAAAGTATTTGCAGACGACAAAGTCAGTGTGACTCAAAATTGAAATTTGTTTCTGGAAGGGTAGAAATAATTGTGTAAAAAGGACAAAATGCAGGTTACCAGTATTTTTCTCCTATTTCCACATTATTTTCAAAAGCCTTTTTCCTCAGTATAGTTAAAAAGTTGGATTATTTGGTAAACGGTGAAAAGGCCCATTTCATTATGTCAGCACTCTAAAGATTAATTTGTAAGAGAGGTGCTTTATGCTTTTCCAAGATTTCTTCAGTTTTATCTTGACGGCTAGTGCATCTATTCATGCTCTCCAAAGTTTCTTTTGGCATTTCCTTGCACAACATTCCCTTCAAACTACTGGATGCAAAATAATATTCAGTGGTTAGAATAAAAGGAATAAATCCTGTAGCCATGACATATCATCAACTCTTTGGATAGGGTTTGACCTAGTAGGAATCAAGTTTAGATTCCTTGGAATCAAGCCGAGTACATTTGACGAACCTATCAACCTGGTTTGGTTCCTAAGGGTTAACCCTTTGTCAAACAATCCCGAGTTCTGATGGTCCTGAGAAAAAAAGCGTATGAAAACTTTGTGAGAAAAGGAGAAAATGCTGGTAACATTTTCTCCCTTTTCCACAATGTTTTCTAACCTTTTAAAGACTAGCCATATCATTTAGGTCCCGCTGAATTTTTTATCTGTAAAAGCTTTCAATTTAGACAGGTCAAGAATTATATCATGTTACTGTTTTTGATGATCTATCCACAAAATGTCAGACATTTGTTGAACACATGGTGTTTATTGCCATTTTCCATATTATTTCAGCTATATCGCGGTGGCAAGTGCACCTAATAATATGATTCCATGGAGTTTCTTTTACCAGTTCCATGCTACCGGCTGCCTACACACACACACACACACACAAATGCCTGTGCAATGTTTAGCGGGAAATAATTATATTAGAAATATTATACATACCAGAGATAAGCTAGAAAATCAAAGAACACATTTTGAGGTCTTAATTTTAATAAAGAGTGTACCTAGCCATTTAAATTGCAGATTCCATATTTACTCAGTGGTTACCTCTTTACAAGACATTAAAATTTGAGACAGGTCTATAAATGCAAATTATCAGGTTTTTCTCCTTTTCCCACAATCTCTTCGAAAGCATCTTCTCTTAGGTCCGCCTAAACAATGGTTTGCCTTGTAAAGTTAACTTATAGATAATTGTGAAAGACTGAGATTGATCCTTGTTTGAAGCACGGGCCACTTGGGGGTAGCCTTCTACTGGTTTAACCTAAGAAAGGCACAAGTGGGCTATTGCTGATAAATGACTGAAATATCATTACATGAAAACACCATTCAAACAAAAGTGTTGATGATTTTTTTTTTCAGATGTCAACTTGGAGGATGCCATGTATCAACAGCTTGAGGAAAGAGGTGGGTTGAATTTATCATTTAGTTTTTCTATGATAGGATGAGACAATTCTTATCACAACACATTAGACCAGGAAGGAATTCTGACAAGAACGGTTTCAAGCTTTCATATGCTTTTCCATGCTTTAAATTTGCTTTATTTATTGTATATATTTGTCATTAAAATTGCAATAATTTTTTGTTTTACATTCTAACCATGCTTTATAATTGCTTTATGTAGAGTAAGTATGTCTCACAAAAATTTGATTGAGTTGTATTCTGTATTTGTCTTGCCATCCTAGGAATTTGTTTTGTGCCATGAATTTATTTATCATGAAAATTCTAGTAAGTTTTCGTTTGTATTTCTCTAACCATGCTTTGTTTGCTTAATGTTGATGTGTGTATTTATCACAAAAATTGCAGTTAGTTTGTTTTATATATTTCTCTATTCATGCTTTGCCTTTGCCTTGTCTAGTTTTCGTTTATAGTGCACTAACAAAGATATAAATTCGTTTTGTCTCTTGCATATGTTTCTTCAAAAAGTTCTTGTTCATATTTGTCTAACCATAGTTCGAATTTAATTAATCTTTTGCAGTTATTTCTCACCAAAACTTCAATTAGTTTATGTTCATAAATCACTAACCATGCTTTGAATTTGCTTATATATGTCAACCATGGTTTATATTTTGTGTATGCATTTCTCATGAAAATAAGGTTTTGTCTATAGATATATCTACATGTATGTTTTGAATTACCTTTATCCTGAGTATGTACTTCTAATCCAAATTTAAGCAAAGTTTTGTCCTTACAGGTATTTCTTTAGTCTCTTTCGAGTTTGCTTTATGTGGTGTTTTTATTTCTCATCCAAATGATCGCCAGATATTCATCTAACCATCCTGTGAATTTTCTTTATCTAATGTTTATTTTCTCCTCAAAGTTTCAGTATGTATTTTGTTTATGTCTCGCTAAACATATTTTGAATTTGCTTTAATATGTGTAGGTATTTCTCATGAATATATTGTAGTGTATATATTGTAGTAAGTTTCTATTTATTAGTCACTAACCATGATTTGAATATTTGCTTTATCTCGTGAATGTATTTCTAATGAAAATTTCAGTAACCATTTGCATATATTCCTCTAATCATACATTGAATTTGCTTTGTCTCAGGTAAATATTTCTGATGAAAATTACGGTAAGTTTTTTTAATCGATTTGTCTAATCATTCTTTGGCTTTGCTTTGTCTCGTGTATGTATTTCTCATGAAAAAGTCAGAGTTTTTGTTTATATGTCTCAAACATGCTTTGAATATGGTTTATGTCTTGGGTAATTTCTTTTCCAAACTTTAGTAAGATTTTGTTTATATTTCACTAACTATGCTTTGAGCTTGCTTTGTCTCATGTGAGTGTTTCCCATCCAAATTATAATTAGATTTTGCTTTCATTTGTCTGACCATGCATTTTATTAGCTTTATCTGATATTTCTAATAGAAATTAAGTAGGGATTTGTTCATATCTCTTCAACCATGCATTGGAATTGCTATATCTTGTGTATGTATTTCTCTTGAAAATTTCAGTACCGATAAGTTTTTGTTTGTATTTGTCTAACCCTGGTTTGAATTTGCTTTTATCTCTCGTAGGTATTTCTCGTAAAAAGTACAGTTAGTTTTTCTTGTCATATTTTTCTTATGTTTTACAATTGCTATATGTCATTTATGTGCTTGTTTTGAAAATTTGAGCAAGTGTTTGTATATACTTGTCTAACCATGCTTTGTCTGCATTAATTATTTTCTTGATTGTGTTGCATTTGTTTATCCAACCATGTTTTGTTTCTTGTAGCTTTTTTCATGTTTTTCTGCGGACGTTTTATGTGCAGTGCTTATTATTGTAAAACATGCACATACATCTTTTTCAAGATTGTAAGGCCAAGGAATGTCTGAAGACATTTGTGACCGTACCCACCATGCCATGAGAATAACCATGACTCCCTACGCAAATTGGAGATCGTTGACATGCCCAGAAAAAGTCATTCCACTGATCGGCCACACTGTGCTAAGTGGACAATCTTGTCTGATGTCTGGAGTGTATACACAACATTGCATATTCAGCATGTGGAAATGGTAATTTAATTGTATTTAGTGTTTGTTGATTAAGTAGATGTAAGCTGCTACTGATAAATTTGACCCACAGGGAAGATTGGCTTGCTCGTTACCCTATATTTTTTTGTCTATTTTCAGAGCAAACATAAAGATGAAATAAAAAGCAGACAAATATGCGACACATGGTATTTTACGATAGACCAGCTCATTAAAATTTCAACAACAAGGGATTGAGGACTCAAGACTGAATTGCTAGCAGGTATAAGACCATTTATATTAATTGCCAAGCCCCCGTAGCTCAGTCGGTAGCGTACAGGACTTGAGAACAGGAGGTCGCTGTTTCGATCCCCGGCTTGGCCAATTTCTTTCCGGGGACTGATGATAGTCATCGCGACAGGATTCATTCCTTATCACCGCTGACCATTGTTTCGACGATGGTTATGTGGGAAAGCAGCCAGTGGCTTGGAAAGAATATTGTGCGGAGTACTGGTAAACGAAATTTCAGGAAAACATGGATAGGTGCACGGGCCGCCGTGATATAACTGAAATAATGTTGAAAACGGCGTTAACACCATACATACCATACTATTTATATTAATTATGAAACACTTGTCAAGAAAAGTCAAAGACCTGTAATGTGCGAATCTCCCCCCCTTTTTTTAACAAAAAACTTTGTTTTATTGATAAAAAGAGACATTAATCCTTCCTATGCGATAGGCGAAAACAGGCTTCTGCAGAAGGCAAAAGGCATATAACCAAGATCAGACTGTATAGAATATTCAGTCTGAATTTGGATCTTTACCGTCCGATTGGTTAGTCAAGCTCACAAGATAAAATGTTTTTAATTATTAGTGAATTGTATTTTCGGCGATTGGTACGGCGAAAGAAACCCTTTTTGCGCGCAAACTAATCGAATTGCCCTTGTACATTTACATGATTCTATTATTCCAGTTTTTTTTTTCTACAAATTAGTTCTGTTGAGGTTTTGCATTTTCGAAACACCAGTGAGTAAGGCAGTACATGATTAACTCTTTACCACACAATCCCGACTTTTAACGACCCTGAGGAAGAAGGCTTTTGAAAACATTGTGGGAAAAGGAGAAAATGCTGGTAACCAGCATTTTCTCCTTTTCCCACAATGTTTCCTACCCTTCCTAAATCAATGTTTTATTTTTGAATCGCCTTTATTTTGTCGTCTGCAAATGCTTTCATTTTGACCCAGTTTAAAATTTTGTCGTTTGGTAAAGAGTTAAGTAACCAGTATGTCCTTCATCACATGGTTTACTGTCTCATGTATAAGACTTCGTAACCTTATTTGTCACCCCATATTTATATTTCAATAGATTACTAGTATGTCTATAAACATGTACAATACTTTGAACCATTTACCACACAATCCTGACTGATTTCCAGCATTTGCCCTTTTCCCACAATGTTTTCTACCATATCAAGAACATATTTGGTCATTTGGGTGACCTTTGTCTTTTGCAAACTCTTTCAATTTGAACCAGTCTGAACTTTTGCCATTTTTGTAAAGAGTTGATACAGACAGATCATAAAAATATGTTAACTGGTAGCCCTAAAGATGTTAAAGTACTTTTTCACTTTTTGCATTCTTTCTACAACTATGTTTCTTAAAAATCTCAATGGTTATGCACTGAATTGATAATCCAAAATGCTCTTGTATACGAGCAATTTTTCCTCTTGCCACAATGTTTTCTAGAGTGGTCTTCTACAAGATAAACAAATATGTCTGTAGTGTAGCAGGAGAGCACTTCACTCTCTAAGCGCTCAGCAAAAGTTGTGTTGTCGTTGTGGACAATACAAATTACGATCAGAATGCACAAAACATGAAGTCTTATCTTACTTCTACACCATCTAATCATACTTTGTAACATATTCTAGCTAAAGCAATCTTGAAATCACAATATTTGGTTTTGTCCTACAAAAAAAGGTCCATTTAATTAGCTCTGCTGGCTGTAAGCAGAGCTAATGTCATGGCGTGATTTCCGTCGACCGTCCGTCCGTCCGTCTGTCCGTCCATCCTTTAGTCTTTTCATTGTTTACGCGATAACGTCTGCATTTGAGTTCGGATTTTCGTAAAACTTGCACAGTTTCTTTATCTCATCAATAGCTTGAACCCTATCGATTTTGAAAAAAAAAAAAAAATCTGACAATCAGTGTAGGAAAAGTAGCCATTTAAAGTTGAAAATTTCAATTTCTTGTTTACGTGATAGAATCTGCATTTTTCTTTGGTTAGATTTTCGTGAAACTTGCACAGTTTGTTTATCTTATCAATAACTTGAGCCGTATTGATTTTGAAAAAAATTCTGACAATCAGTGTTGGAAAAACAGCCATTTAAATTCAACGTTTAAATTTTTTCTTTACACGATAAAGTCTGCAGTTGTGGTCAGATTTTCGTAACACTTGCACAGATTGTTTATCTCATTAATAGCTTGAACCCTGTTAATTTTGAAAAAAAAAAAAAAAAAAAATCTGTCGGTATGGGAAAAGCAGCCACTTAAAGTTCAAAATTTCCTTTTCTAGTTTATGCCTTTTAGTCTACATTTGTGGTAAGACTTTTGTAAAACTTGCACAGTTTATCTCATCAATAGCTTGTATTCTGTTGATTTTGAGAAAAAAAAAAAAAAAAATCTTGACAATCAGTGTGGGAAAAGTAGCCATTTAAAGTTCAACATTTAAATTTCTTGTTTACGCCACAAAGTCTGCAGTTGTGGTCGGATTTTTGTGAAACTTGCACAGATTGTTTATCTCCTAGCCTGAACCCAATTAATTTTGAAAAAAAAAAAAAAATGACAATCAGTGTGGGAAAAGTAGCCATTTAAATTTCAAAATTTCTATTTCTTGTTTATGCTATTTACAACGACTCGGCATTTGATGTACAATTTTCATGAAACTTGCACAGTTGCTTTATGTTATCAATAGCTTAAATCCTATCGATTTTGAAAAACATTCGACAATTAATATGGGAAAAGGAGCAATTTAAAGTTGAAAATTTACATTTCTTTTTTACACAATTCAGTCTGCATTTTGGATCCAATTCTTTTGAAACTTGCAAAGGTTATTTGTATCATAAAGGGATTGAACTCTATAAAAATTGAGGAAAATCCAGCATATTTTTGGATAAGACATTGTCAATCAAATTGACACAGATATTACAAGTTCAAAATGTTTTGTGTTGACCTATCAACAAAATGTCAAACATTTGTTTGTTGCTTGGTGTTTATTGCTGTTTCAACACTATTTCAGCCTGACTGCAGGGGCCGATGCATCTCGGTAATAACCTCTTTACGAGACAACATTTTAGACAGGTCCACGTTGAAAGCATTTTCAGATTACAAAATGAATCGCAGGAATTCGTCTTGGATAGATGCCGGTGATTAAAACATCGTGGGAAAAGGGGAAAATGCCGGCTATCAGCATTTAGCCCTTTTCCTACATTGTTTTCCCTCAAGATTGTTAAAATACAGGATTCATTGGTAAAGTGTTAACCCTTTGCCACACGTTCCCGAGTTTTAACGACTCTGAGAAAGAGACCTTTTGCAAACATTGTGAGAAAAGAAGATGCTGGCGATGGGTTTAAAGATAATGAAAACAGTCCTGCGATTGACCCCCCCCATATTTTTTGGCATGAGTATTTTTGTGCAATGCACTGCAAAGCCCCAGCCTAATACCGATGAACGCTAGGAAAGACATGAGTAGCAGGCTGAAATACTTTAGCATACGTTGAAAACACCATTCAAACAGAAATGTTTATCTTATATTTTATCATTTTTCAGATTTCAACATGGAGGATGCTCTATTCCGACAGCTTAAGGAAAGAGGTGGGTTGAATTTATCAGATTTTCATGTGTAAATCTTAGCTTTTCTTTTGCTTTTATTTTCTGTATGCATTTGTCATTAAAACTCCAGTTAGTTTTTGTTATATTTCTCTAAAAATGCTTTAAAACTGGTCATATTTGTCAAAAATTGCAGTTAGTTTTGAATGAATTTTGACTTCGAAGTTTTGAGCGCTTTTGTCAATTGCTTTTAATACTCAGTAAGCAGGTCCCGTAATAACAGTTTCACCATCCTGTGCATTTTCTTTATCTAATGTTTATTTTCTCATCAAAGTTTCAGTATGTATTTTGTTTATGTCTCTCTAAACATATTTTGAATTTGCTTTAATATGTGTAGGTATTTCTCATGAATATATTATAGTGTATATATTGCAGTAAGTTTCTATTTATTAGTCACTAATCATGATTTGAATATTTGCTTTATCTCGTGAATGTATTTCTAATGAAAATTTCAGTAACCATTTGCATATATTCCTCTAAACATACATTGAATTTGCTTTGTCTCAGGTAAATATTTCTGATGAAAATTACGATAAGTTTTTTTTAATCGATTTGTCTAACCATTCTTTGGCTTTGCTTTGTCTCATGTATGTATTTCTCATGAAAAAGTCAATTTTTTTTTTTTATATGTCTCAAACATGCTTTGAATATGGTTTAAGTCTAGGGTAATTTCTTTTCCAAACTTTAGTAAGATTTTGTTTGTATTTCACTAACTATGCTTTGAGCTTGCTTTATCTCATATGTGTGTTTCCAATCCAAATTATAATTAGATTTTGCTTTCATTTGTCTGACCATGCATTTTATTAGCTTTATCTGATATTTCTAATAGAAATTAAGTAGGGATTTGTTCATATCTCTTCAACCATGCATTGGAATTGCTATATCTTGTGTATGTATTTCTCTTGAAAATTTCAGTACCGATAAGTTTTTGTTTATATTTGTCTAACCCTGGTTTAAATTTGCTTTTATCTCTCGTAGGTATTTCTCGTAAAATGTACAGTTAGTTTTTCTTGTCATATTTTTCTTATGCTTTACAATTGCTATATGTCATTTATGTACTTGTTTTGAAAATTTGAGCAAGTGTTTGTATATACTTGTCTAACCATGCTTTGTCTGCATTAATTATTTTCTTGATTGTGTTGTATTTGTTTATCCAACCATGTTTTGTTTCTTGTAGCTTTTTTCATGTTTTTCTGCGGACGTTTTTATGTGCAGTGCTTATTATTGTAAAACTTGCACAAACATCTTTTTCAAGATTGTCAGGCCAAGGAATGTCTGAAGACATTTGTGACCGTACCCACCATGCCATGAGAATAACCATGACTCCCTAAGCAAATTGGAGATCGTTGACATGCCCAGAAGAAGTCATTCCACTGATCGGCCACACTGTGCTAAGTGGACAATCTTGTCTGGTGTATGGAGTGTATACACAACATTGCATATTCAGCATGTGGAAATGGTAATTTAATTGTATTTAGTGTTTGTTGATTAAGTAGATGTAAGCTACTACTGATAAATTTGACCCACAGGGAAGATTGGCTTGCTCGTTACCCTATATTTTTTTGTCTATTTTCAGAGCAAACATAAAGATGAAATAAAAAGCAGACAAATATGCGACACATGGTATTTTACGATAGACCAGCTCATTAAAATTTCAACAACAAAGGATTGAGGACTCAAGACTGAATTGCTAACAGGTATAAGACCATTTATATTAATTGCCAAGTCCCCGTAGCTCAGTCGGTAGCGTACAGGACTTGAGAACAGGAGGTCGCTGTTTCGATCCTCGGCTTGGCCAATTTCTTTCCGGGGACTGATGATAGTCATCGCGACAGGATTCATTCCTTCTCACCGCTGACCATTGTTTCGACGATGGTTATGTGGGAAAGCAGCCAGTGGCTTGGAAAGAATATTGTGCGGAGTACTGGTAAACGAAACTCCAGGAAAACATGGATAGGTGCTCGGGCCGCCATGATATAACTGAAATAATGTTGAAAACGGCGTTAAACACCATACATACCACACTATTTATATTAATTATGAAACATTTGTCAAGAAAAGTCAAAGATCTGTAATGTGCGAATCTCCCCCCCCCCTTTTTTTTAACAAAAAACTTTGTTTTATTGATAAAAAGAGACATTAATCCTTCCTATGCGATAGGCGAAAACAGGCTTCTGCAGAAGGCAAAAGGCATATAACCAAGATCAGACTGTATAGAATATTCAGTCTGAATTTGGATCTTTACCGTCCGATTGGTTAGTCAAGCTCACAAGATAAAATGTTTTTAATTATTAGTGAATTGTATTTTCGGCGATTGGTACGGCGAAAGAAACCCTTTTTGCGCGCAAACTAATCGAATTGCCCTTGTACATTTACATGATTCTAGTATTCCAGTTTTTTTTTTTTCTACAAATTAGTTCTGTTGAGGTTTTGCCTTTTGGAAACACCAGTGAGTAAGGCAGTACATGATTAACTCTTGACCACACAATCCCGGCTTTTAACGACCCTGAGGAAGAAGGCTTTTGAAAACATTGTGGGAAAAGGAGAAAATGCTGGTAACCAGCATTTTCTCCTTTTCCAACAATGTTTCCTACCCTTCCTAAATCAATGTTTTATTTTTGAATCACCTTTATTTTGTCGTCTGCAAATGCTTTCCTTTTGACCCAGTTTAAAATTTTGTGGTTTGGTAAAGAGTTAAGTAACCAGTATGTCCTTCATCACATGGTTTACTGTCTTATGTATAAGACTTCGTAACCTTATTTGTCACCCCATATTTATATTTCAATAGATTACTAGTATGTCTATAAACATTTACAATACTTTGAATCATTTACCACACAATCCTGACTGATTTCCAGCATAAACAAATATGTCTGTAGTGTAGCAGGAGAGCACTTCACTCTCTAAGCGCTCAGCAAAAGTTGTGTTGTCGTTGTGGACAATACAAATTACGATCAGAATGCACAAAACATGAAGTCTTATCTTACTTCTACAACATGTAATGATACTTTGAAACATATTCTAGCTAAAGCAATCTTGAAATCACAATATTTGGCTTTGTCCTACAAAAAAAGGCCCATTTAATTAGCCCTGCTGGCTGTAAGCCAGAAGAGCTTATGTCATGGCGTGGTTTCCGTCGTCCGTCTGTCCGTCCATCCGTTAGTCTTTTCATTGTTTACGCGATAACGTCTGCATTTGAGGTCGGATTTTCGTAAAACTTGCACAGTTTGTTTATCTCATCAATAGCTTGAACCCTATCGATTTTGAAAAACAATCTGACAATAAGTGTAGGAAAAGAAGCCATTTAAAGTTGAAAATTTCAATTTCTTGTTTACGGGATAAAATCTGCCTTTTTCTTTGGTCAGATTTTCGTGAAACTTGCACAGTTTGTTTATCTTATTAATAACTTGAGCCCTATTGATTTTGAAAAAAAATCTGACAATCAGTGTTGGAAAAACAGCCATTTAAATTCAACGTTTAAATTTCTTCTTTACACGATAAAGTCTGCAGTTGTGGTCAGATTTTCGTGACACTTGCACAGATTGTTTATCTCATTAATAGCTTGAACCCTGTTGATTTTGGGAAAAAAAAAAAAAAAAATCTGTTAGTATGGGAAAAGCATCCATTTGAAGTTCAAAATTTCCTTTTCTTGTTTATGCCTTTTAGTCTACATTTGTGGTAAGATTTTTGTGAAACTTGCACAGTTTATCTCATCAATAGCTTGTATCCTGTTGATTTTGAAAAAAAAAAAAAAAAGATCTGACAATCAGTGTGGGAAAAGTAGCCATTTAAAGTTCAACATTTAAATTTCTTGTTTACGCCATAAAGTCTGCAGTTGTGGTCGGAGTTTTGTGAAACTTGCACAGATTGTTTATCTCATAGCTTGAACCCAATTACTTTTGAAAAAAAAAAAAAAAAAAAAAATGACAATCAGTGTGGGAAAAGTAGCCATTTAAATTTCAAAATTTCTATTTCTTGTTTATGCTATGTACAACGACTCGGCATTTGAGGTAGAATATTCATGAAACTTGCACAATTGCTTTATATTATCAATGGCTTAAATCCTATCGATTTTGAACATTCGACAATTAGTATGGGAAAAGGACCCATTTAAAGTTGAAAATTTACATTTCTTTTTTACACAATTCAGTCTGCATTTTGGATCCAATTCTTTTGAAACTTGCAAAGGTTATTTGTATCATAAAGGGATTGAACTCTATAAAAATTGAGGAAAATCTAGCATATTTTTGGATAAGACATTGTCAATCAAAATGAGGGACACAGATATTACAAGTTCAAAATAGTTTGTGTTGACCTATCAACAAAATGTCAAACATTTGTTTGTTGCTTGGTGTTTATTGCTGTTTTAACACTATTTTCAGCCTGATTGCAGGGGCCGATGCATCTCAGTAATAACCTCTTTACAAGACAACATTTTAGACAGGTCCACGTTGAAAGCATTTTCAGATTACAAAATGAATCGCTGGAATTCCTCTTGGATAGATGCCGGTGATTAAAACATCGTGGGAAAAGGGGAAAATGCCGGTTATCAGCGTTTAGCCCTTTTCCTACATTGTTTTCCCTCAAGATTGTTAAAATACAGGATTCATTGGTAAAGTGTTAACCCTTTGCCACACGTTCCCGAGTTTTAACGACTCTGAGAAAGAGACCTTTTGCAAACATTGTGAGAAAAGAAGAAGATGCTGGCGATGGGTTTAAAGATAATGAAAAAAGTCCCGCGATTGACACCCCCCCATATTTTTTGGCATGAGTATTTTTGTTCAATGCACTGCAAAGCCCCAGCCTAATACCGATGAACGCTAGGAAAGACATGAGTAGCAGGCTGAAATACTTTAGCATACGTTGAAAACACCATTCAAACAGAAATGTTTATCTTATATTTTATCATTTTTCAGATTTCAACATGGAGGATGCTCTATTCCGACAGCTGAAGGAAAGAGGTGGGTTGAATTTATCAGATTTTCATGTGTAAATCTTAGCTTTTCTTTTGCTTTTATTTTGTGTATGCATTTGTCATTAAAACTCCGGTTAGTTTTTGTTACAATTCTCTAAAAATGCTTTAAAACTGGTTATATTTGTCATAAAAATTGCAGTTAGTTTTGAATGAGTTTTGACTTCAAAGTTTTGAGCGCTTTCGTCAATTGCTTTTAATACTCAGTAAGCAGGTCCCGTAATAACAGTTTCACCATCCTGTGAATTTTCTTTATCTAGTGTTTATTTTCTCATCAAAGTTTCAGTATGTATTTTGTTTATGTCTCTCTAAACATATTTTGAATTTGCTTTAATATGTGTAGGTATTTCTCATGAATATTATTGTAGTGTATATATTGTAGTAAGTTTCTATTAATTAGTCACTAACCATGATTTGAATATTTGCTTTATCTCGTGAATGTATTTCTAATGAAAATTTCAGTAACCATTTGCATGTATTCCTCTAATCATACATCGAATTTACTTTGTCTCAGGTAAATATTTCTGATGAAAATTACGGTAAGTTTTTTTTAATCGATTTGTCTAACCATTCTTTGGCTTTGCTTTGTCTCATGTATGTATTTCTCATAAAAAAGTCAGAGTTTTTGTTTATATGTCTCCAACATGCTTTGAATATGGTTTATTGGGTAATTTCTTTTCCAAACTTTAGTAAGATTTTGCTTGTATTTCACTAACTATGCTTTGAGCTTGCTTTATCTCATGTGAGTGTTTCCCATCCAAATTATAATTAGATTTTGCTTTCATTTGTCTGACCATGCATTTTATTAGCTTTATCTGATATTTCTAATAGAAATTAAGTAGGGATTTGTTCATATCTCTTCAACCATGCATTGAAATTGCTATATCTTGTGTATGTATTTCTCTTGAAAATTTCAGTACCGATAAGTTTTTGTTTATATTTGTCTAACCCTGGTTTGAATTTGCTTTTATCTCTCGTAGGTATTTCTCGTAAAAAGTACAGTTAGTTTTTCTTGTCATATTTTTCTTATGCTTTACAATTGCTATATGTCATTTATGTACTTGTTTTGAAAATTTGAGCAAGTGTTTGTATATACTTGTCTAACCATGCTTTGTCTGCATTAATTATTTTCTTGATTGTGTTGTATTTGTTTATCCAACCATGTTTTGTTTCTTGTAGCTTTTTTCATGTTTTTCTGCGGACGTTTTTATGTGCAGTGCTTATTATTGTAAAACTTGCACATACATCTTTTTCAAGATTGTCAGGCCAAGGAATGTCTGAAGACATTTGTGACCGTACCCACCATGCCATGAGAATAACCATGACTCCCTAAGCAAATTGGAGATTGTTGACATGCCCAGAAAAAGTCATTCCACTGATCGGCCACACTGTGCTAAGTGGACAATCTTGTCTCATGTCTGGAGTGTATACACAACATTGCATATTAAGCATGTGTAAATGGTAATTTAATTGTATTTAGTGTTTGTTGATTAAGTAGATGTAAGCTACTAGTGATAAATTTGACCCACAGGGAAGATTGGCTTGCTCGTTACCCTATATTTTTTTGTCTATTTTCAGAGCAAACATAAAGATGAAATAAAAAGCAGACAAATATGCGACACATGGTATTTTACGATAGACCAGATCATTAAAATTTCAACAACAAAGGATTGAGGACTCAAGACTTAATTGCTAACAGGTATAAGACCATTTATATTAATTGCCAAGCCCCCGTAGCTTAGTCGGTAGCGTACAGGACTTGAGGACAGCAGGTCGCTGTTTCAATCCCCGGCTTGGCCAATTTCTTTCCGGGGACCGATGATAGTCATCGCGACAGGATTCATTCCTTCTCACCGCTGACCATTGTTTCGACGATGGTTATGTGGGAAAGCAGCCAGTGGCTTGGAAAGAATATTGTGCGGGGTATTGGTAAACGAAACTCCAGGAAAACATGGATAGGTGCACAGGCCGCCGTGATATAACTGAAATAATGTTGAAAGGCGTTAAACACCATACATACCATACTATTCATATTAATTATGAAACATTTGTCAAGAAAAGTCAAAGACCTGTAATGTGTGAATGTCGGCCCCCCCCCCCTTTTTTTTTAAGAAAAAACTTTGTTTTATTGATAAAAAGAGACATTAATCCTTCCTATGCTATAGGCGGAAACAGGTTTCTGCAGAAGGCAAAAGGCATATAACCAAGATCAGACTGTATATAATATTCAGTCTGAATTTGGATCTGTACCCTCCGATTGGTTAGTCAACCTCACAAGATAAAATGTTTTTAATTACTAGTGAATTGTATTTTCGGCGATTGCTACTGCGAAACAAACCCTTTTTGCGCTCAAACTAATCGAATTGCCCTTGTACATTTACATGATTCTAGTATTCCAGGTTTTTTTTTTTTACAAATTAGTTCTGTTGAGGTTTTGCCTTTTCGAAACACCAGTGAGTAAGGCAGTACATGATTAACTCTTTACCACACAATCCCGACTTTTAACGACCCTGAGGAAGAAGGCTTTTGAAAATATTATGGGAAAAGGAGAAAATGCTGGTAACCAGCATTTTCTCCTTTTCCCACAATGTTTTCTACCCTTCCTAAATCAATGTTTAATTTTTGAATCACCTTTATTTTGTCGTCTGCAAATGCTTTCATTTTGACCCAGTTTAAAATTTTGTCGTTTGGTAAAGAGTTAAGTAACCAGTATGTCCTTCATCACATGGTTTACTGTCTCATGTATAAGACTTCGTAACCTTATTTGTCACCCCATATTTATATTTCAATAGATTACTAGTATGTCTATAAACATGTACAATACTTTGAACCATTTACCACACAATCCTGACTGATTTCCAGCATTTGCCCTTTTCCCACAATGTTTTCTACCATATCAAGAACATATTTGGTCATTTGGGTGACCTTTGTCATTTGCAAATTCTTTCAATTTGGACCAGTCTGAACTTTTGCCATTTTTGTAAAGAGTTGATACAGACAGATCATAAAAATATGTTAACTGGTAGCCCTAAAGATGTTAAAGTACTTTTTCCACTTTTTGCATTCTTTCTACAACTATGTTTCTTAAAAATCTCAATGGTTATGCACTGAATTGATAATCCAAAATGCTCTTGTATACGAGAAATTTTTCCTCTTGCCACAATGTTTTCTAGAGTGGTCTTCTACAAGATAAACAAATATGTCTGTAGTGTAGCAGGAGAGCACTTCACTCTCTAAGCGCTCGTGTTGTCGTTGTGGACAATACAAATTAGGATCAGAATGCACAAAACATGAAGTCTTATCTTACTTCTACACCATCTAATGATACTTTGTAACATATTCTAGCTAAAGCAATCTTGAAATCACAATATTTGGCTTTGTCCTACAAAAAAAGGTCCATTTAATTAGCTCTGCTGGCTTTAAGCCAGCAGAGCTTATGTAATGGCGTGGTTTCCGTCGTCCGTCCGTCCGTCTGTCCGTCCATCCGTTAGTCTTTTCATTGTTTACGCGATAACGTCTGCATTTGAATTTGGATTTTCGTAAAACTTGCACAGTTTGTTTATCTCATCAATAGCTTGAACCCTATCGATTTTGAAAAAAAAAAATCTGACAATCAGTGTAGGAAAAGTAGGTATTTAAAGTTGAAAATTTCAATTTCTTGTTTAAGTGATAAAATCTGCATTTTTCTTTGGTCAGATTTTTGTGAAACTTGCACAGTTTGTTTATCTTATCAATAACTTGAGCCCTATTGATTTTGAAAAAAATTCTGACAATCAGTGTTGGAAAAACAGCCATTCAAATTCAACGTTTAAATTTCTTCTTTACACGATAAAGTCTGCAGTTGTGGTCAGATTTTCGTGACACTTGCACAGATTGTTTATTTCATTAATAACTTGAACCCTGTTGATTTTGAAAAAAAAAAAAAAAAAAAAATCTATTAGTATGGGAAAAGCACCCATTTGAAGTTCAAAATTTCCTTTTCTTGTTTATGCCTTTTAGTCTACATTTGTGGTAAGATTTTTGTGAAACTTGCACAGTTTATCTCATCAATAGCTTGTATCCTGTTGATTTTGAAAAAAAAAAAAAAAAAAAAAAGAAAAATCTGACAATCAGTGTGGGAAAAGTAGCCATTTAAAGTTCAACATTAAATTTCTTGTTTACGCCACAAAGTCTGCAGTTGTGGTCGGATTTTTGTGAAACTTGCACAGATTGTTTATCTCATAGCTTGAACCCAATTAATTTTGAAAAAAAATATGACAATCAGTGTGGGAAAAGTAGCCATTTAAATTTCAAAATTTCTATTTCTTGTTTATGCTATGTACAACGACTCGGCATTTGAGGTAGAATTTTCATGAAACTTGCACAGTTGCTTTATATTATCAATAGCTTAAATCCTATCGATTTTGAAAAACATCCGACAATTAGTATGGGAAAAGGAGCCATTTAAACTTGAAAATTTACATTTCTTTTTTACACAATTCAGTCTGCATTTTGGATCCAATTCTTTTGAAACTTGCAAAGGTTATTTGTATCATAAAGGGATTGAACTCTATAAAAATTGAGGAAAATCTAGCATATTTTTGGATAAGACATTGTTAATCAAAATGAGGGACACAGATAGTACAAGTTCAAAATGGTTTGTGTTGACCTATCAACAAAATGTCAAACATTTGTTTGTTGCTTGGTGTTTATTGCTGTTTTAACACTATTTCAGCCTGATTGCAGGGGCCGATGCATCTCAGTAATAACCTCTTTACAAGACAACATTTTAGACAGGTCCACGTTGAAAGCATTTTCAGATTACAAAATGAATCGCTGGAATTTGTCTTGGATAGATGCCAGTGATTAAAACATCGTGGGAAAAGGGGAAAATGCCGGTTATCAGCATTTAGCCCTTTTCCTAGATTGTTTTCCCTCAAGATTGTTAAAATACAGGATTCATTGGTAAAGTGTTAACCCTTTGCCACACGTTCCCGAGTTTTAACGACTGTGAGAAAGAGACCTTTTGCAAACATTGTGAGAAAAGAAGAAGATGCTGGCGATGGGTTTAAAGATAATGAAAACAGTCCTGCGATTGACCCCCCCCCCCATATTTTTGGGCATGAGTATTTTTGTGCAATGGACTGCAAAGCCCCAGTCTAATACCGATGAACGCTAGGAAAGACATGAGTAGCAGACTGAAATACTTTAGGATACGTTGAAAACACCATTCAAACAGAAATGTTTATCTTATATTTTATCATTTTTCAGATTTCAACATGGAGGATGCTCTATTCCGACAGCTGAAGGAAAGAGGTAGGTTGAACTTATCAGATTTTCATGTATAAATCTTAGCTTTTCTTTTGCTTTTATTTTGTGTATGCATTTGTCATTAAAACTCCAGCTAGTTTTTGTTATATTTCTCTAAAAATGCGTTAAAACTGGTTATATTTGTCAAAAATTGCAATTAGTTTTGAATGAGTTTTGACTTCAAAGTTTTGAGCGCTTTCGTCAGTTGCTTTTAATACTCAATAAGCAGGTCCCGTAATAACAGTTTTACCATCCTGTGAATTTTCTTTATCTAATGTTTATTTTCTCATCAAAGTTTCAGTATGTAATTTGTTTATGTCTCTCGAAACATATTTTGAATTTGCTTTAATATGTGTAGGTATTTCTCATGAATATATTGTAGTGTATATATTGTAGTAAGTTTCTATTTATTAGTCACTAACCATGATTTGAATATTTGCTTTATCTCGTGAATGTATTTCTAATGAAAATTTCAGTAACCATTTGCATATATTCCTGTAATCATACATTGAATTTGATTTGTCGCAGGTAAATATTTCTGATGAAAATTACTGTAAGTTTTGTTAATCGATTTGTCTAACCATTCTTGGCTTTGCTTTGTCTCATGTATGTATTTCTCATGAAAAAGTCAGAGTTTTTGTTTATATGTCTCAAACATGCTTTGAATATGGTTTATGTCTTGGGTAATTTCTTTTCCAAACTTTAGTAAGATTTTGTTTATATTTCACTAACTATGCTTTGAACTTGCTTTATCTCATGTGTGTGTTTGCTATCCAAATTATAATGAGATTTTGCTTTCATTTGTCTGACCATGCATTTTATTAGCTTTATCTGATATTTCTAATAGAAATTAAGTAGGGATTTGTTCATATCTCTTCAACCATGCATTGGAATTGCTATATCTTGTGTATGTATTTCTCTTGAAAATTTCAGTACCGATAAGTTTTTGTTTATATTTGTCTAACCCTGGTTTGAATTTGCTTTTATCTCTCGTCGGTATTTCTCGTAAAAAGTACAGTTAGTTTTTCTTGTCATATATTTCTTATGCTTTACAATTGCTATATGTCATTTATGTACTTGTTTTGAAAATTTGAGCAAGTGTTTGTATATACTTGTCTAACCATGCTTTGTCTGCATTAATTATTTTCTTGATTGTGTTGTATTTGTTTATCCAACCATGTTTTGTTTCTTGTAGCTTTTTTCATGTTTTTCTGCGGACGTTTTTATGTGCAGTGCTTATTATTGTAAAACTTGCACATACATCTTTTTCAAGATTGTCAGGCCAAGGAATGTCTGAAGACATTTGTGATCGTACCCACCATGCCATGAGAATAACCATGACTCCCTAAGCAAATTGGAGATCGTTGACATGCCCAGAAAAGGTCATTCCACTGATCGGCCACACTGTGCTAAGTGGACAATCTTGTCTGATGTCTGGAGTGTATACACAACATTGCATATTCAGCATGTGGAAATGGTAATTTAACTGTATTTAGTGTTTGTTGATTAAGTAGATGTAAGTTCCTACTGATAAATTTGACCCACAGGGAAGATTGGCTTGCTCGTTACCCTATATTTTTTTGTCTATTTTCAGAGCAAACATAAAGATGAAATAAAAAGCAGACAAATATGCGACACATGGTATTTTACGATAGACCAGCCCATTAAAATTTCAACAACAAAGGATTGAGGACTCAAGACTGAATTGCTAACAGGTATAAGACCATTTATTTTAATTGCCAAGCCCCCGTAGCTCAGTCGGTAGCGTACAGGACTTGAGAACAGGAGGTCGCTGTTTCGATCCCCGGCTTGGCCAATTTCTTTCCGGGGACTGATGATAGTCATCGCGACAGGATTCATTCCTTCTCACCGCTGACCATTGTTTCGACGATGGTTATGTGGGAAAACAGCCAGTGGCTTGGAAAGAATATTGTGCTGAGTACTGGTAAACGAAACTCCAGGAAAACATGGATAGGTGCACGGGCCGCCGTGATATAACTGAAATAATGTTGAAAACGGCGTTAAACACTATACATACCATACTATTTATATTAATTCTGAAACATTTGTCAAGGAAAGTCAAAGATCTGTAATGTGCGAATCTCCCCCCCCCCCCGTTTTTTTTAACAAAAACTTTGTTTTATTGATAAAAAGAGACATTAATCCTTCCTATGCGATAGGCGAAAACAGGCTTCTGCAGAAGGCAAAAGGCATATAACCAAGATCAGACTGTATAGAATATTCAGTCTGAATTTGGATCTTTACCGTCCGATTGGTTAGTCAAGCTCACAAGATAAAATGTTTTTAATTATTAGTGAATTGTATTTTCGGCGATTGGTACGGCGAAACAAACCCTTTTTGCGCGCAAACTAATCGAATTGCCCTTGTACATTTACATGATTCTAGTATTCCAGTTTTTTTTTTCTACAAATTAGTTCTGTTGAGGTTTTGCATTTTCAAAACACTAGTGAGTAAGGCAGTACATCATTAACTCTTTACCACACAATCCCGACTTTTAACGACCCTGAGGAAGAAGGCTTTTAAAAACATTGTGGGAAAAGGAGAAAATGCTGGTAACCAGCATTTTCTCCTTTTTCCACAATGTTTCCTACCCTTCCTAAATCAATGTTTAATTTTTTAATCACCTTTATTTTGTCGTCTGCAAATGCTTTCATTTTGACCCAGTTTAAAATTTTGTCGTTTGGTAAAGAGTTAAGTAACCAGTATGTCCTTCATCATATGGTTTACTGTCTCATGTATAAGACTTCGTAACCTTATTTGTCACCCCATATCTATATTTCAATAGATTACTAGTATGTCTATAAACATGTACAATACTTTGAACCATTTACCACACAATCCTGACTGATTTCCAGCATTTGCCCTTTTCCCACAATGTTTTCTACCATATCAAGAACATATTTGGTCATTTGGGTGACCTTTGTCATTTGCAAATTCCTTCAATTTGAACCAGTCTGAACTTTTGCCATTTTTGTAAAGAGTTGATACAGACAGATCATAAAAGTATGTTACCTGGTAGCCCTAAAGATGTTAAAGTACTTTTTCCACTTTTTGCATTCTTTCTACAACTATGTTTCTTAAAAATCTCAATGGTTATGCACTGAATTGATAAACCAAAATGGTCTTGTATACGAGAAATTTTTCCTCTTGCCACAATGTTTTCTAGAGTGGTCTTCTACAAGATAAACAACTATGTCTGTAGTGTAGCAGGAGAGCACTTCACTCTCTAAGCGCTCAGCAAATGTTGTGTTGTCGTTGTGGACAATACAAATTAGGATCAGAATGCACAAAACATGAAGTCTTATCTTACTTCTACACCATCTAATGATACTTTGTAACATATTCTAGCTAAAGCAATCTTGAAATCACAATATTTGGCTTTGTCCTACAAAAAAGGTCCATTTAATTAGCTCTGCTGGCTGTAAGCCAGCAGAGCTTATGTCATGACGTGGTTTCCGTCGACCGTCCGTCCGTCCGTCTGTCCGTCCATCCGTTAGTCTTTTCATTGTTTACGCGATAACGTCTGCATTTGAGGTCGGATTTTCGTAAAATTTGCACAGTTTGTTTATCTCATCAATAGCTTGAATCCTATCGATTTTGAAAAAAATATCTGACAATCAGTGTAGGAAAAGTAGCCATTTAAAGTTGAAAATTTCAATTTCTTGTTTACGTGATAAAATCTGCATTTTTCTTGCGTCAGATTTTCGTGAAACTTGCACAGTATGTTTATCTTATCAAGAACTTGAGCCCTATTGATTTTGAAAAAAAATTCTGATAATAAGTGTTGGAAAAACAGCCATTTAAATTCAACGTTTAAATTTCTTCTTTACACGATAAAGTCTGCAGTTGTGGTCAGATTTTCGTGACACTTGCAGAGATTGTTTATCTCATTAATAGCTTGAACCCTGTTGATTTTGAAAAAAATCTGTCAGTATGGGAAAAGCAGCCACTTGACGTTCAAAATTTCCTTTTCTTGTTTATACCCTTTAGTCTACATTTGTGGTAAGATTTTTGTGAAACTTGCACAATTTATCTCATCAATAGCTTGTATCCTGTTGATTTCGAAAAAAAAAAAAAAAAAAAGACAATCAGTGTGCGAAAAGTAACCATTTAAAGTTCAACATTTAAATTTCTTGTTTACGACACAAAGTCTGCAGTTGTGGTCGGATTTTTGTGAAACTTGCACAGATTGTTTATCTCATAGCTTGAACCCAATTAATTTTGAAAAAAAAAAAAAAAAAAAAAAAACTGGCAATCAGTGTGGGAAAAGTAGCCATTTAAATTTTAAAATTTCTTGTTTATGCTATGTACAACGACTCGGCATTTGAGGTAGAATTTTCATGAAACTTGCACAGTTGCTTTATATTATCAATAGCTTAAATCCCATCGATTTTGAAAAACATTCGACAATTAGTATGGGAAAAGGAGCCATTTAAAGTTGAAAATTTACATTTCTTTTTTACACAATTCAGTCTGCATTTTGGATCCAATTCTTTTGAAACTTGCAAAGGTTATTTGTGTCATAAAGGGATTGAACTCTATAAAAATTGAGGAAAATCTAGCATATTTTTGGATAAGACATTGTCAATCAAAATGAGGGACACATATATTACAAGTTCAAAATGGTTTGTGTTGACCTATCAACAAAATGTCAAACATTTGTTTGTTGCTTGGTGTTTATTGCTGTTTTATCACTATTTCAGCCTGATTGCAGGGGCCGATGCATCTCAGTAATAACCTCTTTACAAGACAACATTTTAGAAAGGTCCACGTTGAAAGCATTTTCAGATTACAAAATGAATCGCAGGAATTTGTCTTGGATAGATGCCGGTGATTAAAACATCGTGGGAAAAGGGGAAAATGCCGGTTATCAGCATTTAGCCCTTTTCCTACATTGTTTTCCCTCAGGATTGTTAAAATACAGGATTCATTGGTAAAGTGTTAACCCTTTGCCACACGTTCCTGAGTTTTAACGACTCTGAGAAAGAGACCTTTTGCAAACATTGTGAGAAAAGAAGAAGATGCTGGCAATGGGTTTAAAGATAATGAAAAAAGTCCTGCGATTGACCCCCCATATTTTTTGGCATGACTATTTTTGTGCAATGCACTGCAAAGCCCCAGCCTAATACCGATGAACGCTAGGAAAGACATGAGTAGCAGGCTGAAATACTTTAGCATACGTTGAAAACACCATTCAAACAGAAATGTTTATCTTATATTTTATCATTTTTCAGATTTCAACATGGAGGATGCTCTATTTCGACAGCTTAAGGAAAGAGGTGGGTTGAATTTATCAGATTTTCATGTGTAAATCTTAGCTTTTCTTTTGCTTTTATTTTGTGTGTGCATTTGTCATTAAAACTCCAGTTAGTTTTTGTTATGTTTCTCTAAAAATGCGTTAAAACTGGTCATATTTGTCATAAAAATTGCAGTTAGTTTTGAATGAGTTTTGACTTCAAAGTTTTGAGCGCTTTCGTCAGTTGCTTTTAATACTCAGTAAGCAGGTCCCGTAATAACAGTTTCACCATCCTGTGAATTTTCTTTAACTAATGTTTATTTTCTCATCTAATTTTCAGTATGTATTTTGTTTATGTCTCTCTAAACATAATTTGAATTTGCTTTAATATGTGTAGGTATTTCTCATGAATATATTGTAGTGTATATATTGTAGTAAGTTTCTATTAATTAGTCACTAACCATGATTTGAATATTTGCTTTATCTCGTGAATGTATTTCTAATGAAAATTTCAGTAACCATTTGCATGTATTCCTCTAATCATACATTGAATTTGCTTTGTCTCAGGTAAATATTTCTGATGAAAATTACGGTAAGTTTTTTTAATCGATTTGTCTAACCATTCTTTGGCTTTGCTTTGTCTCATGTATGTATTTCTCATGAAAAAGTCAGAGTTTTTGTTTATATGTCTCAAACATGCTTTGAATATGGTTTATGTCTTGGGTAATTTCTTTTCCAAACTTTAGTAAGATTTTGTTTATATTTCACTAACTATGCTTTGAGCTTGCTTTATCTCATGTGTGTGTTTCCCATCCAAATTATAATAAGATTTTGCTTTCATTTGTCTGATCATGCATTTTATTAGCTTTATCTGATATTTCTAATAGAAAATAAGTAGGGATTTGTTCATATCTCTTCAACCATGCATTGGAATTGCTATATCTTGTGTATGTATTTCTCTTGAAAATTTCAGTACCGGTAAGTTTTTGTTTATATTTGTCTAACCCTGGTTTGAATTCGCTTTTATCTCTCGTAGGTATTTCTCGTAAAAAGTACAGTTAGTTTTTCTTGTCATATTTTTCTTATGCTTTACAATTGCTATATGTCATTTATGTACTTGTTTTGAAAATTTGAGCAATTGTTTGTATATACTTGTCTAACCATGCTTTGGCTGCATTAATTATTTTCTTGATTGTGTTGTATTTGTTTATCCAACCATGTTTTGTTTCTTGTAGCTTTTTTCATGTTTTTCTGCGGACGTTTTTATGTGCAGTGCTTATCATTGTAAAACTTGCACATACATCTTTTTCAAGATTGTCAGGCCAAGAAATGTCTGAAGACATTTGTGACCGTACCCACCATGCCATGAGAATAACCATGACTCCCTAAGCAAATTGGAGATCGTTGACATGCCCAGAAAAAGTCATTCCACTGATCGGCCACACTGTGCTAAGTGGACAATCTTGTCTGGTGTCTGGAGTGTATACACAACATTGCATATTCAGCATGTGGAAATGGTAATTTAATTGTATTTAGTGTTAGTTGATTAAGTAGATATAAGCTACTACTGATAAATTTGACCCACAGGGAAGATTGGCTTGCTCGTTACCCTATATTTTTTTGTCTTTTTTCAGAGCAAACATAAAGATGAAATAAAAAGCAGACAAATATGCGACGCATGGTATTTTACGATAGACCAGCTCATTAAAATTTCAACAAGGGATTGAGGACTGAAGGCTGAATTGCTAACAGGTATAAGACCATTTATATTAATTGCCAAGCCCCCGTAGCTCAGTCGGTAGCGTACAGAACTTGAGAACAGGAGGTCGCTGTTTCGATCCCCGGCTTGGCCAATTTCTTTCCGGGGACTGATGATAGTCATCGCGACAGGATTCATTCCTTCTCACCGCTGACCATTGTTTCGACGATGGTTATGTGGGAAGGCAGCCAGTGGCTTGGAAAGAATATTGTGCGGAGTACATGTACTGGTAAACGAAACTCCAGGAAAACATGGATAGGTGCACGGGCCGCCGTGATATAACTGAAATAATGTTGAAAACGGCGTTAAACACCATACATACCATACTATTTATATTAATTATGAAACACTTGTCAAGAAAAGTCAAAGATCTGTAACGTGCGAATCTCCCCCCCCCCTTTTTTTTAATACAAAAAACTTCGTTTTATTGATAAAAAGAGACAATAATTCTTCCTATGCAAGAGGCGAAAACGGGCTTCTGCAGAAGGCAAAAGGCATATAACCAAGATCAGACTGTATCCCTGGTCTGAATTTGGATCTTTACCGTCCGATTGGTTAGTTAAGCTCACAAGATAAAATGTTTTTAATTACTAGCGAATTGTATTTTCGGCGATTGGTACGGCGAAACAAACCCTTTTTGCGTGCAAACTAATCGAATTGCCTTTGTACATTTACATGATTCTAGTATTCCAGGTTATTTTTTTTTTAGAAATTAGTACTGTTGAGGTTTTGCCTTTTGGAAACACCAGTGGGTAAGGCAGTACATGATTAACTCTTTACCACACAATCCCGACTTTTAACGACCCTGAGGAAGAAGGGTTTTGAAAACATTGTGGGAAAAGGAGAACATGCTGGTAACCAGCATTTTCTCCTTTTCCCACAATGTTTTCTACCCTTCCTAAATCAATATTTAATTTTTGAATCGCCTTTATTTTGTCGTCTGCAAATGCTTTCATTTTGACCCAATTTAAAATTTTGTCGTTTGGTAAAGAGTTAAGTAACCAGTATGTCCTTCATCATATGGTTTACTGTCTCATGTATAAGACTTCGTAACCTTATTTGTCACCCCATATTTATATTTCAATAGATTACTAGTATGTCTATAAACATGTACAATACTTTGAACCATTTACCACACAATTCTGACTGATTTCCAGCATTTGCCCTTTTCCCACAATGTTTTCTACCATATCAAGAACATATTTGGTCATTTGGGTGACCTTTGTCTTTTGCAAATTCTTTCAATTTGAACCAGTCTGAACTTTTGCCATTTTTGTAAAGAGTTGATACAGACAGATCATAAAAATATGTTAACTGGTAGCCCTAAAGATGTTAAAGTACTTTTTTCACTTTTTGCATTCTTTCTACAACTATGTTTCTTAAAAATCTCAATGGTTATGCACTGAATTGATAATCCAAAATGCTCTTGTATACGAGCAATTTTTCCTCTTGCCACAATGTTTTCTAGAGTGGTCTTCTACAAGATAAACAAATATGTCTGTAGTGTAGCAGGAGAGCACTTCACTCTCTAAGCGCTCAGCAAAAGTTGTGTTGTCGTTGTGGACAATACAAATTAGGATCAGAATGCACAAAACATGAAGTCTTATCTTACTTCTGCACCATCTAATGATACTTTGTAACATATTCTAGCTAAAGCAATCTTGAAATCACAATATTTGGCTTTGTCCTACAAAAAAAGGTCCATTTAATTAGCTCTGCTGGCTGTAAGCCAGCAGAGCTTATGTCATGGCGTGGTTTCCGTCGACCGTCCGTCCGTCCGTCTGTCAGTCCATCCGTTAGTCTTTTCATTGTTTACGCGATAACGTCTGCATTCGAGTTCGGATTTTCGTAAAACTTGCACAGTTTGTTTATCTCATCAATAGCTTGAACCCTATCGATTTTGAAAAAAAAAAATCTGACAATCAGTGTAGGAAAGTAGCCATTTAAAGTTGAAAATTTTAATTTCTTGTTTACGTGATAAAATCTGCATTTTTCTTTGGTCAGATTTTCGTGAAACTTGCACAATTTATCTTATCAATAACTTGAGCCCTATTGATTTTGAAAAAAATTCTGACAATCAGTGTTGGAAAAAAAGCCATTTAAATTCAACGTTTAAATTTCTTCTATACACGATAAAGTCTGCAGTTGTGGTCAGATTTTCGTGACACTTGCACAGATTGTTTATCTCATCAATAGCTTGAACCCTGTTGATTTAAAAAAAAAAAAAAAAAAATCTGTTACTATAGGAAAAGCAGCCATTTGAAGTTAAAAATTTCGTTTTCTAGTTTATGCCTTTTAGTCTACATTTGTGGTAAGATTTTTGTGAAACTTGCACACTTTATCTCATCAATAGCTTGTATCCTGTTGATTTTGAAAAAAAAAAAAAAAAAAAAAAAAAAAAAAAAAAAAAATCTGACTATCAGTGTGGGAAAAGTAGCCATTTAAAGTTCAACATTTAAATTTCTTGTTTACGCCACAAAGTCTGCAGTTGTGGTCGGATTTTTGTGAAACTTGCACAGATTGTTTATCTCATAGCTTGAACCCAATTAATTTTGAAAATAAAAATGACAATCAGTGTGGGAAAAGTCATTAGCCATTTAAATTTCAAAATTTCTATTTCTTGTTTATGCTATTTACAACGAATCGGCATTTGAAGCAGAATTTTCATGAAACTTGCACAGTTGCTTTATATTATCAATAGCTTAAATCCTATCGATTTTGAAAAACATTCGACAATTAGTATGGGAAAAGGAGCCATTTAAAGTTAAAAATTTACATTTCTTTTTTACACAATTCAGTCTGCATTTTGGATCCAATTCTTTTGAAACTTGCAAAGATTATTTGTATCATAAAGGGATTGAACTCTATAAAAATTGAGGAAAATCCAGCATATTTTTGGATAAGACATTGTCAATCAAAGTGAGGGACACAGATATTACAAGTTCAAAATGATTTGTGTTGACCTATCAACAAAATATCAAACATTTGTTTGTTGCTTGGTGTGTATTGCTGTTTTAACACTATTTCAGCCTGATTGCAGGGACCGATGCATCTCAGTAATAACCTCTTTACAAGACAACATTTTAGACAGGTCCACGTTGAAAGCATTTTCAGATTACAAAATGAATCGCAGGAATTTGTCTTGGATAGATGCCGGTGATTAAAACATCGTGGGAAAAGGGGAAAATGCCGGTTATCAGCATTTAGCCCTTTTCCTACATTGTTTTCCCTCAGGATTGTTAAAATACAGGATTCATTGGTAAAGTGTTAACCCTTTGCCACACGTTCCCGAGTTTTAACGACTCTGAGAAAGAGATCTTTTGCAAACATTGTGAGAAAAAAAGAAGATGCTGGCGATGGGTTTAAAGATAATGAAAACAGTCCTGCGATTGACCCCCAATAATTTTTGGCATGAGTATTTTTGTTCAATGCACTGCAAAGCCCCAGCCTAATACCGATGAACGCTAGGAAAGACATGAGTAGCAGGCTGAAATACTTTAGCATACGTTGAAAACACCATTCAAACAGAAATGTTTATCTTATATTTTATCATTTTTCAGATTTCAACATGGAGGATGCTCTATTCCGACAGCTTAAGGAAAGAGGTGGGTTGAATTTATCAGATTTTCATGTGTAAATCTTAGCTTTTCTTTTGCTTTTATTTTGTATATGCATTTGTCATTAAAACTCCAGTTAGTTTTTGTTATATTTCCCTAAAAATGCTTTAAAACTGGTTATATTTGTCAAAAATTGCAGTTAGTTTTGAATGAGTTTTGACTTCAAAGTTTTGAGCGCTTTTGTCAATTGCTTTTAATACTCAGTAAGCAGGTCCCGTAATAACAGTTTCACCATCCTGTTAATTTTCTTTATCTAATGTTTATTTTCTCATCAAAGTTTCAGTATGTATTTTGTTTATGTCTCTCTAAACATATTTTGAAATTTGCTTTAATATGTGTAGGTATTTCTCATGAATATATTGTAGTGTATATATTGTAGTAAGTTTCTATTTATTAGTCACTAACCATGATTTGAATATTTGCTTTATCTCGTGAATGTATTTCTAATGAAAATTTCAGTAACCATTTGCATATATTCCTCTAATCATACATTGAATTTGCTTTGTCTCAGGTAAATATTTCTGATGAAAAATTACGGTAAGTTTTTTTAATCGATTTGTCTAACCATTCTTTGGCTTTGCTTTGTCTCATGTATGTATTTTTCATGAAAAAGTCAGAGTTTTTGTTTATATGTCTCAAACATGCTTTGAATATGGTTTATGTCTTGGGTAATTTCTTTTCCAAACTTTAGTAAGATTTTGTTTATATTTCGCTAACTATGCTTTGAGTTTGCTTTATCTCATGTGTGTGTTTCCCATCCAAATTATAATTAGATTTTGCTTTCATTTGTCTGACCATGCATTTCATTAGCTTTATCTGATATTTCTAATAGAAATTAAGTAGGATTTTGTTCATATCTCTTCAACCATGCATTAGAATTGCTATATCTTGTGTATGTATTTCTCTTGAAAATTTCAGTACCGATAAGTTTTTGTTTATATTTGTCTAACCCTGGTTTGAATTTGCTTTTATCTCTCGTAGGTATTTCTCGTAAAAAGTACAGTTAGTTTTTCTTGTCATATTTTTCGTATGCTTTACGATTGCTGTATGTCATTTATGTACTTGTTTTGAAAATTTGAGCAAGTGTTTGTATATAGTTGTCTAACCATGCTTTGTCTGCATTAATTATTTTCTAGTGTTGTATTTGTTTATCCAACCATGTTTCGTTTCTTGTAGCTTTTTTCATGTTTTTCTGCGGACGTTTTTATGTGCAGTGCTTTTTATTGTAAAACTTGCACATACATCTTTTTCAAGATTGTCAGGCCAAGGAATGTCTGAAGACATTTGTGACCGTACCCACCATGCCATGAGAATAACCATGACTCCCTAAGCAAATTGGAGATCGTTGACATGCCCAGAAAAAGTCATTCCACTGATCGGCCACACTGTGCTAAGTGGACAATCTTGTCTGGTGTCTGGAGTGTATACACAACATTGCATATTCAGCATGTGGAAATGGTAATTTAACTGTATTTAGTGTTTGTTGATTAAGTAGATGTAAGCTGCTACTGATAAATTTGACCCACAGGGAAGATTGGCTTGCTCGTTACCCTATATTTTTTTGTCTATTTTCAGAGCAAACATAAAGATGAAATAAAAAGCAGACAAATATGCGACACATGGTATTTTACGATAGACCAGCTCATTAAAATTTCAACAACAAGGGATTGAGGTCTCAAGGCTGAATTGCTAACAGGTATAAGACCATTTACTTTAATTGCCAAGCCCCCGTAGCTCAGTCGGTAGCGTACAGAACTTGAGAACAGGAGGTCGCTGTTTCGATCCCCGGCTTGGCCAATTTCTTTCCGGGGACTGAAGATAGTCATCGCGACAGGATTCATTCCTTCTCACCGCTGACCATTGTTTCGACGATGGTTATGTGGGAAAGCAGCCAGTGGCTTGGAAAGAATATTGTGCGGAGTACTGGTAAACGAAACTCCAGGAAAACATGGATAGGTGCACGGGCCGCCGTGATATAACTGAAATAATGTTGAAAACGGCGTTAAACACCATACATACCATACTATTTATATTAATTATGAAACATTTGTCAAGAAAAGTCAAAGATCTGTAATGTGCGGATCTCCCCCACTTTTTTTTTTTTAACAAAAACTGTTTTATTGATAAAAAGAGACATTAATCCTTCCTATGCGATAGGCGAAAACAGGCTTCTGCAGAAGGCAAAAGGCATATAACCAAGATCAGACTGTATAGAATATTCAGTCTGAATTTGGATCTTTACCGTCCGATTGCTTAGTCAAGCTCACAAGATAAAATGTTTTTAATTATTAGTGAATTGTATTCTCGATGATTGGTACGGCGAAACAAACCCTTTTTGCGCGCAAACTAATCGAATTGCCCTTGTACATTCACATGATTCTAGTATTCCAGTTTGTTTTATCTAGAAATTAGTTCTGTTGAGGTTTTGCCTTTTCGAAACACCAGTGAGTAAGGCAGTACATGATTAACTCTTTACCACACAATCCCGACTTTTAACGACCCTGAGGAAGAAGGCTTTTGAAAACATTGTGGGAAAAGCTGAAAATGCTAGTTACCAGCATTTTCTCCTTTTCCCACAATGTTTCCTACCCTTCCTAAATCAATGTTTAATTTTTTAATCACCTTTATTTTGTCGTCTGCAAATGCTTTCATTTTGACCCAGTTTAAAATTTTGTCGTTTGGTAAAGAGTTAAGTAACCAGTATGTCCTTCATCACATGGTTTATTGTCTCATGTATAAGACTTCGTAACCTTATTTGTCACCCCATATTTATATTTCAATAGATTACTAGTATGTCTATAAACATGTACAATACTTTGAACCATTTACCACACAATCCTGACTGATTTCCAGCATTTGCCCTTTTCCCACAATGTTTTCTACCATATCAAGAACATATTTGGTCATTTGGGTGACCTTTGTCTTTTGCAAATTCTTTCAATTTGAACCAGTCTGAACTTTTGCCATTTTTGTAAAGAGTTGATACAGACAGATCATAAAAATATGTTAACTGGTAGCCCTAAAGATGTTAAAGTACTTTTTCCACTTTTTGCATTCTTTTTACAACTATGTTTCTTAAAAATCTCAATGGTTATGCAATGAATTGATAATCCAAAATGCTGTTGTATACGAGCAATTTTTCCTCTTGCCACACTGTTTTCTAGAGTGGTCTTCTACAAGATAAACAAATATGTCTGTAGTGTAGCAGGAGAGCACTTCACTCTCTAAGCGCTCAGCAAAAGTTGTGTTGTCGTTGTGGACAATACAAATTACGATCAGAATGCACAAAACATGAAGTCTTATCTTACTTCTGCACCATCTAATGATACTTTGTAACATATTCTAGCTAAAGCAATCTTGAAATCACAATATTTGGCTTTGTCCTACAAAAAAAGGTCCATTTAATTAGCTCTGCTGGCTGTAAGCCAGCAGAGCTTATGTCATGGCGTGGTTTCCGTCGTCCGTCCGTCCGTCTGTCCGTCCATCCGTTAGTCTTTTCATTGTTTACGCGATAACGTCTGCATTTGAGTTCACTTGCACAGTTTGTTTATCTCATCAATAGCTTGAACCGTATCGATTTTGAAAAAATAAATCTGACAACCAGAGTAGGAAAGTAGCCATTTAAAGTTGAAAATTTCAATTTCTTGTTTACGGGATAAAATCTGCATTTTTCTTTGGTCAGATTTTCGTGAAACTTGCACAGTTTATCTTATCAATAACTTGAGCCCTATTGATTTTGAAAAAAATTCTGACAATCAGTGTTGGAAAAACAGCCATTTAAATTCAACGTTTAAATTTCTTCTTTACATGATAAAGTCTGCAGTTGTGGTCAGATTTTCGTGACACTTGCACAGATTGTTTATTTCATTAATAGCTTGAACCCTGTTGATTTTGAAAAAAAAAAAAAAAAAATGTCGGTATGGGAAATGCAGCCATTTGAAGTTCAAAATTTCCTTTTCTAGTTTATGCCTTTTAGTCTACATTTGTGGTAAGATTTTTGTGAAACTTGCACAGTTTATCTCATCAATAGCTTGTATCAGGTTGATTTTGAAAAAAAAAAAAAAAAAAAAAAAATCTGACAATCAGTGTGGGAAAAGTAGCCATTTAAAGTTCAACATTTAAATTTCTTGTTTACGCCACAAAGTCTGCAGTTGTGGTCGGATTTTTGTGAAACTTGCACAGATTGTTTTTTTCATAGCTTGAACCCAATTAATTTTGAAAATAAAAATAACAATCAGTGTGGGAAAAGTCATTAGCCATTTAAATTTCAAAATTTCTATTTCTTGTTTATGCTATTTACAACGAATCGGCATTTGATGTAGAATTTTCATGAAACTTGCTCAGTTGCTTTATATTATCAATAGCTTAAATCCTATTGATTTTGAAAAACATTCGACAATTAGTATGGGAAAAGGAGCCATTTAAAGTTGAAAATTTACATTTCTTTTTTACACAATTCAGTCTGCATTTTGGATCCAATTCTTTTGAAACTTGCAAAGGTTATTTGTATCATAAAGGGATTGAACTCTATAAAAATTGAGGAAAATCTAGCATATTTTTGGATAAGACATTGTCAATCAAAGTGAGGGACACAGATATTACAAGTTCAAAATGATTTGTGTTGACCTATCAACAAAATATCAAACATTTGTTTGTTGCTTGGTGTTTATTGCTGTTTTAACACTATTTCAGCCTGATTGCAGGGACCGATGCATCTCAGTAATAACCTCTTTACAAGACAACATTTTAGACAGGTCCACGTTGAAAGCATTTTCAGATTACAAAATGAATCGCTGGAATTCCTCTTGGATAGATGCCGGTGATTAAAACATCGTGGGAAAAGGGGAAAATGCCGGTTATCAGCATTTAGCCCTTTTCCTACATTGTTTACCCTCAGGATTGTTAAAATACAGGATTCATTGGTAAAGTGTTAACCCTTTGCCACACGTTCCCGAGTTTTAACGACTCTGAGAAAGAGACCTTTTGCAAACATTGTGAGAAAAGAAGAAGATGCTGGCGATGGGTTTAAAGATAATGAAAACAGTCCTGCGATTGACCCCCCATATTTTTTGGCATGAGTATTTTTGTTCAATGCACTGCAAAGCCCCAGCCTAATACCGATGAACGCTAGGAAAGACATGAGTAGCAGGCTGAAATACTTTAGCATACGTTGAAAACACCATTCAAACAGCATGCTCTATTCCGACAGCTTAAGGAAAGAGGTGGGTTGAATTTATCAGATTTTAATGTGTAAATCTTAGCTTTTCTTTTGCTTTTATTTTGTGTATGCATTTATCATTAAAACTCCAGTTAGTTTTTGTTATATTTCTCTAAAAATGCTTTAAAACTGGTTATATTTGTCATAAAAATTGCAGTTAGTTTTGAATGAGTTTTGACTTCAAAGTTTTGAGCGCTTTCGTCAGTTGCTTTTAATACTCAGTAAGCAGGTCCCGTAATAACAGTTTCACCATCCTGTGAATTTTCTTTATCTAATGTTTATTTTCTCATCAAAGTTTCAGTATGTATTTTGTTTATGTCTCTCTAAACATATTTTGAATTTGCTTTAATATGTGTAGGTATTTCTCATGAATATATTGTAGTGTATATATTGTAGTAAGTTTCTATTTATTAGTCACTAACCATGATTTGAATATTTGCTTTATCCCGTGAATGTATTTCTAATGAAAATTTCAGTAACCATTTGCATATATTCCTCTAATCATACATTGAATTTGCTTTGTCTCAGGTAAATATTTCTGATGAAAAATTACGGTAAGTTTTTTTAATCGATTTGTCTAACCATTCTTTGGCTTTGCTTTGTCTCATGTATGTATTTTTCATGAAAAAGTCAGAGTTTTTGTTTATATGTCTCAAACATGCTTTGAATATGGTTTATGTCTTGGGTAATTTCTTTTCCAAACTTTAGTAAGATTTTGTTTATATTTCGCTAACTATGCTTTGAGATTGCTGTATCTCATGTGTGTGTTTCACATACAAATTATAATTAGATTTTGCTTTCATTTGTCTGACCATGCATTTTATTAGGTTTATCTGATATTTCTAATAGAAATTAAGTAGGGATTTGTTCATATCTCTTCAACCATGCATTGGAATTGCTATACCTTATGTATTTCTCTTGAAAATTTCAGTACCGATAAGTTTTTGTTTATATTTGTCTAACCCTGGTTTGAATTTCCTTTTATCTCTCGTAGGTATTTCTCGTAAAAAGTACAGTTAGTTTTTCTTGTCATATTTTTCGTATGCTTTACGATTGCTATATGTCATTTATATACTTGTTTTGAAAATTGAGCAAGTGTTTGTATATACTTGTCTAACCATGCTTTGTCTGCATTAATTATTTTCTTGTGTTGTATTTGTTTATCCAACCATGTTTCGTTTCTTGTAGCTTTTTTCATGTTTTTCTGCGGACGTTTTTATGTCCAGTGCTTATTATTGTAAAACTTGCACATACATCTTTTTCAAGATTGTCAGGCCAAGAAATGTCTGAAGACATTTGTGACCGTACCCACCATTCCATGAGAATAACCATGACTCCCTAAGCAAATTGGAGATCGTTGACATGCCCAGAAAAAGTCATTCCACTGATCGGCCACACTGTGCTAAGTGGACAATCTTGTCTGGTGTCTGGAGTGTATACACAACATTGCATAGTCAGCATTTGGAAATGGTAATTTAACTGTATTTAGTGTTTGTTGATTAAGTAGATGTAAGCTGCTACTGATAAATTTGACCCACAGGGAAGACTGGCTTACTCGTTACCCTAAATTTTTTGTCTATTTTCAGAGCAAATATAAAGATGAAATAAAAAGCAGACAAATATGCGACACATGGTATTTTACGATAGACCAGCTCATTAAAATTTCAACAAGGGATTGAGGACTGAAGGCTGAATTGCTAACAGGTATAAGACCATTTATATTAATTGCCAAGCCCCCGTAGCTCAGTCGGTAGCGTACAGAACTTGAGAACAGGAGGTCGCTGTTTCGATCCCCGGCTTGGCCAATTTCTTTCCGGGGACTGATGATAGTCATCGCGACAGGATTCATTCCTTCTCACCGCTGACCATTGTTTCGACGATGGTTATGTGGGAAAGCAGCCAGTGGCTTGGAAAGAATATTGTGCGGAGTACTGGTAAACGAAACTCCAGGAAAACATGGATAGGTGCACGGGCCGCCGTGATATAACTGAAATACTGTTGAAAACGGCGTTAAACACCATACATACCATACTATTTATATTAATTATGAAACATTTGTCAAGAAAAGTCAAAGATCTGTAATGTGCGGATCTCCACCCCCCCCTTTTTTTTAACAAAAACTTTGTTTTATTGATAAAAAGAGACATTAATCCTTCCTATGCGATAGGCGAAAACAGGCTTCTGCAGAAGGCAAAAGGCATATAACCAAGATCAGACTGTATAGAATATTCAGTCTGAATTTGGATCTTTACCGTCCGCTTGCTTAGTCAAGCTCACAAGATAAAATGTTTTTAATTATTAGTGAATATTATTCTCGACGATTGGTACGGCGAAACAAACCCTTTTTGCGCTCAATTTAATCGAATTGCCCTTGTACATTTACATGATTCTAGTATTTCAGTTTGTTTTATCTACAAATTAGTTCTGTTGAGGTTTTGCCTTTTCGAAACACCAGTGAGTAAGGCAGTACATGATTAACTCTTTACCACACAATCCCGACTTTTAACGACCCTGAAGAAGAAGGCTTTTGAAAACATTGTGGGAAAAGGACAAAATGCTGGTAACCAGCATTTTTTCCTTTTCCCACAATGTTTTCTACCCTTCCTAAATCAATGTTTAATTTTTGAATCACCTTTATTTTGTCGTCTGCAAATGCTTTCATTTTGACCCAGTTTAAAATTTTGTCGTTTGGTAAAGAGTTAAGTAACCAGTATGTCCTTCATCACATGGTTTACTGTCTCATGTATAAGACTTCGTAACCTTATTTGTCACCCCATATTTATATTTCAATAGATTACTAGTATGTCTATAAACATGTACAATACTTTGAACCATTTTCCACACAATCCTGACTGATTTCCAGCATTTGCCCTTTTCCCACAATGTTTTCTACCATATCAAGAAGATATGTGGTCATTTGGGTGACCTTTGTCATTTGCAAATTCTTTCAATTTGAATCGGTCTGAACTTTTGCCATTTTTGTAAAGAGTTGATACAGACAGATCATAAAAATATGTTAACTGGTAGCCCTAAAGATGTTAAAGTACTTTTTTCACTTTTTGCATTCTTTCTACAACTATGTTTCTTAAAAATCTCAATGGTTATGCACTGAATTGATAATCCAAAATGCTCTTGTATACGAGCAATTTTTCCTCTTGCCACAATGTTTTCTAGAGTGGTCTTCTACAAGATAAACAAATATGTCTGTAGTGTAGCAGGAGAGCACTTCACTCTCTAAGCGCTCAGCAAAAGTTGTGTTGTCGTTGTGGACAATACAAACTACGATCAGAATGCACAAAACATGAAGTCTTATCTTACTTCTACACCATCTAATGATACTTTGTAACATATTCTAGCTAAAGCAATCTTGAAATCACAATATTTGGTTTTGTCCTACAAAAAAAGGTCCATTTAATTAGCTCTGCTGGCTGTAAGCCAGCAGAGCTAATGTCATGGCGTGATTTCCGTCGACCGTCCGTCCGTCCGTCTGTCCGTCCATCCTTTAGTCTTTTCATTGTTTACGCGATAACGTCTGCATTTGAGTTCGGATTTTCGTAAAACTTGCACAGTTTGTTTATCTCATCAATAGCTTGAACCCTATCGATTTTGAAAAAAAAAAAAAAAAAAAAAAAATCTGACAATCAGTGTAGGAAAAGTAGCCATTTAAAATTGAAAATTTCAATTTCTTGTTTACGTGATAAAATCTGCATTTTTCTTTGGTCAGATTTTCGTGAAACTTGCACAGTTTGTTTATCTTATCAATAACTTGAGCCGTATTGATTTTGAAAAAAATTCTGACAATCAGTGTTGGAAAAACAGCCATTTAAATTCAACGTTTAAATTTTTTCTTTACACGATAAAGTCTGCAGTTGTGGTCAGATTTTCGTAACACTTGCACAGATTGTTTATCTCATTAATAGCTTGAACCCTGTTGATTTTGAAAAAAAAAAAAAAAAAAAATCTGTCGGTATGGGAAAAGCAGCCACTTAAAGTTCAAAATTTCCTTTTCTAGTTTATGCCTTTTAGTCTACATTTGTGGTAAGACTTTTGTAAAACTTGCACAGTTTATCTCATCAATAGCTTGTATTCTGTTGATTTTGAGAAAAAAAAAAAAAAAAAAAAAAAAATCTTGACAATCAGTGTGGGAAAAGTAGCCATTTAAAGTTCAACATTTAAATTTCTTGTTTACGCCACAAAGTCTGCAGTTGTGGTCGGATTTTTGTGAAACTTGCACAGATTGTTTATCTCCTAGCTTGAACCCAATTAATTTTGAAAAAAAAAAAAAAAAAAATGACAATCAGTGTGGGAAAAGTAGCCATTTAAATTTCAAAATTTCTATTTCTTGTTTATGCTATTTACAACGACTCGGCATTTGATGTAGAATTTTCATGAAACTTGCACAGTTGCTTTATGTTATCAATAGCTTAAATCCTATCGATTTTGAAAAACATTCGACAATTAGTATGGGAAAAGGAGCAATTTAAAGTTGAAAATTTACATTTCTTTTTTACACAATTCAGTCTGCATTTTGGATCCAATTCTTTTGAAACTTGCAAAGGTTATTTGTATCATAAAGGGATTGAACTCTATAAAAATTGAGGAAAATCCAGCATACTTTTGGATAAGACATTGTCAATCAAATTGACACAGATATTACAAGTTCAAAATGTTTTGTGTTGACCTATCAACAAAATGTCAAACATTTGTTTGTTGCTTGGTGTTTATTGCTGTTTCAACACTATTTCAGCCTGACTGCAGGGGCCGATGCATCTCGGTAATAACCTCTTTACAAGACAACATTTTAGACAGGTCCACGTTGAAAGCATTTTCAGATTACAAAATGAATCGCAGGAATTTGTCTTGGATAGATGCCGGTGATTAAAACATCGTGGGAAAAGGGGAAAATGCCGGCTATCAGCATTTAGCCCTTTTCCTACATTGTTTTCCCTCAGGATTGTTAAAATACAGGATTCATTGGTAAAGTGTTAACCCATTGCCACACGTTCCCGAGTTTTAACGACTCTGAGAAAGAGACCTTTTGGAAACATTGTGAGAAAAGAAGATGCTGGCGATGGGTTTAAAGATAATGAAAACAGTCCTGCGATTGACCCCCCCATATTTTTTGGCATGAGTATTTTTGTGCAATGCACTGCAAAGCCCCAGCCTAATACCGATGAACGCTAGGAAAGACATGAGTAGCAGGCTGAAATACTTTAGCATACGTTGAAAACACCATTCAAACAGAAATGTTTATCTTATATTTTATCATTTTTCAGATTTCAACATGGAGGATGCTCTATTTCGACAGCTTAAGGAAAGAGGTGGGTTGAATTTATCAGATTTTCATGTGTAAATCTTAGCTTTTCTTTTGCTTTTATTTTCTGTATGCATTTGTCATTAAAACTCCAGTTAGTTTTTGTTATATTTCTCTAAAAATGCTTTAAAACTGGTCATATTTGTCATAAAAATTGCAGTTAGTTTTGAATTTAGTTTTGACTTCAAAGTTTTGAGCGCTTTTGTCAGTTGCTTTTAATACTCAGTAAGCAGGTCCCGTAATAACAGTTTCACCATCCTGTGAATTTTCTTTATCTAATGTTTATTTTCTCATCAAAGTTTCAGTATGTATTTTGTTTATGTCTCTCTAAACATATTTTGAATTTGCTTTAATATGTGTAGGTATTTCTCATGTATATATTGTAGTGTATATATTGTAGTAAGTTTCTATTTATTAGTCACTGACCATGATTTGAATATTTGCTTTATCTCGTGAATGTATTTCTAATGAAAATTTCAGTAACCATTTGCATATATTCCTCTAATCATACATTGAATTTGCTTTGTCTCAGGTAAATATTTCTGATGAAAATTACGGTAAGTTTTTTTAATCGATTTGTCTAACCATTCTTTGGCTTTGCTTTGTATCATGTATGTATTTTTCATGAAAAAGTCAGAGTTTTGTTTATATGTCTCAAACATGCTTTGAATATGGTTTATGTCTTGGGTAATTTCTTTTCCAAACTTTAGTAAGATTTTGTTTGTATTTCACTAACTATGCTTTGAGCTTGCTTTATCTCATGTGTGTGTTTCCCATCCAAATTATAATTAGATTTTGCTTTCATTTGTCTGACCATGCATTTTATTAGCTTTATCTGATATTTCTAATAGAAATTAAGTAGGATTTTGTTCATATCTCTTCAACCATGCATTTGAATTGCTATATCTTGTGTATGTATTTCTCTTGGAAAATTTCAGTACCGATAAGTTTTTGTTTATATTTGTCTAACCCTGGTTTGAATTTGCTTTTATCTCTCGTAGGTATTTCTCGTAAAAAGTACAGTTAGTTTTTCTTGTCATATTTTTCTTATGCTTTACAACTGCTATATGTCATTTATGTACTTGTTTTGAAAATTGAGCAAGTGTTTGTACATACTTGTCTAACCATGCTTTGTCTGCATTAATTATTTTCTCGATTGTGTTGTATTTGTTTATCCAACCATGTTTTGTTTCTTGTAGCTTTTTTCATGTTTTTCTGCGGACGTTTTTATGTGCAGTGCTTTTTATTGTAAAACTTACACATACTTCTTTTTCAAGATTGTCAGGCCAAGGAATGTCTGAAGACATTTTTGACCGTACCCACCATGCCATGAGAATAACCATGACTCCCTAAGCAAATTGGAGATCGTTGACATGCCCAGAAAAAGTCATTCCACTGATCGGCCACACTGTGCTAAGTGGACAATCTTGTCTGGTGTCTGGAGTGTATACACAACATTGCATATTCAGCATGTGGAAATGGTAATTGAATTGTATTTAGTGTTTGTTGATTAAGTAGATGTAAGCTGCTACTGATAAATTTGACCCACAGGGAAGATTGGCTCGCTCGTTACCCTATATTTTTTTGTTTATTTTCAGAGCAAACATAAAGATGAAATAAAAAGCAGACAAATATGCGACACATGGTATTTTACGATAGACCAGCTCATTAAAATTTCAACAACAAGGGATTGAGGACTCAAGACTGAATTGCTAACAGGTATAAGACCATTTATTTTAATTGCCAAGCCCCCGTAGCTCAGTCGGTAGCGTACAGGACTTGAGAACAGGAGGTCGCTGTTTCGATCCCCGGCTTGGCCAATTTCTTTCCGGGGACTGATGATAGTCATCGCGACAGGATTCATTCCTTCTCACCGCTGACCATTGTTTCGACGATGGTTATGTGGGAAAGCAGCCAGTGGCTTGGAAAGAATATTGTGCGGAGTACTGGTAAACGAAACTCCAGGAAAACATGGATAGGTGCACGGGCCGCCGTAAAATAACTGAAATAATGTTGAAAACGGCGTTAAACACCATACATACCACACTATTTATATTAATTATGAAACATTTGTCAAGAAAAGTCAAAGATCTGTAATGTGCGAATCTCCCCCCCCCCTTTTTTTTAACAAAAAACTTTGTTTTATTGATAAAAAGAGACATTAATCCTTCCTATGCGATAGGCGAAAACAGGCTTCTGCAGAAGGCAAAAGGCATATAACCAAGATCAGACTGTAGAGAATATTCAGTCTGAATTTGGATCTTTACCGTCCGATTGGTTAGTCAAGCTCACAAGATAAAATGTTTTTAATTATTAGTGAATTGTATTTTCGGCGATTGGTACGGCGAAAGAAACCCTTTTTGCGCGCAAACTAATCGAATTGCCCTTGTACATTTACATGATTCTAGTATTCCATTTTTTTTCCCTACAAATTAGTTCTGTTGAGGTTTTGCCTTTTCGAAACACCAGTGAGTAAGGCAGTACATGATTAACTCTTTACCACACAATCCCGACTTTTAACGACCCTGAGGAAGAAGGCTTTTGAAAACATTGTGGGAAAAGCTGAAAATGCCGGTAACCAGCATTTTCTCCTTTTCCCACAATGTTTCCTACTCTTCCTAAATCAATGTTTAATTTTTGAATCACCTTTATTTTGTCGTCTGCAAATGCTTTCATTTTGACCCAGTTTAAAATTTTGTCGTTTGGTAAAGAGTTAAGTAACCAGTATGTCCTTCATCACATGGTTTACTGTCTCATGTATAAGACTTCGTAACCTTATTTGTCACCCCATATTTATATTTCAATAGATTACTAGTATGTCTATAAACATTTACAATACTTTGAATCATTTACCACACAATCCTGACTGATTTCCAGCATTTGCCCTTTTCCCACAATGTTTTCTACCATATCAAGAAGATATGTGGTCATTTGGGTGACCTTTGTCATTTGCAAATTCTTTCAATTTGGACCAGTCTGAACTTTTGCCATTTTTGTAAAGAGTTGATACAGACAGATCATAAAAATATGTTAACTGGTAGCCCTAAAGATGTTAAAGTACTTTTTCCACTTTTTGCATTCTTTCTACAACTATGTTTCTTAAAAATCTCAATGGTTATGCACTGAATTGATAATCCAAAATGCTCTTGTATACGAGCAATTTTTCCTCTTGCCACAATGTTTTCTAGAGTGGTCTTCTACAAGATAAACAAATATGTCTGTAGTGTAGCAGGAGAGCACTTCACTCTCTAAGCGCTCGTGTTGTCGTTGTGGACAATACAAATTAGGATCAGAATGCACAAAACATGAAGTCTTATCTTACTTCTACACCATCTAATGATACTTTGTAACATATTCTAGCTAAAGCAATCTTGAAATCACAATATTTGGCTTTGTCCTACAAAAAAAGGTCCATTTAATTAGCTCTGCTGGCTGTAAGCCAGCAGAGCTTATGTCATGGCGTGGTTTACGTCGTCCGTCCGTCCGTCTGTCCGTCCATCCGTTAGTATTTTCATTGTTTACGCGATAACGTCTGCATTTGAGGTCGTATTTTTGTAAAATTTGCACAGTTTGTTTATCTCATCAATAGCTTGAACCCTATCGATTTTGAAAAAAAAATCTGACAATCAGTGTAGGAAAAGTAGGTATTTAAAGTTGAAAATTTCAGTTTCTTGTTTAAGTGATAAAATCTGCATTTTTCTTTGGTCAGATTTTTGTGAAACTTGCACAGTTTGTTTATCTTATCAATAACTTGAGCCCTATTGATTTTGAAAAAAATTCTGACAATCAGTGTTGGAAAAACAGCCATTCAAATTCAACGTTTAAATTTCTTCTATACATGATAAAGTCTGCAGTTGTGGTCAGATTTTCGTGACACTTGCACAGATTGTTTATTTCATTAATAGCTTGAACCCTGTTGAAAAAAAAAAAAAAAAAAATCTGTCAGTATGGGAAAAGCATCCATTTGAAGTTCAAAATTTCCTTTTCTAGTTTATGCCTTTTAGTCTACATTTGTGGTAAGATTTTTGTGAAACTTGCACAGTTTATCTCATCAATAGCTTGTATCCTGTTGATTTTGAAAAACAAAACAAAACAAAAAAAATCTGACTATCAGTGTGGGAAAAGTAGCCATTTAAAGTTCAACATTTAAATTTCTTGTTTACGCCACAAAGTCTGCAGTTGTGGTCGGATTTTTGTGAAACTTGCACAGATTGTTTATCTCATAGCTTGAACGCAATTAATTTTGAAAAAATAAAATGACAATCAGTGTGGTAAAAGTAGCCATTTAAATTTCAAAATTTCTATTTCTTGTTTATGCTATGTACAACGACTCGGTATTTGAGGTAGAATTTTCATGAAACTTGCACAGTTGCTATATATTATCAATAGCTTAATCCTATCGATTTTGAAAAACATTCGACAATTAGTATGGGAAAAGGAACCATTTAAAGTTGAAAATTTACATTTCTTTTTTACACAATTCAGTCTGCATTTTGGATCCAATTTTTTTGAAACTTGCAAAGGTTATTTGTATCATAAAGGGATTGAACTCTATAAAAATTGAGGAAAATCTAGCATATTTTTGTATAAGACATTGTCAATCAAAATGAGGGACACAGATATTACAAGTTCAAAATAGTTTGTGTTGACCCATCAACAAAATGTCAAACATTTGTTTGTTGCTTGGTGTTTATTGCTGTTTTAACACTATTTCAGCCTGATTGCAGGGGCCGATGCATCTCAGTAATAACCTCTTTAGAAGACAACATCTTAGACAGGTCCACGTTGAAAGCATTTTCAGATTACAAAATGAATCGCAGGAATTTGTCTTGGATAGATGCCGGTGATTAAAACATCGTGGGAAAAGGGGAAAATGCCGCTTATCAGCATTTAGCCCTTTTCCTATATTGTTTTCCCCCAGGATTGTTAAAATACAGGATTCATTGGTAAAGTGTTAACCCTTTGCCACACGTTCCCGAGTTTTAACGACTCTGAGAAAGAGACCTTTTGCAAACATTGTGAGAAAAGAAGAAGATGCTGGCGATGGGTTTAAAGATAATGAAAACAGTCCTGCGATTGACCCCCCCCCCCATATTTTTTGGCATGAGTATTTTTGTTCAATGCACTGCAAAGCCCCAGCCTAATACCGATGAACGCTAGGAAAGACATGAGTAGCAGGCTGAAATACTTTAGCATACGTTGAAAACACCATTCAAACAGAAATGTTTATCTTATATTTTATCATTTTTCAGATTTCAACATGGAGGATGCTCTATTCCGACAGCTTAAGGAAAGAGGTGGGTTGAATTTATCAGATTTTCATGTGTAAATCTTAGCTTTTCTTTTGCTTTTATTTTGTGTATGCATTTGTCATTAAAACTCCAGTTAGTTTTTCTTATATTTCTCTAAAAATGCTTTAAAACTGGTTATATTTGTCATAAAACTTGCAGTTAGTTTTGAATGAGTTTTGACTTCAAAGTTTTGAGCGCTTTCGTCAATTGCTTTTAATACTCAGTAAGCAGGTCCCGTAATAACAGTTTCACCATCCTGTGAATTTTCTTTATCTAGTGTTTATTTTCTCATCAAAGTTTCAGTATGTATTTTGTTTATGTCTCTCTAAAGATATTCTGAATTTGCTTTAACATGTGTAGGTATTTCTCATGAATATATTGTAGTGTATATATTGTAGTAAGTTTCTATTTATTAGTCACTAACCATGATTTGAATATTTGCTATATCTCGTGAATGTATTTCTCATGAAAATTTCAGTAACCATTTGCATATACATGTATTTCTCTAATCATACATCGAATTTGCTTTGTCTCAGGTAAATATTTCTGATGAAAATTACGGTAAGTTTTTTTAATCGATTTGTCTAACCATTCTTTGGCTTTGCTTTGTATCATGTATGTATTTTTCATGAAAAAGTCAGAGTTTTTGTTTATATGTCTCAAACATGCTTTGAATATGGTTTATGTCTTGGGTAATTTCTTTTCCAAACTTTAGTAAGATTTTGTTTGTATTTCACTAACTATGCTTTGAGCTTGCTTTATCTCATGTGTGTGTTTCCCATCCAAATTATAATTAGATTTTGCTTTCATTTGTCTGACCATGCATTTTATTAGCTTTATCTGATATTTCTAGTAGAAATTAAGTAGGGATTTGTTCATATCTCTTCAACCATGCATTGGAATTGCTATATCTTGTGCATGTATTTCTCTTGAAAATTTCAGTACCGATAAGTTTTTGTTTATATTTGTCTAACCCTGGTTTGAATTTGCTTCTATCTCTCGTAGGTATTTCTCGTAAAAAGTACAGTTAGTTTTTCTTGTCATATTTTTCGTATGCTTTACAATTGCTATATGTCATTTATGTACTTGTTTTGAAAATTTGAGCAAGTGTTTGTATATACTTGTCTAACCATGCTTTGTCTGCATTAATTATTTTCTCGATTGTGTTGTATTTGTTTATCCAACCATGTTTTGTTTCTTGTAGCTTTTTTCATGTTTTTCTGCGGACGTTTTTATGTGCAGTGCTTTTTATTGTAAAACTTGCACATACTTCTTTTTCAAGACTGTCAGGCCAAGGAATGTCTGAAGACATTTTTGACCGTACCCACCATGCCATGAGAATAACCATGACTCCCTAAGCAAATTGGAGATCGTTGACATGCCCAGAAAAAGTCATTCCACTGATCGGCCACACTGTGCTAAGTGGACAATCTTGTCTGGTGTCTGGAGTGTATACACAACATTGCATATTCAGCATGTGGAAATGGTAATTGAATTGTATTTAGTGTTTGTTGATTAAGTAGATGTAAGCTGCTACTGATAAATTTGACCCACAGGGAAGATTGGCTCGCTCGTTACCCTATATTTTTTTGTTTATTTTCAGAGCAAACATAAAGATGAAATAAAAAGCAGACAAATATGCGACACATGGTATTTTACGATAGACCAGCTCATTAAAATTTCAACAACAAGGGATTGAGGACTCAAGACTGAATTGCTAACAGGTATAAGACCATTTATTTTAATTGCCAAGCCCCCGTAGCTCAATCGGTAGCGTACAGGACTTGAGAACAGGAGGTCGCTGTTTCGATCCCCGGCTTGGCCAATTTCTTTCCGGGGACTGATGATAGTCATCGCGACAGGATTCATTCCTTCTCACCGCTGACCATTGTTTCGACGATGGTTATGTGGGAAAGCAGCCAGTGGCTTGGAAAGAATATTGTGCGGAGTACTGGTAAACGAAACTCCAGGAAAACATGGATAGGTGCACGGGCCGCCGTGATATAACTGAAATAATGTTAAAAACGGCGTTAAACACCTTACATACCACACTATTTATATTAATTATGAAACATTTGTCAAGAAAAGTCAAAGATCTGTAATGTGGGAATCTCCCCCCACTTTTTTTAAGAAAAACTGTGTTTTATTGATAAAAAGAGACATTAATCCTTCCTATGCGATAGGCGAAAACAGGCTTCTGCAGAAGGCAAAAGGCATATAACCAAGATCAGACTGTATAGAATATTCAGTCTGAATTTGGATCTTTACCGTCCGATTGGTTAGTCAAGCTCACAAGATAAAATGTTTTTAATTATTAGTGAATTGTATTCTCGACGATTGGTACGGCGAAAGAAACCCTTTTTGCGCGCAAACTAATCGAATTGCCCTTGTACATTTACATGATTCTAGTATTCCAGTTTGTTTTTTCTACAAATTAGTTCTGTTGAGGTTTTGCCTTTTCGAAACACCAGTGAGTAAGGCAGTACATGATTAACTCTTTACCACACAATCCCGACTTTTAACGACCCTGAGGAAGAAGGCTTTTGAAAACATTGTGGGAAAAGCTGAAAATGCTAGTTACCAGCATTTTCTCCTTTTCCCACAATGTTTCCTACCCTTCCTAAATCAATGTTTAATTTTTGAATCACCTTTATTTTGTCGTCTGCAAATGCTTTCATTTTGACCCAGTTTAAAATTTTGTCGTTTGGTAAAGAGTTAAGTAACCAGTATGTCCTTCATCACATGGTTTACTGTCTCATGTATAAGACTTCGTAACCTTATTTGTCACCCCATATTTATATTTCAATAGATTACTAGTATGTCTATAAACATGTACAATACTTTGAACCATTTACCACACAATCCTGACTGATTTCCAGCATTTGCCCTTTTCCCACAATGTTTTCTACCATATCAAGAACATATTTGGTCATTTGGGTGACCTTTGTCTTTTGCAAATTCTTTCAATTTGAACCAGTCTGAACTTTTGCCATTTTTGTAAAGAGTTGATACAGACAGATCATAAAAATATGTTAACTGGTAGCCCTAAAGATGTTAAAGTACTTTTTTCACTTTTTGCATTCTTTCTACAACTATGTTTCTTAAAAATCTCAATGGTTATGCACTGAATTGATAATCCAAAATGCTGTTGTATACGAGCAATTTTTCCTCTTGCCACAATGTTTTCTAGAGTGGTCTTCTACAAGATAAACAAATATGTCTGTAGTGTAGCAGGAGAGCACTTCACTCTCTAAGCGCTCAGCAAAAGTTGTGTTGTCGTTGTGGACAATACAAATTAGGATCAGAATGCACAAAACATGAAGTCTTACCTTACTTCTACACCATCTAATGATACTTTGTAACATATTCTAGCTAAAGCAATCTTGAAATCACAATATTTGGCTTTGTCCTACAAAAAAAGGTCCATTTAATTAGCTCTGCTGGCTGTAAGCCAGCAGAGCTTATGTCATGGCGTGGTTTCCGTCGACCGTCCGTCCGTCCGTCTGTCCGTCCATCCGTTAGTCTTTTCATTGTTTACGCGATAACGTCTGCATTCGAGTTCGGATTTTCGTAAAACTTGCACAGTTTGTTTATCTCATCAATAGCTTGAACCCTATCGATTTTGAAAAAAAAATCTGACAATCAGTGTAGGAAAGTAGCCATTTAAAGTTGAAATTTTCAATTTCTTGTTTACGTGATAAAATCTGCATTTTTCTTTGGTCAGATTTTCGTGAAACTTGCACAATTTATCTTATCAATAACTTGAGCCCTATTGATTTTGAAAAAAATTCTGACAATCAGTGTTGGAAAAAAAGCCATTTAAATTCAACGTTTAAATTTCTTCTATACACGATAAAGTCTACAGTTGTGGTCAGATCTTCGTGACACTTGCACAGATTGTTTATCTCATCAATAGCTTGAACCCTGTTGATTTTGAAAAAAAAAAAAAAAAAAGAAAAAGAAAAAAATCTGTTACTATAGGAAAAGCAGCCATTTGAAGTTCAAAATTTCCTTTTCTAGTTTATGCCTTTTAGTCTACATTTGTGGTAAGATTTTTGTGAAACTTGCACACTTTATCTCATCAATAGCTTGTATCCTGTTGATTTTGAAAAAAAAAAAAAAAAAATCTGACTATCAGTGTGGGAAAAGTAGCCATTTAAAGTTCAACATTTAAATTTCTTGTTTACGCCACAAAGTCTGCAGTTGTGGTCGGATTTTTGTGAAACTTGCACAGATTGTTTATCTCATAGCTTGAACCCAATTAATTTTGAAAATAAAAATGACAATCAGTGTGGGAAAAGTCATTAGCCATTTAAATTTCAAAATTTCTATTTCTTGTTTATGCAATTTACAACGAATCGGCATTTGAAACAGAATTTTCATGAAACTTGCACAGTTGCTTTATATTATCAATAGCTTAAATCCTATCGATTTTGAAAAACATTCGACAATTAGTATGGGAAAAGGAGCCATTTAAAGTTGAAAATTTACATTTCTTTTTTACACAATTCAGTCTGCATTTTGGATCCAATTCTTTTGAAACTTGCAAAGGTTATTTGTATCATAAAGGGATTGAACTCTATAAAAATTGAGGAAAATCTAGCATATTTTTGGATAAGACATTGTCAATCAAAGTGAGGGACACAGATATTGCAAGTTCAAAATGGTTTGTGTTGACCTATCAACAAAATATCAAACATTTGTTTGTTGCTTGGTGTGCATTGCTGTTTTAACACTATTTCAGCCTGATTGCAGGGACCGATGCATCTCAGTAATAACCTCTTTACAAGACAACATTTTAGACAGGTCCACGTTGAAAGCATTTTCAGATTACAAAATGAATCGCAGGAATTTGTCTTGGATAGATGCCGGTGATTAAAACATCGTGGGAAAAGGGGAAAATGCCGGTTATCAGCATTTAGCCCTTTTCCTACATTGTTTTCCCTCAGGATTGTTAAAATACAGGATTCATTGGTAAAGTGTTAACCCTTTGCCACACGTTCCCGGGTTTTAACGACTCTGAGAAAGAGACCTTTTGCAAACATTGTGAGAAAAGAAGAAGATGCTGGCGATGGGTTTAAAGATAATGAAAACAGTCCTGCGATTGACCCCCCCCCCCATATTTTTTGGCATGAGTATTTTTGTGCAATGCACTGCAAAGCCCCAGCCTAATACCGATGAACGCTAGGAAAGACATGAGTAGCAGGCTGAAATACTTTAGCATACGTTGAAAACACCATTCAAACAGAAATGTTTATCTTATATTTTATCATTTTTCAGATTTCAACATGGAGGATGCTCTATTCCGACAGCTTAAGGAAAGAGGTGGGTTGAATTTATCAGATTTTCATGTGTAAATCTTAGCTTTTCTTTTGCTTTTATTTTGTGTATGCATTTGTCATTAAAACTCCAGTTAGTTTTTGTTATATTTCTCTAAAAATGCTTTAAAACTGGTTATATTTGTCATAAAAATTGCAGTTAGTTTTGAATGAGTTTTGACTTCAAAGTTTTGAGCGCTTTCGTCAATTGCTTTTAATACTCAGTAAGCAGGTCCCGTAATAACAGTTTCACCATCCTGTGAATTTTCTTTATCTAATGTTTATTTTCTCATCAAAGTTTCCGTATGTATTTTGTTTATGTCTCTCTAAACATATTTTGAATTTGCTTTAATATGTGTAGGTATTTCTCATGAATATATTGTAGTGTATATATTGTAGTAAGTTTCTATTTATTAGTCACTAACCATGATTTGAATATTTGCTTTATCTCGTGAATGTATTTCTAATGAAAATTTCAGTAACCATTTGCATATATTCCTCTAATCATACATTGAATTTGCTTTGTCTCAGGTAAATATTTCTGATGAAAAATTACGGTAAGTTTTTTTAATCGATTTGTCTAACCATTCTTTGGCTTTGCTTTGTCTCATGTATGTATTTTTCATGAAAAAGTCAAGAGTTTTTGTTTATATGTTTCAAACATGCTTTGAATATGGTTTATGTCTTGGGTAATTTCTTTTCCAAACTTTAGTAAGATTTTGTTTATATTTCGCTAACTATGCTTTGAGATTGCTGTATCTCATGTGTGTGTTTCCCATCCAAATTATAATTAGATTTTGCTTTCATTTGTCTGACCATGCATTTTATTAGCTTTATCTGATATTTCTAATAGAAATTAAGTAGGGATTTGTTCATATCTCTTCAACCATGCATTGGAATTGCTATACCTTATGTATTTCTCTTGAAAATTTCAGTACCGATAAGTTTTTGTTTATATTTGTCTAACCCTGGTTTGAATTTGCTTTTATCTCTCGTAGGTATTTCTCGTAAAAAGTACAGTTAGTTTTTCTTGTCATATTTTTCGTATGCTTTACGATTGCTATATGTCATTTATATACTTGTTTTGAAAATTGAGCAAGTGTTTGTATATACTTGTCTAACCATGCTTTGTCTGCATTAATTATTTTCTTGTGTTGTATTTGTTTATCCAACCATGTTTCATTTCTTGTAGCTTTTTTCATGTTTTTCTGCGGACGTTTTTATGTCCAGTGCTTATTATTGTAAAACTTGCACATACATCTTTTTCAAGATTGTCAGGCCAAGGAATGTCTGAAGACATTTGTGACCGTACCCACCATTCCATGAGAATAACCATGACTCCCTAAGCAAATTGGAGATCGTTGACATGCCCAGAAAAAGTCATTCCACTGATCGGCCACACTGTGCTAAGTGGACAATCTTGTCTGGTGTCTGGAGTGTATACACAACATTGCATATTCAGCATTTGGAAATGGTAATTTAACTGTATTTAGTGTTTGTTGATTAAGTAGATGTAAGCTGCTACTGATAAATTTGACCCACAGGGAAGACTGGCTTGCTCGTTACCCTAAATTTTTTGTCTATTTTCAGAGCAAATATAAAGATGAAATAAAAAGCAGACAAATATGCGACACATGGTATTTTACGATAGACCAGCTCATTAAAATTTCAACAAGGGATTGAGGACTGAAGGCTGAATTGCTAACAGGTATAAGACCATTTATATTAATTGCCAAGCCCCCGTAGCTCAGTCGGTAGCGTACAGAACTTGAGAACAGGAGGTCGCTGTTTCGATCCCCGGCTTGGCCAATTTCTTTCCGGGGACTGATGATAGTCATCGCGACAGGATTCATTCCTTCTCACCGCTGACCATTGTTTCGACGATGGTTATGTGGGAAAGCAGCCAGTGGCTTGGAAAGAATATTGTGCAGAGTACTGGTAAACGAAACTCCAGGAAAAGATGGATAGGTGCACGGGCCGCCGTGATATAACTGAAATACTGTTGAAAACGGCGTTAAACACCATACATACCATACTATTTATATTAATTATGAAACATTTGTCAAGAAAATTCAAAGATCTGTAATGTGCGGATCTCTCCCCCCCTTTTTTTTAACAAAAACTTTGTTTTATTGATAAAAAGAGACATTAATCCTTCCTATGCAATAGGCGAAAACAGGCTTCTTCAGAAGGCAAAAGGCATATAACCAAGATCAGACTGTAGAGAATATTCAGTCTGAATTTGGATCTGTACCCTCCGATTGGTTAGTCAAGCTCACAAGATAAAATGTTTTTAATTACTAGTGAATTGTATATTCGGCGATTGGTACTGCGAAAGAAACCCTTTTTGCGCGCAAACTAATCGAATTGCCCTTGTACATTTACATGATTCTAGTATTCCAGGTTGTTTTTTTTTTTACAAATTAGTTCTGTTGAGGTTTTGCCTTTTCGAAACACCAGTGAGTAAGGCAGTACATGATTAACTCTTTACCACACAATCCCGACTTTTAACGACCCTGAGGAAGAAGGCTTTTGAAAACATTGTGGGAAAAGCTGAAAATGCTGCTAATCAGCATTTTCTCCTTTTCCCACGATGTTTTCTACCCTTCCTAAATCAATGTTTAATTTTTGAATCACCTTTATTTTGTCGTCTGCAAATGCTTTCATTTTGACCCAGTTTAAAATTTGTCGTTTAGTAAAGAGTTAAGTAACCAGTATGTCCTTCATCACATGGTTTACTGTCTCATGTATAAGACTTTGTAACCTTATTTGTCACCCCATATTTATATTTCAATAGATTACTAGTATGTCTATAAACATGTACAATACTTTGAACCATTTTCCACACAATCCTGACTGATTTCCAGCATTTGCCCTTTTCCCACAATGTTTTCTACCATATCAAGAACATATTTGGTCATTTGGGTGACCTTTGTCATTTGCAAATTCTTTCAATTTGGACCAGTCTGAACTTTTGCCATTTTTGTAAAGAGTTGATACAGACAGATCATAAAAATATGTTAACTGGTAGCCCTAAAGATGTTAAAGTACTTTTTTCACTTTTTGCATTCTTTCTACAACTATGTTTCTTAAAAATCTCAATGGTTATGCACTGAATTGATAATCCAAAATGCTCTTGTATACGAGCAATTTTTCCTCTTGCCACAATGTTTTCTAGAGTGGTCTTCTACAAGATAAACAAATATGTCTGTAGTGTAGCAGGAGAGCACTTCACTCTCTAAGCGCTCGTGTTGTCGTTGTGGACAATACAAATTACGATCAGAATGCACAAAACATGAAGTCTTATCTTACTTCTACACCATCTAATGATACTTTGTAACATATTCTAGCTAAAGCAACCTTGAAATCACAATATTTGGCTTTGTTCTACAAAAAAAGGTCCATTTAATTAGCTCTGCTGGCTGTAAGCCAGCAGAGCTTATGTCATGGCGTGGTTTCCGTCGTCCGTCCGTCCGTCTGTCCGTCCATCCGTTAGTCTTTTCATTGTTTACGCGATAACGTCTGCATTTGAGGTCGTATTTTTGTAAAACTTGCACAGTTTGTTTATCTCATCAATAGCTTGAACCCTATCGATTTTGAAAAAAAAAATCTGACAATCAGTGTAGGAAAAGTAGGTATTTAAAGTTGAAAATTTCAATTTCTTGTTTAAGTGATAAAATCTGCATTTTTCTTTGGTCAGATTTTTGTGAAACTTGCACAGTTTGTTTATCTCATCAATAACTTGAGCCCTATTGATTTTGAAAAAAAATTCTGACAATCAGTGTTGGAAAAACAGCCATTCAAATTCAACGTTTAAATTTCTTCTTTACACGATAAAGTCTGCAGTTGTGGTCAGATTTTCGTGACACTTGCACAGATTGTTTATTTCATTAATAGCTTGAACCCTGTTGATTTAAAAAAAAAAAAAAAAAAATCTGTCAGTATGGGAAAAGCATCCATTTGAAGTTCAAAATTTCCTTTTCTTGTTTATGCCTTTTAGTGTACATTTGTGGTAAGATTTTTGTGAAACTTGCACACTTTATCTCATCAATAGCTTGTATCCTGTTGATTTTGTAAAAAAACAAAACAAAAAAAATCTGACAATCAGTGTGGGAAAAGTAGCCATTTAAAGTTCAACATTTAAATTTCTTGTTTACGCCACAAAGTCTGCAGTTGTGGTCGGATTTTTGTGAAACTTGCACAGATTGTTTATCTCATAGCTTGAACCCAATTAATTTTGAAAAAAAAAAAAAAAAAAAAAAAAAAAAGACAATCAGTGTGGGAAAAGTAGCCATTTAAATTTCAAAATTCCTATTTCTTGTTTATGCTGACATACAATTCAATTCAATAGTTTATTGTAATTTTAGGCCACCGGCCCATATACAAACGATATTAGCAATTACAAATATCAACACAGTACATATGCAGAGAGAAATAGTACATACGAATTACTTGCAAATAAAGTAAATAACTGGTCAACCCATTACCACACAATCCCTACTTTTGACGACCCTGAGAAAGAAGCATTTAGAAAACATTGTAGAAAAAAGGAGAAAACGCTGGTAACCAGCATTTTCTACTTTTCCCACCATGTCTTCTACCCGTCCCAAACCAAATTACAGATTTTCAGTGGCATTTATGCTTCCGTCTGCAAATGCTTTCAATTTGGACCAGTATATAATTTTGACGTTTGGTAAAGAATTAAATTTCAATCCAGTAATGTGGGAAGTGTTCAGAAAACATCCATATGAAAAATACTTTACAATTTGATTTGACAACAGGACCAGCACTAGCAAATAAATAATTAAGTTAAATAGAAGTATTTCACGTATTCCATCTCTTGAAAAACTTAAAATTCATGGCTTTTGATGTATTCAGACCTTCTTTTAAATGCATAATACAGAAACATTGCTACATTTCTAATAACTGTCTCATTTCTACATGACATAATTCTGAGGAAAGACCATATATTAGCACTACTAGTAAACCTAACATCAATGTACATTTCACGAAGATTTGAGTATAACGGACAGACTAATAGAAAATGTATTTCATCCTCAACGATACCATCACAATAGACGCAAAATCTGAATTCTCTGGGAACACCATAATATCTACCCTTTTCAGACATTAAGGAATGAGATCCGCTCCTAAAATTCGCTAAGCAAGACCTAGATTTATCTATATTGATTAATTCTATGTACGGTTCACAACAAAAAGATTCTTTATAGCCATGATAATTTGATAGTTTAACATTATCAATACAACCTGCCCTCCATTTTTGAATGTATTGGTCCTTAAGGCGTTCAGTGTAATAGTATAGAAAAAGTTTTTCGTTTGCAACATGTTGATTTTCCCAAACATAACCATACCCATTACTAGATAAATTTAATCTAACTGCAGTAACCCAATTTGAATAACCTAAATTGTCTAAATGCAACAACATTTCATAACACAATTTTACATATCGAGTCCTTGGCATTTTGAGAATTCGTAACCAATATTTAATGCATCTTTTTGAAGATATAATTTGTACAGGGAATCTGCCAGTATCACCAAGTATAGAAAGATTACAAGAGTTGGTCTTAACACTTAATAAACGTTTACAAGCATAAATTTGCAATTGTTCTACGTAATGCATATATTGGAATCCCCATAATTCAGCCCCATATAGCATGACTGGATAAATTTTAGCGTCAAATACCTTAAAAAAAGTTTTAGCAGGCAAAAATGATAGTTTACTGAATGAACAGAACAGATAATTCAGCACCTTTTTGGCCTTAAGCGTAGAGCTTTCAGCCATTTGGAATAAAGACAGTCTGTTGGTGAAATACATTCCTACATACGTAAAACCTTTCACTACCTCAAGTAAATTACCTCCATACGACCAATGTTCCTTTTTTGATAACCCACCACCCCTTTTAAAGACCATAATTTTAGTTTTATTAATGTTTACTTTGAGCTTGAATTCTCTACAATATTCATGCAAAATATTTAGCTGCTTTTGTAGACCAGTGACTGTATCAGATATTAGGCCAATGTCATCAGCAAACATTAAGAGGAAGATTTCAGTTAAGTCTGGAAAAAGTTGAATTCCTCTGACGTCACTTGTCTTTAATTTATTATACAATTCATTGATAAAAAGCGAGAATAAAATTGGGCTTAACGAACAGCCTTGTCTTAAACCGTTTATGCTATGTACAACGACTCGGCATTTGAGGTAGAATTTTCACGAAACTTGCACAGTTGGTTTATATTATCAATAGCTTAAATCCTATCGATTTTGAAAAACATTCGACAATTAGTATGGGAAAAGGAGCCATTTAAAGTTGAAAATTTACATTTCTTTTTTACACAATTCAGTCTGCATTTTGGATCCAATTCTTTTGAAACTTGCAAAGGTTATTTGTATCATAAAGGAATGGAACTCTATAAAAATTGAGGAAAATCTAGCATATTTTTGGATAAGACATTGTCAATCAAAATGAGGGACACAGATATTACAAGTTCAAAATGGTTTGTGTTGACCTATCAACAAAATGTCAAACATTTGTTTGTTGCTTGGTGTTTATTGCTGTTTTAACACTATTTCAGCCTAATTGCAGGGGCCGATGCATCTCAGTAATAACCTCTTTACAAGACAACATCTTAGACAGGTCCACGTTGAAAGCATTTTCAGATTACAAAATGAATCGCAGGAATTTGTCTTGGATAGATGCCGGTGATTAAAACATCGTGGAAAAAGGGGAAAATGCCGGTTATCAGCATTTAGCCCTTTTCCTAAATTGTTTTCCCCCAGGATTGTTAAAATACAGGATTCATTGGTAAAGTGTTAACCCTTTGCCACACGTTCCCGAGTTTTAACGACTCTGAGAAAGAGACCTTTTTGCAAACATTGTGAGAAAAGAAGAAGATGCTGGCGATGGGTTTAAAGATAATGAAAAAAGTCCTGCGATTGAGCCCCCCCCCCCCCATATTTTTTGGCGTGACTATTTTTGTGCAATGCACTGCAAAGCCCCAGTCTAATACCGATGAACGCTAGGAAAGACATGAGTAGCAGGCTGAAATACTTTAGCATAAGTTGAAAACACCATTCAAACAGAAATGTTTATCTTATATTTTATCATTTTTCAGATTTCAACATGGAGGATGCTCTATTCCGACAGCTGAAGGAAAGAGGTGGGTTGAATTTTTCAGATTTTCATGTGTAAATCTTAGCTTTTCTTTTGCTTTTATTTTGTGTATGCATTTGTCATTAAAACTCCAGTTAGTTTTTGTTATATTTCTCTAAAAATGCTTTAAAACTGGTTATATTTGTCATAAAAATTGCAGTTAGTTTTGAATGAGTTTTGACATCAAAGTTTTGAGCGCTTTCGTCAATTGCTTTTAATACTCAGTAAGCAGGTCCCGTAATAACTGATTCAAAATCGATGAACTCGGCTGTAATCAAAATATTCTACCCTAAAAAAAGTAGTCGTACTTTTACCTGCTTTTATCCATTGGTTTTGATACTCACCAGGGAAGTCCATTTAGAAAGGTTTTTAGAATATCGGAACAAAACCAGCATAGAAATATTTTACCCAAATTAAAATAGGACTCGGAGATTTTTCTTCCGTTTTTATCCATTGTTTTAACACTCAACAGGGAAGTCCCTTAGGAAAGGTTTTAAAATAGCTGAATATAACAATGATAAAATATTTTACCCTTATAAAAGAGCACCAGATTTTTTTACCGCTTTTATCCATTCCTTATATCACTCGCCATTAAGGTCCCTCGAGAAGGTGTTTTTTTAATAGCTGTGCAGAACAAGGATAAAAACATATTAACCTTATAAAATTGTACTCGGAGTTTTTCCGCTTTTATACATTGGTTTAACAGTCACCAGGGACCTCACTCACCAGGGAGGTCCCTTTAGAAAGGTTTTTAAAATAGCTGAATAAAACCAGGATAGAAATATTTTACTCTTATAAAAGAGCACTAGGAGTTTTTACCGTTTTTAACCTTTGATTTTAACATTCAACAAGGAAGTCCCTTGAGAAAAGTTTTAAAATATCGGAATATAACAATGATAAATATGTTTTACCCTTATAAAAGAGCACCGGAGTTTTTTTTTTTTTTTACCGCTCTTATCTATTGGTTTTAACACTCACCAGGGGAGTCCCTTGAGAAAGGTTTTTTAACACAGATAAACAAAACAAGGATGAATGTATTTTATGATAATAGTACTCGGAGTTTATACCACTTTTATCCGATGGTTTTAACACTGATCAGGGAGGCCCGCCTAGAAAGTTTCTTTTAAATAGCTGTACAAAGCAAAACATTTGACCCAAATGAAAGTGTGCTAGGAGTTTTTACCGCTTCTATCCATTGATTTTAACACTGACCAGGGAGGTACCTTGAGAAAGGTTATTCAAGGTAGCCAAACAAAACAAGAATGAAATTATCTTATAATAATAAAAGAGTACTCGGAGTTTTTACCACTTTAATCCATTGGTTTTATCTCTCGCTAAGGAGGTCAATCAAGAAAGATTATTTTTTAAACCTGTACAAAGCAAGGATAGAAATATTTTATCCTAGTAAAAGAGTTCTCGGAGTTTTCACCGCTTCTATCCATTGGTTTTAACTCTTAACAGGGAGGTCACCCACCTGATAAAGTTTCTTTTTTCAAATAGCCGAACAAAAGAAGGATAAAAACATTTTACCCAAAGCACAGTGTACTCGGAGTTTTTACCGCTTTTAACCACTGGCTTTAAGAGTCCCCAGGAACCTCACTCACCAGTGAGGTCCCTTAAGGAGGTTTTTAAAAAAGCTGAACAAAAACAGGATAGAAATATTTTACTCTAAGAAAAGAGCACTCGGAGCTTTTACAGCTTTTATCCATTGGTTTTCACGTGAAAATCAACAGGAAAGACACTTCGGAAGGCTTTAAATTAGCTGAATATTACAATGATGAAAATATTTTACCCTTATAAAAGAGCGCCGAGGTTTTTCTTTCCCCTTTTATCCATTGGTTGTTACACTCACCAGGGAGGTCCCTTGTGAAAGATTTATTTGTTAAATAGTTTAACAAAACACAGGATGAAAATATTTTATGATAATAAAAGAGTACTCGGAGTTTATACTTCTATTCATTTTTTTTATCACTCGCCAGGGAGGTCCCTCGAGAACTGTTTATTAAATAGCTGTAAAAACAAAGGAAAAATATTTTACTGTAATAAAAGAGTAATCGGGAGTTTTTTCGCTTCTATCCATTGGTTTTAATACTCAACAGGGAGGTCAGATGAGACAGTTTTTTTTAAATAGCTAAAAAAAACAGGGGTAAAAACATTTTATCTTAATAAAAGAGCACTCGGAAATTAAACCGTTTTAATCCATTGTTTTGAACAGTTAACAGGGATGTCCTTCGAGAAATGTTTTTAAATAGCTGAATGTTACAATGAAAAAAAAAAAAAAAAAAAAAAAAAAAAAAATTACCCTAATAAAAAAGCACCTAAGTTTTTTACCGCTTTTATCCACTGCTTTTATACTCAGCAGGGAGGTCACTTAAGAAAGTGTGTTCAAGATAGCTGAAAAATCAAGGATGAAAATATTTTTTGATAATAAATGATTACTTGGAGTTTTTACCACTTTTATCCATTGGTGTTATCAATCACCAGGGAAGTCCATAAAGAATTATTTTTTTCAAATAGCTGTACAAAACAAGGATAAAAATATGTTAACCTTATAAAAGTGTTTTCGGAGTTTTCACCGCTTTCTTTTGTTGGTTTTAACAGTCACAAGGGACCTCACTCACCAAAGAGGTCCCATGAGAAAGGTTTTTAAAATAGCTGAACAAAACTAGGATAGAAATATTTTACTCTAGTAAAAGAGCACACGGAGTTTTTTTTCGATTTTTTTTTTTTTTTTATAGTCAAAAGGGAAGTAACTTGACAAAGTTTAAAAATAGCTGAATATAACGATGACAAAAGAGCACTCGGAAATTTAACTGTTTTAATCCATTGTTTGGAACAGTAAACAGGGAAGTCCCTCGAAAAATGTTCTTAAATAGCTGAAAACAAAGATGAAAAAAAAAATAAATAAATAAATAAATAAAAAAATAACCCAAACAAAAAAGCACCGGAGTTTTTTTTTCCCGTTTTTTATCCATTGTTTTTAACAGTCAAGAGGGAAGTCCCTTGGGAAAGGTTTTAATATAGCTGAATATAGTAATGATAGAAATATTTTACCCCAATAAAAGAGCACCGGAGTTTTTTATCGCTTTTATCCATTGGTTTTATCTTTAATAGCTGTACAAAACAAGGATGAAAACATGTTTACCTTATAAAAGTGTACTCGGAGTTTTTAATGCATTTATCCATTAGTTCTAATAGTCTCCAGGGACATCACTCACTACGGAGGTCCCTTGAGAAAGGTTTTTGAAATAGCGGAACAAAACCAGGATAGAAATATTTTACCCTAATAAAAGGCACTCGGAATTTTTTTCCGTTTTTGTCCAATGTTTTTAACAGTCAACACGGAAATCCCTTGAGATAGGTTTTAAAAATAGCTGAATATATCTAACAATAATAAAAATACTTTACCCAAATAAAAGAGCACCGGAGTTTTTTACCGCTTTTATTCTCTGATTTTATCACTCACCAGGGAGGTCCCTAGAGAAAGTGGGGTTTTTTAATAGCTAAAAACATGTTAACCTTGTAAAAGTGTACTTGGAGTTTTTCCGCTTTTATCCGTTGGTTTTAAGAGTCACCAGAGACCTCTCTCACCAGGGAGGTCCCTTTAGAAAGGTTTTTAAAATAGCTGAACAAAACCAGGATAGAAATATTTTACCCGAATAAAACAGCACTCAGAGTTTTTTCCGCTTTTATCCATTGTCTTTTTTTTTTTTTTTTTTTTTACAATCAACAGGGAAATCCCTTGAGAAAAGTTTTGAAATAGAGGAATATAACAATGATAAAAATATTTTACCCAAATAAAAGAGCAACGGAGTTTTTTACCCCTTTCATCCATTGGTTTTAACACGCACCATGGAAGTCTCTTGAATTTTTTTTTTTTTTAAATAGGTGAACAAAACAGAGATGAAAATATTTGATAATAAAAAGAGATTACTCAGAGTGTTCATCACTTTTATCCGTTGGTTTTAACACTCACCAGGAAGGTCACTTAAGAAAGGTTTTGTTTTTTAAAATAGCTGTACAAAACAAGGATAAAAACATATTAACCTTATAGAAGTGTACTCGGAGATTTTACCACTTTTATCCATTGGTTTTAACAGTCACTATGGACCTCACTCACCAGGGAGATCCCTTGAAAAAGATAGCAGAACAAAACCAAATTAGAAATATTTTACTCTAGTAAAAGAGCACTCCGAGTTTTTTTTCCCCGTTTTCATGTTTTAACAGTCCACAGGGAAGACCCTTAAAATATTTTAAAATAGCTGAATATAACAATGATGAAAATATTTTACCCCAATAAAAGAGCACCGGAAATTTTTACCGCTTTTATCCATTGGTTTAAAGACTCACCAGCTAGGTCCCTTAAGAAAGCGTTTTTTCTAAATACATGTAACTGAACAAAATAAAGATGAAAAAATTTTATGATAATAAAAAAAGCACTCTGAAGTTTTACCACTTTTATCCGTTTTTTTAAAATACACTTCCGGGAGGTCCCTCGAGTAAGTTTCTTTTGAATATCTGTACAATACAAGGATAAAAAAATATTTTACCCAAATAAAATAGTACTCGGAGTTTTTACGACTTCTTTTTATTAGTTTTAACACTCATCAGGAAGGTCACGTAAGAAAGTTTTTTTATTTTTTTATTTATTTTTTTTTTAAAGATAGCTCAACAAAACAAGGATAAAACATTTTACCCTAATAAAAGGGTACTTGAACTTTTTATCTCTCTTAACCATTTATTTTTTAAGGTCACAAGGAACCTCACTGACTAGGGAGGTCCCTTGAGAAAGGTTTTTAAAGTGGCAGAAGAAAACCATGGTAGAAATACTTTACCCAAATGCACTCAGAGTTTCAACGATTTTTATCCTTTGGTTTTTAGTTAACAGGGACCTCACTCACCAGCGAGTTCCTTTGAGAAAGGTTTTTAAAATAGCTGAACTAAAACAGGATAGAAATATTTTACTCTAATAAAAGAGCACTCGTGTTTTACCCATTGGTTTTCACATTAAAGTCAACAGGGAAGTCAGTTCGGAAAGGTTTTAATATAGCTGAATATAACTGATAAAAATATTTTACCCTTATAAATGAGCGCGAGAGTTTTTTATCCCTTTTAACCCTTGGGGAAGGCTTTTTTTTTTTTTTTTTTTTGTTATATAGTCGAACAAAACACAGGATGAAAGAGTATTCAGAGATTTTACCTTTATCCATTGTTTTTATTACTCATCCGGGTGGGTCCCTCGAAAATTGATTTTTAAATAGCTGTAAAAACCAAGGATGAAAATATTTTACCCTAATAAAAGAGTACTCGGGAGTTGTTACCGCTTCTATCCATTGGCTTTACCACTCAACAGGGCGGTCCGTTGAGACAGGATTTAAAAATAGCTCAACAAAAGAGGGATAAAAAGCATTATACCTTGATAAAAGAGCACTCGGAATTTCAACCGTTTTAATCCATTGTTTTGAACAATTAGCAGGGAAGTCCCATAACAAAAGAATACTCAGAGTTTTAACCGCTTTTACCATTGGTTTTAACACTTACGAGGGAGATCACTTGAGAATTCCTTTTTTTTTTTTAAAAAGGTCAACAAAACAAGGATAAAAACATTGTCACCTAATAGTAGAGTACTCGGTTCTTCCTGCTTTTATCCATTGGTTTTAATAGTCACCAGGGACAACACTCACCAGGGAGGTCCCTTGAGAAAGGTTTTTAAAATAGCGGAACAAAACAAGGATAGAAATGTTTTACTCGCACAACAATGATAAAAATATTTTGCCCCAATAAAGAGCACCGGAGTCTTTTACCGCTTTTATCAATTGGTTTTCTCAATCACCAGGGAGGTCTCTGGAGAACTTTTTCTTAAAAAATGGCTTAGGAAAACAAGGATAAAAACATCTTACCCTAATAAAAGAATACTCATAGTTTTTACTGCTTTTACCCATTGGTTTTAACAATTACGAGGGAGGTCACTTGAGAATTCTTCTTTTGAAAAAAGGTCAACAAAACAAGGATAAAAATATTTTTACCAAATAGAAGTGTACTCGGAGTTTTTCCCGCTTTTATCCATTGGTTTTAACAGTCAGCAAGGACCTCACTCACCAGGGAGGTCCCCTGAGAAGGTTTTTAAAATATCGGAAAAAAAACCAGGATAGAAATATTTTACTCTAATAAAAAAGACCACTTGGAGTTTTTACCGTTTTTATCCTTTGGTTTAAACATTCAACAGGGAAGTCCATTGAGACAAGTTTAAAAATATCTGAATATAACGAAGATAAAAATATTTTACCCTTACAAAAGAGCACCGGAGTTTTTTACCGCTTTTATCCATTGGTTTTAACACTCACCATGGAGGTCCGACGAGAAAGTTTTAGTTCAAATAGCGTAACAAAGCAAAGATAAAATATTTTACACTAATTAAAGTGTGCTTGGAGTTTTTACTGCTTCTATCCATTAAATTTAACACTCAACAGGGAGGTCAGTTGAGACAAGTTTTTTTTTTTTTTTAAAAATAGCTCAATAAAACAGGGATAAAAACATTATACCTTGATAAAAAAGCTCTCGGAAATTTAACCGTTTTAGTCCATTGTTTTGAACAAGTAACAGGGAAGTCCCTGGAGAAATGTTCTTAAATAGCTGAATATAACAAAATAGCACCGGAGTTGTTTTTTCCGTTCTTTATCCATTTTTTAACAGTCAACAGGGAAGTCCCTGGAGAAAGTTTTAAAATAGCTGAATGTAGTAATGATAGAAATATTTTACCCAAATGAAAGAGCAGTGGAGTTTTTTTTCACAGCTTTTATCCATTGGTTTTATCACTCACCAGGGAGGTCCCTCGAGAAGGTGTTCTTTTTAGTAGTTGTACGAAACAAGGATAAAAACATGTTAACCTTATAAAAGTGTACTCGGAGTTTTTTACAGCTTTTATCCATTGGTTCTAACAATCACAAGTGACCTCACCCACCAGGGAGGTCCTTTGAGAACGGTTTTTAAAACCGTTTAGACAGTTTTTTTTAGATAGCTCAACAAAACAGGGATAAAAACATTATACCGTAATAAAATAGCACTCGGAATTTTAACCGTTTTAATCCATTGTTTTGAACAGTAAACAGATAAATCCGTCAAGAATTTAATAATGAAAAAAAAATTTTAAGAAATTTTTTTATCCATTGGTTTTAATACTCACCAAGGAGGTCCCTTGAGAAAGGGTGTTTAAGATAGCTGAACAAAACAAGGATGAAAAAAAAAAAAAAAAAACATTATGATAATAAAAGATTACTCGAAGTTTTTTCCCACTTTTATCCATTGGTTTTATCACTCATCAGGAAGGTCCATCGAGATTTTTTTTCAAATAGCTGTACAGAACAAGGATAAAAACATGTTTACCTTATAAAAGTGTACTCGGAGTTTTTTCCGATTTTTTTACTGTTGGTTTTAACAGTCACCAGGAACCTCACTCACCACAGAGGTTCTTTAAGAAAGGTGTTTAAAATAGCGAAACAAATCCAGGAAAGAAATATTTTACCGTAATAAAAGAGCACGCAAAGATTTCTTTTTTTTTTTTTTTTTTTTATCAATTGTTTTTCACAGTCAACAGGGAAGGCCCTTGAGAACGATTTTAAAATAGCTGAATATAACAATGATAAAAATATTTTACCCCAATGAAAGAGCACCGGAGTTTTTTACGGCTTTTATCCATTTGTTTTATCACTCACCAGGGAAAGTGTTCTTTGCAATAGTTGTACAAAACAAAGATAGAAACATGTTAATCTTATAAAAGTGTAATCGGAGTTTTTACCGCTTTTATCCATTGGTTCTAACCATCACCACTGACCTCACCCACCAGGGAGGTCCCTTGAGAACGTTTTTTTCAAATAGCGGAACAATACCAGGATAGAAATATTTTACCCTAATAAAAATCACTCAGTTTTTTTTCTGTTTTTATCCATTGTTTTTAACAGTCAACAGGGAAGCCCCTTGAGAAAGTGTTTTTTTAATAGCTGTACAAAACAAGGATAAAAACATGTGAACCTTATAAATGTGTACTCGGATTTTTTTTGCTTTTACCCATCCGTTTTTATTAGTCACCAGGGACCTGGCTTACGAGGGACGTCCCTTGAGAAAGGTTTTAAAAAATAGCTTAAAAAAACCAGGATAGAAATATTTTGCCCGGAGTTTTTTTTCTTTCCGTTTTAATCCATTGTTTTTTACAAACAACAGGGAAGTTCCTTGAGAAAGGTTTTAAAATAGCTGAATATAAAAATGATAAAATATTTTACCCGAAAAATACAGCATCGGAGTTTTTAACAGCTTTTATCCATTGGTTTTAACATGCACCAAGGAGGTCCCTTGAGAAACGTTTATTTTTTTAAATAGCCAAACAAAGAAAGGATGAAAATATTTAATAATACAAAGAGATTACTTGGAGTATCTACCACTCTTATCCATTGGTTTTAACATTTGCCAGGAAGGTCACTTAAGAAAGGTTTTGTTTTTTTAAATAGCTGTACAAAACAAGGATAAAAATATGTTAACCTCATAAAAGTGTACTCGGAATTTTCACTGCTTTTATCAATTAAGTTCAACAGTAACCAGATACCTCACTAACCAGTGAGGTCCCTTGAGAAAGGTTTTTAAAAAAGCTGAACAAAACCAGGATAGAAATATTTTACTCTAGTACAAAAACAACTCGAGAGTTTTTTATTCCATCATCAGGGAGATCCCTTGAGAAAGGGATTTTTTTTTAAATAGCTGAACAAGACAGGGATGAAAATATTTTATGACAATAAAAGAGTACTCGGAGGTTTTACCACTTTTATCCGTTGGTTTTAATACTCACCAGGGAGATGCCTCGAGTAAGTTTTTTAAACAGCTTTACAATACAAGGTTAAAAATATTTAACCCAAATAAAATAGTACTCGCAGTTTTTACTGCTTCATTCTATTGGTTTTAACACTCACCAGGAAGATCACGTGAGAAAGGGATTTCTTTTTTAAAAAATATGTGAACAAGATAAGGATAAAACATTTTACCTAATAAAAGGGGACTCGGATTTTTCATCGCATTTAACCATTGGTTGCAACAGTCCACAGGAACCTCACTCACTAGGGAGGTCCCTTGAGAAAGGTTTGTAAAATAGCAGCTGAAAACCATGTTAGAAATACCTTATTTAAATCAACTCTGAGTTTTAACCGTTTCTATCCTTTGGTTTTTACATTCAACAGGGACCTCACTCACCAGGGAGTTCCCTTGAGGAAGTTTTTTGAAAATGCTGAACAAAACAAGGATAGAATATTCTACTGTAATAAAAGAGCATTCGGAAGTTGTGCCGTTATTATCCATTGGTTTTAACAGTCAACAGGAACGTCCCTCGAGAAAATTATAAAATAGCTGACTCTAACAATGATAAGAATATTCCTTATAAAAGAGGATCGGAATTTTTCACCGTTTTTGGTTTCAACGGTTTTAACACTCAACAGGGAGGTCATTTGGGAAAACCAGGGTGGAATATTTTACCCTAATAAAAAGCAGTCGGAGTTTTTACGGTTTATATCCATGGGTATAAATAGTCACTAGGGAGGTCCCTTGAGAAAGGTTTTTAAAGTAGCTGAACAAAATCAGGATAGAAATATTTTACTCTAATAAAATAGCGGAACAAATCCAGGATGACATATTTTATCCCAATAAAAGAGCACGCGGAGTTTTTTCCGTTATTTTCCATTGCTTTTAACAGTCAACAGGGAAGTCACTTGAAAAAGGTTTTAAAATAGTTGAATATAACAACGATAAAAATATTTTACCCCAATGAAAGAGCACCGGAGTTTTTTACGGCTTTTATCCATTGGTTTTATCACTCACCAGGGAGGCCCCTCAGGAAAGTGTTCTTTTTAATAGCTGCGCGAAACAATCATAAAAACATGTTAACCTTATTAAAGTGTACTCGGAGGTTTTACCGCTTTTATCCATTACTTCTAACAGTCACCAGTGACCTCACCGGTCACGTAAGACAGGTTTTGTTTTTCTATAAATAGCTGTACAAAACAAGGATAAAAACATGTTAACCTTATAAAAGTGTACCCGGAATTTTTACAACTTTTATACATTGGTTTTAACAGTCACCAGGGACCTCACACACTAGTGAGGACCCTTGAGAAAGCAGCCTTTCAAAAATGCTGAACAAAACCAGGATAGAAATATTTTACTCTAGTAAAAGAGCACTCGGAGTTTTTTCCGTTTTTATCCTTTGGTTTTAACAGTCAACAGCGACGTCCCTTGAGAAGTGTTTTAAAATAGCTGAATATAACAATGATTAAAATATTTCACCCCAATAAAAGAGCACTCGGAGGTTTTTACCACTTTTATCCATTGGTTTAAACACTCACCAGGGACATCCCTTGAGAAAGTGTTTCTTTAATAGCTGAACAAACAAGGATGAAATATTTTATGATAATTAAAAGAGTACTCGAAGGTTTTAGCACTTTTATCCGTTGGTTTTAATAATCACCAGGGAGGTTACTCGAGTAAGTTTTTTTTAAAAGCTGTACAATACAAGGATAAAGAATATGTTACCCAAATAAAATAGTACTTGGAGTTTTTATGGCTTTCTTCCATTGGTTTCAACACTCACCAGGAAGATCACATGTGAAAGGGATTTTATTAAAAAAAAAAAAAAAAAAAAAAAAAAAAAAAAAAAAAAAAAAATCTCCACAAAACAAGGGTGAAACATTTCACCCTAATAAAAGGCTACTCGGATTTTTTTATCGCTTTTAACCCTTGGTTTCAACATTCACCAGGGACCTCACTCACTAGGGAGGTCCCTTGAGAAAGTTTTTTAAAATAGCAGAAGAAAACCATGATAGAAATACCTTACCCAAATGCACTCGGAGTTTTAACCGTTTTTATCCTTTGGTCTTTACATTCAACAGGGACCTCACTCACCAGGGAGGTCCTTTGAGAAAGTTTTTTTTTTTTAAATTGCTGAACAATACAAGGATAGAATATTTTACCCTTGTAAAAGAGCATTCGCAATTTGTACCGTTTTTTATCCATTGGTTTTAGCAGTCAACGGAAAAGTCCCGTGAGAAAGGTTTTAAAATAGCTGAATATTACAGTGATAAAAAAAATAGCATTATATAAGGGCAACGGAGTTGTTTACCGTTTTTATCCATTGGTTTTAAGACTCAACATTAAGGTCATTTGGGAAAAGTTTTTAAAATTTCTGAGAAAACCAGGATGGAATATTTTACCCTAAAAACTGAGCAGTCGGAGTTTTACTGTTTATATCCATGGGTTTTAATAGTTACCAGGGACCTCTTTCACCAGAGAGGTCCCTTGAGAAAGGTTTTTAAAGTAGCTAGACGAAACCAGGATAGAAATATTTTATTCTAATAAAAGAGTACCGGAATTTTTATCACTTTTATCCATTGGTTTTAATGCTGACTAGGGAGGTCCCATGAGAAAGGTTTTTACAATAGCTGAGCAAAGCAAGAATACAAATATGTTATGACAATAAAAGAGTACTCGAGGTTTTGGTTTTTATCCATTGGTTTTATCGCTCACCAGAGAGGTCCCTCGAGATAGTTTTTTTAAAGAGCTGAACAAAACAAGGATAAAAACATCTTACCCTAATAAGAGAATACTCTGAGTTTTTACCGATTTTACCTACTGGTTTTAACACTCACGGGGGAGGTCACTTGACAAAGGGTTTTAAAAATAAGTTAAAATATGGATAAAAACATTTTCACCTAATAAAAGTGTACTCGTTTTTTTTTACCGCTTTAATCCATTGGTTTTAACAGTCACCAGGGACCTCACTCACCAGGAAGGTCCCTTGAGAAAGGTTTTAAAAATAGCAGAAAAAAAACCAGGATAGAAATATTTTACTCTAATCAAAGAGCACTTGGAGGATCTATTTCCGTTTTTTTTTTTTTTTTTTTCTTTTCATCCATCGTTTTTAGCATTCAACAGGGAAGTCCCTCAAGAAAGGTTTTTAAAATTTCTGAATATAACAATGATAACAATAATTTACCCATATAAAAGAGCACCGGAGTTTTTTATCCATTTGTTGTAACACTCACTATGGAGGTCCCTTAAGAAAGTTTTTTTTAACACACCTGAACAAAACAAAGATGAAAATATTTAATGGAAATAAAGAGTACTCAGAGTTTTTACCACTTTTATCTGTTTGTTTTAACACTCACCTGGGAGGTTCGCCGAGAAAGTTTTATTTTAAATAGCCGTACAAAGCAGGGTAAAATATTTTACCCTAATGAAAGTGTTCTTGGAGTTTTTACCGCTTATATCCATTGGTTTTAACACTGACCAGGGAGTTGCCGTGAGAAAGGTTATTCAAAATAGCCAAACAAAACAAGAATGAAAATATTTTATAGTAATAACAGAGTACTCGAAGTTTTTAACCACTTTAATCCATTGGTTTTATCACTCACCAAGGAGGTCCTTCGAGAAAAAATTTTTGTAAAAGCTATACACAGCAAGGATGAAAATATTTTACCGTAGTAAAAGAGTATTCGGAGCTTTCACCGCTTCTATCCATTGGTTTTAACACTTAACAAAACCAGGATAGAAATATTTTACTCGTATAACAAATATGAAAATATTTTACTCCAATAGAAGAAGTGTTTACTCACTTTTATCCATTGGTTTTATCACTCATCAGGGAGGCCCCTCGAGAATGTTTTAAAATAGCTGAATATAATAATGATAAAAATACTTTACCCCAATAAAAGAGTATCGGAGTTTTTAGCGCTTTTATCCATTGTTTTAAACACTCAGCAGGGAAGTCCCTTACGAAAGCGTTTTTTTTTTTTTTTAAATAGCTGAACAAAACAAGGCTTCTTTCCATTGGTTTCAACACTCATCAGGAAGGTCACGTGAGAAAGGTTTTTTTAATAGCTCAAGAAAACAAGGATAAGATATTTTACCCTGATAAAAGGGTACTCGGACTTTTTATCGCTCTTAACCATTGGATGTAAAAGTCACCAGGGACCTCACTCACTAGGGAGGTCCCTTGAGAAAGGTTTTTAAAGTAGCAGAAGAAAACCATGAAAGAAATACTTTACCCAAATGCGCTCGAAGGGTTAACCGTTTATATCCTCTGGTTTTTATATTCAACAGGGACCTCACTCACCAGGGAGGTCCCTTGAGGAACTTTTTAAAAATTGCTGAACAAAACAAGGATAATTAACCTAATGAAAGAGCACTCGGAAGTTGTACCGTTTTTATCCATTGGTTTTAACAGTCAACAGGAAAGTCCATTGAGAAAGGTTTTAAAATAGCTGAATATTACAATGATAAAAATATTTTAGCCGTATAAAAGAGCACCGGAGTTGTTTACCGTCTTATCCATTTGTTTTAACGCTCAACAGGGAGGTCATTTGGGAAAGGTTTTTAAAATTTTTGAGAAAACCAGGATGGAATATTTTACCCTAATGAAAGAGCAGTCGGAGTTTATATCCATGAGTTTTAATAGTCACCAGGGACCGCTTTCACCAGGGACGTCACTTGAGAAAGATTTTAAAGTAGCTGAACAAAAACAGGATAGGAATATTTTTACGCTAATAAAAAAGCACACGGAGTTTATACCGCTTTTATTCATTGGTTTAATCACTCACCAAGGAGGTCCCTCAAAAAAGATTTTTTTTAAAAGCTGAACAAAACATTGATAAAACATTTTACCTATAGCAAAGCGTTCTCGGACTTTTTACCGCTTTTAAAGATTGGTTTAAGAGTCACAAGGGACCTCGCTCACCAGGGAGGTCTCTTGAGAAAGATTTTTAAAATAGCTGAAAAAAAAAGGAGAGGAATATAATTATTGCTCCAATAAAAGAGCACCCGGAGTTTTTACCCCTTTTTATCCATTGATTTTCACCTTAAAATCAACAGGGAAGTCACTTCGGAAAGGTTTAAATATAGCTGTATATTACTATGATAACAATATTTTACCCTTACAAAAGAGCGCGGGAGTTTTTATCCCTTTTATCCATTGATTATTACGCTCACCAGGGAGGTCCCTTGAAGAAGGCGTTTTTTCTTAAATAGTTGAACAAAACAAGGATGACAATATTTTATGATAATAAAAGAGTACTTGGAGTTTTTACTTTTATCCATTGTTTTTATCACTCACAGGGAGGTCCCTCGAGAATTTTTTTTAAAGCTGTAAAAACCAAGGATAAAAATATTTTACCCTAATAAAAAAGTACTCGGGAGTTGCTACCGCATCTATCCATTGATTTTAACACTCAACAGGGAGGTCAGTGGAGACAGTTTTTTTTTTTTTTTTTTTTTTTTTAATAGCTCAACAAAACAGGGATAAAAAACATTATACCTTGATAAAAGAGCACTCCAAATTTTAACCGTTTTAATCCATTGTTGTGAACAGTTAACAGGGAAGTCCCGCTGGAAATGTTTTTAAATAGCTGAATATAACAATGAAAAAATGTTTTACCCCAATAAAAAAGCACCGGACTTTTTTACGGCTTTTATCCATTTGGTTTAATACTCACTGGGTAGGTCCCTTGGGAAAGGGTATTCAAGATAGCTGAACAAAACAAGGATGAAAATATTTGATGATAATAAAAGATTACTCGGAGTGTTTATTACATTTATCCATTGGTTTTATGACTCACCAGGGAAATCCCTCGAGTTTTTTTGAATAGCTGTACAAACCAGGGATAAAAACATGTTAATATTGTACTCGGAGTTTTTATCGCTTTTATCCATTGGTTTAAACAGTCACCAGGGACCTAACTCACCAGGGAGGTCCCTTAAGAAAGGTTTTTAAAATAGCAGAACAAAACAAGGATAGAAATATTTTACTCGTGTAACAATGATAAAAATATTTTACCTCAATAAAAAACCACCGGAATGTTTTTCCGCTTTTATGCATTGGTTTATCAATCACCTGGGATGTCCCTCGAGAAAGGTTTTTTTAATAACTGTACATAAGAAGGATAACTGTGCATAAGAAGGATAAAAATATGTTAATACAAGTGTACTCGGAGATTTTCCGCTTTTATCCATTTGTTTTAATAGTCACCTGGGATCTCACCAGGGAGGTCTTTTGAGAAAGGTTTTTAAAATAGCTGTAAAAAACCAGGATAGAAATATTTTACCCGAATAAAAAGCCATTCGGAGTTCTTCCCGCTTTTATCTATTGTTTCTTACAGTCCACAGGGAAGTCTCTTGAGAAAGGTTTAAAAATAGCCGAATATAACAATGATAAAATTATTTTACCCCAATAAAAGAGCACTCGAAGTTTTTTACCGCTTTTATCCATTGGTTTTAACACGCACAAGGGAGGTTTCTTCAGAAAGGGTTTTTTTGGTTAAATAGTTGATCAAAACAAAGATGAAAATATTTTATGATAATAAAAATGTACTCGAAGTTTTTGCTTTTATCCACTGTTTTTTATCACTCACCAGGGAGGTCCCTCGAGAATTGTTCTTTAAATAATTGTACAAACCAAGGATAATAATATTTTACCCTAATAAAAGAGTACTCGGGAGTTTTTACCGCTTCTATCCATTGGTTTTAACACTCAACAGGGAGATAAGTTGAGACAGGGTTTCTTTATTAAATAGCTCAACAAAACAGGGATAAAAATATTATACTTTAGCAATCGGAATTTAAACCGTTTTAATCCATTGTTTTGAACAGTTAACAGGGAAATCCTGCGAGAAATGTTTTTAATAGCTGAATTTAACAATTAAAAAATATTTTTCCGTTTGTACCCATTGGTTTTCATACTCACCACGGGGATTTTTTTTCCGTTTGTATCCATTGGTTTTCATACTCACCACGTAGGTCCGATGAGAAAGGGAGTTTCAGATAGCTGAACAAAACAATTAACCGTTTTAATCCATTGTTTTGAACAGTTAACACGTTTAAAACCCTCGAGAAATGTTCTTAAATAGCTGAATATAACAATGATAAAATATTTTACCCTAACAAAAAAGTTTTTTTTTTACCGTTTTTTCCATTGTTTTTAACAGTCAACAGGAAAGTCCCTTGAGAAAGGTTTTGATATAGCTGAATATAGTGATAGATATATTTTACCGCAATAAAAGAGCATCCGAGTTTTTTAAAGCAGGGAGGTCCCTCGAGAAAGTGTTTTTTTTTTAATAGCTGTACAAAACAAGGATAAATACATGTTAACCTTACAAACATGTACTCCTTGTTTTTACCACTTTTATGCATTGGTTTTAACAGTTACCTTACTCACCTGGGAGGTCCCTTGAGAAAGGTGTTTGAAATAGCGGAACAAAACCAGAATAGAAATATTTTATTTGTATAACAATGATAAAAATATTTCTACCCAATAGAAGAGCACCGGAATGGTTTTGCACTTTTATCCATTGGTTTTATCACTCACCAGGGACGCCCCTAGAGAAGATTTTTTTGTTTTTCTTTTGTGTGTGTGTGTGTGTGTGTGTGTGTGTTTGTTTTGTTTAAATAGCTGTACAAAAGAAAGATAAAAATATGTTAACCTTATAAAAGTGAAATTTTGCGCTTTTATCACCAGGGATCTCGCTCACCAGGGAGGTCCCTTGAGGAAGGTTTATGAAATAGCTATAAAAACCAGGATAGAAATATTTTACTAGAATAAAAGACCATTCGGAGGTTTTTCCGTTTTCATCTATTTTTTTACAGTCAACAGGGAAGTCCCTTGAGAAAATATAACAATGATAAAGGGAGGTTTCTTTAGAAAGGTTTTTTTTTTTTCTTAAATACTTGAACAAAACAAGGATGAAAATATTTTACGATAATAAAATAGTACTTTTATCCCTTGTTTTTATCATTCATCAGGGAGGTTTCTCGAGAAGGTCTTCTTTCTAACAGCTGTAGAAAAGAAGGATAAAAACATGATAACCTTATATAAAAATACTTGGAGTTTTTTATCCATTACCTCTAATAGTCACCAGTGACCTCACCCACCAGGGAGGTCCCTTATGAATGGTTTTTAAAATAGCAGAACAAAGCCAGGACAGAAATATCTTACCCTAATAAATAGCTCTCACACTTTTTTTTTCCCGTTTTTATCCATTGTTTTTAACAGTCAACAGGAAAGTCAATTGCGAAAGTGTTCTAATAGCTGTACAAAACACGGATAAAAACATGTAAACCTTATTAAAGTGTATTCGGATTTTTCCGCTTTTACCCATTCGTTCTTATCAGTCACCAGGTACCTGACTCAAAAGGGAGGTCCCTTGAGAAAGGTTTTTAAAATAGCTGAACAAAACCAGGATAGAAATACATTACTCGAATAAAAGAGCACTCGGAGTTTTTTTCCGTTTTAATCTATTGTTTTTTACAATCAACAGGGAAGTAAGAACGGTTTTAAAATAGCTGAATATAACAATGATTAAAATATTTTACCCAAATAAAAAAGTATCGGAGTTTTTTTCCGTATTTTATCCATTGTTTTTAACAGTCAACAGGGAAGTCCCTTGAACAAGGTTTTAATACAGCTGAATATGGTAATGATAGCAATATTTTACCCCAATAAAAGAGCATCAGTGTTTTTACAGCGTTTATCCATTGGTTTAAACACTCACCAAGGAGTTCCGTCGAGAAAGTGTTTTTTTTTTTTTTTTTTTGTTTTGTTTTTTCCCAATAGCTGTACATTACAAAGATAAAAACATGTTAACCTTACAAATGTACTTGGAGTTTTTACCGCTTTTATCCATTGGTTTTAACAGTCACGAGGGATCTCACTCACCGGGGAGGTCCCCTGAGAAAGGTTTTTAAAATAGCGGAACAAAACCAGAATAGAAATATTTTACTCCTATAACAATGAAAAAAAATTTTACCCGAATAAAAAAGCACCGGAGTGTTTTTCCGCTTTTATCCATTGGTTTATCACTCACCAGGGAAGTGCCTGGAGAAAGTTTTTTGCTTTTTTTTGTTTTGTTTTGTTTTTGTTTCAATAGATCTAAAGGAAATTGAGTTTCCCGTTTTTTCTCTATTGTTTTTTTACAGTCAACAGGGAAGTCGCTTTAGATAGGTTTTAAAATAGCCGAATATAACAATGATAAAATTATTTTACATCAATAAAAGAGCACTCGCAGTTTTTTACCGCTTTTATCTATTGGTTTTAACACGCACGAGGGAGGTTTCTTGAGAAAGGGTTCTTTTTGTTAAATAGTTGAACAAAACAAGGATGAAAATATTTCATGATAATAAAAAAGTACTCGGAGTTTTTATTTTTATCCATCGTTTTTTATCATTCACCCGGAAGGTCCCTCGAGAATTGTTTTCAAATAGCTGTAAAAACCAAGCATAACAACATTTAACGCTAATAAAAGAGTACTCGAGAGTTTTTACCGCTTGTATCCATTGTTTTTAAAACAGGGAGGTCAGTGGAGACAGGTTTTTTTAATTGAATAGTTCAACAAAACATGGATAAAAACATTATACCCTAATAAGATAGCACTCGGAATTTTAACCGTTTTAATCCATTGTTTTGAACAGTTTCACGAAAATCCCTCGAGAAATGTTTTTAATTGCTGAATTTACCAATGAAAAAAAACCAATTTTACCCTAATAAAAAGCACCGAAGATTTTTTTCCGTTTTTATTCATTGGTTTTAATACTCACCAGGGAGGTCCCTTGAGAAACGGTGTTTAAGATAGCTGAACAATGCAAAGATAAGAATACTGTATGATAATTAAGATTACTCGAAGTTTTTACCACCTTTATCCATTAGATTTATCACTCTTCAGGAAGGTCCATCGAGATTTATTTTTAAGTTGCTGTGCAAAACAAAGATAAAAACATGTTAACACTATAAAAGTGCACTCGGAGTTTTTTCCGCTTTTTCCCGTTGGTTTTAACAGTCACCAGGAACCTCACTCACCAGAAAGTTCCATGAGAAAGGTTTTTAAAATAGCGGAACAAGTCCAGGTTAGAAATATTTTACCCTTATAAAAGAGCACGCAGAGTTTTTTTTTTTTTTTTTTTTTCCCGTTTTAGTCCATTGTTTTTTACAGTCAACAAAGAAATCCCTTGAGAAAGATTTTTTTTAATAGCTGAATATAGCTATGATAAAAATATCTTACCCCAATTAAAGAGCACCGGAGTTTTTCACGGCTTTTATGCATTTGTTTTATCACTCACCAGGGAGGCCCCTCGAGAAAGTGTTCTTTTTCATAGCTGTAGAAAACAAGGATAAAAGCATGTTAACCTTATATAAGGTTGGTTGGAGTTTTTATCCTAATAAAAAGCACTCAGATTTTTTTTCCCGTTTTTATCCATTGTTTTTAGCAGTCAACAGGGAAGTCCCTTGAATAAAACAAGGATACAAACATTTTACCTAAAGCAAAGTATAATCGGAGTTTCGCTTTTAACCATTGGTTTTTAAGAGTCACCAGGGACTTGACTCAAGAGGGAGGTCCCATGAGAAAGATTTCTAAAATAGCTGAACAAAAACAGGGTAGAAATATTTTACTCTAATAAAAGAGCACTCAGAATTTTCACCGCTTTCATCTATTGATTTTCACGTTAAAGTCACTTTAATCCATTGTTTTTATTACTCACCAGGAAGATTCCACGAGAACTGTTTTTTGAATAGCTGTAAAAACCAAGGATAAAAATATCTTACCCTACTAAAGGTTGTTTCTCCGCTTCTATCCCTTGCTTTTAACACTCAACAGAGAGATCAGTTAAGACAGGTTTTTTATTTTAAGATATAGCTCAACAAAACAGGGATGAAAACATTATACCTTGATAAAAGAGCACTCGGAAATTTAACTGTTTTAATCCATTGTTTGGAACACTTAACAGGGAAGTCCCTCGAAAAATGTTCTTAGATAGCTGAAAACAACGATGAAAAAAATATTTAACCCTAACAAAAAAGAAACCGGAATAGTTTTTTTTTTTTTTTTTTTTTTTTCCGTTTTTTATCCATTGTTTTTAACAGTCAACAGGTAAGTCCCTTGGGAAAGGTTTTAATATAGCTGAATATAGTAATGATAGAAATATTTTACCCCAATGAAAGAGCATCGGAGTTTTTTTACAGCTTTTATCCATTGGTTTAAACACTCACCAGGGAGGTCCCTCGAGAAAGTGTTTTTTCAATAGCTGTACAAAACAAGGGTAAATACATGTTAACCTTACAAAAGTGTGCTTGGATTTTTTATCACTTTTATCCATTGCTTTTAACAGTCACCAGGGAGCTCACTCACCAAGGAGGTCCCTTAAGGAAGGTTTTTAAAATAGCGGAACAAAACCAGGATAGAAATATTTTACTCGTATAATAATGATAAAAATATTTTACCCCAATAAAAAAGAACCGGAGTGATTTTTCTGCTTTTATCCATTGGTTTTATCACTCACCTGGGAGGTCCCTCGAGAAAGTTTGTTTTTTAAATAAAACAATAATAATGCAAAAGAAAGATAAAAATATGTTAACCTTATAAAAGTGTACTCCGAGATTTTCTGCTTTTATCCATTTGTTTTAACAGTCAACAGGAATCTCACTCACCAGCGAGGTCCCTTGAGAAAGGTTTATAAAAATAGCTGTAAAAAAACCGGGATAGAAATATTTTACCCGAATAAAAGGCCAGTCGGAGTTCTTCCCGTTTTTATCTGTTGTTTTTACAGTCAACAGGGAAGTCCCTTGAGAAAGGTTTGAAAATAGCCGAATATAACAATGATGAAATTATCTTATCCCAATAACAGAGCACTCGGAGTTTTTTACTGCTTTTATCCTTTGGCTTTAACACGCACAAGGGAGGTTTCTTGAGAATGTTTTTTTTGTTAAACAGTTGAACAAAACAAAGATAAAATTATTTTATGGTAATAAATGAGTACTCGGACTTTTTACTTTTATCCATTTCTTTCACTCACCTGGGAGGTCACTCGAGACTTTTTTTTAATAACTGTAAAAACCAAGGAAAAAAATATTTTACCCTAATAAAAGAGTATTCGGGAGTTTTTACCGCTTCTATCCATTGGTTTTAACACTCAACAGGGAGATCAGTTGAGACAGGTTTTTTTTTTTTTTTTATGAAATAGCTCAACAAAAACAGGGATGAAAATATTATACCTTAGCACGCGGAATTTTAACCATTTTAATCCATTGTTTTAAACAGTTAAGGGGGAAATCCCTCAAGAAATGTTTTTAATAGCTGAATTTAACAATGAAAAAAATATTTTTCCGTTTGTATCCATTGTTTTTGATACTCACCAGGTAGGTCCGTTATGAAAGAGTGTTTAAGATAGCTGAGCAAAACAGGGATGAAAATATTATATGATGATAAAAGATTACTCGAAATTTTTACCACTTTTATCTGTTGGTTTTATCACTCACCACGGAGGTCCATCGAGTTTTTTTCCAAGTAGGTGTAAAAAACAAGGATAAAAACATGTTAACCTTATAAAAGTGTACTGGCAGTTTTTTTCTGCTTTTTTTCCGTTTGTTTTAACAATTACCAGGGACCTCACTCACACGAGAGGTCCAATAAGAAAGGTTTTTAAGATAGCGGAACAAATCCAGGATAGACATATTTTACCCTAATAAAAGAACAGGCAGAGTTTTTTCCAGTCTTTATCAATTGTTTATAGCAGTCAACAGGGAAGTCAGAGAAAGGCTTTAAAATAGCTGAATATAACAATAATAAAAATATTTTACCCCAATAAAAGAGCACCGGAGTTTTTTACGGCTTTTATCCATTGGTTTTACCACTTGCCAGGGAGGTCCCTCGAGAAAGTGTTCTTTTTAATAGCTGTACAAAACAAGGATAAAAATATTTTACGATAATAAGATTACTCGAAGTGTTTACCACTTTAACCATTGGTTCATCGAGTTTTTTTTTTTTTTTTTTTTTTTTCAAGTAGCTGTACAAAACAAGAATAAAGGCAGGTTAACCTTATAAAAAGTGTACTCGGAGTTTTTTCCGTTGGTTTTAACAGTCACCAGTGATCTCACTCACTAGAGAGGTTCCATGAGAAACATTTTTTAAAATAGCGGAACAAATCCAGGATAGAAATATTTCACTCTGATAAAAAGCACACAGAGGATTTTTTTCCGTTTTTATCCATTGTTTTTAACAGTCAACAGGAAAGTCCCTCGGGAAAGTGGTTTTTTTTTTTTTTTTTTTTTTTATAGCTGTACAAGAAAAGATAAAAACATGTAAACCTTACAAAATAAAAAGTGTACCCGGATTTTTTCAGCTTTTAATTATTTGTTTTTATCATTCACCAGTTTTTTTTTTTTTTTTTTTTTCCCCGTTTTGGTCTATTTTTTTTTACAGTCAACAGGGAAGTCCCTTGAGAAAAGTTTTAAAATAGTTAAACATAACAACGATAAAATGCTTTACCCGAATTAAACGTCATCGGAGGTTTTAACAGCTTTTATCCAATGGTTTTAACACGCACCAAGGAGGGCTCTTGAGAAAGTTTTTTTTAATAGCTGAAGAAAGCAAGGATGAAAATATTTAATGATACAAACAGATTACTCGGAGTATCTACCTTTTTTAACACTCGCCAGGAAGGTCAATTTAGAAAGGTTTTGTTTCTTTGTTTGTTTTTTTTCTTTTAATAGCTGTACAAAACAAGGATAAGAACATGTTAACCTTATAAAAGTGGACTCTGAATTTTTACCGCTTTCATCCACTCGGAATTTTAACCGTATTTGTCATTTGGTTTTTACATGTAACAGGGACCTCACTCACCAGGGAGGTCCCTTGAGGAACTTTTTCAAAATTGCTGAACAAAACAAGGATAGAATATTTTACCCTTATAAAAGAGCAATCGAAAGTTGTACCGTTTTTATACATTGGTTTTAACAATCAACAGGAAAGTCCCTTGAGGAAATTATAAAATAGCTGAATAGTATAATGATAATGTTTTAACACTCAACAGGGAGGTCATTTGGAAAAGGTATTTAAAATTTCTGAGAAACAGGATGATATATTTTACATTAATAAAAGAGCAGTCGGAGTTTTTACCGTTTATATCCATGGGTTTTAATAGTCACCAGGGACCTCTTTCACCAGGGAGGTCCCTTGAGGAAGGTTTTTAAGGTAGCTGAACAAAACTAGTATTCAAATATTTTACTCTGATAAAAGAGCACTCGGAGTTTTTTTACCGGCTTTATCATTTGCATTTAACATTCAACTGGGAAGGCCCTTGAGAAAGGTTTTAATACAGCTGACTATAACAATGATGAAAATGTTCTACCCTAATAAAAGAGTATCGGATTTTTTACGGCTTTTATCCATTGGTTTTAATACTCACCAGGGAGGTCCCTTGAGAAACGTTGTTTAGAATAACTGAGCAAAACAAGAATAAAAATGTCTTACGATAATTAAAGAGTACTCGAAGTTTTACCGCTTTTATCCATTGGTTTTATCATTCACCAGAGAGTTCCCTTTTAGAAATAAATGAACAAAACAAGGATAAAAAAAAATCACCCTAATAAAAGAATACTTTGAGCTGTTACTGATTTTACCCATTGGTTTTAACACTCACCAGGGAGGTCACTTGACGAAGCTTTTTTCTAAATAGGTCATCAAAATAAGGATAAAAACACTTTAACCTGATAAAAGTTTACTCGAAGTTTTTACCGCTTTTATCCATTGATTTTAATAGTCACTCAGGGGCCTGACTCACCAGGGATGTCCCCTGAGAAAGGTTTTTAAAGTAGCGGAACAAAACCAGGATAGAAATATTTTACTCTAATCAAAGAGAACTTGGAGATTTTTTTTTTCCATTTTTTATCCATCGTTTTTTATCATTCAAACGTGAAGTCCCTTGAGAAAGGTTTTAAAATATCTGAATATAACAGTGACAACAATAATTTACCCTTATAAAAGAGCACCGGAGTTTTTCACACTTTTATCCATTGGTTTTAACACTCACCAGAAAGGGTTTTTTAACACAGCTGAACAATGCAAGGATGAAAATATTTTATGATAATAAAGAGTATTCTTAGCTTTTATCACTTTTATCTGTTGCTTTAAGCACTCAACGGGGAGGTCCGCCGAGAAAGTTTCATCCTAAATAGCTGTACAAAGCAAGGATAAAGTATTTTACCCTTATGAAAGTGAGCTTCGAGTTTTTACCCCTTCTATCCATTGGTTTTAACACTGACCAGGGAGGTACCTTGAGAAAGGTTATTTAAGATAGCCAGACAAAAGAAGAATAAAAATTTTTCATAATAATAAAAGAGTACTCGGAGTTTTTACCGCTTTTAATCATTGGTTTTTAAGAGTCACCAGGGACCTCACTCAGCAGGGAGGTCCCTTAAGAAAGGTTTTTAAAATTGCTGAACAAAAACAAGATAGAAATATTTTACTCTAATAAAAGAGCACTCGGAGGTTTTGCCGCTTTTATCCATTGGTTTTCACGTTAAAGTCAACAGGGAAGTCACTTCGGAAAGATTTCAAAAAAGCTGATAATTACAATGATAATAATAATTTTACCTTTGTAAATGAACGCGGGAGTTTTTTACCGCTTTTATCCATTGACTATTACACTCACCAGGGAGGTCCCTCGAGAAAGTTTTTTTTTTTGCTAAATAGTTGAACAAAACGAGTATGAAAATATTTTATAAAAGAGTAATCGGAGTTTTTACTTTTATCCATTGTTTTATGACTCACCAGGGAGGTTCCTCGAGAATTGTTTTTTAAATACATGTAGCTGTAAAAACTAATGATAAAAATATTTTACCCTAATAAAACTATCTTTGGGACGTTTTACCGCTTGTATCCATTGGTTTAATACTCAACAGGGAGGTCAGTTGAGACAGTTTTTTTTAAAGAATAGCTCAACAAAACAGATATAAAAACATTATACCTTGATTTAAAAAAAGCTCTCGGAATTTTTATCGTTTTAATCCATTGTTTCCAGCAGTTAAAAGGAAAGTCCCTCGAGAAATGTTCTTAAATAGCTAAATATAACAATGATAAAATATTTTACCCTAACAAAAAAGCACCGGAGTTTTTTTTAACGTTTTTTATCCATTGTTTTTAACGGTCAACAGGGAAGTCCCTTGAGAAAGGTTTTAATATAGCTGAATATACATGTAGTAATGATAGAAATATTTTACCCCAATTCAAGAGCATTCGAGTTTTTTTAAAGCTTTTATCTATTGGTTTAAACACTGACCAGGGAGGTCCCTCAAGAAAGTGTTGCTTTTTCAATAGCTGTACAAAACAAGGATAAATACATGTTAACCTTACAAAAATGTACTCAGAGATTTTACCGCTTTTATCCATTGTTTTAACAGTCACCAGGGACCTCACTCACTGGGGAGATCCTTTGGGAAACGTTTTTAAAATAGCAGAACAAAACCAGAATAGAAATATTTTACTCGTATAACAATGATAAAAATATTTTACTCCAATAGAAGAGCACCGGAATGTTTTCCACTTTTATCCATTGGTTTTATCACTCACCAGGGAGGTCCCTCGAGAAAGTTTTTTTTTTTTTTTTTTTCTTCTTTTGTTTTACTTCTATTTTTGGTGTGTGTTTTTGTTTAAGTAACTGTACAAAAGAAAGATTGAAATATGTTAACCTTATAAAAGTGTAATTGGAGATTTTGCGCTTTTATCACCAGGGATGTCACTCACCAGGGAGGTCCCTTGAGAAAAGTATTTAAAATAGCTGTAAATAACCAGGATAGAAATTGTTTACTCGATTAAAAGACCATTTGGAGTTTTCCCGTTTTTATCTATTATTATTTTTTTTTTTTACAGTCAACAGGGAAGTCCCTTGAGAAAATAGCCGAATATAACAATGATGAAATTATTTTACCCCAATAAAAGAGCACTCGAAGTTTTTTACCCCTTTTATTCATTGGTTTTAACACGCAGCAGGGAGGATTCCTTAGAAAGTTTTTTGTTTCTTAAATAGTTGAACAAAAAAAGGATGAAAATATTTTATGATAATAAAAGAGTACCCGGAGTTGTTTTTTATCACTCACCAGGAAGGTCCCTCAAAAATTGTTTTTAAATAGCTGTAAAAACCAAGCATAAGAATATTTTACCCTAATGAAAGAGTACTCGGGAGTTTTTTACCGCTTGTATCCATTGTTTTTAACACTCAACAATGAGGTCAGTGGAGACAGTTTTTTTTTTAAATTAAATAGCTAAAAAAACAGGGATAAAAACATTATTCACTAATAAAATAGCACTAGGAATTTTAACCGTTTTAATCCATTGTTTTGAACAGTTAACACGAAAATCCCTCGAGAAATGTTTTAATAGCTGAATTTACCAATGAAAAATATTTTACCTTAATAAAAAGCACTGGAGATATTATTCCGTTTTTATCCATTGGTTTTAATAGTCACCAGGGAAGTTCCTTTAGAAAGGATGTTCAAATAGCTGAACAAAACAAGGATAAAAATATTGTATGTTAATAAAGATTACTCCAAAGTTCTTACCGCTTTTATCTATTGGTTTTATCACTCACCAGGAAGGTCCATTGAGATTTCTTTTTCAAGTAGCTGAGCTAAACAAGGATAAACACATGTTAACACTATAAAAGTCTACTCGGAGTATTTACTGCTTTTTCCGTTTGTTTTAACAGTTACCAGGGACCTCACTCACATGAGAGGTGCCATGAGAAAGGTTTTTAAAATAGCCGAACAAATCCAGGTTAGAAATATTTTACCCTAACAAAAGAGCACTCGGAGGTTTTTTTTTTTTTTTTCCCATTGTTTTTTACCGTCAACAGGGAAGTCCCAGAAGAAAGGTTTTCAAATAGCTGAATATAACAATGATTAAAATAAAGAACTTTTTTACGGCTTTTATCCATTTGTTTTATGACTCACCAGGGAGGTCCCTCGAGAAAGTCTCCTTTTTAATAGCTGTAGAAAACAAGGATAAAAACATGTTAATCTATACATGTATAAGGTTACTTGCAATTTTACTGCTTTTATCCATTAGTTCTAACGGTCACCAGTCACCTCACCCACCAGGGAGGTCCCTTAAGAATGTTTTTTAAAAAAGCGGAACAAAGCCAGGATAGAATAATTTATCCTAAGAAAAAGCACTCAGAGTTTTTCTTTTTTCTTTTTTATCCATTGCTTTTAACAGTCAATAGGTAAGTCCCTATCGAAAGTGTTTTTAATAGCTAAATAAAACAAGGATAAAAACATTTTACCTAAAGCAAAGTATACTCGGATTTTTTAACCATTGGTTTTTAAGAGTCACCAGGGACTTGACTCAAGAGGGAGGTCCCTTGAGAAAGGTTTTTAAAATAACTGAACAAAAACAGGGTAGAAATATTTTACTCTAATAAAAGAGCACACGAAATTTTTTGCCGCTTTTATCCATTGATTTTTCCTCGAGAAATTTTTTTTTTAATAAATGTAAGAACCAAGGATAAAAATATTTTACCCTAATAAAAGTGTCTTCGGGAGGTTTTACCGCTTCTATCCACTGGTTTTAACACTCAACAGGGAGGTCAATTGAGACATTTTTTTTTAAATAGCTCAACAAAACAGGGATAAAAACATTATACCTTGATAAAAGAGCACTCGGAAATTTAGCTGTTTTAATCCATCGTTTGGAACACTTAACAGGGAAGTCCCTCGAAAAATGTTCTTAAATAGCTGAAAACAACTATGAAAAAATATTTAACCCTAAGAAAAAAGCACCGGAGTTGGGTTTTTTTTTCCGGTTTTTATCCATTGTTCTTAACAGTCAACAGGTAAGTCCCTTGAGAAAGGTTTAATATAGCTGAATATAGTAATGATAGAAATATTTTACCCCATTGAAAGAGCATCGGAGTTTTTTTTACAGCTTTTATCGATTGGTTTAAACACTCACCAGGGAGGTCCCTCTAGAATGTGTACTTTTTAATAGCTGTACAAAAAAAGGATAAAAACATGTTAACCTTACAAAAGTGTACTCGGAGTTTTTTCCGCATTTATCCATTGCTTTTAACAGTTACCAGGGACCTCACTCAACAGGGAGGTCCCTTAAGAAAGGTTTTTAAAATAGCGGAACAAAACCAGGATAGAAATATTTTAGACATATAACAATGATAACAATATATTACCCCAATAAAAAAGCACCGGAGTGTTTTTCCGCTTTTATCCATTGGTTTTATCACTCACCTGGGAGGTCCCTCGAGAATTTTTTTTTTTAAATAAAACAATAATAATACAAAAAAAGATAAAAATATGTCAACCTTATAAAAGTGTACTCGGTGATTTTCCGCTTGATTTATTTGTTTTAACAGTCACCAGGGATCTCACTCACCAGGAAGGTCTCTTGAGAAAGGTTTTTAAATAGCTGTGAAAAACCAGGATAGAAATATTTTACCCGAATAAAAGACCATTCGGATTTCTTCCCGTTTTTATCTATTGTCTTTTACAGTCAAGAGGGAAGTCCCTTGAGAAAGGTTTGAAAATAGCCGAATATAACAACGATAAAATTATTTTACCCCAATAAAAGAGTACTCGGAGTTTTTTACCATTGGTTTTACCACGCACAAAGGATGTTTCTTGAGTAAGGGTTTTTTTGGAAGTTGTACCGTTTTTTATCCATTGGTTTTAACAATCAACAGGAAAGTTCCTTGAGAAAATTATAAAATAGCTGAATATTACAATGATAAAAATATTTTAGCCGTATAAAAGAGCACCGGGGATGTTTTCCGTTTTTATCCACTTGTTTTAACACTCAACAGAAAGGGGTCATTTGGAAAAGGTATGTAAAATTTCTGAGAAAACCAGGAAGGAATATTTTACATTAATAAAAGAGCAGTCGGAGTTTTAACCGTTTATATCCATGGGTTTTAATAGTCACCGGGGACCTCTTTCACCAGGGAGGTCCGTTGAGAAAGGTTTTTAAAGTAGCTGAACAAAACTAGGATAGAAATATTTTACTCTAATAAAAGAGCACTCGGAGGTTTTTTTTACCGGTTTTATCCTTTGGTTTTAACATTCAACTGGGAAGGCCCTTGAGAAAGGTTTTAAAACAGCTGAATATAACAATGATGAAATTATTCTACCCTAATAAAGGAGTACCGGATTTTTTACGGCTTTTATCCATTTGTTTTAATACTGACCAGGGAGGTCCCTTGAGAAACGTTGTTTAGAATAACTGAGCAAAACAAGAATAAAAATAACTTACGATAATTAAAGAGTAATCGAAGTTTTACCGCTTTTATCCATTGGTTTATCATTCACCAGAGAGTTCCCTCGAGATAGTTTTTTTTTTTTTTTTTTTTGGATAGCTGAACAAAACAAGGATAAAAACATTTTACCCATTTCAAAAGAATACTCTAACTTTTTACCGATTTTACCTGTTGGTTTTAACACTCACCAGTGAGGTCACTTGACAAAGCCTTTTTCTAAATAGGTCAACAAAATAAGGAGTAAAACACTTTAACCTGATAAAAGTGTACCAAGAGTTTTTACCGCTTTTATCTATTGGTTTTTAACAGTCACCAAGGACCTGACTTACCAGGGAGGTCCTCTGAGAAAGGTTTTTAAAGTAGCGGAACAAAAGCAGGATAGAAATATTTTACTCTAATCAAAGAGCACTTGGAGGATTTTTTCTGTGTTGTAACCATCGTTTTTTTTTATCATTCAACAGAGAAGAATAGCTGAACAAAAAGGGGATAAAAACATTATACCTTGATAAAAAAAGCTCTCGGAAATTTAACCCATTTAATCCATTGTTTCGAACAGTTAACAGGGAAGTCCCTCGAAAAATGTTCTTAAATAGCTGAATGTAACAAGAAAAAAACATTTCACCCTAAAAAAAGGGCACCGGAGGTTTGTTTCACCGTTTTCTTATCCATTGTTTTTCACACTCAACAGGGAAGTCCCCTGATTAAGGTTTTAATATAGCTAAATATAGTAATGATAGAAATATTTTAACCTAATAAAAGAGCATCCGAGTGTTTTTAAAGTTTTTATCCATTGGTTGAAACACTCACCAGGGAGGTCCCTCGAGAAAGTGTTGTTTTTTTAATAGCTGGACAAAACAAGGATAAATACATGTTAATCTTACAAAAATGTATTTGGAGTTTTTACCGCTCTTATCCTTTGGTTTTATCAGTCAACAGGGACCTAACTTACCGGGGAGGTCCCCTGAGAAAGGTTTTTAAAATAGCGGAACAAAACCAGAATAGAAATATTTGACTCGTATAACAATGATAAAAATATTTTACCCCAATAAAAGAGCACCAGAGTGTTTTTCCACCTTTATCCATTGGTTTTATCACTCACAAGGGAGGTCCCTCGATAAAGTTTTTTTTTTTTTTTTTTTTTTTTTTTTTTTCTTCTTTTGTTTTTCTTCTTTTTGTGTGTGTAGTTTTTGTTTAAATAGCTGTACAAAAGAAAAATAAAAATATGTTAACCGTAAAAAAGTGTACCAAGGATGTCCCTTGAGAAAGGTTTTTAAAATAGCTGTAAAAAACCAGGACAGAAATATTTTACTCGAATAAAAGACCATTCGGAGTTTTTCCCGTTTTTATCTATTATTTTTTTACAGTCAACAGGGAAGTCCCTTGAGAAAATAGCCGAATATAACAATGATAAAATTATTTTACCCCAATAAAAGAGCACTCGAAGCTTTTTTACCGCTTTCATCCATTGGTTTTAACACGCACCATGGAGTTTTCTTTAGAAACATTTTTTTTTTGTCTTAAATAGTTGAACACAACAAGGATGAAAATAGTTTATGATAATAAAAGAGTACTGGGCGTTTTTACTTTTATCCTTTGTCACTCGTTAGGGGCGTTTCAGGAGACCTGTTTTTTTAGATAGCTGTAAAAACCAAGGATAAATATATTTTACGCTAATAAAAGAGTACTCGGGAGTTTTTACCGCTTGTATCCATTGGTTTTAACACTCAAAAGGGAGATCAGTTGAGACAAGTTTTTTTTATTAAAAAGCTCAACAACACAAGGATAAAATCATTATACCCTAATAAAATAGCACTCGAAATTTTAACTGTTTCAGTCCATTGTTTTGAACAGTTAACAGGGAAATCCCTCGAGAAATGTTTTTTAATGGCTGAATTTCACTATAAAGAAATATTTTACCCTAATAAAAAAGCACCGAAGACTTTTTTCCGTTTTTATCCATTGGTTTTAATACTCACCAGGGAAGTCCCTTGAGAAAGAGTGTTGAAAATAGCTGAACAAAACAAGGTTGAAAATATTTCATGATAAAAGATTACTCGAAGTTTTTACCACTTTAATCCATTGGTTTTATCACTCACCAGGGGGGTTAATCGAGAATTTTTTTCAAGTAGCTGTACAAAACAAGGATAAAAACATGTTATAAAAACCTAATAAAAATGTACTCGGAGTTTTTTCCGTTCTAATCCGTTGGTTTTGACGGTCACCAGGGACCTCACTCACCAGAGAGGTCCCATTGGAAAGGTTTTTAAAATAGCGGAACAAATTCAGGATAGAAATATTTTACCCCACTTAAAGAGCAGGCGCAGGGTTTTTTTCCGTTTTTATCTATTGTTTTTTTACAGTCGAAAGGGGAAGTCCCTTGAGAAAGGTTTTAAAATAGCTGAAAATAACAATGGTAAAAATATTTTACCCCCATAAAAGAGCACCAGAGTTTTTTACGGCTTTTATCCATTTGTTTTATCGCTCACCAGGGAGGTCCCTCGAGAAAGTGTTCTTTTTAATAGCTGTAGAAAACATGGATAAAAACATGTTAACCTTATATAAAAATACTTGGAGTTTTTACCGCTTTTATCCATTACTTCTAACAGTCACCAGTGACCTCACCCACCAGGGAGGTCCCTTATGAATGGTTTTTAAATTGGCGGAACAAAGCGAGGATAAAAATATTTTACCGTAATAAAAGCACTAAGAGATTTTTTCCCGTTTTTTATCCATTGTTTTTAACAGTCAACAGGGAAGTCCCTTGAGAAAGTGTATTTTAATAGCTGTAGAGAACAAGGATAAAAACATGTCAACCTTATAAAGTGTACTCGGATTTTTCCGCTTTTACCAATTCGTTTTTATTAGTCACCAGGGACCTGACTCAAGAGGGAGGTCCCTTGTGAAAGCTGAACAAAACCAGGATAGAAATATTTTACCCGAATTAAAGATCACTCAGATTTTTTTTCCGTTTTAATCCATTGTTTTTTACAATCAACAGGGAAGTACTTTGAGAAAGGTTTAAAAATAGCTGAATATAACAATGATAAGAATATTTATCCAAATAAAAAAGCACCGGAGTTCTTTTTTTTTTTTTTTTTTTTTTCGTTTTTTATCCATTGTTTTTAACATTCAACAGGGAAATTCCTTGAGCAAGGTTTTAATATAGCTGAATATAGTAATGATAGCAATTTTTTACCCCAATAAAAGAGTATCAGTGTTTTTACAGCTTTTATCCATTGGTTTAAACACTTACCATGGAAGTCCGTCGAGAAAATTTTTTTTTTTTCAATAGCTGTACAAAACAAGGATAGATACATGTTAACCTTACAAAAATTTACCCGGAGTTTTTACCGTTTTTATCCATTGATTTAAAAAGTCACCAGGGACCTCACTCACTTGGGAGGTCCCCTGAGAAAGGTTTTAAAAATAGCGATAAAAAAAATAGAAACAGTTTACTCGTATAACAATGATAAATATATTTTACCCCATTAAACAGCACCACCAGAGTCTTTAACCGCTTTTATCCATTGGTTTTATCACTCACAATGGAGGTCCCTCGAGAAAGTTTTTTGCTATTTTCGTTATTTTATTTTATTTTTTTTTTTTTTTTTAATAGCTGTAGAAAAATGGAGTTCCCGTTTTTATCTATTTACAATCAAAAAGAAAGTCCCCTTTAGAAAGGTTTTCAAATAGCCAAATATGACAATGATAAAATTATTTTACATCAATAAAAGAGCACTCGCAGTTTTTTACCGCTTTTATCCATTGGTTTTAACACGTACCAGGGAGGTTTCTTGAGAAAGGTTTTTTTTTGTTAAATAATTGAATAAAACAAGGACCCGTGACCTCACTCACACGGGAGGTCCCTTATGAATGGTTTTTAAAATAGCGGAACAAAGCCAGGATAGAAATATTTTATCCTAATAGAAAGCACTTAGAGTTTTTCCCGGTTTTTTCCCATTGTTTTTAACAGCCAACAGGGAAGTCCCTTGTGAAAGTGTTTTCTAATAGCTTAACGAAACAAGGATAAAAACGTTTTGCCTAAAGCATAGTCTACTCGGAGTTTTTATCGCTTTTAACCATTGACTTTAAGAGTCATCGGGGACCTCACTCACCAGGAAGGTCCCTTTTGGAAGGTTGTAAAATAGCTGAACAAAAACAGGGTAGAAATATTTTACTCTAATAAAAGCACTCGGAGTTTTTACCGCTTTTATCCATTGATTTTCACATTAAAGTCACTTTAATCCATTGTTTTATTACTCACCGGTGAGGTTCCTCGAGAACTGTTTTTAAATAAATGTGAAAACCAAGGATAGAGATATTTTACCCTAAGAAAAGTGTCTTCGGGAGGTTTGATTACTTCTATCCCCTGGCTCAACAGGGAGGTCAGTTTAGACAGTTTAAAAAAAAATAGCTCAACAAAACAGGGATAAAAACATTATACCTTAACAAAAGAGGACTCGGAAATTTAACTACTTTAATCCATTGTTTGGAACAGTTAACAGGGAAGTCCCTCGAAAAATTTTCTTAAATAGCTGAAAACAACAATGGAAAAATATTTTAGCCTAACGAAAAAGCACCGGAGTTGTTTTTTTTTTTTTTTTTTTTGTACGTTTTTTTTTTATTCATTGTTTTTAACAGTCAACAGGGAAGTCCCTTCGGAAAGGTTTTAATATAGCTGAATATAGTATCACCAGGTCCCTGGAAAAAGGTTTTTAAAAAAAGCGGAATAAAACCAGGATAGAAATATTTTAGACGTATAAGAATGGTACAAATATTTTACCCCAATAAAAAAGCACCTGAGTGTTTTTCCGCTTTTATCCATTGGTTTTATCACTCACCTGGGAGATCCCTGGAGAAAGGTTTTTTTTTTTTCTTTTTTTTTTTCTTTTATTTTAGATAAAACTAATAATACAAAAGAAGGATAAAAATATGTTAACCTTATAAAAGTGTACTCGGAGATTTTCTGCTTGTATCCATTTGTTTTAACAGTCACCAGGGATCTCACTCACCAGAGAGGTCCCTTGAGAAAGATTTTTAAAATAGCAGTAAAAAGCCATGATAGAAATATTTTACACGAATAAAATACCATTCGGAGTTCTTCTCGTTTTATTATAATTTTATTTTATGATAATAAAAGAGTACTCGGAGTTTTTATTTTCATTCATTTTTTAATCACTTACCAGGGAGGTCCCTCGAGAATTGTTTTTTGAATAACTGTAAAAGCCAAGGATAAAAATATTTTACTCTAATAATAGAGTACTCGGGAGTTTTTACCGCTTCTATCCATTGGTTTTAACACCCAACAGGGAAATTAGTTGAGACAGGGATGTTTCTATTAATAGCTCAACAAAACAACGATTAAAATGTTATATCGTAGCACTCGGAATTTTAACCGTTTTAATCCATTGTTTTGAACAATTAACAGGGAAATCCCTCGAGAAATGTTTTACATAACTGAATTTAACGATGAAAAATTTTTTCCGTTTGTTTCCATTGGTTTTAATACTCACCAGGTAGAAAAAGGGTGTTTAAGATACCTGAACAAAACAAGGATGAAAATATTTTATGATAATAAAAGATTAGTCGAAGTTTTTACCACTTTTATCATTGGTTTTATCACTCGTCGGGGAGGTCCCTCGAGAAAGTCTTTTTAAAATAGCAGAACAAATCCAGGATAGAACTAGTTTACCCTAATAAAAGAGCATGCAGTGATTGTTCCGTTTTTATTCACTGAAAGAGCACCGAAGTTTTTTACGGCTTTTATCCATTGGTTTTATCACTCGCCAGGGAGGTCCCTCGAGAAAGTGTTCCTTTTAATAGCTGTACAAAAAATATTTTACGATAATAAGATTACTCGAAGTCTTCACTACTTTTATCCATTGGTTTTATCACTCACCAGGGAGGTTCATCGATTTTTTTTTTTTTTTTTTTTTTTTTTTCAAGTAGTTGTACAAAACAAGGATAAAAACATGTTACCCTTATAAAAAGTGTAATTGGAGTATTTTTCCGTTGGTTTTAACAGTCACCAGTGACCTCACTCACAAAAGAGGTCCCATGAGAAAGGTTTTTAAAATAGCGGAACAAATCCAGGATAGAAATATTTTACCCTAATAAAAAGCACACAGAGATTTTTTTTTTTTTTTTTTTTTTTTTTCAGTTTTTATTCATTTTTTTTAAGTCAACAGGAAAGTCCCTTGAGAAAATGTTTTTTTCAATAGCTGTACCAAACAAGGATAAAAAAATTTAAACGTTATAAAAGTGTACTCGGATTTTTTCAGCTTTTACCCATTTGTTTTTATTAATCATCATTTTTTTTCCGTTGTCATTGGTTTTGATACTCACCAGGTAGGTCCCTTATGAACAAAACAAGGATGAAAATATATTATGATAATAAAATATTACTCGAAGTTTTTACCACTTTTATCCAATTGTTTTATCACGGAGGTCCATCAAGTTTTTTTCCTAGTAAGTGTACAAAACACGGATAAAAATATGTTAAACTTATAAAAGTGTACTCGGAGTTTTTTCTGCTTTTTTCCGATTGTTTTAAGAGACAGCCGGGACCTCAATCAGACGAGAGGTCAATGAAAAAGGTTTTTAAAATAGCGGAACAAATCCATGGTAGAAATATTTTACCCTATTAAAAGAGCAGGCAGATTTTTTTCAGAGTTTTTTTCCCGTTTTTTTATCAATTGTTTATAACAGTCAACAGGGAGGTCCCTCGAGACTTTATCCATTGGTTTTTTATTACTCGCCAGGGAGGTCCCTCGAGAAAGTGCTTTTTTTTAATAGCAAAAAGAAGATAAAAATATTTCACGATAATAAGATTACTCGAAGTTTTTACCACTTTTATCCATTGATTCATCGAGTTTTTTTTTTTTTTTTTTTTTTTTTTCAAGTAGCTGTACAAAACAAGGATAAAAACAGGTTAACCTTATAAAAAGTGTTCTCTGAGTTTTTTCCGTTGGTTTTAACAGTCACCATTGACCTCACTCACCAGAGAGGTCCAACGAGAAAGGTTTTTAAAATAGCGGAAAAAATCCAGGATAGAAATATTTCACTCTAATAAAAAACACTCAGAGGTTTTTTTTCCGTTTTTATCCATTGTTTTTAACAGTCAACAGGAATGTTTCTTGAAATAATTTTTTTTGATAGCTGTAAAAAACAAGGATAAAAACATGTAAATCTTATACAAATGTACTCGGATTTTTTCAGCTTTTACCGATTTGTTTTTATTAGTCACCACTTTTTTTCCGTTTTGGTCCATTGTTTTTTACAATCAACAGGGAAGTCCCTTAAGAAAGGTTTTAAAATAGCTGAATATAACAATGATAAAATGCTTTACCTGCATAAAACAGCATCGGAGGTTTTAACCAAGGAGGTTTCTTGAGAAAGGTTTTTTAATAGCTGAAGAAAGCAAAGATGAAAATATTTAATGATACAAAGACGTTACTCGAAGTATCTACTACTTTTATCCGTTAGTTTTAACACTCGCCGGGAAGGTCAATTTCGAAAGTTTTTTTTTTTTTTTTTTTTTTTTTTAAGTTGTACCAAACAAGGATAAGAACATGTTAACCTTATAAAAGTGTACTTACATGTAACAGGGACCTCACTCACCAGGTAGGTCCCTTGAGCAACTTTTTTCAAAATTACTGAACAAAGCAAGGATGGAGCAATCGGAAGTTGTACCGTTTTTATCCATTGATTTTAACAATCAACAGGAAAGTCCCTTGAGAAAATTATAAAATAGCTGAATATTACAACGATAAAGATATTTCAGTCATATAAAAGAACACCGGAGTTGTTTACCGTTTTTATTCATTTGTTTTAACACTCAACAGAAAGGTCATTTGGAAAAGGTATTTAGAATTTCTGAGAAACCAGGATGGAATATTTTACACCAATAAAAGAGCAGTAGGAGTTTTTACCGTTTATATCCATGGGTTTTAATAGTCATCAGGGACTTTTTTCACCAGGGCGGTTCCTTGAGAAAGATCTTTAAAAAAACTTAACAAAACTAGGATAGAAATGTTTAACTCTAATGTAAGGGCACTCGGAGTTTTTTCTAACCGGTTTTATCATTTCTTTTTAACATTCAACTGGGAAGGCCCTTGAGAAAGGTTTTAAAACAGTTGAATATAACAATGATGAAAATATTCTACCCTAATAAAAGAGTATCAGATTTTTTACGGCTTTTATCCATTGGTTTTAATACTCACCTGGGAGGTCCCTTGAGAAAGGTTGTTTAGAATAACACAGCAAAACAAAAATAAAAATATCTTACGATAATTAAAGAGTACCCGAAGCTTTACAGCTTTTATCCATTGGTTTTATCACTCACCAGAGAAGTCCCTCTAGATATTTTTTTTTTAATAGCTGAACAAATAAGAATAAAAACATGTTACCCTAATAAAAGAATACTCTGAGTTTTTACCGATTTTACCTATTGGTTTTAAGACTCACGTTGGAGGTCACTTGAGAAAGCTTTTTTTTAAATAGGTCAACAAAATATGGATAAAAAAATTTTAACCTGATAAAAGTGTACTCGGAGTTTTTACCGCTTTTATCCATTGATTCTAACAGTCACCAGGGGCCTGACTCACCAGGGAGGTCCCCTGAGAAAGGTTTTTAAAGTAGCGGAACAAAACCAGGATAGAAATATTTTACTCTAATCAAAGAGCACTTGGAGGATTTTTTTTCCCGTTTTTTATCCATTGTTTTTTATCATTCAACAGAGAAGTCCTTTTAGACAGGTTTTAAAATATCTGAATATAACAATGATAACAATAATTTACCTTTATAAATTGGTTTTAACCCTCACCAGGAAGGTCCGTTTAGAAAGTTTTTTTTTAACACAGCTGAACAATACAAGGATGAAAATATTTTTATGATAATACAGAGTATTCTTAGTTTTTACCACTTTTATCTGTTGGTTTAAACACTCACCAGGGAGGTCCGCCGAGAAAGTTTTATCTTAAATAGCCGTACAAAACAAGGATAAAACATTTTACCCTAATGAAAGTGAGCTTGGAGATTTACCGCTTTTAATCATTGGTTTTAAGAGTCACCAGGGACCTCACTCACCAGGGAGGTCCCTTAAGAAAGGTTTTAAAGATGCAGAACAAAAACAGGATAGAAATATTTCACTCTTATAAAAGAGCACTCGGAGTTTTTGCCGCTTTTATCCGTTGGTTTTCACGTTAACGTCAACAGGGAAGTCTCTACGGAAAAGTTTAAAAAAAAAAAAAAAAAACTTTGCCGCTTTTATCCATTGGTTTACACGTTTAAGTCAACAGGGAAGTCACTTCGGAAAGATTTTAAAAAAGATTTGCCGCCTTTATCCATTGGTTTACACGTTACAGTCAACAGCGAAGTCACTTCGGAAAGGTTTTAATTTAAAAAAGATATGCAGCTTTTATCCATTGGTTTACACGTTAAAGTCAACAGAAAAGTCACTTCGGAAAGATTTTAAAAAAGCTGATAATTACAATGATAAAAATAATTTACCTTTGTAAAAGAACCTGGGAGTTTTTTACCTCTTTTATCCATTGACTATTACACTCGCCAGGGAGGTCCCTTGAGAAAGTTTTTTTTTTTTGTTAAATAGTTGAACAAAACGAGTATGAACATATTTTATAGTAATAAAAGAGTACACGGAGTTTTTACTTTTATCCATTGTTTTTATCACTCACCAGGGAGGTTTCTCGAGAATATTTTTTTTTAAATAGCTGTAAAAACTAAGGATAAAAATATTTTACCCCAATAAAACTATCTTCTGGACGTTTTACCGCTTCTATCCATTGGTATTAATACTCAACAGGGAGGTCAGTTAAGACAGGTTTTTTTTTAAAGAAAATAGCTCAACAAAACAGGGATAAAAACATTATACCTTGATAAAAGAGCATTCGGGAATTTAACTGTTTTAATCCATTGTTTAGAACATTTAGCAGGGAAGTCCCTCGAAAAATTTTCTTAAATAGCTGAAAACAACAATGAAAAAAATATTTTACACTTACAAAAAAGCACCGGAGTTGGTTTTTCTTTTCCGTTTTTTTATCCATTGTTTTTAACAGTCAACAGGGAAGTCCCTTGGGAAAGGTTTTAATATAGCTGAATATAGTTATGATAGAAAAATTTTACCCCGATGAAAGAGCATCGGAGTTTTTTTTACAGCTTTTATTCATTGGTTTAAACACTCACCAGGAAGGTCCCTCGAGAAAGTGTTTTTTCTGATAGCTGTACAAAACAGGGATAAATACATGTTAACCTTACAAAAGTGTACTCGAAGTTTTTACCGCTTGTATCCATTGAATATAACAATGATAAAATGCTTTACCCGAATAAAACAGCATCGGAGGTTTAACAGCTTTTATCCATTGGTTTTAACACACACCAAGGAGGCCTCTTGAGAAAGGTTTTTTTTTTTTTTTTTTTTTTTTTTTTTTTAATAGCTGAACAAAGCGAGGATGAAAATATTTAATAATACAAAGAGATTACTCGGAGTATCTACTACTTTTATCCGTTAGTTTTAACCCTCGCCAGGAAGGTCAATTTAGAAAGGTTTTGTTTTTTTCCTAAAATAGCTCTACAAAAGAAGGATAAAAAAATGTTAACCTTATAAAAATGTACTATGAATTTTTACCGCTTTTATCCATTGGTTTTAACAGTTACCAGTGAGGTCCCTTGAGAAAGTTTTTTTTTCTTTTTTTTTTTAAAGCTACACAAAACCAGGATAGATATATTTACTTTAGTAAAAGAGAACCCGGAGTTTTTTATGTTTTTATCATTTGGTTTTAAAAGTCAACAGGGAAGTCCCAAATTAAATAGTACTCGGAGTGTTCATGGCTTCTTTCCATTGGTTTCAACACTCATCATGAAAGTCACTTGAGAAAGTTTTTATTTGTTTTAAAGGATTAAGATTTTACCAGGGACCTCACTGACCATGGAGGTCCCTTGAGAAAGCCTTTTAAAAAGCTAAACAAAACCAGGATAGAAATATTTTACTCTTGTAAAAGAGCACTCTGAATTTTTTCCATTTCTATCCTTTGGTTTTAACAGTCAAGAGGAAAGTCCTTTGGGAAAAGTTTTGAAATAGCTGAATAAAACAATGATAAAAGTATTTTACCCCAATATAAAGAGCACCGGAGTTTTTTACCGCTTTTATCCATTAGTTTAAACACTCACTAGGGATGTCCCTTGTGAAGCGTTGTTTTTTTTTTTTTTTTTTCTTTTTTTTTTTCTTTTTTTTTTAATAGCTATACAAGACAAGGATAAAGATATTTTATGATAATAAAAGAGTACTCGGAGATTTTACCATTTTTATCCGTTGGTTTTAATACTCACCAGGGAGGTTCCTCGAGTAAGTTTCTTTGAAATAGCTTTACAATACAAGGATAAAAATATATTACCTAAATAAAATAGTACTCGCGGTTTTTACGGCATTTTTCCATTGGTTTTAATGAAAGTGAGCTTGGAGTTTTTACCGCTTCTATCCATTGGTTTTAACACTGACCAGGGAGGTACCTTGAGAAAGGTTATTTAAGATAGCAAAACAAAACAAGAATGAAAATATTTTATAATAATAAAAGCGTACTCGGAGTTTTTACCGCTTTTAATCATTGGTTTTAAGAGTCACCAAAGACCTCACTCAGCAGGGAGGTCCCTTAAGAAAGATTTTTAAAATTGCTGAACAAAAAACAAGACAGAAATATTTTACTCAAATAAAAGAGCACTCGGAGTTTTTGCTGCTTTTATCCATTGGTTTTCACGTTAAAGTCAACAAGGAAGTCACTTTGGAAAGGTTTTTAAAAAAGCTTTGCCGCTTTTGTCCATTGGTTTCCACGTTAAAGTCAAGAGGGAAGTTCTTTCGGAAAGGTTATAGAAAAGCTGATAATTACAATGATAATAATAATTGTTTACTCGAATAAAAGACCATTCGGAGTTTTCCTGTTTCTATTATTTTTTTTTACAGTCAACAGGGAAGTCACTTGATAAAATAGCCGAATATAACAATGATAAAATTATTTTACTCCAATAAAAGGGCACTCAAAGTTTTCTACCGCTGTTATTCATCGGTTTTAACATTTAACTAGGGAGGTTTCTTCAGAAAGTTTTTTTGTTTCTTGAATAGTTGAACAAAACAAGGATGAACATATTTTATGATAATAAACGAGTACTCGAAGTTTTTACTTTTATCCATTGTTCTTTATCACTCACCAGGAAAGTCCGTCGAGAATTGCTTTTTTAAATAGCGGTAAAAACCAAGCATAAGAATATTTTACTCTAATTAAAAGAGTACTCGGGAGTTTTTACCGCGTTTATCCACTGTTTTTAACACTCAACAGTGAGGTCAGTGGAGACAGGTTTTTTTTTAAATTAAATAGCTCAACAAAACAGGGATAAAAACATTATTCCCTAATAAAATATCACTCGGAATTTTAACCGTCTTAACTCATTGTTTTGAACAGTTAACACGAAAATCCCTCGAGAAATGTTTTAATAGGTGAATTTATTAATGAAAAATATTTTACCCTAATAAAAAGTGCCGGAGATATTGTTGCGTTTTTATCCATTGGTTTTAATACTCACTAGGGAGGTCCCTTTAGAAAGGGTGTTTAAAATAGCTGAACAAACCTAGGATAAAAATATTGTATGATAATAAAGATCACTCGAAGTTTTTACCACTTTTGTCTATTGGCTTTATCACTCACCAGGAAGGTCCATCGAGATTTTTTTTTTCAAGTAGCTGAGCAAAACAATGATAAAAACATGTTAACACTATAAAAGTGTACTCGAAGTTTTTTCCGCTTTTTTCCGTTGGTTTTAACAGTCACCAGGGACCTCACTCACATGAGAGTTGCCATAAGAAAGGTTTTTAAAATAGCGGAACAAATCCAGGTGAGAAATATTTTAGCCTAATAAAAGAGCACACGGAGGTTTTTTTTTTTTTTTTCTCACCGTTTTTATCCATTGTTTTTCACAGTCAACAGGGAAGTCCCTTGAGAAAGGTTTTAAAATAGGTGAATATAACAATGATAAAGATGTTTTACACGAATTAAAGAGCACCGTAGTTTTTTACGGCTTTTATCCATTTGCTTTATAACTCACCAGCGAGGTCCCTGGAGGAAGTCTTTTTAATAGCTGTAGAAAACGAGGATAAAAACATGTTAACCTTATACATGTATAAGGTTACTTGGAGTTTTTACCGCCTTTATCCATTAGTTCTAACAGTCACCAGTGACCTCACCCACCAGGGAGGTCCTTTAAGAATGGTTTTTAAAATAGCGGAACAAAGCCAGGATAGAAATATTTTATCCTAAGAAAAAGCACCCAGAGTTTTTTTTTTTTTTTTTTTTTTCTGTTTTTAGCTGAAAAAAAAAAAAAAAATGGAGTTTCTCGTTTTTATCGAATGTTTTTTACAGTCAACAGGGAAGTCCCTTTAGTAAGGTTTTAAAATAGCCGAATATAACAATGATAAAATTATGTTACATCAATAAAAGAGCATCCGCTTTTATCCATTGGTTTAAACACTCACTAGGAAGGTTTCTTGAGAATTTTTTTGTTTAATAGTAGAACAAAACAAGGATGAAAATATTTTATGATAATAAAAGAGTACTCGGAGTTTTCCATTGTTTTTATCACTAACTAGGAAGGTCCCTCGATAATTGTTTTTAAATAACTAAAAAACAAGGATAAAAATATTTTACCCTAATAAGAGAGTACAGGGGTACTAGCTCAACAAAACAGGGATAATAACATTGTACTCTTATAAAATAGCACTAGGAATTTTAACCGTTTTAATCCATTGTTTTGAACAGTTAACACGGAAGTCCATCGAGAAATGTTTTTAATAGCTGAATTTAACGATGAAAAAAATATTTTAACTCAATAAAAAAGCACCTGAGATTTTTGTCTTTTTTATCCACTGGTTTTAATACTCACGAAGAAGGTCCCTTGAGAAAGGGTGTTTAAGATAGCTGAACAAAACAAGGATGAAAATAATTTATTATAATAAAAGATTACTCGAAGTTTTTCCGACTTTTATCCATTGGTTTTATCACTCATCGAGGAGGTCCATCGAGATTTTTTTTTTCAAGTAGCTGTACAAAACAAGGATAAAAACATGTTAACCTTATAAAAGTATACTTGGAGTTTCTTTCTGATTTTTTTACCGTTGGTTTTAACAGTCACCAGGGACCTCACTCACCAGAGAGGACCTATGAGAAAGGTTTGTAAAATAGCGGAACAAATCCAGGATAGAAGTATTTTACACTAATAAAAGAGCACGCGGAGTTTTTTCCCGTTTTTATCCATTGTTTGTCACAGTCAACAGGGAAGTCCTTTGAGAAAGGTTTTAAAATAGCTGAATATAACAATGATTAAAATATTCTACCCCAATGAAAGAGCACCGGAAATTTTTATGGCTTTTAATAATAGGTTTTATCACTCGCCAGGGAGTTCCCTCGAGAAAATGTTCTTTTTAATAGCTGTACAAAACAAGGATAAAAATATTTTACGATAATAAATGATTACTCGAAGTCTTTACCACTTTTATTCGTTGGTTTTATCACTCTCTAGGGAGGTTCATCTAGTTTTTTTTTTTTTTTTAGTAGCTGTACAAAACATGTTAACCTTATAGAAAGTAACTCGGAGTTTTTTCCAGTTGGTTTTAACCGTCACCAGAGACCTCACTCGCCAGAGAGGTCCCGTGAGAAAGGTTTTTAAAATAGCGGAACAAATCCAGGATAGAAATATTTCACCCTATTAAAAAGCACTCAGAGTTTTTTTCCCCTTTTTAATCCATTGTTTTTTAACAATCAACAGGAGAGTCCCTTGAGAAAGCGTTTTTAATAGCTGTACAAATCGGAAATAGCGGAACAAATCCAGGATAGAAATATTTTACCCTAATAAAAAGCACTCAGAATTTTTTTCCCTTTTTTATCCATTGTTTTTTAACAGTCAACCGGAAAGTCCCTTGAGAAAGTGTTTTTTAATAGCTGTACGAAACAAGGATAAAAACATGTAAACCTTATGAAAGTGTGCTCGGATTTTTTCAGCTGTTACCCATTTGTTTAAATTAGTCACCAGTTTTTTTTCCCGTTTTGGTCCATTGTTTTTTACAATCAGCAGGCAAGTCCCTTGAAAAAGGTTTTAAAATAGCTGAACATAACAATGATAAAATACTTTACCCGAATAAAATATCATCGGATGTTTTAACAGCTTTTATCCATTGGTTTTAACACGTACCAAGGAGGTCTCTTTAGAAAGTTTTTTTTAAATAGCTGAATAAAGCAAGGATGAAAACATTTAAAAATACAAAGAGATTACTTGGAGTATCTATTACTTTTATCCGTTAGTTTTAACACTCACCAGGAAGGTCAATTTAGAAAGTCTTTGTTTTTTTTTTTTTTTTTTTTTTTTGAATAGCTGTACAAAACAAGGTTAAAACATGTTAACCTTATAAAAGTGTACTCTTAATTTTTACCGCTTTTATCCATTGGTTTTAACAGTCACCGGGGACCTGACTCACCAGTGAGGTCCCTTGAGAAAAGTTTTTAAAAAAAAAAGCTGAACAAAACCAGGATAGAAATATTTTACTCTAGTAAAAGAGCACCCAGAGTTTTTTGTTTTTATCATTTGGTTTTAACAGTCAAAAGGGAAGTCCCAATAAAATAGTAATCGGAGTTTTTATGGCTTCTTTCAATTGGTTTCAGCACTCATCATGAAGGTCACTTTAGAAAGGGTTTTTGTTTTAAAGGATAAACATTTACCAGGGATCTCATTGACCATGGAGGTCCCTTGAGAAAGCTTTTTAAAAAGCTGAACAAAACCTGGATAGAAATATTTTACTCTAGTAAAAGAGCACTCGGATTTTTTTTTTTTTTTTTTTTTTTACATTTCTATCCTTTGGTTTTTACAGTCAACAGGGAAGTCCTTTGAGAAATGTTTTGAAACAGCTGAGTATAACAACGACAAAATTATTTTACCGCAATATAAAGAGCACCGGAGTTTTTTACCGCTTTTATCCATCAGTTTAAAGACTCACCAGGGAGGTCCCTTGAGAAATGATAAACATATTTATTATTATAATAAAAGAGTACTCGGAGATTTTACCACTTTCATCCGTTTGTTTTAATACTCACCAGAGAGGTCCCTCGAGTAAGTTTCTTTTAAATAGCTTTAAAATACAAGGATAAAAAATATATTACCGAATTAAAATAGTACTCGCATTTTTTACGGATTTTTTCCATTGGTTTTAACACTTACCAGGAAGATCACGTGAGAAAGGGATTTTTTAGAAAAAAGTATCTCAACAAAACAAGGATAAAACATTTTACCCTAATAAAACGGTATTCTCAATTTTATCTGTTTTAACCACTGGTTTCAACAGTCACCAGAGACCTCACTCACTAGGGAAGGTCCCTTAAGAAAGGTCTTTAAAATAGCAGAAGAAAACCATGATAGAAATATCTTACCCAAATTCACTCGGAGTTTTAACCGTTTTCATGCTTTGGTTTTTACATGTGAGAGGGACCTCACTCACCAGGGAGGTCCCTTGAGGAACTTTTCAAAATTGCTGAACAAAACGAGGATAGAATATTTTACCCTTATAAAAGAACAATCGGAAGTTGTACCGTTTTTATCCATTGGTTTTAACAATCAACAGGGAAGTCCCTTGAGAAAATTACAAAATAGCCGAATATTACAATGATAAAAATATTTTAGCCGTATAAAAGAGCCGTATAAAAGAGCACAGGAGTTGTTTACCGCTTTTATCCATTTGTTTTAACACTCAGCAGGGAGGTCATTTGGAAAAGGTATTTAAAATTTCTGAGAAAACCAGGATGGAATAATTTACACCAATAAAAGAGCAGTCGGAGTTTTTACCGTTTATATCAGTGGGTTTTAAGAGTCACCAGGGACCTCATTCACCAGGGAGATCCCTTGAGAAATGTTTTTAAAGTAGCTGAACAAAACTAGGATAGAAATATTTTACTCTAATAAAAGAGCACTCGCAGACTACCAAATTTTTTACGGCTTGCATCCATTGGTTTTAATACTCACCAGGGAGGTCCCTTGAGAAAGGTTGTTTAGAATAGCAGAGCAAAACAAGAATAAAAACATCTTACGATAATTAAAGAGTACTCGTTTTACCGCTTTTATCTATTGGTTTTATCACTCACCAGAGAGGTCCCTCGAGATAGTTTTTTTTTTAAATAGCTGTAAAAACCAAGGATAAAAATATTTTACCCTAATAAAAGTATACTCTGAGTTTTTACCGATTTTACCTATTGGTTTTAACACTCACGACGGAGGTCAATTGACAAAGCTTTTTTTCTAAATACGTCAACAAAATAAGGATAAAAATATTTTAACCTAATAAAAGTGTACTCGGAGTTTTTACCGCTTTTATACATTGTTTTTACCAGTCACCAGGGACCTCACTCACCAGGGAGGTCCCCTGAGAAAGGTTTTTAAAGTAGCGGAACAAAACAAGGATAGAAATATTTTACTCAAATCAAAGAGCACTTGGAGGATTTTTTTCCGTTTTTTATCCATCGTTTTTTAGCATTCAACAGATAAGTCCCCTGAGAAGGGTTTAAAATATCTGAATATAACAATGATAACAATAAGTTACCCTTATAAAAGAGCACCGGAGTTTTTTTTCCGCTTTTATCCATTGGATTTAACACCCACCAGGAAGGTCCCTTTAGAAAGAGTTTTTAACACAGCTGAACAAAACAAGGATGAAAATGTCTTATGATAATAAAGAGTATTCGAATTTTTTACCACTTTTATCTGTTGGTTTAATCACTCACCAGGGAGTTCCACCGAAAAAGGTTTTATCTTAAATAGCCGTACAAAGCAAGGATAAAATATTTTACCCTAATGAAAGTGAGCTTGGAGTTTTTACCGCCTATATCCATTGGTTTTCAACACTGACCAGGGAGGTACCTTGAGATAGGTTATTCAAGAAAGCCAAACAAAACAAAAATGAAAATATTTTATAATAACAAAAGAGTACTCGGAGTTTTTACTGCTTTTAATATTTGGTTTTAAGCGTCACCAGGGACCTCACTCACCAGGGAGGTCCCTTAAGAAAGGTTTTTGAAATAACTGAACAAAAGCAGGATAGGAATTTCTTACTCTAATAAAAGAGCACTCGGAGTTTTTGCCGCTTTTATCCATTGGTTTTCACGTTAAAATCAACAGGGAAGTCACTTTGGAAAGGTTTTAAAAAAGCTTTGCCGCTTTTATCCATTGGTTTACACGTTAAAGTCAACAGGGAAGTCACTTAGGAAAAGTTTTAAAAAACTGAATATTACAATGATAATAATAATATACCTTTGTAAAAGAACGCGCGAGTTTTTTACCTCTTTTATCCATTGACTATTTCAATCGCCAGGGAGTTCCCTTGAGAAGGTTTTTTTTGTCAAATAGTTGAACAAAACGAGTGTGAAAATATTTAAGGGAAAAAAAACGTACGCGGAGTTTTTATTTGTATCCATTGTTTTTATCACTCACCAGGGAGGTTCTTCGAGCATTGTTTTCTAAATAGCTGTAAAAAAAGATAAAAATGTTTTACCCTAATAAAGTTGTGTTCGGGACGTTTTGCCTCTTCTATCCATTGGTATTAATAGTCAACAGGGCGGTCAGTTGAGACAGGTTTTTATAAAGAATACATGTAGCTCAACAAAACAAGGATGAAAACATTATACTTTGATAAAAAAGCTCTCGGAAGTTTAACCGTTTAAATCCATTGTTTTAACAGTTAACAGGGAAGTCCCTCGAGAAATATTCTTAAATAGCTGAATATAACAATGATAAAATATTTTACCGTAACAAAAAAGCACCGGAGTTTTCTAACCATTTTTTATCCATTGTTTTAAACAGTCAACAGGGAAGTCCCTTGAGAAAGGTTTTAATATACCTGAATATAGTAATGATAGAATTTTTTTACCCCAATAAAAGAGCATCCGAGTTTTTTCACAGCTTTATCCATTGGTTAAAACACTCACCAGGGAGGTCCCTCGAGAAAGGGCTGTTTTTTATAGCTTACAAAATAAGGATAAATACATGTGAACCTTAAAAAAATGTACTCGGAGTTTTTACCGCTTTTATCCATTGGTTTTAACAGTCACCAGGGACCTCACTCACCGGGTAGGTCCCTTGAGAAAGGTTTTTAAAATAGCGGGACAAAACCAGAATAGAAATATTTTACTCGTTTTTTCCGCTTTTATCCATTGGTTTTATCACTCACCAGGGAGATCCCTCGAGAAAGTTTTTTTGTTTGTTTGTTTTCTTCTTTTGTTTTTCTTCCTTTTTGTGCGTGTTTTTGTTTAAATAGCTGTACAAAAATAGAGATAAAAATATGTTAACCTTATAACAGTGTACTCGGAGATTTTGCACTTTTATCACCAGGGATCTCACTCACTAGCGAGGTCCCTTGAGAAAGGTTTTTAGAATAGCTGTAAAAAACCAGGATAGAAATATTTTACTCGAATAAAGGACCATTCGGAGTTTTTCCCGTTTTTATCTATATTTCTTTCTACAGTCAACAGGAAATTCCCTTGAGAAAATAGCCGAACATAACAATGATAAAATTATTTTACCCCAGTAAAAGAGCACTCGAAGTTTTTTACCGCTTTTATCCATTGGTTTTAACACGCTCCAGTGAGGTTTCTTTAGAAAGTTGAACAAAACAATGATGAAAATATTTTACGATAATAAAAGAGCACTTGAAGTTTTTACTTTTATCCATTGTTTTTATCACTTATCAGGGAGGTTCCTCGAGACTTGTTTTTTAAATAGCTGTAAAAACCAAGGATACAAATATTTTACCCTAATAAAAAGTACTCGGGAGTTTTTACCGCTTGTATCCATTGGTTTTAACACTCAACAGGGAGATCAGTTGAGACAAGTTCTTTTTATTAAACAGCTCAACAAAATAGGGATAAAATCATTATACCCTAATGAAATAGCACGCGGAATTTTAACCATTTCAATCCATTGTTTTGAACAGTTCAGAGGGAAATCCCTCGAGAAGTGTTTTTAATAGTTGAATTTAACCGTGAAAAAAATATTTTACCCTAATTTAAAAGCACCAGAGATTTTTTTTCCGTTTTTATCCATTGATTTTAATACTCACCATGGAGGTCCCTTGAGACAGAGTGTTGAAGATAGCTGAACAAGGATAAAAATATTGTATGATAATAAAGATTACTCGAAGTCTTTACCACTTTTATCCATTGGTTTTATCACTCACCAGGGAGGTCCATTGAGATTTTTTTCCCAGTAGCTGTACAAAACAAGGATAAAAACATGCTTACCTTATAAAAGTGTACTCGGAGTTTTTTCTGCTTTTTTCCGTTGGTTTTGACCGTCACCAGGGACCTCGCTCATCAGAGAGGTCCTATTAGAAAGGTTTTTAAAATAGCGAAACAAATCCAGGATAGAAATATTTTACCGTAGTAAGAGCACTCGGAGGTTTTTTCCCGTTTTTATCCATTGTTTGTCACAGTCAACAGGGAAGTCCCTTGAGAAAAGTTTTAAAATAGCTGAATATAATAATGATAAAATATTTTACCCCAATAAAAGAGCACCGGAGTTTTTTTACGGCGTTTATCCATTTGTTTTATCACTCACCAGGCAGGTCCCTCAAGATTGGTTTTTAAAATAGCTGAACAAATCCAGGATAGAAATATTTTACCCTAATAAAAAGCACTCAGGGTTTTTTCCCGTTTTTATCCATTGTTTTTAACAGTCAACAGGGAAGTCCCTTGAGAAAATGTTTTTAATAGCTGTACAGAACAAGGCTAAAAACATATAAACCTTAAAAAAGTGTGATCAGGTTTTTTCCGCTTTTGCCTATTCGTTTATATTAGTCACCAAGGACCTGACTCAAGAGGGAGGTCCTTTGAGAAAGGCTTTTTAAATAGCTGAACAAAACCAGGATAGAAATATTTTACCCGAAGAAAAGAGCACTCGTAGTTTTTTTCCCGTTTTAATCCATTGTTATTTACATTCAACAGGGAAGTCCTTTGAAAAAGGTTTTGAAATAGCTGAACATAAAAATGATAAAATATTTTACCCGAATAAAAAAGCACCGGAGTTTTTTATTTTTATTTATTTATTTATTTATTTATTTATTTATTTATTTTATTTATTTATTTATTTATTTTTTTTTTTCGTTTTTAATCCATTGTTTTTAACAGTGAACAGGGAAGTCCCTTGAGCAAGGTTTTAATATAGCTGAATATAGTAATGATAGCAAAATTTTACCCCAATAAAAGAGCATCAGTGTTTTTACAGCTTTTATCCATTGGTTTAAACACTCACCAGGGATGTCCGTCGAGAGTGTTTTTTTTTTTTTTTTTTCGATAGCTATACAGTACAAGGATAAATACATGTTAACCTTACAAAAATGTACTCGGAGTTTTTACCGCTTTTATCCATTGATTTTATCAGTCACCAGGGACCTCACTCACCAGGGAGGTCCCCTGAAAAAGGTTTTTAAAATAGCGGAACAAAACCAGAATAGAAATATTTTACTCGTATAACAATGATAAAAATATTTTACCCCAATAAAACAGCACCGAAGTCTTTAACCGCTTTTATCCATTGGTTTTATTACTCACCAGGGAGGTCCCTCGAGAAAGTTTTTTCCCCGTTTTTGTTTTGTTTTGTTTTTGTTTTAATGGCTGTAAAAAATCGGAGCTTCCCGTTTTTATCTATTGTTTTTTACAGTCAACGTGGAGGTCCCTTCAGAAAGGTTTTAAAATAGCCGAATATAACTGATAAAATTATTTTACATCAATAAAAGAGCACTCGCAGTTTTTTACCGCTTTTATCCATCGGTTTCTACACGCACCAGGGAGGTTTCTTTAAAAAAGGGGTTTTTTTTTGTTAAATGATTGAACAAAACAAGGATGAAAATATTTTACGATTATAAAAGAGTACTTGAAGTTTTTACTTTTATCCATTATGTTTTATCACTCACCAGGAAGATCCCTCGAGAATTGTTTTTAAATAGCTGTAAAAACCAAGGATAAAAATATTTTACCCTAATAAAAGGGTACTCGGGAGTTTTTACCGCTTGTATCCATTGTTTTTAACACTCAACAGAGAGGTCAGTTTAGACAGTTTTTTTTTTTTTTTTTTTTTTTTTTAATTAAATTGCTTAAAAAAACAGGGATAAAAAATATTATACCTTGATAAAAGAGCACTCGGAAATGTTACCGTTTTAATGCATTGTTTTGAACAGTTAACAGGGAAGTCCCTCGAGAAGTCACTTCAGAAAGGTTTCAATACAGCTGAATATTACAATGGTAGAAATATTTTACCCTTATAAAAGAGCCCGGGAGTTTTCTATCCTTTTTATCCATTCGTTATTACACTCACCAGGGAGGTCCATTTAGAAAGTTTTTTTTTTGTTGAATAGTTGAACAAAACACAGGATGAAAATATTTTATGATAATAAAAGAGTACTCTGAGTTTTTTTGTTTTTTTTTACTTTTTTCTACTTTTTTTACATTGTTTTTATCACTTACCAGGAAGGTCCCTCGAGAACTGTTTTCTAAATAGCTGTAAAAACCAAGGATAAAAATATTTTACCCTGATAAAAGAGTTCTCGGGTTTTTTTACCGCTTCTATCCGTTGGTTTAAACACTCAATAGGGAGGTCAGTTGAGGTAGTTTTTTTTTTTTTTTTTTAATAGCTCAACGAAACAGAGGTAAAAAACCTTGATAAAAGAGCACTCGGAATTCTAACCGTTTTAATCCATTGTTTTGAACAGGAAAGTCCCTCGAGAATTTTTTTTAAATAGCTGAATTTAACAATGAAAAATAAAACTTTTTACCCTAATAAAATGGCACCGGAGTTTTTTTTTTTTTTTTTTTTTTTTTTTTTTTGCCCCATTGGTTTTAATACTCACTGGGAGGTCCCTTTAGATAGGGTGTTCAAGATAGCAGAACAAAACAAGGATGACAATATTTTGTAATAATAAAAGATTACTCGGAATTTTTACCACTTTTATCCATTGGTTTTATCACTCACCAGGGAGGTCCATCGAGATTTTTTTTTTCAAATAGCTATACAAAACAAGGATAAAACATGTTAACCTTATAAAAGTGTACTCGAAGTTTTTTCCGCTGTTTTCCGTTGGTTTTAACAGTCACCAGGGACCTCACCCACCAGAGAGGTCCCATGAAAAAGGTTTTTAGAATAGCTGAACAAAACCAGGACAGAAATATTTTACCATAATAAAAGGGGAGTTGGAGATTTTTTTACGTTTTTATCCATTGTTTTTAACAGGGAAGTCCCTTCAGAAAGGTTTTAAAATAGCTGAACATAACAATGATAAAAATATTTTATCCCAATAAAAGAGTACCGGAGTTTTTTTACGGCTTTTATCCATTGGTTTTATCACTCACCAGGGATGTACCTCCAGAAAGTGTTCTTTTTAATAGCTGTACAAAACAAGGATAAAAACATGTTAACCTTAGAAAAGTGTACTCGGAGTTTTTACTGCTTTTATCAATTGGTTTTGACAGTCAACAGCACCTCACCCACCAGGGAGGTCTCTTGAGAAAGATTTTTAAATCGCAGAACAAAATCAGGGTAGAAATATTTTACTCTAATAAAAGAGCACAGAGAGTTTTTTTTTTTTTTTTTTTTTTTTTTTTCCCGTTTTTATCCATTGTTTTTAACAGTCAACAGGGAAGTCTCTTGAGAAAGTGTTCTTTTTTAATAGCTGTACAAAACAAGGATAAAAACATGTTAACCTTATAAAAGTGTACTCAGAGGTTTTTTTAACCGCTTTTATCCATTGGTTCTAACAGTCAACAGGGACCTCACCCACAAGGCATGTCCCTTGAGAAAGGTTTTTAAAATAGCTTAACAAAACCAGGATAGAAATATTTTACCCGAATAAAAGAGCACTTGGAGTTTTTTTCCGTGTAAATCCATTGTTTTTTACAATCAACAGGGAAGTCCCTTGAGAAAAGTTTGAAAATAGCTGAATATAACAATGATAGGCATATATTTACCCCAATAAAAGAGCATCAGATTTTTTTACAGCTTTTATTAACACACACCAAGGAGGTCTCTTGAGAAAGTTTTTTTTTTTTGAAGAAAGCAAGGATTATTTAGTAATAAAAAGAGATTACTCGGAGTATCTACCACTTTTATCTGTTGATTTTAACACTCGCCAAGAATGTCACTTAAGAAAGGTTTTGTTATTTTTTAATAGCTGCGCAAAACAAAGATAAAAATATGTTAACCTGATAGAAGTGTACTGGGAGTTTTTACCACTTTTTTCCATCGGTTTTAACTGTCACCAGGGACCTCACTCACCAGGGAGGTCCCTTGAGAAAGGTTTTTAAGATAGCTGAATAAAACAAGGATAGAAATATTTTACTTTAGTAAAAGAGCACAAGGAGTTTCTACTGTTTTTATCCATTGTTTTTTACAGTCAACAAGGAAGTCCCTTGAGGAATGTTTCAAGATAGCTGAATATAACAATGATAAAAATATTTTACCTAAATAAAAGACCACCGGCGTTTTTTACCGCTTTTATCCATTGGTTTAAACACTCACAAGGGAGGTCCTTGAGAAAGCGTTTCTAATAGCGAAACAAAACAAGGCTGAAAATATTTTATGATAATAAAAGAGTAATCGGAGGTTTTGCCACTTTTATCCGTTGGTTTTAATACTCACCAGGGAGGTCCCTCGAGTAAGTTTCTTTTAAAAATCTGTACAATACAAGGATGAAAATATTTTACCCAAATCAAATAGTACTCACAGTTTTTACGGCTTCTATCCATTGGTTTTTAACAGTCACCAGGAAGATCACGTGAGAAAGGTTTTTTTTTTTCTTTTTTTTTTTAATTTGCTCAACAAAACAAGGATAAAACATTTTACCCTAATAAAAGGGTACTTGGATTTTTTATCGCTTTCAACCATTGGTTTTAACAGGCACCAGGGACTTCACTCACCAGGGAGGTCCCTTGAGAAAGGTTTTTTAAATAGCGAAAAAAAAACATGATAAAAATACTTTACCCAAATGCAATCGGAGTTTTTAACCGTTTTTATCCTTTGGTTTTTACTAGGGATGGCAACGGTTAACCGGTTAACCGGTTAACCGATCGAAGGACCGATTAACCGGTTAGGAAATCTGAAACCGGTTAACCAGAAATATAAATTACCAAAAATGTACCAAAATAGTGAAGAAAAACGTCTACAAAATTAACTTTGCCGGTTCTGAAAACCATAACTGCACTATACGCGCATCTATGTCGCCAAGACGCGGCGAAGGTGTGATACACAGTTTGACATGTCTGTGCTATAAACATTGTTAATCCGCTAATTGGTCTCCTGTCTCCGATAATAAACAGTCAAAAACAGGTGTCCTCCTCTAATCAAAGGCACTCGCTTCTACAGTTTATTGATTTGATTTGTTTGGATTATTTCATTAAGTGCCCGCCCCCATTCAAATATGTGCATTGATTGACCAATCAGCGTAAGACGGATTAAAATTAACAAGTTAATCGACCTCCTGTCAAAAACGCACAGCGATTACCGGTACTCTTCGTTCATTATCAGTTTGATAAGTATCCTTGAAAATCGAAATATACCTTTAGAAGTTAATCTTAAGCACAAATCTCGAAAACAAACAACATGCCTCCACCTACATCAGCCGTTTGGAAGTATTTCAAGCAACGACGGGAACACTGTAAAATGCACTTTGTGCAGTCAAGAATTGAAGATGACAGGTGGTACGTTAAACATGCGCAACCACTTGAAGGGTTATGTTTGTGTTGTTGGTAATTTATTTAGCAGTTTTCGTCCATATACCAGTTATCTTAACCCTTTCCCAGACTATCCCTTGTTCTCACGACCTTGAGGTTGAAAATCTATGAAAACATTGCGACAAAAGGAGAAATTGCTCATAACGAGTAATTTCTTCTTTTCCCACAATGTTTTCTACCGTTTTAAAGAAGTAAGAATCATTTGTATCAATAACAAATAAAATTGTTTTCGACAGAGGCTTCGAATTTGGAAGGGTCTAAAACTAATATTTGTCGTTTGGGAGAAGGTTAACACCCGATTCACTTAGCGATGGCCCTTTCGTTTGACGATAACCATAGCGTCATCTGCAAGATTCAGTTAATTGATTATGAGAAGTTGTGAATAGCCTGATAATTTCTAGTACTCTGAAGAAAACATTGTGGAAAATTGATTATATTGCCGTGAGGGAGATCGTCGATAGATTGGCCGCCTTCTGCGCCATAGTACAGAAAAAGTAAACGTTACGGGTATGCATTTCTTATGCACCGGTTATCAATGTTGACATCTCGAGCAAATATGGCAGGTACCTTCATCTTAATTTTTTTTACATGGTCGTTCGGTTAACCGGTTAACCGGTCGAAAGATTGAACGGTTAACCGGTTAGTAATTTTACTAACCGTTGCCATCCCTAGTTTTTACACACAATAGCGACCTCACTCACCAGGGAGGTCCCTTGAGGAAGTTTTTTTTTTTTTTTTTTTTTAATTTGCTGAACAAAACAAGGATAGAATATTTTACCCTAATAAAAGAGCACTCGGAAGTTGTACCGTTTTTTCCGTCAGCTTTAACAGTTCACAGGAAAGTCCCTTGAAAAAGGTTGTAAAATAGCTGAATGTTACAATGGTAAAAATATTTTAGCCTTACAAAAAAGCACCGGAGTTGTTTACCGTTTTTATCCATTTGTTTTAACACTCAGCAGAGAGGTCATTTGGGAAAGGTTTTTAAAATTTCTGAGAAAACCAGGATGGAATATTTTACCCAAATAAAAGAGCAGTCGTAGGTTTTACCATTTATATCCATGGGTTTTAATAGTCACCAGGGACCTTTTTCACCAGGGACGTCCCTTGAGAAGTGTTTTTAAAGTAGCTGAACAAAACCAGGATAGAAATATTTTACTCTAATAAAAGAGCACTTGGAGTTTTTACCACTTTTATCCATTGGTTTTCACATTAAAGTCCACAGGGAAGTTACTTCGGAAAGGTTTTGATATAGCTGAATATCACAATGATAAAAATATTTTACCCTTATAAAAGAGCACAGGAGATTTTTATCACGTTTATCCATTGCCTATTACACTCGCCAGGGAGGTCCCTTGAGGAAAGCGTTTTTTGTTAAATACATGTAGTTGAACAAAAAAAGGATGAAAATATTTTTTGATAATAAAAGAGTACTCGGAGTTTTTACTTTTATCCATTTTTTTCTCACTCACGAGAATTGTTTTTTTAGTAGCTGTAAAAACCAAGGATAAAATATTTTACCCTAATAAAAGAGTACTCGGGAATTGTTACCGCTTCTATCCACTGGTTTTAACAGTCAACAGGGAGGTCAGTTGAGACAGGTTTTTCTAAAATAAAATAGCTAAAAAAAAAAAATGGATAAAAAACATTATACCTTAAGAAAAGAGCACTCGGAAATTCTAACCGTTTTAATCCATGGTTTTGAACATTCAACAGGAAAGTCCCTCGGGAAATGTTTTTAAATAGCTGAATATGACAATGATAGAAATATTTTACCCCAATAAGAAAGCACCGGAGTTTTTGCCGCTTTTATCCATTTGTTTTAATAGTCACCAGGGAGGTCCCTTGGGAAAGGGTGTTTAAGATAGATGAACAAAACAAGGATTGAAATATTTGATGATAAAAGATCATTCGGAGTTTTTATTACATTTATCCATTGGTTTTATAACTCACCAGGGAAGTCCTTCGAGAAAGTTTTTTTTTTTTTTTTTTTTTTTTAAATAGCTGTACAAAAGAAGGATAAAAATATGTTAACATTATAAAAGTGTACTCGGAGTTTTTACCGCTTTTATCCATTGGTTTTAACAGTCACCAGGGACCCCATTCACCAGAGAGGTCCATTGAGAAAGGTTTTTAAAATAGCGGAACACAACCAGGATAGAAATATTTTACCCGAAGAAAAGAGCACTCGGAGTTTTTGTTGTTGTTCTTCTTGTTTTTTCCCCGTTTTCATCCATTGTTTTTAACTTAACAGTCAACAGGGAAGTCCCTTGAGAAAGGTTTTAAAATAGCTGAATATAACAATGATAAAAATACTTTACCCCAATAAAAGAGCACCGTTTTTTACGGCTTCTATTAATTGGTTTTATCACTCACCAGGGAGGTCCCTCCACATTCAACTGGAAAGTCCCTTGAGAAAGGTTTGAAACCAGCTGAAAATACCAATTATGAAAATATTTTACCCTAATGAAAGAGTGCCGGAAATTTTAACGCTTTTATTCATTGGTTTTAATACTCACCAGTGAGGCCCCTTGAGACCTTGGAGGTCCCTTGAGGTTGTTAAGAATAGCTGGGCAAAACAAGAATAAAAATATCTTACAATAATAAAAGATAACTCGAAGTTTTACCACTTTTATTAGCTCCACTGGCCGAAGGCCAGTGGGCTTATGTCATGGCCCGGTGTCCGTCGTGCGTCCGTCCGTCCGTCCGTCCGTGCTTGCGTCCGTCCGTCCGTGCGTTAACTTTTATTTCAAACATCTTCTTCTCTGAAACTACCCATCCAATTTTCATGAAACTTCACAGAAATGATCCTGCCATGGTCCTCTTCAGAATTTCTTGAAAGAATTTGATTCCTTCAAAAACTCTGGTTGCCATGGCAACAAAACTGAAAAATGGTGGAAATCTTTAAAAATCTTCTTGTCTGAAACCATAAGGCATAGGGCTACCAAATTTGGCATGTAGCTTTATGTGGTAGACCTCTATCATGTTTCTTCAAATTATAGCCCTGGGGTCAAAATTGGCTCTGCCCCAGGGGTCACAAGTTTTACATAGGCTTATATAGAGAAAACTTTAAAAATCTTCTTGTCTGAAACCATAAGGCATAGGGCTACCAAATTTGGCATGTAGCTTTATGTAGTAAACCTCTATCATGTTTCATGAAATTATAGCCCTGGGGTCAAAATTGGCTCTGCCCCAGGGGTCACAAGTTTTACATAGGCTTATATAGAGAAAACTTCAGAAATCGTCCTGTACCTAGCCATAAGGCCTAGAGCTACCAAATTTTGCATTTAGCTTGATCTAGTTGGGGTCTACCAAAAGTGCCCAAATTATAGTCCTGGCGTCAATTTGGCCTCATGCTGGGGGGGGGGTCCACAAGATTTACATAGGCTTACATAGGGAAAACTTTTAAATCTTGGTGTACATAGCCATAAGGCTTAGGCTACCAAATTTTGCATAATTATAGCATTATCTAGTGGACAACTACAAAGAGGGCCCAAGTTACAGCCCTAGGATCAAGTTTGGCCCTGCACCAGGGGTCACAAGTTTTACATGGGTTTATGGAGTGAAAACTTCAGAAACCGTCTTGTTCCTAGCGATAAGGCCAAGAACTCCCAAATTTGGCATGTTATTCTTCTAATACACATATTCCCCATTTAGTCCGACTGTAGCCCTGGGGTCAAAGTTTTATAAGGGCTTATATAGTGAAGACTTCTCTTCATGGTTTATAAGCCAGTGGAGCGATACAGGGCCATCATGGCCCTCTTGTTCATTAGTTTTATCACTCACCAGAGAGGTCCCTCGAGATAGTTTTTTTTTGAAAATAGCTGAACAAAAACAGGATGGAAATATTTTACTCTTATAAAGAGCACTCGGAGTTTTTACCTTTTTGTTTTAACACTCACGAGGGAGGTCAATTGACAAAGTTTTTTTGTTTTTTTTGAATAGGTCAACAAAATAAGGATAAAACATTTTTACCTAATTAAAGTGTACTCGGAGTTTTAACTGCTTTTAATCATTGGGACCTCACTCACTAGAGAGGTCCCTTGAAAAAGAAGGTTTTTAGATAGCTGATCAAAAACAGGATAAAAATATTTTAATCTAATAAAAGAGCACTTGGAGTTTTTACAGCTTTTATCCATTGGCTTTCACGTTAAAGTAAACAGAGATGTCACTTCGGAAAGGTTTTAAAAAAGCTAAATATTACAATGATGATAATATTTTATCCATATAAAAGAATCCGGAATTTTTTTACCCCTTTTATACATTGGTTATTACACTCACCAGCGAGGTCCCTTGAGAAAGGCGTTTTTTTGTTAAATAGTTGAACAAAACTAGGATGAAAATATTTCATGATAATAAAAGAGTACTCGGAGTTTTTACTTTTATCCGTTGTTTATATCACTCACCAGGGAGGTTCCTCGATAATTGTTCTTTTAAATAGCTGTAAAACCCAAGGATAAAAATATTTTACCGTGATAAAAGTGTCTAAGGGAGGTTTTAACGCTTGTATCCATTGGTTTTAACACTCAACAGGGAGGTCAGTTGAGACAGGTTTTTTTTTTAAATAGCTCAACAAAACAGGGATAGAAACATTATACCTTGATGAAGGAGAACTCGGAAATTATACCGTTTTAATCCATTGTTTTGAACAGTTAACAGGGAAGTCCCTCGAGAAGTCACTTCGGAAAGGTTTTAATATAGCTGAATATTACAATGATAAAAATATTTTACCCTTATAAAAGAGCGCGGGAGTTTTTTATCCCTTTTTATCCATTGGTTATTACACTCACCAGGGAGATCCCTTCAGAAAGTTTTTTTGTTGAATAGTTGAACAAAACACAGGATGAAAATATTTTATGATAATAAAAGAGTGCTCTTGAGTTTTTACTTTTATCCATTATTTTTATCACTTACCAGGGATGTCTCTTGAGAATTGTTTTTTAAATAGCTGTAAAAACCTAGGATAAAAATATTTTACCCTAATAAAAGAGTACTCAGGGGTATTAACCGCTTTTATCAATGGTTTTAACACTGAACAGGGAGTCAGTTGAGCCAAGTTTTTTTTTTTTTTAAATAGCTCAACAGAACAGGGATAAAAACATTATGCCTTCATAAAAGAGCACTCGGAATTTTAACCGTTTAAATCCATTGTTTTGAACAGTTAACAGGGAAATCCAACGAGAAATGTTTTTGAATAACAATGTAAAAAATATTTTACCCTAATAAAAAAGCACCTGATGTTTTTTTTTTTTTTTTTTTTTTTTTTTTCTTTTTTTTTGGGGGGGGTTCTTGTTTTTTAATTCGTTTATAATCTAATAATAATAATATAATCTCTATTGGTTTTAATACTCACAACGGAGATCACTTGAGAAAGGGTGTTCAAGATAGTTGAAAAAACAAGGATGAAAACATTTTCTGATAATAAAAGATTACTCGGAATTTTTATCACTTTTATTCATTGGTTTTATCACACACCAGGGAGGTCCATCGAGATCTTTTTTTTTTTTCAAATAGCTGTACAAAACAAGTATAAAACATGTTAACCTTATAAAAGTGTACTTGGAGTTTTCCGCTTTTTCCGTTGGTTTTTACAGTCACCAGGGACCTCACCCACCAGAGAGGTCCCATGAGAAAGGTTTTAAATAGCTGATCAAAACCAGGATAGAAGTATTTTATCCTAATAAAAGAGGACTCAGAGATTTTTTTTACGTTTTTATCCATTGTTTTTAACAGTCAACAGGGAAGTCCCTGCAAAAAGTTTTAAAATAGCTGAATGTATCAACGATAAAAATATTTTACCCCAATAAAAGAGTACCGGAGTTTTTTATCCATTGGTTTTATCACTCACCAGGGAGGTCCCTCGAGAAAGTGTTCTTTTTAATAGCTGTACAAAACAAGGATTAAAAATTGTTAATCTCATAAAAGTGAACTCGGAGTTTTTATAGCCTTTATCCATTAGTTCTAACAGTCAACAGGACCTCGCCAACCAGGGAGGTCCCTTGAGAAAGGTTTTTAAAATAGCTGAACAAAAATAGGATAGAAATATAATAAAATAGAATAAAAGAGTACTCGGAGTTGTTGTTGGTTTTTTTTTTTTTTTTTTTTTTTTTTTTCCCATTTTAATCCATCGTTTACAATCAACATGGATGTCCCTTGAGAAAGGTTTGAAAATAGCTGGATATGACAATAATAAATATATTTTAACCAAAAGAAAAAAAAGCATTACTTTTTTTTACAGCTTTTATCCATTGGTTTTAACACGCACCAAGGAGGTCTGTTGAGAAAGGTTTTTTGAATAGCTGAACAAAGCAAGGATGAAAATATTTAATAATGAAGAGAGATTACTCGGAGTATCTACCAGTTTTATCCGTTTGTTTTAACACTCGCCAGGAAGGTCACTTAAGAAAAGTTTTGTTTTTTAAATAGCTGTAAAAAACAAGGATAAAAAATTGTTAACCTTAGAGAAGTGTATTGAGACTTTTTACCACATTTATCCATTGGTATTAACAGTCACCAGAGACTTCACTCACCAGGGAGGTCCCTTGAAAAAAGTTTTTGTGAAAAGCTCAAAAAAACCAGGAGAGGAAATATTTGACTCTAGTAAAAAATCACTCGTAGTTTTTTTTTTTGTTTCTTTTTTTCCATTTTCATCCTTTGGTTTTAAAAGTCAACAGGGAAGTCCCTTGAGAAATGTTTTAAAATAGCTGAATATAACAATGATAAAAATATTTTACCCCAATAAAAGAGCAACGGAGTTTTTTAGCGCTTTTATCCATTGTTTTAAACACTCACCAGGGAGATCCTTTTTTTCTTTTTTCTTTTTTTTTTTTTTTCTTTTTTAATAGCTGAACAAAACAAGGATGAAAATATTTTATGATAACAAAAAGAATACTCGGAGGTTTTACCACTTTTATCCGTTGGTTTTAATCCTCACCAGGAGGTCCCTCGAGTGTCTTTTAAATAGCTGTACAATACAAGGATTAAAAATTTTTACCCAAATAAAATAATACTCGAAGTTCTTACGGCTGCTTTCCCTCGGTTTCAACACTCATCAGGAAGGTCACTTGAGAAAGTTTTAAAGTTTTTTTTTAATAGCTCAACAAAACAAGGATAAAACATTTACCCTAATAAAAGGGTACTCGGATTTCTTATCGCTCTTATCCATTGGCTTTAAAAGTCACCAGGGACCTCACTCACTAGGGAGGTCCCTTGAGAAAGGTTTTTAAAGGAGCAGAAGAAAACCATGATAAAAATACTTTACCCAAATGCACTCGGAGTTTTAATCGTTTTTATCCTTTGGTTTTTACATCTAACAGGGACCTCGCTCACCGGGAAGGTCCCTTGAGGAAGTTTTTTAAAATTGCTGAACAAAACAAGGATAGAATATTTTATCCTAAAACAACAGCATTCAGAAGTTGTACCGTTTTTATCCACTGGTTTTAACATTCAGGAAAAAAGTCCCTTGAAAATGGTTTTAAAATAGTTGAAAATTACAATGATAAAAATATTTTAGCCTTATAAAAGAGCGCAGGAGTTGTTTACCCTTTTTATCCATTTGATTTAACACTCAACAGGGAGGTCATTTGGGAAAGGTTTTTAAAATTTCTGATGGACAAACAGAATGGAATATTTTACCCTAATTAAAGAGCAATCGGAGTTTTCACCGTTTATATCCATGGGTTTTAATAGTCACCAAGGACATCCTTCACCAGGAAAGTCCCTTGAGAAAGGTTTTTAAAGTAGCTGAACAAAACCAGGATAGAAATGTTTTACTATGATAAAAGAGCACTCGGAGTTTTTACCGTTTTTATCCTTTGGTTTTAACTTTCAACTTGGAAGTCCCTTGAGAAAGGTTTTAAGATAGCTGAATATAACAATTATGAAAATATCTTACCTTAATAAGGGAGTACCGAAATTTCTACCGCTTTTATCCATTGGTTTCAAAACTCACCAGGGAGGTCCCTTGAGAAAGGTTGTTTAGAATAGCTGAACAAAACAAGAATAAAAAAATCTTATGATTGTAAAAAAGTAATCGGAGTTTTACCACTTTCATCCATCGGGAGATCCCCTGAGAAAGGTTTTTAAAATAGCGGAACAAAACCAGGATAGAAATATTTTACTCTAAAAAAAGAGCAGTCGGGGTTTTTACCGTTTCTATCCTTTTGTTTTAACATTCAACAGGGATGTCCCTTGAGAAAAGTTTAAAAATATCTGAATATAACAATGATAAAAATATTTTACTCTTATAAAAAAGCACTGGAGTTTTTTTTTACCGCTTTTATCCATTGGTTTAACACTTACGAGGGAGGCCCCTGGAGAAAATTATTTAACACAGCTGAACAAAACAAGGATGAAAATATTTTATGATATTAAAGAATACTCGAAGTTTTTACCACTCTTATCCGTTGGTTTTAACACTCACCAGGTAGGTTCGCCGAGAAAGTTTTATGTTAAATAGCTGTACAAAGCAAGGATAAAATATTTTACCCTAATAAAAGTGTGCTTGGAGTTTTTACCGCTTCTATCTCCATTGGTTTTAACACTGACCAGGGAGGTACCTTGAGACAGGTTTTTCAAGACAACCAAATAAAACAAGAATGAAAATAGTTTATGATAATAAAAGAGTACTCGGAGTTTTTACCACTTTAATCCATTGGTTTTATCACTCACCAAGAAGGTCTCTCGAGAAAGATTTTTTAAAAGATAAACTAAACATTGATAAAAAACATTTTACCTATAGAAAAGTGTACTCGGAGTTTTTACCGCTTTTAACGATTGGTTTAAGAGTCACCAGGGACCTCACTCACTAGGGAGGTCTCTTGAGAAAGGTTTTTAAAATAGCTGAAAGCAAAAAAAAAAGAAAAAACGGGATAGAAATTTTTTACTCTAATAAAAGAGCACTCGAAGTTTTTACCACTTTTATCCATTGGTTTTCACGTTAAAATCAACAGGGAAGTCACTTCGGAAAGGTTTTAATATAGCTGAATATTACAATGATAACAACATTTTACCCTTACAAAAGAGCGCGGGAGTTTTTTTTATCCCTTTTGTACATTGGTTATTACACTCACCAGGGAGTTCCGTTGAGAAAGACATTTTTTGTTAAATAGTTGAACAAAACAAGGATGAAAATATATTATGATAATAAAAGAGTACTCGAAGATTTTACTTTTATCCATTGTTTTTATCACTCACCAGGGAGGTCCCTCGAGAATTGTCTTTTTAATAGCTGTAAAAACCAAGGATAAAAATATTTTACCCTAATAAAAAAGTTCTCGAGAATTGTGACTGCTTCTATCCATTGGTTTTAACACTCAACAGGGAGGTCAGTTGAGACAGGTTTTTCTAAAAAAAATAGCTCAACAAAACAGGGATAAAAAACGTTATACCTTAACAAAAGAGCACTCGGAAATTTAACCATTTTAATCCATTGTTTTGAACAGTTAACAGGGAGGTTCTTCGAGAAATGTTCTTAAATAGCTGAATATAACAAGGAAAAAAATTTTACCCTAATAAAAAAGCACTGCAGTCTTTTTCCCCGTATTTTATCCATTGTTTTTAACAGTCAACAGGGAAGTCCCTTAAGAAAGGTTTAATATAGCTGAATATAGTAATGATAGAAATATTTTACCCCAATGCAAGAGCATCTGAGTTTTTTTTACAGCTTTTATCCATTGGTTTAAACACTCACCAGGGAGGTCCCTCGAGAAAGTGTGTTTTCTTATTGTAATAGCTGTACAAAACAAGGATAAAAGCATGTTAACCTCATCAAAGTGTACTCGGAGTTTTTACCACTTTTATCCTTTGGTCTTTGCTTTTATCTATTACTTTAAGCAGTCACCAGGGACCTCACTCACCAGGGAGATCCCTTGAGAAAGGTTTTTAAAATAGCGGAACAAAACCAGGATAGAAATATTTTACTTGTATAATAATGATAAAAATATTTTACCCCAATAAAAGAGCACCGGAGTCTTTTGCCGCTTTTATCCATTGGTTTTATCACTCACCAGGGAGGTCGCTCGAGAAAGTTTTTTTTTTTTTTTGGGGGGGGGGGGTTAATAGCTGTACAAAAGAAGGAAGAAGGATAAAAATATGTTAACCTTATAAAAGTGTACTCGGAGATTTTCCGCTTTTATCCATTTGTTTTAACAGTCACCAAGGATCTCACTCACCAGGGAGGTCTCTTGAGAAAGGTTTTTAAAATAGCTGTAAAAAACCAGGATAGAAATAATTAACCCGAAAAAAAGACCATTTGGAGTTTTTCCCATTCATATCCATTGCTTTTCACAGTCAACAGGGAAGGCACTTGAGAAAGGTTTAAAAAAAGCCGAATATAACAATGATAAAATTATTTTACCCCAATAAAAGAGCACTCGGATTTTTTTACTGCTTTTATCCATTTTATTCATTAGTTTTAACAAGCACCAGGGAGGTCTCTTGAGAAAGGATTTTTTTTAAATAGCTGAACAAAACAATGATGAAGGTATTCATTAATAAAAAGAGATTAATCGGTGTATTTACCACTTTTATCTGTTGCTTTTAACACTCATCAGGAAGTTCACTTAAGAAATGTTTTGTTTTTTTTTTAAATAGCGGTACAAAACAAGTATGAAAATATATTCACCTTATAGAAGTGTACCCGGGAGTTTTTAACCAGTTTTATCCATTGGCTTTAACTGTCACCAGGGACCGCACTCACCAGGGAGATCTCTTGAGAGAGGCTTTTAAAAAAGCTGAACAAAACCAGGATAGAAATATTTTACCCTAGTAAAGTAGTACACGAAGTTTTTACCGTTTTTATCCTTTGGTTTTAACACTCAACAGGGATGCCTCTTGAGAAATGTTTTAAAATAGCTGAATATAACAATGACAACAAAATAATTTATGGTAATAAAAGAGTACTCGGAGGTTTTGCCACTGTCATCCGTTTTTTTTTTTTTTTTTTTAATATGCACAAGGGAGGTCCCTCGAGTAAGTTTCTTTTAAAAAGCTGTACAATACAAGGATGAAAATATTTTACCCAAATCAAATAGTACTTGCAGTTTTTACGGCTTCTATCTATTGGTTTTAACAGTCACCAGGAAGATCACGTGAGAAAGTTTTTTTTTTTTTTTTAATTGCTCAACAAAACAAGGATAAAACATTTTACCCTAATAAAAGGGTACTCGGATTTTTTATCGCTTTTAACCATTGGTTTTTTGGTTTTAACAGGCACGAGGGACTTCACCCACTAGGGAGACCCCTTGAGAAAAGTTTTTAAAATAGCAGAAGAAAACCATGATAGAAATATTTTACCCAAATGCAATTGGAGTTTTTAACCGTTTTTATCCTCTGTTTTTTACATTCAACAATTCAACAGGGACTTCACTCACCAGGGAGGCCCCCTTGAGAAAGTTTTTTTAAAATTGCTGGACAAAACAAGGATAGAATATTTCACCTAATAAAAGCGCACTTGGAAGTTGTACCGTTTTTATCCGTTTTTACTGGTTTTAACAGTCAACAGAAAAGTCCAGGGAGAAAATAGCTGAATATTACAATGATAAAAATATTTTAGCCCAATAAAAGATCACCGGAGTTTTTATCGTTTTTATCCATTTGTTTAACACTCAACAGGGAGGTCATTTGGGAAAGGTTTTAAAAATTTCTGAGAAAACCAGGATGGGATATTTTACCCCACTAAAAGAGCAGTCGGAGTTTTTACCGTTTTTACCCATGGATACTAATAGTCACCAGGGACCTTTTTCACCAGGGAGACCCCTTGAGATTTTTTTAAACATCTTACCCTAATAAAAGAATACTCGGAGTTTTTTACCGCTTCTACCCATTGTTTTTAACACTCACGAGGTAGGTCACTTGAGAAAGTTTTTTTTTTTAACAATAGGTCAACAAAATAAGGATGAAAACATATTAACCTAAAAAAGTGTACTCGGAGTTTTACCGCTTTTATCCATTGGTTTTAACAGTCACCAGGGACCTCAATCATCAGGAAGGTCCCATGAGAAAGGTTTTTAAAATAGCGGAACAAAACCAGGATAGAAATATCTTACTATAATAAAAGACAACTCGGATTTTGTACCGTTTTTATTCTTTGGTTTTAACATTCAACAGGGAAGTCCATTGCGACAGGTTTTAAAATAGCTGAATATAATATAGATAAAAATAGTTTACAATTTTTTCCATATTATATCAGCATCGAAATTTGCCATGCTTAGAGTCCACAATCTCTGTCTGTCAAGGTAGGCCACGCCTGCCTACCAGACACTGGTCCTGATCAAGAGTCGTCAAATTTTGTCCCATTGTCCTTTTTCTTATTCCTTCCTTCCTTCCTTCCTTCCTTTTTGTTATTCTTTTTTTCTTTCTTTCTTTCTTTCTTTCTTTCTTTCTTTCTTTCTTCCTTCCTAAGAAAAAAAAAAAAAAAAAAAAGAAGAAAAGCATTGATACGAAATATCAAATATAGACAATTCGTCGAAAATTTTTATTTTTCTGTTCAGGATCTGTGTCTCACAGGCAGGCATCGCCTACCTTGACAGACTGAAAATCTGAACGGGGTACTTGAAATATACATTTCGGAAGGAAGAGAGGAAGGAAGGAAGAAAGATAAGAAGGAAAAAGGGAAGGAGGGAGGGTGGAAGGAAGGCAGTTTTTGTAGCCAACTTGATAAAGAAAGAAAGAAACAAACAAACAAACATACACAGATATATAGATAGAATGAACGACAGACAATGAGACGAAATATGAAATATACACTCTTGGATGAAATAGTCTTCTGGTCAGGATCTGTGTCTGACAGGCAGGCATCGCCTATCCTGACAGACAGGGACTCTAGACGGTAGGAATTAACCAAACGACAGATCGCTCCTCCCACTGATGTCACGTGACCCGCGAATCTAAAAACCTAGACAAACATTACCCAGACACGGGGGCTTAGCTAGGAGACACATGCAAGTTACCAGAAGATACTTTAACACGAAATAATTGTTCAAGATAAAATAAGCATGGGAACAATTTGAGAAAAGGTAGTTACATCTTTTGGATTTAGGTTTTTCGAAGTTTTATAGGTGAAAATTGAAATAGAGACTGTTTATTTCGAAGTCAGTTGACTTACACCTCTTACGCCACTTACATTTGATAATGTAGGTACAATACGTGTACATGTAACTCGTGCTTCCTAAATATTTCTTAAATTCATTGGTCTTCAAATGCAATTCATCTTTTACCTGGACAAAAATAAGGTTTTTCAAAGTTCAGACTTCAATTACAGATATTTTTCCATTACTTAGTCCGTGATATATGCTTCAATAATTTCACCACAAATTGCAAGACTTCTACATTACCAAATGAAATATACATGTTTTAAACAGGGTAATATGATTACCAGATGTTTGAATTGAAAATAGAAGATACATTAACAAATGATAGGTTTGCCAAATTGATTTTTTCAAGTTTGAGGGAAAAACCCGAGGAGAAGAATAAAAAGAATAAAAACATGAATATATTTCTAAGCATTCGCCTCTAAATACTATGCTGTAAGAGTAATAGAAAAATAAATTGACTTACACATTGAACATGTATAATCCAAATTTCAAACACTAATAATCGTTGAAAGGGGTTATAGACGGTCACAAAGAGTCAGACTGATATGACACGTGTGTGTAATTTTACAAGTTGGACAGTACCAGACGCTTTTGGGGTAATGTACCAATATCAAAGGAATACCGCATAAACCCTTGCTCCACGTTTTGCGTAAAAAGTGGCAACATGTACAACAAATCAAACGAAAAGGCTTGATTGGTACCTGATTGATTTTCGATAAATAAATAATAGTTTGAGGGAGATTTAAAGATTGAAAATAAAGGGAGGGGAAAGATGGTTATATAATTATATAGGGTGGCATATCGTCTTTAATTTCACAGGTTTTAAGTTTGCATCCATAGATATGTTAAAATACAGAGACCAATGGGAACAACGTTTTTAATGGTTTACTGATGGAGGAAGATGGCATTTGTTTTTAATTTAAACAAATGTCAAAACTGTGCCTACATTGCATTTCATTTTAAGGGGGGGGGGGCGCTGTTTAGGTTTGACTTCTATGAAGACTATATGAAAAGCATAAAAGCATTTTTACCCGAATTTCGTCGACTGAGATTTTATTTAAGGATAATTTGCGAGGGGGAAAAAAATCAACAAAAGAGATGTAACCAGCATTCAAAATAACACGTCAACTCGATTTGGTAAGAAAATGAATTATCGAGTATATATTTAAATGAAAAATAAGGTAAAGGAAATAAATAACTGAACATGATAAAATCCAATCAGTTGTCTAAAATACTATCTATACATTTCTTTTAGTAAAGAAACAGGTGTCTGTTGCCAAGATTGAAATTATGGAAAATTTATGACAATAAAAAAGCATGTTAACAAGAAGTATTCATTTATTTTTCTCCTTTTAAATCTGAATTTGTCTTCAACAACAATAGTTTTACCTGATGTAACTCTGCATCTTGAAATTGCAGTCGTAAGGATTAATTATGGATATCAAGTTTAAAGTTATTCATCAGTTTTTTCTCATAAATATACTATACATTTAAATATAGTTATAACTCCTAATGATTCAGAATGTCTAGGTTTTATAACGGCAAGACGGATTCCGCTCTGAATAGAAAAATACTGATCGCTGATTGGCTTATTGATTTTTTTGATTGACAGCTGGTGTTTGGTTAATTGCAAGTGTCGTCGCCTACCTGTCAGACACAGTACCTGATCAAGAAACTTCAAATTTTGTCCAACTGTCTATATTTTTATTTCTTGATTTTTTTTCCTTCCTTCCTTCCTAAATTCGGCGATAAACTCCTTCCTCCCTCCCTCCCTCCATTCCTTCCTTCCTAAATTCGGCGATTAACTCCTTCCTCCCTCCCTCCCTCCCTCCCTCCATTCCTTCCTTCCTTTCTTCCTTAAAATTAATCGGCGACGACATTTGCAGTTCCTACCGTCTAGAGTCCTTGTCGTCAGGGTAGGCGATACCTGCCTGTCAGACACAGATCTTGACCAGAAGACCAAACATTTTCGACTAAGTGTGTTTACTTAATATTCTGTCTGTCTGGCGGCCTTTTTTCTTCCTTTCTTCCTTCCTTTCTTCCTTTCTTCCTTTCTTTCTTCTCCCCTTCCTTCCTTCTTTCCTTCCTTCTTTCCTTACTTAATCCGTTAAACTATCGTGCACTGCATGAAGTCTAGGCCTGGTGAAAATTAAGGAAAAACTCTAGATGGTTTATGAGATAATGACAAAATGTTTTTTCCCAAAATGGGGGCATTGCCTACCTCTGTCTGTCTGTCCAGTGAGGAATTTTGCGAAAAAATTGAAATATTTTCGTAAATATTTGAAATTTTTGCATAAAACTTATCTGTGTTACAAACTGGGTCATAAACAATCATTGACTTAGAAAACCTAGAAAACTCATTGATCGGGAGAGAAACGGTTGAGTGAGGTAGGCGATGCCCTACTAACCGAAATTTCGTACCTGTGAGACCAGGATCGGGACAAAAAAAAAATTATAGTCTTACAGTGGCCGAAAACATGAAAAAAAAAAAAAATTTAAATGGAAAACGGAAAAAAACGTATCAAAAATTTTCATCCCGAGGTCAAACGGTTCTGTCCCGAAGCAGACAGACAGACCGAGCATTTAAGGGGTAAAGTAATGAAAAAAATAGATGAATCGCTTGAAGAAATTAGATGCTAGAAGAACATTTTTATATTCGATATCAGGTAAGCATAATATGGTCAGTTTCTTTTTTATAGTTTAAACTATTAGCACCCCGAGGCTGCGTCTATCAAATTAACAATACGGGTTTCCAGGGCTCAGAGTTTTGATTCTATATACAGATGTGGGGATACTTTTCATTTTTAAGACAGAATTTAGGTGTTTGTTCAAGTTTCAGAGACAGACGGGCGTATGTTACTTTTTCTAAATGGTCGTTTAATTCAATTAATTTGCTTCAACGGATAACAACATCCTAAAGAGAAACATTCGCTTTACTTAAACTCCTGAGGTATCGACGAACCTGCTCCTTTGCTTTGACCAATGGACCCCGCCCCGCCCCTGGAGAGGGAGGGAGGGAGAGAGATAGGGAGAGAGAGAGTGAGAGAGTTATCTGACCCTTCCAAGACAATTGCGAGAGAGCCATGATTCCCTTAAAATGGTATTAACTGACCATTTCAAGACATTTTTTTTTTTTTTTTTTTATTTCATCCGCAAGTAGTTTTGGTAACGTGTTAAACATTGTGATAAAAGCATAATGAAATGCATAGCCATACTGAATGTAAAACACTGGAAAAATAGCGAAATAGAGACATAGCAGCTGTTTCACACTGTTGCAATAGCAGACTAGAATCATAACCGTTGTAAAACAACGCTAGAATAGCAGACGCGAAACATAGCGGTTGTTAAACATTGTTAACTCTTTACCACACAAAGAAAATGTAAACTTGTCCACCTTGAAAATTTTTTCGTTTGTATTGGAGTTTAACCCTGTTTTAATAGCCTAGGTCATATTACGGCAGTCAGTGCACCCACGAATGTGTTTCCTGGCTAACTCACACCAGTACTGACACAACTTCAGTTTACAAAACTTTCCTACCGGTTTGTCGATTTTGAAAATGAGACAGGTTCATCGATACCTCAGCAGTTATTTTAAGAATAATGAATATTTCACTTAATTTCAGGTTGTCTCTACTCTTTGTAGCGAATTGATTGAATTAAACGACCATTTAGAAAAAGTTCCATACGATCCTCTGTCTCTGAAACCAAACAAACACTTAAATTCTTATCTGTTTTAAAAAATGAAACGTAAAAGTATTTTATCGCCACATCTAAACATACAATCATAGCGTTAATCCCTGGTCACCCGCGTTGGTATTGGTATGTTGATAGCTAAGGGATACTATCAAAACAAAAGATTGATCATTTCGCTTACCTGATTTCGAATACAATGGCCTTCTTAAAGCATCTAATTTCTTCAAATCAATCATCTATTTATCCATTCGCGGTTCTTTCATCTGTTCCTCTGTCCTATCATTTTGTCTCTAATCATTACGTTATCCCTTAAAAGCTCCGTCTCCGTCTCCCTCTCTCTGTATGTGTGTCAGTCTGTCTGTCTATCTCCCCCCTTCTCTCAGCAAGCTTTAATATCAGATAGGACCTGGTGGCTTTGAAACGATCTTATGCGACCCAGGCTCCAATGTCAGACAAGGTTTAGTGGCTTTGAAAGGATCTTATGCAAAACATTAGTGAAGAGAAACTACAGGATACAATGTAGGTGCATTGGTCGCCTCGATATAACTGAAATTATGTTTAAAACAGCATTTAACTAGCATTTTCTCTTCCTTTTACCACATTTTCTCGTTTCCCTACAATGTTTTCAAAAGCTTTCCCTGTCAGGGTCGTTAAAAGTCGGAATATTGTGGTAAAGGGTTAAGAGATAAGAACCTAGGTTTTGCGTTTTTATAAAAGTCCTTATGCTGCTAATGCACACAGACCACGATTTCCACAAACTGATGAACTTAAGGATTTGTAGATGAATCTTAATCAGTTTTTGGAATTCCTACTGAATCGCATATATTCTTAGTTCTTACAATTCTTGAGCTACCGGGAATTCATGGTAAAAGGTTTCAGCTGTTCAAATCTTTGCCCGATTCCAGAAAAAACGAATTTAATTCATAACAAATTTGTTGTGCATTCATATGTATAGTAATTGAATCGTTGTCGATTCGGAGGTATTAGTACGTATTCTTAACCCTTAGGCTGCTTATCGCGACTCACTGACCTTTTGCTGACAGCGTAGATCAAGATCAGACTGCACAGAACGTGCAGTCTGATCTTTGATTTACACTGTCCGATACACTGATTTACACTGTCCGATAAGGAGATTTTTTTCCTTCAACAATACCTTTGAAACAGGAAAGTTTTGGGCTTGAAAGTTTCATTTCTTTTATTCAGCAGGATAAGGGTTAACTTATTCGGGGATTCATGATGCCGAAGCAGGGATGAGGGCCTTTTAATACCTATCTTGAGAGAAAATCCGAAGGATTGTCAGGAACAGTCACACATTCGTTTTTATTCGAACGGGATTCGTACATGCATTCGACGTTTTATTGACTGATTCGTAACTGATTTCAAAGGTTAGGGCAGAATTTCTGAATAAATTGTCGTAAATCGTAGGTATATCTTGACAATATTCGTGCTATTGCAACTGAAATCAGTCGAATCCCACGAATATTCGTATCGCTATCCTACCTGTATCGTAAATGAATCGTAGTACATCACAAATCGGACAAGAAAGATTTCAAAATTCCACAAGTCCAGAAAATTATCAATTCAAGGCGCAATTCGTGATATTCGTGGTCTGTGAGGAATAATAACATTAGCCCAATCCAATGTGCCCTTTCAGACAGTATAGAATTTGAAGTATGATTTTACCTCAGCAACGTTTTTGTTGATTTTCCTCTATCGTTTCTAATTGTTGCACATAAGGGAAACGCTCCCCCCCCCCCATTCCCGGAAACAGTTATGTTATTATGGATAGTGCAGGAGACAGGATTAAACCCATCAAGTACGTTACGCCTGGCTGTTTAACGTGGACAGTGTAAAGCACCGTCACACGGGACCTTTGCTTAACGTCTCATCCGAAAAATCTTTTTTTGCAGTTTTTGATGGCCAGCCGTGGGGATTGAACCCAAACCCTCAAATTGCTTGAGAGTTGATGTTCACGTTGGAGCCTAATGTTTTACCACCTGAGCTATTGGGGGCTGCGCTTTTCAGAATGGCGGGAATTTAAACCATCAAAAGAAGTCTGACAATGCAATAACATTTGTATTTTAATTATGATTGACTGAAAAAGTAGAGATGATTGACTGAAATAGCAAATAGGAGCAAATCGCCTTAACGCACTCTACGCAAGTGCGGAAAAGAACTTGACATCGCACTGTTTGTGCCTTTACCATTTTTACTGAAATAAGAGAAAACGCAAAGGTGTCGCGCCCATAACGTACAATAAGCAGGTGTGTAAAGGAACTTTGACATTGCACTATGTGCTTTTACCATGACTGACTGAAACAGTAGAAAACGCAAGGACTAAAAGAATTTTGACATTACAATATTTGTATTTTACTTTTACTTGCTTTTTTTGTGTGGTTTACTGAATTAACCCTTTACCAAACGACAAAATTTTAGACTGGTCCAAATTGAAAGGATTTGCAGACGACAAATGAAGTGTTGCTCAAAAATTGAAATTTGATTTGGGAAGGGTAGAAAACATTGTGGGAAAAGGAGAAAATGCTGGTTACCAGCATTTTCTCCATTTCCCACAATCTTTTCAAAAGGCTTCTTTCTCAGGGTCGTCTCAGGATTGTGTGGTAAAGAGTTAATAGAAAATGCGAGGGCAGAGCGCCCATAACACACAATATGCAATTGCGTAATGTAAAAAAAGGAAAACAAGGCGTTTTGTCTTGTCAGAGAATAATGTTATTCACAACGATCATTCTTTATCCAACATTGTCGTTTTAAATAACGACCTTGGGGAAGAAGACCTTTGAAAACACTATGGGAAAAGTAGAAAATGCTGATAACCAGCATTTTCTCCTGTTCCCACAGCAGTAGTAGGTATTTTGTTTGTTTGAGCGTAAATCCGTTAAAAAGTAGATCTTACTTTTTGCTTAGAGCGCAAATCCATTACTGAAATAATTCCTTATATATTTCAAGCGCAAAATCCGTTAAAAGTAGATCTTAAAAAAATTTTCATAAAAAAATTTTTCGTTAAAAAATTTTTTTCATCATAAAAATTTTTTTTCATCATAAAAAATTTTTCATCATAAAAAATTTTCATAAAATTTAAAAAAAAAAAAAAAAAAAAAAAATTTAAAAAAAAAATTTTTATTTTTTTTAAATTTTAAAAAAATTCAAAAAAATTAAAAAAAAATTTTTTTATTTTTTTTTTTTATTTTAAAAAAATTCAAAAAAATTAAAAAAAAATTTTTTATTTTTTTAAATTTTAAAAAAAATTCAAAAAAAAAAAAAAAAAAAAAAAATTTTTTTTTTCATCATAAAAAATTTTTCATAAAAAAATTTTCATTTAAAAAAAAAAAAAAATAAAAAATAAAAAAAATAAAAAAAAAAAAAAAAAAATTCATCATAAAAAATTTTTCATAAAAAAATTTTTTCATAAAAAAATTTTCATAAAAAATTTTTCATAAAAAAAAATTTCCATAAAAAAAATTTTATAAAAAAATTTTTTCATAAAAAAATTTTCGTATGAAAATAAAAATTGAATTTTTGTAAACAAAATCTTAAAATAAATATGTAAAGAAGATGGAAAACTTTACAGAGATACCCATAGAAACAGCAAAAGACTACGTAAAATCCGGGTTTAACTGCCACGGAGATAAAATAGTTACAATGGCTAAACAATATTTAACAGACGCCTATAATGATTATGCTTTATACACAACCATAGAAAAATACACGGACGAAAACTTAAAAACCATAAAGGATATAGAAGAGGCTAGTTATGATCTTATAGAAGTAAAATTTAAACTATTCTATAAAAAAGTTATGGAAAAGATAAAAAATAGAGAACTTTCATAATTTAGATATATATTTTTATATAAAATATATATCCATTACATGATGGAACTAAAAATAAATATGCAAAGCTTTAAAAAGAAATATATTTCTAAAAAAGAATCTAAAAATTTTTTTAGAGATGTAATAAATAGAGTATATTTTAAAGATTTTACCGTAAGAGAAATGTTTTTCTCTATGGAAGATTTACTTAGAAAAATAATTTACAATGTTAACTTTTTAGTAAGTAATAAAGTTTTAAAAAAATGTATTGAAACACATGCTTCTAAATACCATCTAGATAAACGAGACAAAGATTACAAAACTATTATCGTTAAATTATCGATTAATCTTTATAAAAAAGCGAAAAAAGAAGCTAAATTTTTTATGGAAAATGAAGAAGACATCAAAACAAAATTACATAGACAAAAAAGAGATAACTTTATAGATACTTTTTCAGACTTTTCAGCAATACATAACATTGTTAGTAATTAAATTAACCCTTTACTCGGTTAAATATTTTTTCTACAAGTCTAATTCTATCAATATTGTTAAATATGAATTTTTAGCATTTGGAATGTTTTTCTTTGTTTTAAAGTTAATAACATCACATTGCTTTACCTCTAAAGGTTTAGGAAAAACTGTACAACTACAACCATCTCCTTTCTTTTTTATTATGGAGTAACTAGAGTTTTCAATTCCATTTATGACAATATTAACTTTTACATCTTCTATTAGAATATTATGCTCCCTAACAACCATTAAAGTTCCTCTTAAGATTCTACCAGAAGCAGGCATACAATAACCTCCTAACCCATGACTTCCTCCACTGCTTCCATTACCAAAAGAAAACTCAAAACTACCACTTGTTAATGGGCCTTGTTCCTCCGCATGCACGCTTATAATAGGTTTAGAACTAGGAAGTGATACTTTTCCATCCACATAAGATTTTGTTGCTAAATCTTTTTCTTCTGTAGGCTCCCCAGCATTTTTTATAGAAAAACCTTTAAAATCTACATCAGATATCGCCTTAAAACTTCCATCAGGATTTTTTACAATGGCCCCTCCATTATCTACATAATTTTTATTAGCAGCTGCATCACGATCTGTAGGATTTGGTATTCCAGTAAGTGGGTGAGTGTTCATATTTATTTTACCAGCTGCTAAGAAAGTTCCATATTGGTTTTTTGTAAAAGCATTATTATCTGCGAATATTGCCTCAACAGCGACATCCACATAAAACTTATTTGCAGCTTGTTGATTTTTTACTGGCATTGCAACATTATTAATCCTAAATCCATTCATAGAAATGTCTCCACGTGCTATACCATCTGCTCCTAAAACAAAAGCATTATTAGTTTTATCTACATAGTGTTTATTAACAGCTTCATTACGCTCCTCAGGTTCGTCTAAGTTTTTTATTTTATTAAAACCCATGTTTAAATACCCAGTCACATGATACCCCCCGTTTTCATCTAACAACCCTGAGCTACTACCATCAACGTAACTCTTAGTAGCAACATCCTGAGGATTTACTGGATTACTAACCCTCGTTAACGTGTTACCATCCATATTTATAGAACCGGTAACGGTGGTTGTTCCATCTTTACGTAAAAAGTTGTTAGTAATGTAAGCGAGTGACACACCATCACCACTTGTTTTAACCTCATCCATTCTTCCAAATTTATCAACAGGCATTTTTAATATCATTAAAAAAGTTTATTTAAAACATTTTGAAATTTATTACCTAAACCCAACTCTTTAAGAATATACAAACATAAATGACCACAAAATACATCACCAGCATGTTGTAATTGGTCTGTATTGTAGTATATTGGTGTTTTTAAATAGTCTATAACTTCATTAGGTGGTTGGATACCATAACTATCAAAATAAATTTTTATTTTTCCATTCTTAAACCATGCAACCCAATGCGTGCCAGGTCCTCTGCTATCATCAAGGTTTAATATACCACATTCTTTATTTTTTACTTTTTTAGGTAGGGCATCTCTTAAAAATATTCCTCTAAAATTTTTTATTTTTAATTTTCTCGCGGCATCCTCAAGTTCAAAATTACTTAAAGGTTTATTTTTTAAAGTTATATTATCAATTGTAATATCTCGCATTTTTTATATAATTAAATATTTACAATAGCACTGTTATCAACCCACGAATTAAACTCATCGGGATAACCCTTCCACTTTACGAGAGATTTCTTTTTTCCTTTTTTAATAACCTTTTCTATCCTATACAACTCTTGACTCGTTTTTTGTAGTTCAGGTTCATAAAAGGCTCCTTTTATTTCTTCACCATTTAAATCTTTAATTTTATATGTTACAGGTGATGTACGTTTTACTTCTGAAACTGTAAAAACCTCTTCACTCCATCTTGTGGTATAACCTTTTTCAAAAGTCTTTTTCTTTTTACTTATCCTTACTTTATCTCCAACAGAAAACTTTGGCTCGATATCTTCTTTTACTTGATTATAATCAGGATACAATGTTTTCCAAACTTTATTTTCATTCTTTTTCTTACTTGCTTCAGTTGGCGTCATCTTAATAGAAGAATGCCTCGTGTTATTATATTCTTTAACAAGATTCGGTAACACGTTAATATAAACGTTCGTTGAGTGAGCAGAGAAATACTTCCACATTTTTTCTTTAATTGTTCTTATCCATCTCTCAACAACGCTTGATTTTTCCTCGTTTTCAGTGGAATATAATTCAATTGAGTCTTTAACATCTTTGTTATAAAACTCTTTACCTTTATCAACCCACATTTTCTCAGGTTTTCTTTCTTTAAAAATACTCTTCAATGCTATAGAAACAGATTTTCCTGTTTTATCTTTTAATGGTATCAGCCAACCATATTTTGAAAAGATATCAATAACAGCAAGAAGATATTTTACACCACGATTAAGTTTAGAAAATGCTTGCATATCTACTAAATCTGCAGCCCATATCCTATCGACACCCCCTACTCTAACTCTTCTTTTCATAAATTTTCTTTTTACTGGTTTATGTAATTCTTCTGCTAACGTTATATTTTCTAAATTTTTTTTTTAATACCCATACCAAATCTTTTCTTGGTTCCTATCAATGAAGAAACCAATCCTCTTTCCATTTTTTCCTTAATTGATGGATTATAGATACCTTTTAACTCTTTAAGCATATTAGCATCACAAACAGAATTTCTTGTTGCTGTGTCATCATGTTTAAGATAACATATATCATGATGATATGCTGCTTTATCAACACGATTTACAGGCTTTGACCATTCTTTAGGCGTTAAATCAGGATTTAATCTTTTCTTTAACTTGGTACCAGGACCAGTAAAATTATGACCAGGTAAATGCATTTCAACAGGTAAATTATTGATAACCTTGTTTAACAATGATCCTCCTTTTTGTTGTTTAATAAACTGTGTTTTGGTTGTTCCACATTCTTTACATTTTCCACGCATCATATTTTTACCATTTTTACTTATGTAACACTCTTTTTCAATAGTATCAGTTTGTTTTTTACACTTAACACAGTACATTTTTATATTAATTAAAATTTTTTAATATAAAATATGGATATTGTTAATTTATCATGGAATGAAGCGTTAGCAAAAAGATTTAACCATCCCCTTTTACCAAGAAGTATTAGAGGACTAATAGTAGGTAAATCAGGATGTGGTAAAACTACACTATTACTTAATCTTTTGTTACGTCCCGACTGGTTAGATTATGATAACTTATATGTTTTTGGTAAAAGTTTGTTTCAACCAGAATATCGCATACTTAAAAAAGCTTTTGAAGAAAAAATACCAAAAGAATATATACTAAGGTTGTTTTCGCTTAAAGATGAAGTACAAAACCGTGACATTTCACCTACAGCATTAGTTGAAGAATGGGCAAAAACAATTAAGGAAAAATCTAATATTAACTGCGAATTTTTTGAAAATGCGAGTGATGTACCCGATCCTAGAGATTTAAATTCATCAAATAAAAACTTAATGATATTTGATGACTTACTTTTAGAAAAGCAAAACAAGTGTGAAAAATATTATGTAAGAGGAAGACATAGTAATGCTGATTGTTTTTATCTAGCACAAAATTATTTTAGATTACCTCGTCAAACTATTAGAGAGAATGCTAACTTAATATGCTTGTTTAGACAAGACTTAAAAAATCTTAATCATATTTATAATGATCATGTGGGTGATGATATGACTAAGACAGAGTTTATCAATTTTTGTAAAACCTGTTGGGGAAAACCACATGGTTTTGTTGTTATTGATTTAACTAAGAACCGTAATGATGGAAAATATAGATGTGGTTTTGATAACTTTTATATACCGAGAGATTATAGAGATTACTATTAAAAATATATTTTTGTTAAATATATTTTTTACTAAATAAAAATGGAAGCAGAATTACTCGAAAAAATAGTAAAAAACACTAACCATAAAACATCATTTCAAATTATAGTAAGTGACAACAAAACAGAGTTTAGAACAAGATTTATTCCACCTCTTCAATTAGAAAAAGATAAAGAATATGAAATAGCATTGGTTAATCTTGAAACTTACTATTCATTTCCTAATATTGATAAAAGTAATAATACTTTTGTTTATTCACCTGACAATGGTGCAACGTGGGTAAAAATAAAAATACCTGAAGGATCTTATGATTTAGTTGATATTAATGATTTTATACATCAAGAAATGAGGAAAAGAGGTCATTATGACGTGGTTAATGAAGAATATTATATTAGTATCTCCGCAAACACTAGCACCTTAAAATCAGTTTTAATTATTGAAAATGAATATCGGGTGGATTTTAACCAAAATAAAAGTATTGGAAAGGTATTTGGATTTAACAGAGCAAAATATGATCGAGGATTTCATGAATCTGAAAAAATAGTAAATATTTTAAGTATTAATAGCTTATTAGTTAATATTGATTTAATCTCAGGTAGTTTTGTTAATGGTTCACAAAGAAACACAATTTATAGTTTTTTTCCAAATGTTGCTCCAGGTTATAAAATAATAGAAAATCCAGTTAATCTGGTATACCTACCTTTAACGTTGAATGAAATACATGATTTAAACGTTACGCTAACTGATCAAGATGGAAATATATTAAATTTAAGAGGAGAAACATTAACTATTAGATTTCATATAAGAGAAGCGAGATAAATATAAAATGTCAAACTACATTAACGCAAAAATAAATATATCAGAAGGGCAAAAGGAAAAAATTCTACATTCTTTTAGAAATAAAAACCCAGCAAGTATTCGTTTAAAACATGAAGATTTGCATGGTAAAGATGTAGTAGCATTAACTAAGTCTCAAGTAAATAAACTTACTAAAGCTTATAAAGCTGGTAAGGGAGCTACGTTTAGAATGTCAACTAAACAACTTAAACACAACATGAAAATAGAAGGAGGATTTTTACCTTTGTTAGCAGGATTAGCTTCATCAGTTCTACCTACATTAGCAAGGACTGTTTTACCAGCTTTAGGTGTGGGTGCCTTAAGTGGTTTAGCATCAACAGGCGTTCAAAAAGCAATGGGTAACGGATTGTTTCTTAAGAAAGGTGGTTGTATCTGTCAAGTTGAAACTGATGGTGAAGGATTATATCTAAAACCATACAAAGGTAAAGGGTTAAAAAATAATGGTGAAGGATTGTATTTAAAACAAGGTGGAAAAATTTACGATGGAAAAGGTCTTCTTTTAGGACCTAATAGTCCATTTGCTAATATTCCTATATTAGGTGCAATATTATAATATTAAAAATATGAATGTGCATAAGTTTGGAAATATACCTAAAATGGTTCAACCAAAAACTATTTTTTGGAAACCTGTAGAAGTTAAACATCCAGCTAAAAAAGTTAATCCTGTTACTTGGGACGTTTTTGCTCAACAACCCCTAATATTAAAAGCTGGTGAAACTAAAACCATTGTTTTAGGTTTTGGTTTCATGATGAGTAGGGGTGTCGTTTTAATTTCTCTATCATTCAACTTAAAAATTAAACAATTAAGTATTACAAATGAAGTAGTATTAGAGGAAACCCCAGATGTGGTTACCACAATTACAAACAACTCTGGTAATCTATTAAAAATTAATGAAGGTGAATTTTTATGCCGTCTTTATTATTCTATTTAAAAAATAGTTGTAATAATAAAATGGAACTAAAAGAAAAGATTTATCCAGTATTACCAGAAGCACAAAATATACCAAATGCCCCATCATTAGAACCTGTAATATCAGCAGAAGACAATGGTCAATCCTTTAGACTACAAAAAATATCAGAAATTCAAACATTTCTTGAAAATGAAGTTAAGGTTAGAGAGCAGTTATGTAAAAAGTATTTGAAGATAAGTAAATCAGTTGATAACGTTGAAACAGGACTAACTGTGGTAGCTTTAGGAGCAGGAGGAGGTGGAATAGCTTTACTATCCACTGTTGTGGCTATCCCGGCTACTATAGCTCTTGAAGCTTGTGCCTTAGCTGTTGGTCTTGCTGCAATTGTTAGTAAATTCGTGGTTAGAAGAACCAGAACAAAATCTGAAAAACACCTTCAGATAAAAATGTTAGCTGATGCAAAGTTAAATACACTATTTACACATATATCTAAAGCTATCAGTGACAACAAGGTAGATCATTTAGAATTTAACCTTATTTTGGAGGAAATAGAAAAATATAAAACAATGAAGGAAGAAATCAGAAGTAAGTCAAGAAAAAAAAGCAAGCTAGAGGATCAAGAGAGTTTAATAGAGAAGGGACGAATAGAAGCACGGGAGGAATTCCGCAGACTAGTAGAAAGAAACAATGGAACCCATTAAAGCTAAAACTAAAACCACCTAAGTTTAAATGTTCTTGCGCTTGTGAGATAGGAAATACTGATTAAAAAATAAGATAAAAAAATTTTTCACTTAAAAAATATGTCATTTTTAAAGATAAAAGACCCTATGAAAAGAGATCAAATAGTAAAAGAATATCTCGCAACAAAAAAAAGAATTCGTGATAGTCAGCTTGCAGAGAGAACCGGGGATATCGAATTACAAAAAGACCTTTCTAAGTTTTTTTTACCTATTACAGAAACACAAAAAGCTTCAACAAAGGAGATTACAGAAGGGCTTAAACCTATTAAAGAGGGGATTGAACAGTTACCTAAAGAGTTACCTCAACAACAATTAATTCATAAAGAGGAAAAGGATTATGAAGGACTTACAAAACTAGATAAAATATATAATAGAATGTTAAGTTTTAATAAAGGAAAAATGGATGAAACATTTGGTATTGAAAAAATTGATGATCATTATTATATAGGTGATAAATTGATTGATTATGATGGTGATTATATTATTATTGGTGGTAAGAAATACACATCAACAGATGGATTATGGAAACTTATTACATCAAAAAATCCCCCTTCTAGAGAAGAGTATAATACAAATGATGAAGTTATGTATGATGAAATATTAAAGACTACCAATGTTATGCACCATGGTAATGACCCAAACAACCCCCACCCAAAAAGCAACAGAGGGGAGAAATGGAAAAAACTGATTGAACCTCTTTGGAAAAGCATTAAAAAAACTAGATTGTCTAGAATAGCTACACCATCTAAAGAAAGATTATTTAGTTTATCACCTCTAGCAAAAAGAGATGGAAAAGGAATTACCATTATCCCATCTAACCCTAACTCACTATTAGAAAGATTAGACCTTTTGATGGCAAGTAAAGAAGCTGGTAATACAGGTGTAAGAAATGAGCTTGTAAGTATTTGTGATGAATTAAAAAGACAACGTGTATTAAATTCGAAGCATTATAAAAAAATAATGTCTATACTATAAAAAATGATTACATCACAAAAGAGAGGATTTAAAAGAAATTATGCTTATGGTGGTGCAGGGATATTTGATACCTTAGCTAATTTTCTTACAAGGTTTTTTACAAGCAGCGCAGCTAAACAAATTGCATCTTCAGCAGTTGATGTTGGTAAGAGCGTAGCTAAGGAAGGAGCAAAGAAAGCGTTAGAGGTTGGAAAGAGTGCCGCGGTTGATGCAGGTAAAAAGTTAGTTCAAAAGGCTTTAACACCAAAATCTAAAAAGATTTTAGAAAAATATACTCAAAAGCCTACTACAACAACTCAACCTGCAACACAAAATATTAATACCTTAATAGATGGTAGTGCCATTGCTATACAAGATTTAGTTAAGAAATTAAATAGTAGGGGTTCCGGAGTTAAAGTGTTATGAAAAAATAAATTTAAGTTAAGCAAATTATTGTATTAAATAAAAAAGAATGTCAAATCTTAAATTTAAAATAACAAAATATGAAAAATACAATACTAAAAGGGTTGGTATCCTTTTTGCAAATTTAAAACTTGATGAAGATTGCGAAATTCTTGAAGTTACCAATACAAATTATGGTTATAAAAAGGTTGTTGTAAAATTGTATCCTGAAAAAGCAGATATCATTAAGGAATTTGAAGAAGATGTAAATAAATATTTAGAAGAAAATGATATACCAAAGGTAACCATTCTTTACGGAAATAGAGTATATCCTAAAATGAGAAAAGATCATACTAAAGAAAAACTTAAAAATATTAAACTTAAGGGTGTGTTTGTAAATGATGAAAACAAATCATTCCCTCAACTATGGATAGAATATTAAAAAACAAAACTCAATTATAATTTTGATTTAAAAATTATAATTGCATATAATAAAATGGATATTTTAAACATTAAAGCGTCGATTTTTAAAGATGATAGTATTAATGAATATGAATATTATGAATATCTACCTATTACAGGAACCAATCTAAACAACTCTGGAGGAAATATTAGGATTGATATTGAAACTCAAGATATTTTTTATCATCCTTCAGAATCATATCTTCAAATTTTAGGTGTATTAGAAAAAGCAGATGGAACAGCTTATACACCAGCTGGGGCAAATGCAGATGATGTTACCTTAACAAATAATGGGTTGATGTATTTGTTTAAAAATATTAGATATCAACTTAGTGGTCAAGAGATAGAAAGCATTAATTACCCTGGTCAAGCTACCACAATGCTAGGATTGTTAAAATACCCTGATGACTTTTCTAAATCACAAGGTTTAAACCAACTATGGTATAAGGATACCGATGACACCGCAAACGATGATAATAATCCTGGTTTTTCAGTAAGAAAGCGGTATATTTTTAGTTCAAATCCTGCTGGAACATTTAGTTTTAGGATACCCTTGAAACATATATTTGGTTTTTGTGAAGATTACAACAAAGTTTTATATGGTATGAAACAAACACTAACCCTAACAAGAAATAATGACAATGACGCAATTTATAGGGATCAAACTGTTGCAGCTGCAGGTGGTAATCCTGCTAGACATGAACCCGGTAGAGTTAGATTAACTAAAGTATCTTGGTTTATACCTCATGTAGAGCCGGAAGATGGTAATAGGTTGGAACTTTATAAATTTATCGAGAAGAAAGAAAAATTTCCAGTTGGGTATAGAATGATACAATGTGACTCTATTACAGTTCCACAGGCAACAAGTTTTACTTGGAGGTTATCAGCTAAATCATCTCCTGAGGTGCCACGTTTCTTAATTGTTGGTTTTCAAACTAATAAAAGTAATAATCAGGAAGAAAACCCAGCTATATTTGATAACTTAAATGTTAAGGGTATCCATGTAATGTTAGGTTCAAAAAAATATCCTGCTTATGATTATGATATAGATTTTGCTCAAAATCAATTTAGTAGAATATATAGTGAAGCTGCCTCGTTTAGAAAAAAGTTTTTTAACATGGATGAATTGGTATCAAACCCTAATATTACTCCTTCAGATTATAAACTCCTTTTTCCTTTGTTTGTGTTTGATGTATCAAAGCAAAGTGAAAGGTTAAAGTATTCTGTAACTGATATTCATATTAAAACAACATTTGGAGCAGCTCCTGCTGCAGGTAATGAAGCATTTGCGGTTTTACTTAGTGATAGGATGATTAACTTTCAGAGTGATGGGAATAAGATGAGTGTAGTATATTAAGTAAATCTTTACTTAAATAAAATATGAAAAAGGTTGCTGATTTTAAAAAAATATTAACAGATAACAATATTAAGTGGTATTCCCATTGGAATAAGAAAAAATATATTGATGTTTTAAAGGAGCATGGACTATATCCTGAAGAAACTAAACCACTTAAAAAAGAACCTAACTATGATAGATTAAAGTATATTGGTAAAAATCCAAAAAAAGTAACATTAAAAGATGTTGAAACTGAAGAAGAAACAACATTTCCATCAATTTACAAGGCAAGTAAGTTTATAGATAGATGTCCACAAACGATTGAAAATTGGAATGGTAGAGTATGGAATGGTAAATATAAAATTGACATTCAATAATTTATTATTTTTTAAAAAATAATAAATTAAAAAATTTTGAGTTAAGCTAATTCTATTATTTTAAAAAATATTATAGAGATGAATTCTTTTTCGAGAAGATTTATCAATAGATTAATGGATGTTAGTCAACAACTAGCATCTAATTTATATAGCGGTGCTCAAAGGGTTGTCTCAGCGGTAATTCCTCAGAGTGTTAGAAGAAGAGTATCTAATTTTACTAATTGGTTAACTGGCAATGTTGAAGAAGAGCAGATTCCGCAAGTTTTAAACCAAGTTTTAGAAAATGTAGAAGAAGACTTACCAAGAAGAGAAATACCAAACACTGAATTAAGGCAAGAAGCATCAGCATTAAGAGAATTTGCAACACAGCATGTTATAGATGGAGTAAGGGGATGGGGGCCGGATGATTTTTTAGAAGTATGTAAAGAAAGCATTACAAGTTTTTTAAGAAACCATAGAAATATAAAGGTAAAGCTAGAACTTTTATGTTTATTTTCGAGGGAAACATCTGAAGGTATTAAATATGCGGAAATTAAACTTTCTTCACATCATGAAATTATTACGAGGGAAACTGATGTAAATGAAATGTATGATAGAATGTTAGAACAAATTATGGAACATTTTGCAACTTTTTTACGATCAGGAAGTGGATGGGTTTTTGAAAGGGTTATAAACTTAAAATTATATGTTGTAGAAAATAGACCGTTATGGGAAGGACTAGCAGGTTCATGGATGCCTTTACCAGCAGGATTAAAAAGAGCAAATAACAGAAATGGTCTTGTTAATATACAAAATAAGGAGGACCATAACTGTTTTTTATATTGTGTTATGAGGGTAGCCAATCCGAAAAAAAAAGATCCACAAAGAGTCGATAAAAAATTAAAAGAACAAATCAAAGAATTAAATATGAAGGGAATAGAATGTCCCGTTAAGTTATGTGATATTAATAAATTTGAAAATCAAAATCCAGATTTTTCTATCGTTGTTATAGGTTATGATGAGAAAGATGGACTATATCCTCTTAGAAGGCAAAGAAAAGAAACTTTTGATAGAAAACATTTAGTGGTTCTTTTGTTAATAAAAGATGAAGATAAAAATAGTCATTATGTTTGGGTAAAAGACCCAAGTGCACTATTAAGAGCAAAAGTATCAAAAAATACAAATAAAATATTTTTTTGTTGGAGTTGTTTAGGACATTTTACGAGTGAAAGCGTTTTAAAAAATCATCGAGAGTATTGCTATGAAGAAGATGCTGTAAGAATTAAAATGCCTTTAAAAAACCAGTGTACAGTAATGTTTAAAAACTGGGTTAAAACACAACGACATCCTTTTGTTGTTTATGGTGATTTTGAAACGATGCTTGTACCAATACAACATGCAAAACCAGATCTAAGTAAAAGTTCAACAACAAAAACTCATATGCATGTACCAACAGGTTATTCTTTCTTTTTAAAAAGTTTTGATGAAGATGTTTTTAAGTCTAGATTGTTACTATATCGAGGAGAAAAAGCAGAGGAAAAGTTTGTGGAAGAAATAGAAAACCTAACCAGGGAGATTTTTAAATTACCAAAAAAAGATATGATATTTACTGCAGAGGATATAAAAGATTTTAATAAGGCAGATACTTGCTATCTTTGTAATAAGAAGTTTGGAGAGGAAGAAAAAAGTGATGAAGAAGAGGAAAGCGATGAAGAAGATGGAGTCGAAGAAGAGGAAGAAGAGGAAGAGAAAAAGGAAAAAGATGAAGATAGATGGAAAAAAGTAAGAGACCACTGTCATTTTAGTGGTAGATATAGAGGAGCCGCACATAATAAATGTAATCTTAACTTTCGTAAACCAAACTTTCTTCCTGTTTTCTTTCATAATTTGTCTGGATATGATACTCATTTGTTTGTTAAAAATCTTGGTGTTAGTGAGGGTGAAATTAATGTAATTCCAAATAATGAGGAAAAATATATAAGCTTTACAAAAAAGACTTTAGTAGGTCAGTATAAAAGTAAAGATATTTATAAGGATATTAGGTTTTTAGATAGTTTTAAATTTATGGGTAGTAGTTTAGCAAAACTAACAGAAAATTTAAAAGATTATCAATTCAAAAACTTTAAAAGTGAATTTCCAAAAGAAGAAGAGTTTAAACTTCTTCGTAGAAAGGGTATTTATCCATATGAATATATTGATTCTTTAGAAAGGTTAAATGAAACACAATTACCACCTATAGAAGCATTTTATTCAAAACTTGCTGGGGAAGGAATTACGGGAGAAGATTATAAACATGCAAAAAAGGTATGGAAAACATTTAAAATTAAAACTCTCGGTGAATATCATGATTTATATTTAAAAACGGATGTTCTTCTTTTAGCTGATGTGTTTGAAAGTTTTAGAGAAGTTTGTTTTAACGTTTATAAATTAGACCCTGCTTGGTATTTTACTGCACCTGGTTTAACTTGGGATGCTGCATTAAAGTTAACCGGTGTTAAGTTAAAACTGATTAGAGATAAAAATAAAATCCAATTTATTGAAAGGGGGATCCGAGGGGGGATTTCGATGATTGTTAAAAGGCATATAAAAGCAAATAATAAATATTTAGGTAAAAAGTATAATCCACAAAAACCTTCAGTATTTTGTAAATATTTAGATGCAAATAACTTGTATGGTTGGGCGATGAGTCAGAAGCTTCCAATTGACGGATTTAAATGGATGACGGAAAAGGAATTAAACAACTGGGAACGACACCCCTGTTTTTTAGAAGTTGACTTAGATGTCCCTAAAGAACTACATGATTATTATAATGAGCTTCCTCTTGCTGCAGAGAGAAAAAAAGTAAATAAAGTTGAAAAGCTAGTACCAAATTTACGTGATAAAAAGAAATATATTATACATTATAAAAGTTTAAAACAGTGTTTAAGTCTTGGTTTAAAATTAAAGAAGATACATAGAGGGATTAAGTTTAAAGAGAGTGATTGGTTAAAACAATACATAGATTTAAACACACAACTAAGAACAAAAGCAAAAAATGATTTTGAAAAGGATTTTTATAAGTTAATGAATAATTCGGTATTTGGTAAAACAATGGAAAATATAAGAAAAAGGGTAAATGTTAAACTTGTCAGAAGTAGGAAATCAGCAAGGAAATTTGTAAACAAACCAAACTTTAAGCATTTAGAAATATTTAATGAAAATTTGATAAGCATTCATATGGGAAAAACACAAATAAAATTTGACAAACCTATTTATTTAGGGTTTTCTATTCTCGAGTTAAGTAAAACTTTGATGTATGATTTTCACTATAACTATATTAAAGCAAAATATGGAGATAGAGCAACTTTAGGACTTACTGATACGGATAGTTTATTGTATGAAATTAAAACGGAAGATTTTTATAAAGATATTTCGGGTGATGTTAAAGAAAAGTTTGATACAAGTGATTATCCAAAAGAGGGTCACCCTTCAGGTATTCCAGTTGGTATAAATAAAAAGGTGATTGGTATGTTTAAGGATGAAACAAGTGGTAGGGAAATAGAAGAAACTATTGGATTAAAACCAAAAATGTATAGTATTAAAATGGATGATGGGGTGGAAAATAGAAAATGTAAGGGGATTAAGAAAAATATAATTAAGAAAACTATAACGCATCAGGATTATCTGAATTGTTTAGAAAAAAATAATATTCAACATAGAACTATGACAAATATAAGAAGTTATAAGCATCAAATTTATACGGAAGAGATTAATAAAATAGCATTAAGTGCAAATGATGATAAAAGGTTTATTTTACCTGATGGAATTCATACACTTGCTTGGGGGCATCATAGGATAGAGGAGTACAAAAAATAAATTTTTATTTGTGTTAAGAACAAATAAAAATTATAAATTTTTAATTTTACCGCATGTTATACATTCTTTGACGCTGTTTTTATAATTAGCGCCTGTTAGATAATTTATTATTTTATAAAATAAACCTTCTTTGTGTATAATTTTAAATATGCCATAGCATTCATTTTCAAGATGAATACTACTATATGAATGGTTATGAAGTCCATATTTTTTACCATCAAAAATTATATAATCTTTCCAATTTGTCAATTCATGCATTTTTTTAGATAACTCACTTCTTTTTTCATTATAATTTGATATTAAGTTATTAATGATGTCTACTTCTTCATTTATCTTTTCAATTGTCTCTAAATCTTCTTTTGTTAAAGTATCTCTATATTTTTCTTTTGTGTTAAGTAAAAGAACATGATTCTTTAATTTTTGTAAAACATTTATATAAATTTCTTTTCCATATTGAATTTTTTTATCCGTATTATAGTTTATTCCGTTTTTTAATTTTTCATATTTTTCTTTTAAAGCAATAGTTTTTTCTAAATCATAATATAAATTAAAATCATAAACACTATATTTTATGCGTGATAATGAATATGGTATAAAATTTCTTGGATAAAATGAAACTGGATATTTTATTGGGGGTAGATACCTTTTTATTTTATCTTCCATTATTATTTTTTGATAAATAAATTTTTTTACTCAAGTCAATTTTTTCTTTGGAAATAAATAATTTAATTACTAACAATGTTATGTATTGCTGAAAAGTCTGAAAAAGTATCTATAAAGTTATCTCTTTTTTGTCTATGTAATTTTGTTTTGATGTCTTCTTCATTTTCCATAAAAAATTTAGCTTCTTTTTCCGCTTTTTTATAAAGATTAATCGATAATTTAACGATAATAGTTTTGTAATCTTTGTCTCGTTTATTTAGATGGTATTTAGAAGCATGTGTTTCAATACATTTTTTTAAAACTTTATTACTTACTAAAAAGTTAACATTGTAAATTATTTTTCTAAGTAAATCTTCCATAGAGAAAAACATTTCTCTTACGGTAAAATCTTTAAAATATACTCTATTTATTACATCTCTAAAAAAATTTTTAGATTCTTTTTTAGAAATATATTTCTTTTTAAAGCTTTGCATATTTATTTTTAGTTCCATCATGTAATGGATATATATTTTATATAAAAATATATATCTAAATTATGAAAGTTCTCTATTTTTTATCTTTTCCATAACTTTTTTATAGAATAGTTTAAATTTTACTTCTATAAGATCATAACTAGCCTCTTCTATATCCTTTATGGTTTTTAAGTTTTCGTCCGTGTATTTTTCTATGGTTGTGTATAAAGCATAATCATTATAGGCGTCTGTTAAATATTGTTTAGCCATTGTAACTATTTTATCTCCGTGGCAGTTAAACCCGGATTTTACGTAGTCTTTTGCTGTTTCTATGGGTATCTCTGTAAAGTTTTCCATCTTCTTTACATATTTATTTTAAGATTTTGTTTACAAAAATTCAATTTTTATTTTCATACGAAAATTTTTTTTATGAAAATTTTTTTATGAAAAAATTTTTTATGAAAAATTTTTTATGAAAAAAAATTTTTTTATGAAAAATTTTTTTATGAAAAAAAATTTTTTTTTTTTTTTTTTTTTTTTTTTTTATGAAAAAATTTTTATGAAAAATTTTTTATGAAAAAAATTTTTATGAAAAATTTTTTATGATGAAAAAATTTTTTTTTTTTTTTTTTTTTTTTTTTTTTTTTTTTTTTTTTTTTTTATATGAAAAAATTTTTATGAAAAATTTTTTATGAAAAAAATTTTTATGAAAAATTTTTTATGATGAAAAAAAATTTTTTTTTTTTTTTTTTTTTTTTTTTTTTTTTTTTTTTTTTTATGAAAATTTTTTTATGAAAAAAAATTTTTTTATGAAAAATTTTTTATGATGAAAAAAAATTTTTTTTTTTGAATTTTTTTTTTTTTTTTTTTTTTTTTTTTTTTTTTTTTTTTTTTTTTTTTTTTTTTTTTTTGAATTTTTTTTTAAAATTTAAAAAAATAAAAAAATTTTTTTTTTTTTAATTTTTTTGAATTTTTTTAAAATTTAAAAAAAATAAAAAAATTTTTTTTTTAATTTTTTTGAATTTTTTTAAAATTTAAAAAAAAATAAAAATTTTTTTTTTAATTTTTTTTTTTTTTTTTTTTTTAAATTTTATGAAAATTTTTTATGATGAAACATTTTTTATGATGAAAAAAAATTTTTATGATGAAAAAAAATTTTTAACGAAAAATTTTTTTATGAAAATTTTTTTAAGATCTACTTTTAACGGATTTTGCGCTTGAAATATATAAGGAATTATTTCAGTAATGGATTTGCGCTCAAAGCAAAAAGTAAGATCTACTTTTTAACGGATTTACGCTCAAACAAACAAAATACCTACTACTCACAGCGTTTTCTATTTTTACATAGATAAATAATATTTGTGCTACTTTGAATTTGTCCTCTGCAGATGCTTCCAGCATAGACATATCTATATTTTTGTTAAAAAGAAGTATTCACTCGGAATACATCACGATTCTTTAAACATGCAAAGCCTTAAAACATGATAGAGAAAGGGAGATATAGCTTGTTGTGAGCAATTTCCTCTTTTGTCCACAACATTAAGAACAAACTTTTGAGCCATGCTCTTGTAAAAGGATGTTTAATAATTAGTCATCTCTATGATCCATTATACCAAGCAAGTCATCACAAAGACTAACTATGGATCCATAAAAATCTATTTTGCCTAAATGACTGAACCCTGAGGTAGACTGATCTTTTGCCAAGCAGAAAATTTACAAATATCAAAAGGTTTCGTTGTCCGCGCAGGCTGACATGAGTCGATACTTTTTGCAAATGCATTAAGTCTCCTTTTCACGGAGCATGCCTCGTTTCAAATGTCGAAAGGGTTACAGGTACGAACTTGCATTCCGATGCCCACTTGTTGCTCAATTCAGTTTCTTGTGCAGTAAATTTGTTTGCATTTTTGTCCTTCGTTCTTTTATTTGATTTGTATTGATTAACCCTTTCCCAGACGACAAATTTTGGGCTGGTCCAAATTGAAAGAGTTTGCAGACGACAATTCTAAATTTGATGAAAATAGCAGAAAGTTATCAAAAAGGGTAGAAAACACTGTGGGAAAAGGAGAAATTGCTCGTTACGAGCAATTTCTCCTTTTCCCACAGTGTTTTCAAAAGACTTGTACTGCAGACACGTGAAAACCAGGGCTTGTTTGGGAAAGAGTTAAGGCTCTTTCAAATCGATCTTCGTTTTAAAGATACTATAGATCCTCACCTTTACCCACAATGTTTTAACACGTTTGTCTTTTTACTATATCAGTCCCTCGTCTTTTCAGAAATTCGGTCGTTTCATTGCACAAACGTATACTTTTACTATGGAATGAAGGGCATTAACGGGAAAACAGGGCTTATGTCCTATGTTATTTACCGACAACTAAATGTTCGAGAGGAAGTCCTCGTCCATCGGTGCCGACCAACATATTCAGAGCCGGTCCACATATAGGTCGGTTTTGCAATATTTTCAATTCTTTGTCAGCAGCAAATGAAAAAGTTCAAGACAGTAATTCATGCTTTTCAGACAGCAAACTCTAATTTGCAGCAAACTCTTACTTGCTAATCTGATGGCAGGAACGGCTTGAAATCAGGTCCTTGATGTTTTATTTCGGCTACGGTCAACCCATGGCACAAATGATTCAAACAATACTGTACACATGTTAAAACCTTCCGTAGAGTAGAAAACACGTTGAAAGACCAGATGATTACATGGCATTCTCCTTTTTTTCCGAATTGCAAAGACACAAGAACACACAAGTTCAAAGAATGACAAACTTACCTGTTTCTCAAGTTGTTTTGAGGCGATATCTTCGGAGCAGGAAGACCAACACAACATTTCCTTATCAGAGCCATTGGCTCCGTGCTGCTGTGACCTTGACCTTAGAGGCTGGGTACTGAAACCTCTGTTCTACACAATCAAGGGGCACACATGTATGAAACATTTTTGAAATCACTGAGCTCCGCATAAGAGGGAATGATGGTATTCTAAATCCATTATTTCTCTTCCAAACCCTATGTTGTGGGTACTCATTAGAATCGTCTCGATGAGACGATTCTAATGAGTACCCATAACATAGGGTTTAGTTGAGAATAATTAATATTTTCAAGTCTTTTATCAAAATCACTCCCTCTATCTGGAGCTCTGAATCAGAAAACGATTCTCGAGATAAAGAGATTGGTAACTGACAGACGACCAGGGTCATAAAATAATATGTCAAATCCTTTGATTGAGCCACAGTCGATTTTTCATCTACAAGCAGTTTCCATTTGGACAATTCTACATTTTTTTGCGTGTGGCAAAGAGTGACATAATTTAGCAGTTTAGGGAAATATTTGGAGTGATGACATTAGGAACTCAAAAAGCAATTTGATAACAAAATATTTATTGGTCAGTATAGTAGAAAGCACATTGTAATATCCTTTTGATCATGTAGAAAGTTCACAAAATAACTAAGCCATGCTCTGGCAAAAGGGTCTTAATGCACTGGCGTGATGCATTGTACCAATCAATCCATCACATAATTATGGATCAATAACAGCCACTTTCTTAACCCTTTACCAAATGACAATATTTTCGTTAGGTCCAAATTGGAAGCATTTGCAGACGACAAATAAAATGTTGCTTAAAAACTGAATTTTGTTTTGGGAAGGATAAAAAAACATTGTGGGAAAAGAAGAAAATGCTGGTTACCAGTTTCTTCTTTTCCAACAATGCTTTCAAAGGCCTTTTTTCTCAGGGTCGTTTAAAGTTGGCACTGTGTGGTAAAGGGTTAAGCAATAGACTGAATAATGAGGTAGACTGGTCCTTGGAAATACAGACAATTGAGCACTAGCAAAAAGTTTCGGCCCAGGTTAGCCTGCACAGACTGCACAGGCTGACCCGGATCGATATTTTTCACAGGTGCATTAAGCCCCCTTTTCACAGAGCATGGCTCAATTACATCATCGTTATAAAAGGTGAAAGAGACATACTAAAATCACTGAGAAATTTCAAGCACATGAAGTTTGTTTTGATATATGTAAAGCCCAGAAACATGGTAAATGACTCTCTTTAACCTTTTAACTCTTTCCCAAACAAGCCCTGGTTTTTACGTGTTTGCAGTACAAGTCTTTTGAAAACACTGTGGGAAAAGGAGAAATTGCTCGTAACGAGCAATTTCTCCTTTTCCCACAGTGTTTTCTACCCTTATAGAGAACTTTCTGCCATTTTCATCAAATTAAAAATTGTCGTCTGCGAACACTTTCAGCTTGGAAGAGTCTAAAACTTGTTGTTTGGGAAAGGGTTAACAAACAAAAACGTTTAAATGACCCTTAAGAAAAAGGTTTTTTAAGACATTGTGGAAAAGGATACTAGCATTTTCACCTTTTCCAAAATAGTTTTCTACCTTTTCAAAGAGAAATTTTATAATTTGAGCCTTATACATCATAAGCAAATACATGTTTGTTCATTTTAGACTAGTCTACAATATCACTATCTGGCAAAGTGTTACAGAAACTGATGAACAACTTTCACATTACATGGTATCAACCTGAATCTTTACCCAACAAAGCTGTTTTTGATACATTCTGAAAAGAAAGCTTTTGAAAACATAGCGGGGAAAGGAGAAATTGCTGGCAACCACCACTGTCTCCTTTTCCTGCAATATTTTCTACCTATTAAAAGCAAATCATGTTCTTTGAGCTATATTCATCATTTGCAAATCTCAGTAAGTATGCTTTTAAACTTACGCCATTTGGCCAACAGTGTATTTTTTTTGTTACAATCTGAAAAGAAAGCTTTTGAAAACATAGTGGGGAAAGGAGGTATTGTTGGCAACCACCACTGTCTCCTTTTCCTTCAGTGTTTTCAACCTGTTCCAAGCAATTCATGGTCTTTATATGTATTTAATTTATCATTTGCAAATCTCAATAAGTATGCTTTTAAACTTATGCCATTTAACCAACAGTGTTTTATTTTTTTACAATCTGAAAAGAAAGCTTTTGAAAACATAGTGGGGAAAGGAGAAAATGTTGGCAGCCAGCATTGCCTCCTCTTCCTTCAGTGTTTTCAACCTGTTCAAAGCAATTCATGTTCTTTGAGCTATATTTATCATTTGCAAATCTCAGTAAGTATGCTTTTAAACTTATGCCATTTAACCAACAGTGTTGTTTTTCCTAAAATCTGGAATGAAACCTTTTGAAAACAAAATGGGGAAAGGAGAAATTACTAGCAACCACCACTGTCTCCTTTTTCTGCAGTGTTTTCTACCTGTTCAAAGCAAATCATGTTCTTTGAGCTATATTTATTATTTGCAAATGTCAATAAGTATATTTCTAAACTTATGCCATTTGCTAAGGACTAAAAAATATGCAAAAAAAATCCCAGGTTTTAAAAACCCTGATGAAGAAGCCTTAAAAAACATTGTGAGAATAGGATAAAATGCTGGAAACCAGCATTCCTTCCTTTTCCAACAAAATTTTCTACCTAAAAAAGCAGTACCCTTTTATTTGAGCTATATCTAAATTGTCGTCTGCACATGCTTTCATTTAGGAAAAGTCTATATTTTGCTCATGTAGTGAAAGATTAACCCTTTACCACACAATCCTGAGTTTTAATGACCCTGAAAAAGAAGGCTTTTGAAAACATTGTGGGAAAAGGAGAAAATGCTAGTAACCAGCATTTTCTCCTTTTCCTACCATGTTTCCTACCTTTTCAAATACAAAGTCCATCATTTTGCCCACATTCATTTGTCGTCTGCAAATGCTTTCAATTTGGACCAGTCTAAAATTCTGTCATTTGGTAAAGAGTTAAATCATCAGCACTGGGAGAACATACTATTAACCCTTAGAGTGCCAAATAAATGGTAACCAGCATTTTTTCCTTTTCCCACAATGTTTTCAACCCTATCAACAAAAGTTGCACCATTTGAGCCACACTGGAATTGTCGTCTGCAAATGCCTTTAATTTGGACAAGGCTAAAATTTTGTCGTCTGGTAAAGGGTTAAATATGACCTTAATTTTGCAATTTCAAGGTTGCCTTTGTTTTAGCAAAGCAGACAGCATGGATCAAAGGTCAGGCTGTATATTTTGTGCAGACTGATTTTGATCAACACTGGCTGCAAAGGTTACTATAGTCTTGAAAGGTGCTTTAACTCTATACCAAACGACAAAATTTCAGACTATTCCAAATTGAAAGCATTTGCAGACGGCAAAATAAATGTGACTGAAAAATTGAAATTTGTTTTGGGAAGGGTAGAAAACATTGTTGGAAAAGGAGAAAATGCTGGTTACCAGCATTTTCTCCTTTTCCCACAATGTTTTCAAGACGCTTTTTTTTCAGGGTCGTTAAAAGTCAGGATTGTGCGGAAAAGGGTTAAGGATCAACCCTTTACCACACAATAAAATGTCACCCGGCCATATACAAAGCATGTGCATACAACAAAGATCGCTGAATAATTCGAAGTGTCCTTGAAAAGGAAGAAAACGATATGTGAAAAGGAGAAAATGCTTGTTACCAACATTTTCTCCTTTTCACATAATGATCTAAAAAGCTTACTTCCTCAAAGCCTTTAAAGATATAAAGATCTGTCTAGTAAAGTGTTAAATCAAAAAGAAAAAAAAACAAGTAAGTTATTCCATTGAAATGATATCTCCTGCCAAAAAAGACCTTTTTGGATAGAAACATGTAAGCATTACCACGTTTAGCATGAACACCTGGCCTTTCTGTTATTGGTCCATAATGGAATTATACATCAAGGCCCCTATTTTTCACGACATGGCATTTCATTAACTCTTTACTAAACAGTAAAATCTTAGACCAGTCCAAACTGAAAGCATTTGCCGACAACGACAAAATAAATGTGACCCAAAAATTGAAATTTGTTTTGGATAGGGTAGAAAACATTGTGAGAAAAGGATAAAATGCTGGAAACCAGCTTTCCTTCCTTTTCTAAAGAAAATGCTGGTTACCAGCATTTTCTCCTTTTCACATAATGATTTCAAAAGCCTTCTTCCTCAACGGCTTTAAAAATATAAAGATCTGTATAGTAAAGGGTTAAATCAAAAGAAAAAAAAACAAGTAAGTTATTCCACTGAAATGATATCTCCCACCAAAAAAGACCTTTTTGGATAGAAACATGTAAGCAGTACCACGTTTTGCTTGAACACCTGGCCTTTCTGTTATTGGTCAATAATGAAATTATATATCAAGCCCTCTATTTTTCATAACATGACATTTCATGAACTCTTTACTCTTTACTAAACGGCAAAATCTTAGACCAGTCCAAGTTGAAAGCATTTGCAGACAACAAAATAAATGTGACCCAAAAATTGAAATTTGTTTTGGATAGGGTAGAAAACATTGTGGGAAAAGAAGAAAATGCTGGTTACCAGCATTTTCTCCTTTTCCCATAATGTTTTCAAAAGGTTTCTTTCTCAGGGTCGTTAAAACTTGGGATTATGTGGTAGAGGGTTAAACAAAAACAAAAAGTGTATATCGGCCGACTATCATAAGGAATGCATGTATGTTATTTCATCAATTTTTGTCAAGGTTTTTAGAAGATATCTGTCTGGATGGACAGACGAACAGATCGATGACAAATGGATGGACAAACAGATGAACACCGCAAAAACTATAACCCTCTGCCCTTGGCAGTGGATAAAAAAAAAGTAGCACTATATGTCAATTTCACCATCAGGCTTATTCTTTCCAGTGGGCATTTTTTACACTTATATTACACCTGTCAGTAAGTAAGGGAAAAGAAATAAAGGTGAAAAAAAAAAAAAACTTAACAGATACATATACAACAATTGAAAAATAAATTTTTCTCATAAAAACAATATGTATACAAGTAAATACAGCCATTTGACATTTTCCTCTCTACAACATGAAAATACTGTGCCCTGTTACTCAGTTTTGCACAGTGCTAGAAACCATGGGTTAAGAGTGCAAATCTTAACTCAGCCAAGATCTTTTAACCCCTTACTACATAATCCGGACTTTTGATGACTCTAGGGAAGAAGGCTCTTGAAAGCATTGTGGAAAAAAGGACAAAATGCAGGTAACCAGCTGTTTCTCCTTTTTCCTCAATGTTTTCTACCCTATCAAAGAGCGAAATAACCATTTTGGCAACATTTGTCACCTAAAAATGCTTTCAATTTGGACCTGTCTAAAATTTCAGCGTTTGGTAAAGACTTGAAAGATTAAAAATAATTTTTGCGATAGGATAATTCCTCTCTCCCCTTTTAGCTCTGACTTTCTTTTTGAGGAAAAGTAGCCAATGACTGGAAAGACTAATGTGCAAAGCACTGGTAAAAAATCCTCAAGCTACACATTGATAGGAGCACTTACTGCTGTGATATGACTGAAATAATGTTGAAAAAAGTATTTGACACCAAACATACAAAATAAAGTTCCTTAATCAAGAAAAATATTACTTTACTTGGCAAAAAAAAATTAGTAGATGTTTCAATATAAAAGTTTGTGTAATGGACCCATGATTTTTTTCCCTGATCATTTCAAAAAGTAGTCTACGTTACAAGTTGCATAGGCACTGACTACTTTCATTCCACATTTTTTTTATAAGAAAGAATACGTCATAATCAGTTAACCCTTTACAAGCATTTTTCTCCTTTTCATACAATGTTTTCTATCCTTTCAAAGACAAATTTCAATATTTGAGCCATGTTTCATTGGTTGCCTGCAAATGTTTTCAAATTGGACTAATAAAAAATTTTGCAATTTGGTACAGAATTAACAGACAATATTTCCACCTTTATCTCTGGCTAGTTCTTTTGCGCTATTCTCTGTTTGTGTCTCAATTTGACTATGGCCTTCATCATTTCCACCACCAGCAACACTATTTGGCACTACCAAAGTATCAGTTTCAAAGTCAATAAGCGATTTATTTTCTGTACTTATTTCTTCACTTTCAACAGATGGTTTTCTGTCCCTAAAACGTGTATCCACATTTAAATCTGTATCACCGGAATGCTTTATATCTCTTTGTTCTGTGTTATTTAGATGCTCATTAGTTTGTGAATGCACTGACTGGTTCTCCATGCTGCTACCAGAATTTTCAAGGTAATTATGCATGCTGGACGTTATTGGACGTTTGTCAGCTAACTGAGACTGAAGATGTTCAACTGATGTCACTTCCCAGTCTGACGTACTGCTGATTGTGTCTGGTTGAGTTGTCTGGTAGCTTATGTGAACATCAGCTTGCGTAACCTTCAAAGATAGTGTGAGTTAAAATCTAGATTAAAAAAAATAAGACAATAAACAACATGTGACTGAAAAGACTGGATTTGTATTTGAAAGGGCAGAAAACATGTTGAAAATGGACAAAATCCTGTTTATCAGCATTTTCTCCATTTCTCATGATGTTTTCAAAAGTCTCTTTCCTCAGTGTTATGAAAACACTGGATTCTTTGGTAATGCTTTAATGCTTTACCACACGACAAAAATGTAGACTTAGCCAAACTGAAAGCATTTGCAGATGACAATTCAAATGTAGCTCAAATGATGGAGTTTGTTACTGAAAGAGTAGAAAACATTGTGGAAAATGGAAAAAAAGTGCTGGTTACCAGCATTTTCTCCTTTTTCCAAAATGTTTTCAAAAAGCTTCTTCCTCAGGGTCGTTAAAACTCAGAATTGTGTGGTAAAGGGTTAACTCTCTACCAAGCAATCCCAGATTTTTACCACCCTCAGGAAGAGGCCTCTTGAAAACATTGAGGGTAAAGGAGAAAATGCTGGTAACCTTTCAAAGACAATTTCCACCCATTGGGCCAGGCTTTATTTGTCTTGCTTTGGATTGAGTGCAAATGCTTTGGATTTTGTGAGGTCAAAAATGTTGCCGTGTATGAAGGAGTTAACTAATTACCCCCATATACACAACAGAAGAATCCTCTCCAAAAAGCTCATGCTCTAGAGTGAGATGTCTTTTGAAAGTGTTGCGTTAACATGAGATGACTTACTGATTCTAGAACAAGAGTCTCTTTCCCCCCCCCCCACGCCCCCCCCCCCCCGCATTCACTGTAGAGCCAAACTTTGACTAGGAAGGTCTAGCTTATTCGTACTTGTACAGAAAGTAATCCCCTGAGAAGGGAAACTCATGGCTATATTTAGTTTCCTTAAGATGTTTCATTCCCTAACTTGCTCCTTATCTACTAATTGATGATCATAGTTTGTAATTAATCTTTTACCACACATGATTACTTATAAAAGTTTGACTCACAGCTGACTGTTAAAAAATTAATGGTGTCTTCCTGAAACAATTGGGGACAAGCCCTCCTGAATCAATGATAAGACAGGTAGGGGTGGAGGTGGGGGCTATGCCTCTGGGATAATTCATCCCATCAGGGGTAAGTCTCAATATACAAAGCCCTAACTCTAGCCCTTTACCAAAATATCTCATATTTAACTTACCCTAAGGATGGCTTTTGAAAACCTTATGAGAAAAGCATTTAACTCTTTACCACACAGTCCCAATTTTTAACGACCCTAATGAAGAAAGCTTTAGAAAACATTGTGGGAAAGGAAGAAAATGCTGGTGACCAGCATTTTCTCCTTTTCCAGCACTGTTTTCTACACCCCTAGAGAAATTTCAGCGTTTGAGTCACATTTAATTTGTCGTCTGCGCATGCTTTGAATTTTTGTAGTTTGGTAAAGAGTTAACTCTTTACTAAACAACAAAATTTTAGACCAGTCCAAACTCAAAGCCTTTGCAGGCAACATGATAAATGTGACAGAAAAATTGAAATTTGTTTTGGGAAGGGTAGAAAACATTGTGGGAAAAGGAGAAAATGCTGGTTACCAGCATTTTCTCCTTTTCCCACAATGTTTTCAAAAGGCTTCTTTCTCAGGGTTGTTAAAAGTCGGGATTATGTGGTAAAGGCTTAATACCTGTGTAGAATAATCATCTGTGACCATACTGTTTACAGCTGAATTGTTACTTAGCAGGGGTGTTCTCTCTGTCTCAGTATGCTTGCTCAGAAAAGGTCCACTAACGGTCTTCTTCATGCCCGTCCCAATGACTTTAACATGTTCAACTATGTCTTCCTTGACATCAGAGATATCCCACATAGATGCAAATGATTTTAGACAGTTACCTGATATAAAATAAAATGAACTGACATTTTCACACATCTGCCTTTGACTACCTATTGAAAATATTTAGGAAAAAAAGCTCCTTTTCCCCAAAACGTTTTCAAAACACAATTCAAAGCACAGGCATGAAGCACTGTATAAGTACAGTAATGGACTTGCTCTTACCAAACAACAAAATTTAAAACTTGTCAAAAATGAAAGCATTAGCAAATGACAAATCAAATGTGTCTTACATGATAGGTTTTGTTTGGTTACCAGCATTTTCTCCTTTTCCAAAAATGTTTTCAAATGTTTTCTTTTTCTCAGACGTTAAAACACAGGATTGTTTGATGGTTGGGTAGGTTCTTCAATAATTTTATATGGTCCATATGTTTGATATTCGTTTACTACACAAAGGTCAAAGTTCTATCATAATATGAAAAGGAATCCTTTGAAAAAGTAAATCCATTACTGGCAAGTTTGTCAAATACATGTATGTTTCACATAAGAAACAAATCAAATTTGTGTCTTACTCTGTTCTCAACTGTATTTTATTAACTTTTTACCAAACCAGACAATACAAAATTCAAAGCATTTGCAGATGACAAAATAAATGTTGCCAGAGTGATGATTTCTGTCATTCAAAGGGTAGACAATATTTTGGGAAAAGGAGAAAATACTGGTTAGAAGCATTTTCTGCTTTTCTCACAATTCTTCTTCAGGGTCATGAAAATTTGGGATTGTGTGGTAAAGAGTAAATATCTCTGCTGAGAGTGTATGTCTATGCGTTCCTTCAGTAGTATGCAATGCATACTTTCCAATCCACTGCCTGCACTCTGGCACACACAAAGTCCGCAGAATATTAATCCTTTACCAGACGACAAAATTTTATCCTTGTCCAAATTGAAAGAATTTGCAGACGGCAATTTAAATGTGGCTCAAATGGTGCAATTTTTCTTTGATAGGGCAGAAAACATTGTAGGAAAGGGAGAAAATGCTGGTTACCAGCATTTTCTCCCTTTCCCATAATGTTTTCAAAAGGCTTCTTCTTCAGGAGTGTTAAAAGACGGAATTGTGCAGTAAAGGGTTAAGCAAGGAGAAAGAAATTAATCTTATTGTTATGAATTTCATAAATCTTACGAAAGAATCTTTGCCAAGCCAAGATTTGAGCTCATAGCACGTAGAATACCAGCAGTGTACATTACAACTGTGAAATTGGGCTTTGCTTGCAATGACCTAAACATAGGAAAGAAAACTGAAAGAAAACAAGGGCACCGCATGCGAGTGCCAGTGCTCATCTACAGTTGCTTTTCACTGAAAATTCTAATTAGAAAAAGGGGCATAACTATGCCAAAAAAAATTCTGATAAATACCTTCCCCTGTTTCCTGGATTCTTCTTTTGACAGTTAACAAGTATTCTGAATTTGAAGTAAATATCTTCAGTAATGACAGATATTATAGACATAACAATCTTTACTGACATAAGCTGATATAGCTTCTAGTCATACATACATGATATACATAATACATATACTAAGTTATAAAATGTCAAAGATTTTGCACAACAACACAGCCTCCGCTGCCAGTGCCGCAGATGGCGACAGGGCTATGACAATACCTTTACATTTTCTTCGAAAACAGCCCAGCTAAAAATATAACCTACCCTCAGGAGCATCTGGGTTTACAAAAGGTTTGTGTGAGAAGGCAAAGTAATGGGCAATGGCAGCTATCATCATCTCTATACAAATACAGAAATCCTGTGAATAAAGACAAAAAATGTTAGAAAAATTACACAACGAGAATCTTGATTGCTCAAACATTCTATGATTCAAATGGCCATGCTCTATGAAAAAGGGCTTTAACTCTTTACCACTGAGTTTTAATGGCCCTAAGAAAGAACCCTTTTGAAAACATTATGGGAAAAGGAGAAAATGCTGGTATAAAAATATTTTCATTTTCCAACAATGTTTTCTACCCTTCCAAAGACAAATTTCAATTTTTGAGTGACACTCATTTTGTCGTCTGCTAATGCTTTCAATTTGGACAAGTCTAAAATTCTGTCGTCTGGTAAAAAATTAAATGATTCAAATGTATCAGGTTATTTGAAAGGTGGTTGTAAGATTTTTGGTTTTAATTTGTTATACAAGTTTGACTATTCTGTTTTTTTTTTTCAATTTCCATTGTTTTGTGCAGAACTATCTTAAATCTTTACCGCGTGGTAAAGAGTTGGAGCAAATTTTTGCCAATTGAGAACTTAACTTCATACCTCAGGAGGGTCAAAAACTCAAAATTAACCCTTTGAGGACTACCCACAGCTTAAATTGCCTTTGCAGACAATGTAGATCTCAAGATCAGACTGCGACAAAAAATGCAGTCTGATCTTGAGATCTACACTGTCAAAAACTTTGTGCCATATTAAGGGTCAAAACAGCTCTAATTTACGATATCTTGACTGTTTTTTTTTTTTAACTCCTCTACCAAACAATTGCATTTAACCCTTTACCAGATGACAAAATTTTAGCCTTGTCCAAACTGAAAGAATTTGCAGACGACAATTTCAATGTGGCTCAAGTGGTGCAATTTTTCTTTGATTGGGTAGAAAACATTGTGGGAAAAGGAGAAAATGCTGGTTACCAGCATTTTCTCCTTTTCCCTAAACGTTTTCAAAAGGTTTCTTTCCCAGGGGCATCAAAAGGTGGCATTGTGCGGTGAAGGGTTAAATGACCTTGAGGAAGAAGGCTTTTGAAAACGACAAATAGAAAATGCAATTTTAGACTTGGCAGCTATCCATTTGTTCATTTGAGGGTATCGCATGATGCTTGTCAGGTGAGTGTGTACGACCTTCACCTTGAATATTCATGCGGCTTGAATGTGGAGCCAAGATACTCTACACAGGTGTACCTTCACAACAATCTATGTCACAAGTACCCAACAGCAATTTACACGAGGATGTTGAAGTTTTTATATAGAGAGATCAGTGCAATGATTTCAAAGACAGTAGAAATGTAAATTTCATAAGAATCATAATCCTACAAATAGACCAGTGTGTCATTTCCCTTGTTGAAACGACAAGTAGTTTTCCATATTTAGATGGGGGGTATGCAAATGACTTTAGTGACAAACTAGCACAATTCCCCCATTGCCTACAATTTTGGCCAGACATAATTTTCGCCAGACCAAGATTCATATCCAACAGCAATTCTGAAACTTCTTTTCATTTTTTTGGGTCATAGATATTGCTGATTTATTGATTAAAACACATTATTGCATAAAATGTAAGTTTCAAAGCCGTTATAAGCATGTATTAACAGGCAAAAATCAGACGTTAACAGAAGAAAACGTGTATTAATCAGTAAAATCACGCTCTGTTAACGCCCGGCTTTTTACTTTCAATATCCTCGATCACAGCCTACCTTGTAAACAATGTATGCTGAACGTTTGTTCTTGTCATACATCCCAGACTCTCACCAACTAAGCTGTAGGAACTTGTACAATATTAGATCCTTATTATGGCTTGTCTTTGATGATTTTAGTGCACCACCAGGGGTGTGGAAATCTTAGAAATTTCTACTTGTCCGTGGACAAGTAAATTACAAAAATCTACTTGTCTGCCAGCGAGGCTCACGTGTCCAAAACAAAAAGATTTTAAAGGGTATACATAAAGTGACATATCCACAACATGGGGATAATCTCAACAAACCTTAAGAAAATATTGTTACGATCGTCTGCATTGAACCACAGGAATTCTTTCAAGCACTCCTTGTTAAAAAAAAAAAAAATGTTTTTTGTCATCTTTCTTGTCACCGTCCATTTTATGTTCGAAGCCGCCAAATGGTTCAAGCCTCAGACTTCCCACTTTCTGTTTACATCAAAGATTTGATTAAAAAAAAAACAAAACACACACACATTTTCTCCGATTTTACGTACTTATATAGACCTAGTGATCGCTGAATCGAAAACTTTTGGATACTGAGACAGCTTCTGGCAGAGGTGTTAAATTACGGCCAATTCGCACCGAATCTGTTAGCAATCAGATTAGAGGCAAAAATTTTCATGTGTGCGACATTGTCATCAATCAGTGCGAAAATTATACTAATGAAATTATTTTAATCCATAATGGTGATCTTGAAGGTGTTTAGACATTTTTCAAAAACAATCGACATGCAAAAACAGCCGCATATTTTACCGATCTTGTCATATGCCATGAAAGCGGAGGTAGACCAAATGTATATTTAGGTTTCTAGAAATCAGGGATCATCTCAAGACACTTTTTATTATTCGAAATGTCATTTTGTACGAAGTGAGAGCATATGTATTTCACTGGATATGTCTATACAACAGATCTTTGTTTCAGAATTTTCCTGTTTTCTACTTGCCCGCGGACAACTAGACTGAAAAAAGTCACTTGTCCGATGCTGAATTTTCCCAAGACGAGTCGGGTATAGTATTTCCACACCCCTGACCACAAATGAAATCTTACCCAATATCTCAGTATTATCGAGATCTGAGCAAAAACTCAATCGTAATGCACTCTACATCCCACCCTCTTTCCTAATATGGTCTGCAATTCCTTTGCTTGATATATCCCTTTGACATGTTTCAGTTACAGAAATTCCATATCTATTCATTTATCCTAGTTGTAACAGATCCAAAAAAAAGGCCTTCTTGTTTTGAAGATCTGCACATATTGCATTGTTTTGTACAGGGTCAATACAGAAGTTTTACTGTAGAATCAAAAAACTATCCACTGTTACCTGCATTGCTGCTGCTATACTGTCTACATCATAATCATAAAATTCTGTCTTAGGAATGAGATCAAACTCAGCGAAGATGGCAATTACAACAGCTTGCCTGAAACACAGTAAAAATCATTGTTGTTGATAAGGGGAGGTATGACTAGGAATGACAGTTATAAGGTTTTTATTACCAAACCACGAATTTCTAGACTTGTCCAAATTGTAAGCATTTCCAGATGAGACATCAGAATGTCGTGCATTATGATGAATTTTCTCTTTAACTCTCTACCAAATGACAAAAATTTAGAGTCGTCCCAGTTGAAAGCATTTGCAGACGACAATATAGATGTGGTTGAAATTTTGCTCTTTGATTCTGAAAGGATAGAAAACATTGTGGGAAAAGGAGAAAATGCTGAATACCAGCATTTTCTCCTTTTCCCACAATGTTTTCAAAAACTTTCTTTCTCAGGGTCGTTAAAAGTCGGGACAGTGTGGTAAAGAGTTAACCCTTTACCACACAAACCCAACTTTTAACAACCCTGAGGAAGAAGCCTTTTGAAAACAGTGTGGGAAAACAAGAAAATGCTGGTAACCAGCATTTCTCAATTTCCCACAAGATTTTCTACCCTGTCAAGACAAATTGCATCATTTGAGTCACAGTGAAATTGTCTTCTGCTATTGCTTTCAATTTGGACGGGTCTAAAATTTTGTCCTCTTGTAAAGAGTTACCAGGCAACAAAAGACCAGCCCCAAGCCCAACAGTTCAGGTGAAAGAGCATAAGACCTGTGAATGTCAAATCTCGGGCCACTTGAGGGTGTGGGTTCAATCCCTTAGGTTGGTAACCTAAAATTACTAAGTCTTTTGAATAAAAATAAAACCTCTGGCCCAAGTGATGGTGCTATAAACTGAGCATGCTAACCCTTTATCAGACGACAAAATTTTAGCCTTGTCCAAATTGAAAGCATTTGCAGACGACAATTTCAATGTGGCTCAAATGGTGCAATTTTTCTTTGATAGGGTAGAAAACATTGTGGGAAAAGGGGAGAATGCTGGTTACCAGCATTTTCTCCTTTTCCCACAGTGTTTTCATAAGGCTTCTTTTCCAGGGGTGTTAAAAGGCGGCATTGTGTGGTAAAGGGTTAATGAAATAATCTGGTGTGACTTAGGATGCATTTTGTCCTGTATCTTGCACTATCTGGAGATGAGGATAAATGAAATGAAAGTCAATCAAACCAGAAAACAAAATTATAGATTTATCCAAACTCAAAGCATGTGAAGATGACAAATTGAATGTGGCTTAAAAAATGTGGTATGTCATGGAACAGGTGGTAAACACTGGGAAAAAGCTTTTTATTAAACTAAGATGTATTGAGTTAATAAGCAAGCAAACAAAATACAAACCAGAAGGAGAAGAAAACCACAAATTTGACACATAGGAATTTTGGTATAGGTTTGATTGGTGCCAACATATCTTTGGTCGCTTTATAAAATAACACAAGACAGTACATGGCCCACTGGAATGAAAGAACAATGGAAGTCATTTTTTTAACCCTTATCCTGCTAAATAAGTTAAAAGAAAATTTTCAAGCTGATAGTAAAAACCCAAACATTGCTATTTCAATTTTCAAAGTCATTTTAGGGGAAAAACAGTGTAGATCGATCAGACTGCTTGTTCTGTGCAGTGTGATCTTGATCTATACTGGCCGCAAAAGCCAGTGAGTCACGCTTAGCAGCCTATGGGTTATTTCCTTCTCGAATTATTTTAGCAAATAACTGAAGATTTTGGAGAACTTACTGTATGAACTGACCTTAGTAAAAAATTTACATATGGAATGTAGAATATTCTTCCCTGTGCAAAGTTACCTAGTATGAGCTATTTCTTCCTCTGTCACGATGTTTGTGAAAACAGGTGGTGCATAGGGTATTGGGTTTTGCTTAACTCTATACCAAAATTTTACATTTTTTGCAGACGAAAAATTAAAGGGGCTCAATTGACAAAACCTGACTCTAAAGAGATAAAAAACATTGTGGGAAATGGAGAAAATGCTGGTAACCAGCATTTTCTCCTTTTCCCACAATGTTTTCAAAAGGCTCCTCCACCAAATTTGTTTAAACTTTGGATTGTGTGGTTAAGGGTTAAAAGATTCTCAGGACAAAACAATATTCAGTTATTATTTCTTATAAAACAGCTTAAACCATGCAATAAAACAATAATGGAAAAATATCCGCCTTTTATACTGTTTGCTAAGTAATTTAACTCTTAAATCACCTTTTACTACTAGCGCCCTCTGCAGCCAGGAAGATTATGATCAGACTGTACAAAATGTACAGTCTTATCTTTGATCTTCACTTACTACATGTACTTTGCTGAGGGATTCTGGACAAAAAAAAAACTTGAAATTGATGTAATTTGGGTCTTTTTTCTAAAATGAAAGTGTCAGCCTGGTTTATCAGACGCAATTTGGGATAACCCTTTACCCCACAATCCCAAATTTTAACAACCCTGAAGGAGACGGCTTCTGAAAACATTGTGGGAAAAGGAGAAAATGCTAGCCACCAGTTTTCTCCCCTTTCACAGACAGATCTTGCATTTTGAGCCATGTTAACTATTTACCAAACGACAAAATTTGGGATAGTCCAAATTGAAAGCATTTGCAGACAACAAATTAAATGTTGCTAAAATGATGATTTCTTTCTTTGATAGAGTAGAAAACAGTGTGGGAAAAGGAGAAAATGCTGGTTACCAGCATATTCTCCTTTTCCCACAATGTTTTGAAAAGCCTTCTTCCTTAGGGTCCTTAAAAGTCAGGATTGTATGGTAAAAGGTTAAATGTCTGCACATACACTCAATACCGACAATTCTGGAGTTTCGTCATCTGGTAAAGTGTATAAAAAATTTACATCTATAATGGTAAATTGACCTTTCTGCAAACGCGAGTTTGGCATGACCACCTTAGTAACAAGGTATTTTGGTTGTTAGGCCCGACAAACAAACCAAAAAATGGCGTCGAATACATAGGCAAAGAAACATTATTTCAGTTTTGTTCTAGCTTATTTTTCGCTATAATCAAAGTACCCAAAGCTTTTTTCCCAATGTTCTTTTCAGTTTGGACTAAATCGACAAAGTAACAAGAAAAAATACTTTGAATAATGTCATATTTTTGAGAAATCGAAAAATGAAAATAGCGCAAATATGTTCGTAATTCCATGTTTGGTAACAGCATTTAAACAAAAAATACATTGCGAGTAGATTGCCGTCAGCATTATCCATATCTTATAATAGGGGCGGAAGTTTTTAAGACATTTCATCAGTATATAACATGTCAGTTTGACAGTAAACAATATGAGAAAAGGATTTAAAATTTAACCCTTTATTACAAAAATCTGTGCTTAAAAGACCTTGAAGGAGGAAACTTTTGAAAACTTTCTCTTTTTTCTTAATGTTTTCTACCCTTTCAAAGACAAATCTCATCATTGGAGCAACGTGTAATTTATCGACAGCAAATGTTTTCAAAATAGACAAATCTAATCTTTTGTTGTCTGGTAAAGATTTAATGAACACCTCGAAAACCTGTTTGAGTGAAAATCAAGAAGTTTATCGTAAGTAATCAATTAGGTGGTTTGTCGTATTTTAAACAGATGTATGTTGTAAAAAACTTTTAACTCTTTACCAAATGACAAAATTTTAGACAGGCCCAAATTGAAAGCATTTGCAGACGACATAATAAATATAGCTGAAAAATGAAATTTGTTTTGGAAAGGGTAGAAAACATTGTGGGAAAAGGAGAAAATGCTGGTTAACAGCATTTTCTCCTTTTCCCACAATGTTTTCAAAAGGCTTCCTTCTCAGGGTCGTTAAAAGTCGGAATTGTGTCGTAAAGGATTAAACAAACAGAAAACAATTACATTGCCAATAGTAAAGTCTATCACTTTGTCTGACCCTTGTGTTTACATGACACACTATACTGCGTTTTGATTGGCTGATAGGACCTGTCAATCAAAATCGGCAGAAAGGTCAATTGAAAACGGATAACTTACAACTTGTGACACATTGTTGACAATGACCAGATATGACCAAGCACTGGTGAAATTAAAGTTGCCTTCACCATATTTATCATTCAGTTGACAAATCCTGAAAAAAAAAAAGAATCAAGATGAAAACCAATACATGTATAAACATGAATATGAGCCATGCTCTGGCAAAAGGGGGCTTAATGCATCTCCGAGATGCATTATACCAAGCAAGTCATCACATTATTGTAGATCCACAAAATCCATTTTGTATAAAAAACTGACTGAATCCTGAGATAGTATGGTCCTTTGAATGTAGGAAATTGATCAAATGCAAAAAGTTGCGGCCAAGTCAGCCTTCTTGGATACTTTTTGGGTCAATACTTTTTGGCAAATAAATTAAGCCCCCTTTTCACAGAGCACGTCTCAATTCAATAAGAAGTTTTTCCCAGTTACCGGTAATTTCAGAAATCTGGGTTGTAATTAACCTTTTACCACACAATTCCGAGTTTTAACAACCCTGAGGAAGAAGTCCTTTGAAAACATAGTGGGAAAAGGAGAAAATGCTGGTAGCCAGCATTTTCTCCTTTTCCCACCATATTTTCTACCACTTCAAAGATAAATCCCATCATTTGAGTCACACTGAATAATGTCGTCTGCATTCAATGCTTTCAATTTGGTCAAGTCTGAAGTTTTGTTGTTTAGTAAAGAGTTAACTCCTTGGTTAACACTTTACCAAATGACAAAAACTTGGACTAGTCCAAATTCAAAGCATTTGCAGACGACAATTTAAATGTGATTCATATGATTGAAGATGTTTTTGATGGGGTCGAAAACATAGTGGGAAAAGGAGAAAATGCTGGTTACCAGCATTTTCTCCTTTTCCCACTATGTTTTCTAGAGCTTCCTCTGTAAGGGTCATTAACCCTTAAAGCGCCTTACATGACTATAGTTGCTTTTTTGGTCAGTGTAGATCAAGATCAGGCTGCACAAAATGTGCAGCCTGATCTTTGATCTACACTGTCCGCTTTGCAGAAACACTGTACACAAAGGCAACCATGGAATTGCAGTTATTTGGGTTGTATTTCTAGGACAAGAATGCCTGATAGGTTTATTCGGCGCTCTAAGGGTTAAAACTCAGGATTGTGTGGTAAAGAATTAACCCACAATAATGTGCCATTTTATACTTAACATACACTTCCTTTACTGCAGTTTTAGATGTACAGTACTTTTGTATGAAATTTGCATTTCAGTTCATGATCCATATTCACATTTACTACTTATAATACAATCCTGATTTTTAACGACGCTAACAAAAGCAGCTGGTAACCAGCATTTTCTCCTTTTCCCACAATGTTTTCGACTCTTTAAGATACAAATTTCTACCCTTTTAAGACACAAATTCCATCATTTGAGCCAAATTTAATTTGTTGTCTGTGAATGCTTTCAACTTGGACCTATTCACATTTACTATTTATCATACAATCCTGATTTTTAATGATACTAACGAAAGTGGCTGGTTACCAGCATTTTCTCCTTTTCCCACAATGTTTTCGACTCTTTAAGATACAAATTTCTACCCTTTTAAGACACAAATTCCATCATTTGAGCCAAATTTAATTTGTTGTCTGTAAGTGCTTTCAACTTGGACCAGTCTAAAATTTTGTTGTTTGGTAAAAAGTAAAATGCATTTGATGATCGCTCTTTAGATACCTTAAGCAGCACTGGTGCTATTCCACAGTGCTTGTCCAGCATTTTAAACCCAGAACCTTTGACATGATAGACAGATGCTCTACCCAATCTCCCTAAAACATTTAGCAAAAAATATTCATTTGAGACTATTAATTGAACAAAAGGAAGAATATGCTTGTAGTCAGGAAAAAGAACTCACAGGAATTACTACATGCCGTTAAATGCTTGCCTGCAGTTGCTTGATATTCAATGAAAATTCTAATTCAAAGAAGGGGCCTTACTGTGTCAAAAATACTTTGATGGTTACCTTCCATTGTTTTATGGGTTCTCCTGTTGATAGTGAACAACTTGTCCAAGTTTGAAGTAAATATCTTCAGTAATTACAGAGATATTACAACTTTCAAAGCTTTTTGAAAATGTCAAAGTTTTTACACGATGATGACACAGGCAACGACAAATGACGCAAGGACTACAAAAATACCTTGATGCCTTCTTCGAAAACAGCTGAGCTAAAAATAAAGGAATTACTTACAGTGCTATGATTGTGGTGATTGGTCTAATGACTGTATACTGGAGAACACCATGTTTACAGTACTGAATCATTTTACTGAAATAAAACATTCCAATAGAAGAAAATAGCATTTATGGTACTCTTTACCACACAATCCCCCATTTTAATGACCGTGAAAGAAGAGGCTTTTGTAAAAGACTTTTCTACAAACAATATGCAACAGTCCTGTGATCAAAAGCTCACATTTTTATTAACTCTTTCCCAAACGACAGAAGTGTAGACTTGTCCAAATTGAAAGCATTTGCAGACAACAATTAAATGTGGTTCAAATGATGGAATTTGGTTTTGATGTGGTAGAAAGTGTTGTGCAAAAGGGAAAAAATGCAGGTAATCAGCATTTATTCCTTTTCCCACAATGTTTTCTAGAATAATTTTTTCTCAGAATCATTAAAAGTCAGGATTGTGGGATAAAGGATTAAAAATTCCTAGACTGGTCATGTGCTTGGCTGAGAAAAAACAGCTCAACCAATCAGACAACAAGTCTTGAGAACTTAGAAATCTTGAGAACCATTGGTGAAGAGGAAACCTGGTCAATAGAACAGTATATATAACAAAAAAATAACTGAAAAATTTACCACAGCTGTTCCCTAATTATAGATACCAGAAGACAAAATTTTAGACTTGTATATAATGAAAACAGTTGCAGATGACAATTTAAATGTAACTAAAATGAATGGATTTGTCTTTGAAAGGGTAGAAAACATTGTGGAAAAAGGAGAAAATGCTGGTTACCACCATTATCTCTTTCTTCCACAGTCAATGTTTGTCACCTTTCAAAAAACAAATTTCAATTTTTGAGTCACATTTATTTTGTCTTCTGCAAATGCTTTCAATCTGGGCAAGTCTAAAATTTTTTCGTACGGTAAAGATTTAATCAGCCCTGTAATGTGGGTTGTTCAAAAGATTGACCCCACTCATTACAGAACCCAGAATGTCTTAAGTGAGAGGTCAACAATTTACTTTACCCCTACACTGCTGTCTCCCACATGTTAACCCTTTCCCAAACAACAAATTTTTAGATTCCAAATTGAAAGCATTCTGCAGATGACAAATCTGACAGTGGTATAAGTGAATCGAGGGTCTTTGTCAAGATAGAAAACATTGTGGGAAAAGTAGAAAATGCTGGTTACCAGCATTTTCTACTTTTCCCACAATGTTTTCAAAGGGCTTCTACCTCAGGGTCGTCAAAACTTGGGGTTGTTTGGTAAAGGGTTAATCTATTTAGAGATCAAAAGGTTACAATATATCCCCATCCTGTTGTTATAGAATAAAAAATACCAACATCCTATATTTTATAACTGTATAAGTAGAAAATTGACTCTTTACCACTTGAAAAACTTTTAGACTCATCAAAACTGAAAGCACTTGCAGATAACGAATCAAATGAGATTAAATTGATGATTTTTGTTTCTGAAAGATTAGAAAACATTGTGAGAAAAGGAGATAATGCTGTTAAAACTCAGGATAATGTGGTAAAGGGTTGGTTTGTGACAGGCTATTGTCTGAATTTTCTTTTTTTTTGTGACAATGTCTGGTAAAGAGTTAATCTTTTACCATACAATCCCTACTTTTAACAGCTGTGAGAAAGAAAGCTTTTGAAAACATTGTTGAACAGAACAAAATGCTGGGACCCAGCATCTTCTCCATTTCCCACAATGTTTTCTACCTGTCCAGAAACAAACTTTCACTTTTTGAGTCACATTTATTTTGTCTTAGAACTGCAAATGCTTTCATTTTGGACAGGTCTAAAATTTTATCATTTCGTAAAGAGTTAAGTTTTCAGAAAGTCTAAAAACAGAGTGTATGATGCATGTAACAGGTTCAGAAAATCACTTACTTTCCCATTCTCCAAGAAGGTAAACAGCAAAATGGGAACAGGTGCTTTTGTTGCTCTTTCTTTGCCAAATCCAGATGTAACTGTGGATGTTCCGTCCACAGGAAACTCAGCAGGTAAGCCATAAAGTTATAGATGACGTAAGCCTCATAGCACTCTCTCATGGTGTCAAAGTAAATGGATATTTCATTAAATCTTAGTGCAATCCACTGAAAAAGCAAAAACTTACCATGATGCCCCTAAATCAATTAACCCTTTACCAGACGACAAAATTTCAGCATAGTCCAAATTGAAAGCATTTGCAGACGACAATTCTAATGTGGCTCCAACGGTGCATTTTTTTCTTTGATATGGTAGAAAACATTGTGGGAAAAGGAGAAAATGCTAGTTACCAGCATTTTCTCCTTTTCCCACAATGTTTTCAAAAGGCTTCTTTCTTAGGGACGTCAAAAGGCAGCATTGTGCAGTAAAGGGTTAAGCCCTGTATTCACCGGCTATTCTTAACCCTTTACCACACAATCCTGAGTTTTAATGACCTTGAGAAAGACACCGTCTGAAAACACTGTGGGAAAAGGAGAAAATGCTGGTAACCAACATTTTTTCCCTTTTGCACAATGTTTTCTACCCTATCAAACAAAAATTCCATCATTTGAGACATATTCAAATTTTTGTTTGCACATACTTTCAAATTGGACAAGCCTACATTTTTGTTGTTTGGTAAAGAGATAACCATTAAAAGCCCATTGTTTTAACTTCTACCTTTAATACCACACTGTCATATAAAACTTCTAGCATTAAATCTGTGCAACATCTACAAAGGGGAACAACATGTTGAAAAAAATAAAAGGTTAAAGACCATGAACCTTAAAATTTCTGAATGATCCCCCAAAATTCCAAACAGAAAGTCACAGATGACCCATCATCCCTCCCCCCCCCACAAAAAAAAAAAAAATTCATGAGCTAGTAGAAACACTGCATGTACAAAGTTTCAAAGCCATCTAGTCACCTAGATCTGAACACTTTATATTTTTTGTACATAATGAAAAATGTAAAGAGTTAGACATGGATTGGAATACATAAAGGATGAATAAATGGTGCAAACTCACAGCATCTATGGCATAGATAGGTACCATCCATAATATTCTGAAAAATATAGACATAAAGTCATAATTAGAACTACAAGAGTTTCATTCTTAACTCATTAAAAACAACAAAATTTTGAATCTGCTAATACTGAAAGCATTTGTAGACTACTTTTACTGACCCATAGAAAACACATCTGCACTGAAACCAATCAAATGTAATGATTTCATAGGTCACTGGAATATGGCAGGGATGTAGCCAGGAATTTATAAGTATTAGGCGATTGCTAGTTTGAAAAAGAAAAACATGTGTGCATAAACCTAGAGAACTTTGTCTCCTATAAAACTTGATTCACATTTTACACACCTGGGTCTGTATTCACCAACCATTCTTAAGAACATTCTTAGTCTTAGTCTCAAGATTTTTCAAATTTGTAACCAAGCCTCTGATTGGCTAAACCAAATGGTTTAGCCATCTGATTGGCTAAACCAATTGGTTTCGCCAATAAGAGGCTATGTTTATAATAATTTATGCATGCCAAAGGTGAGCCGAAGTGCTGGAATTGATACGGACTATCCATGGCTTAATCAGTGTACATAGAGCTGTATTTACAAATCATGGGAAATTCAAAATTTGGTCAGGTTTACTTTTGAAGCAAATTCATGAGAATGAAAACAGAAAACTCTAGACCTATTTGCAAGATTTTGCATTACACATGTGCGTATGGTGCGTAATGGGCGCTATGCCCTTGTATGATCATGAATGCCAAGTACTGGGGCTATATAATTCATAGTTTGTTTTGAATTTAACCCTTTATCACACAATCCAGAGTTTTAGTGACCCTCAGAGAGAAGGCTTTTGAAACCAACTGCATGAAAGAAAAGATTTTCTTTTTTCCTGCAATGTTTTCTGCCCTTCAGAGAAAAATCCCACTATTTGAGTTGCATAAATATGTCATTTGCAAGTGTTTTCAAATCAGACTAGTCTACAATTTTGTCATTTAGTGAAGAGTCAATACTGTTTTCCAAATTATTTCGGTCAAAAATAGCTAGTGAAACAATCCATGCTTTTTTGGAGTTTCTTTTACCAGCACTATGCACAACACTCTTTCCTTGAGCCACTGGCTGCTTTCCAACATACACATTGCTGAAACAAGTTAACCCTTAAAGCACCCTTTACAACTATGGTTGCCTTAGCAGCCAGCATGGCTCAAGATCAGATTGTACAACACATGCAGTCTGTTCTCTGATCTACACTATCAACTTCAATGAATCAAAACAGACCTAAGAAACCATGAAATAAAATTTACCTGTATTTGGATCACACTTCTAACCTGAAAATGTCTGTAGATGTCAATGGGTTAAAAAGGGAGTGAAGTAATAACTTTTTACCCAATTACAAAATCTTTGACTGTTCCAAATTGAAAGTATTTGCAGTTGACAAAAATTGAAATTTGCTTTGGGAAGGGTAGATGTTGTGGGAAAAGATGAAAATGCTGGTTACCAGCATTTAGTATGATTTACTACTTTTCTCACAATGTTGACAAAAGACTTCTTTCTCAGGGTCATTCAAAGTGGAACTGCCTAAAAAAGAAAGCTTATGAAAACATTGTGGTAACCAGCATTTTCTCCTTTTCCTAAATGTTTTTACTGTTTCCAAATCAAATTTCAGTTTTAGGTGTATTTATTTTGTCATCTGCAAATGCTTTCAATTTGGACAAGTTTAAAATTTTCTCATTTTAACTCGTTTTGAAAAGAGTCATATAAATGGGTTTAACTCTTTACCGCACAATGGGGATGAAACCGTTTGAAAACATTGTGGGAAAAGGAGAAAATGCTGATAACTAGCATTTTCTCCTTTTCCCACAATGTTTTCTACCATGTCAAACGCAAAATTCCTCATTTGAATTACATTTAAATTGTCGTCTGCAAATGCTTTGAATTTGGATGAGTCTAAAATTCTGTCGTTGGGTAAAGGGTTAAACTAAAGCCTACCTGATGATGTACTTCTGAAGGTGTGGCTGAGTGTAATTAATGACATGATGTAAAATTTCCCACAGTGACACAGGTACAGCGATTAGTGTAAAAACTCCCCCAGCAAACCACGCTTTAACATGTTCGTCTTTTGACTTACTTGTCACCTGTATCAAGCATACTGGTATCACAATACACATCAGAACAAAATATGTAATGTAAACTAGGGGTCTAATCCAGTGTTTCCAAAGCGGTAACATATCCATTTGTAATAATTTTGTAGTTTCACGCCGCTTAAAACAAACTTTTTGCACACCGAAGGTTATAGCACCTCAAGGAGCATTCACTACGCTAAAAAGAATGCTTAAATTTTTCTAATTAGAAACTGTCAGAACTTGATCGTCCCCCATTTTTCGATCATGTGACTCGAAAAAAAAATGCAACCTTTTGGTTATATCACGACCATGGGGGAACGAGGTCTATGCGGATACTTTCTAATATTATCATTCAGGTATTACTTCGACTGTAACTACAACTCTACAGCCTACGTGCCCTTCTTCACCCAAGTTATGCTATATATCTCTCAGAAAGTTGGCATTTTCGGTCTTAACTCAAATCTTAATAAAAAAGAAATAATATGCCTGATGTATAAAAACGTTCATTTTTTTCCTCATGACAAGAATTGATTTTTCTCAATACTATGGTATTGCACCAGGTCGAAGTTGCTATATCTGTCAAATCTGAACGTTCAAGTGGCAGGTATGATTCAGTGTCACAAGGAATAGCGTAAGAGATAGAATCGTTGTCAGCTGAGCTCAGTAACTTTTCAAGATACTACTTTCACGTAAGCTGTCTGAACTGTTGATCAACAAAACCTTACGATGGTTACCAAATTTATACAGTTCCGCTAACTGAACTTTCAATTCCATAATTCCATTTTCAGGAAATTCCCGCGGTGGGAACTTCGCTTGGCATTTTTGAAGGAAGAATTCAAGAAATGTACGGAATGAATCTTGAAATGCTCAATACACAAGTCCCCCGAGAGACATGCATATTTAGCATTTCAAAATTCAGCCACCAGTCAATAAGAGTCTACATCTCTTGCATTATCCCAAAAACTGTAAAGCAAAATCCACCTGGGAGTTTCACTCTTTACCAAACGAAAAAATTTTAGAATACTGTGTCATTGTGGATGCACAAATATGATAAGGGTTACTTACAATCGTCTATAAAATGACCGACAATGTTACATCGCAAGTACATAATCAAGCTGAAGTACGAGAAGAAAATGGGACGAAACACTGGACCGTGTATCGATGTTACTAGAATACCGTCAGTCTTTAAATAAACTTGTTTAAATTATAACAAGTCGATCTCTGGCAAAAACAATTTGGCTCAGTCAAAATTGATGTAATTCTTGCTGTCTGCAAGGAAAAGAATCCTTCAACAACTATCAGACGATGATCGCCTGGTACGAGCACCGAGAAACATTTCAAGACCCAGAGGGTTTACTAAAAATTGGCTAAAGACATGCTTAATTATTCGTCGAAAATGGCGGCATGAATGTGGCACGCATTGGCCATAATAGTCTGTTGTCGGATGGATACTCTCTGTCTAAACAATGGAGATCGTCAACTCCGGCCGACAAGCTATTTGTACCAATTAAAGGGTTGATTCTTGTGATAAAAACCAAATGCGATAACTATTTTACTACAAAATGTGGCTGCACAAACTTGTTCAATTCATCTCTTGTGCATCACCAAAATACTAGTGGTCATGTTTATGGCATTGAAAGGTTAAAATTACGTAAAGGTATGACAGCTTGTCTGCAGCTAGAGCATTTTTGCCTGTTAGGAACATGCTTTTAATAATGCATACTCTAGATAATCTGAATTAAAAAAGATGCCATCTAGACTGTTAGCCCCCTATATAGAGAATCCCTGATGTTACAATGTATCTAACATATTGCGCTAATACACATATAGATAGGTTATATAAAGCCTTGGGGTGAATAAGAAACACAAAAACACACATTGTTTCATAAATGGTAGCTTTTAACATCTGCCCTAATTACATTTTGTTGTGACCCCCACAAAGTCCAGAATGACCCCCATTATTTATGACCGGGGGTCACAGTGTCCAACTAGGGGGTCGCAATGACCCCTATTTTTGTTGCGAAGGGAAAACCCTGTATATCCTCTTATATTGGGTGAAAAACTATTTGAGCCTGGCAAAAGGGTGCTTAATGCATCTGTTTGATGCATTATATCAATCAAGTTGCATAACTAGGAATTCATAAAATTCACTATGTCTAACAACCACCTGTGTCATAAGGTAGACTTGTCCTTTAAGGCTTTAACATACAGAAAATTAAACAATAGAGAAAAGGTTTGACCCAGGTCAGCCTGGGTGGATCCAGGATTTTAATGGGGGAATTTGAATTTTGGTCCAGTTGCTCACTGATTTGGCAAAGTCATATGAGTCTCTTTTTCTGCATGCTCTTATGTTCCACAATAAAGTATAGATTTAGACTCAAGAAATTTTATCAGAATGTTTGTCTTGATGATATCTTGAACAAGTTTGAACTGGCTCATGGTTGGATAAAAATGTAGGATACTAACACTCATGTATTTTTACATCATCACAAGCAGGATCTCTTCAACTTTATAAAGTTGACTATATGACTTTACGTAGGTGAGCACTATAGGACCAATTGCCATCTTGCTAATCTGTCTTGAATGAAAATATCTATTTTGTTTATTTAGCATTTAGTTTAAACATAATTATTTAGGGTTTGAAGATACCATTAATTCATATTACATGTATATCTTTTAGGCCGCATCATTTCTTGACACCAAAGACAATTTAAAAATGGAGATGGCTATGGAAGCTCCATCAGAGAGGTCAAGGTCACATCGTCCTGTGTCCAGGCCAACACGACCTCCACCTCCAAGTACAGCAACAGAAATAACAGATTTGGACTCTCTGCAACATTGTCATGATAATGCATATAGGTTGATAGAACAAGGTTTATCCGCAGATGAACAAGGAAATCACGATGAAGCTAGTGCATTCTATCAAAGTGGATTGAAGGAGGTGAATAAAGCGTTAAATGTTAACTGTGAACATTTAAGAGGTACAGATGAGGTCCGTGACAAAGGAAAAGCAATACTACAGAAACTAACCAAAACAAAGTTACAGATTGAATATAGGATGCAATCATTGAAAGAAACAGCCAGATCTGTGCCATCAGCCCCTGTGTCAGAAACGGAATGTGAAATGCCACCAAGTTATGAGGCCGCAACATCTGGACATCAGTCAGATACAGATGCTCAGTTTGCGGCGCTCGGTGATAGTATCATGGCAGACCAGACAGACAGTGAGAACAGCCTTGTTGCCAACGCAACGGAAGTGTTCGCTATCCAGGATGGGGTACAAATATTTCACATTACTCCAGAAGGTTATGTTAGCGCCCCATCATATCCATCGGCTCTTAAGATCTTTAAGTTCAATGATCAACCAGAGAGTGGGGCTACAGCTGTGGAAAGACCTCCAGCATTTCTGCAAGTGGGTGACTGGTTTTATCCTTTACTGCCTGGAGCATCCCCAGTGTTACAGTCCAACTACGGGGCCTACTTGTTTCCAGATGTATCAACACAGGAACAACATGATCAAGGTGGGTTGGCCATTCTTAGGCATTTTTTTTTTTTTTTTTTTTTTTCAATTTTCACCGCAGTATTTAGCCCTTAACCACACAACCCTGAGTTTTAACAACCCTGATGAAGAAGGCTATAGAAAACAATGTTAGAAAAATAGAAAATACTTGTTTCCATCATTTTCTCTTTTTCTCCACAATTTCTTCTATCCTATCATAGACAAATCCCTTGGTACGAGCTTCATTTGATATGTCATTCAAAAATACATGTGCCAAGCCCCCGTAGCTCAGTTGGTAGCGTACAGGACTTGAGAACAGGAGGTCGCTGATTCAATCCCTGGCTTGGCCAATTTCTTTCCGAGGATTGAAGATAGTCATCACAGCAGGATTCATTCATCTCTCATGGCTGACCATTGTTTCGACGATGGTTATGTGGGAAAGCAGCCAGTGGCTTGGAAAGAATATTGTGTGGAGTACTGGTTGAAGAAGCTCCAGGAAAGCATGGATAGGTGCACTGGCCACAGTGATATAACTGAAATAATGTTGAAAACGGCTTTAAACACCATACAATCAATCATACAATGAAAAATACATGTACTTCAATTTGGACAGGCTTAACTATTTACCGAATAACAAAATTCTAGACCAGTCCACTTAGAAAAGCATTTGCAGACGACAAATGTTGCTAACAAGATGATTTCTGTCTTTGTTAGGGTAGAAAACATTGTGAGAAAAGGAGAAAATGCTGGTGACTGGGATTTTCTCCTTTTCTCACAACGTTTTCAAAAGCCTTCTCTTTCGGGCCGTTAAAAGTCGGGATTGTGTGGTAAAGGGTCAAATAATGACATTACATATATTCTAATGACACTTCATACATTTCATCAGAATCTTCCGCATAAAGTACGTATGATGGTAGATTCCCACATGTAAACAGATACCAAACCACCTGAGTAGTGAATTCCAAATCATTTAACTCCTTACCACATGAAAAACTTTAGACTTGTCCAAATTCAAAGCATTTGCAGATGGCAAATCTAAGGTGGCACAATTGATGGAACTAAGTCCTGCCTCTAATTGAGTACAAAATATTGTGGGAAAAGGAGAATGTTTTCAGAATGTTTTTTTAAGTGGTGTTACTGTAGGATTAAAATTAGTATGGAAAAGGTAATTTTTATCGTGATAATGAGCCTTAACCCCTTACTGCACAATCCGACCTTTTAATGATCCTTAGGAAAAAGCTTTTAACTTTACCAAACAATAAAATTTTCGGCGCAACCAAACTGGAAGTATTTGCAGAGGCAAATTTAAATGTGACTCATGTGATGAAACTTGTCTTTAACTGGGTAGAAGACATCATGGAAAAGGAGAAAATACTTGTACCCAGCATTTTCTCCTTTTCCTACAATGTTTTCAAAGGCCTTTTTTCCTAGGGTTGTTTAAAGCTGGGATTATTCTGTATGGAGTTTAAACATTTGATGAAATGGGAGAAAATGCTAGTTCCTCTTTTTCCCACAGTGTTTCCTGCCTAATCAAAAACAGATCACATTGTAAAAAGTTGTATTTGATTTTTTGTCTGCAAATTCTTTCCATTTTTAGAAGTCAGAATTTTTTTATATAGTAAAGAATTAAAAGGCAAAGAATACCCTGGTAGAACAAATGCTTTTGGAAGCATACTGGTATCAGCCTGTCTGTTCATCCATTTGTCTGTCCTGCCCTTGTATTTCTGCATCGTTTTGAAACTTTGCACCATGATTGACCCCTTTACCACACAGTTGGGTGTGTTATCGATATGGGTAAAGAAAGCTTTTTGAAATATATTTTAGAAAAGGAGAAAATGTTGGAAACCCATGTTTCTATATTTCCAACAATATTTTCTACCCTTTCAGATTCAAGTCCCATCAAATGTGTTCCATTTGATTTGTCGTCTGCAAGTGCTTTTGTTGTTTGGTGAAAGGTTATCCATAGTTGTAGATGTTCAAGAGCTACCCTCTCATTTAGATCTATATAATTTGCAGAGTATTTTCATTTTAATATAGGGAATGCAGTGGGATTGATGATACCAGAGACAGTGTCACAGGTGGAGAGAGAAAAGTTTGAGAGAATGCTGGAATCATTAACTGCTTTACGTCATCAAGAAGAAGCCACAACAGAAACAGTCAGGACAGAAGATAGACCAGCTGAAACACATGGAGCTGAGTCAACCAGTACCAAAATATCAAAAGGATTACTTGTTGGTAAGTGTATGGAGTCAAGTCTTTACAACTGACAAAATTTTAGACTTGCGCGAATTGAAAGCACTTGCACCGAACAAAATAAATATGACTTAAAAATTGAAATTCTTTAGGGGAAGGGTAGAAAACCAGCATTTTCTCCTATTCCCGATGTTTTCAAGAGCTGTTTTTTTTTTTTTCAGGGTTGTTACGAGGGCTGTTTGATAAATTCATGGAATTTTGTTGTAAAAATAAAACTAGGATACCAATTAACCCTTTACCACACTATGCCGACTTTTTAACGATCCTGGGGAAGAAAGCCTTTTGAAAACATTGTGGGAAAAGGAGAAAATGGTGGTAACCAGCATTTTCTCTTTTTCCCACAATGTTTTCTATCCTATCAAAGAAAAACTGCATCATTTGAGGCATATTGAAATTGTCGTCTGCGAATGTTTCAGTTTAGACGGGTCTAAAATTGTGTCGTGTGGTAAAGGGTTAAGATCATTTTTAGCATACATGCCAAACAATCTATACCAGAAACATTCTCCAAATTTCATGCAAATTCACAGAGAAATAATCTTCAACAGAGAATGACAAAACACATGTAAACGTACATTGCGGGGCCCTGGATTGGAGAATATAATATCACCATCATTACAAACCAAGTGATCGGTGTATTTTTTTTCAGTATAATCCCCTCCAAATCCCAGCGTTTGCTCAGTTTAGACATTTCTAAGTCCTGGGTAAGGAAATACTTGTACTGTGCCGTGTGGAACAAGACACACCTAAGTCGTCAGATATGACACACTCTGTAACCCACCTATCATTATTCACCTTGTCATGCGCAGTTGCCAAAATTGACACCATTATGCTACTCTGCCGTCCTTCACGAGGAATATCTTTAAGCAATGTTCTGAGTCATTCCTTAATCGCTCATGCCACTTTTAGACAGATAAAATACTACAGGAACTTGAAAATGCCAACTCTTAACTCATTTCTATGGTCTGTTTTGGTATTTCACTGAGTCCACAACACAAAATTATATTAATGCATGAAACTCAGCATCCAATGGAGACGTCACTGCCAAGACTAAAACTATGTTATTACAGTCACCTGAATTGCCACATCTATTAAGTTTTATAGAAATGCTGTTATGATGCTATTTGACCATTTCCACAGTTGGTAGCATTTTTACACATTCCTGAATGTACATTTTACACAGAATTACATGTTTTGGTTTGGGAGAAAATTTGAGCCCAGCAATGCAGATTACATGGGTTACTATAGTTAAAATATTTTGAGTTTGAAATATTTTAAAACTGCAAATTTTCTCTGTCAGGTTTGTAATATGTCCATGCTATTATTGGCAAATTTTTAGCTTAAAATATCAAAAAACATGGTTTTAACAACAAAATTCCGCAAATTTATGGAACAGCCCTGGTAAAACTTTGAATTGTTTGGTAAAAGGTTAAACACCATGTAGAGTTAAACAGTTTTGTTGTAATCATATAGTTTTTCATTTTTTGTTTACTTCTGCTATAGACAACTGTTTGGATTGATTGACTGAATGGTTTTACACCACTTTCAATATTATTTCAATTATGTCAGTGCAACAGCTCAAATATTCATGTATGTCCTGGGTTTTGCCAGCACTAGGCTAGGGCTCAGAAGTGTCTTGCCCATGGATGTGTCCACATAAAACGCAATACTTCCAGTGAGGCTGAACTTTAGGCCTCCAGGTTTACTTTACCACTGAGCCACACAGGGTCCCTGACATATATTTGGAAATGTGATAGATGTCAAAGATATTCATCACAGCATTTCTCTATTTTACCCGAATAGTTTCTGTATTTTGTTACCAGTAAATTCCATTTAAATTGTCTTTTTTCCAACAGCTGCAGATTATATTTCATGGGGTGTAGGAAAGGGAGCTGAGAAAGCAGGAGAATTAATCAAATATGGCTCCAACAAGTTAAGAGGTAATTTACAACCTGCTGAGACACCCAAACCAGTAGACCCAAGACTACAGAAGGGTATACAGTATGCTAGAGTGGGGTCCCATGTTGCAGTGAAAGTCAGCTCTTTTGTAGGTAAGGTATCTGAAAACTGTAACTGTACAAAAGCATATTTTACGTGTATTAAAACAAGAAAATAGTCATGGAAAACATTGTTGGAAAAAGAGCAATGGCTTATTTTCCTTCATTGTTTAGGGTTTCACTGAAAAAAAATGTTTCCTTTGCTATAACAAACAATCTCTTGTTTCAAAAACCCTGAAGAAGGAAGCCTTTGAAAAGATAGTGGGAAATGGGAGAAAGTACATGTAAGCAGTATTTTTTGCCTTTCAATCTTTTCAAAGACAAATTCCATTATTGAGCCACATTTGATTTGCTATCAACAAATATTTTCAATGTAGATGATCTCAAAAGCATCAGACAATTAAAACAAAAATCCAAGTAATTATCTCAGCTACAGTTACCATCAGTTGTAGTTTTCTACATGTTTTATGGGTGTTTTAAATACAGCTCAACTTGTATTGAACAACCACTAAAGGGATACTCAAAGTGTGATTGCCTTAGGCAGGTGCTTGCTTAGAGGTACCATGTACATAATTGCCATTTCTGGAAACTTAAGCCTATATTTTCTTAGCACTTTACTGAATGACAAACTTTAGGACTTCTTCAAATCCAATGCATTTGGTTGCGAGTTAGAGTGCCAGCCTTGTAACCATAAGGTCCTGAGTTTGATACCAAGGAGCGGGTGTCAACTTGGGGATTGTTCATTGGCCCACACATTCGGCACAAGTACTGGTGGGGTTCCCTGGAACCAGAATCAAGAGAGATTAGTGTAAGTTGTAAGACCTTGTATCTCAATGGATGTAAAGCAAATATGTTTAAACTAACTAGCATTTTCTACTTTTCCCACAATGGTTTCTAACTTTCACAGACGAATTCCATCATTTTAGCCACATTTGGTTTTTTGTATGCCATAGCTTTCAATTGCGATAAGTCTAAAATTTTGTCATTTGGTGAAGAGTTAAGTGATTGTATCACAAACCAGTCTCCATGTCAACCAAAGACTGATTCACAATGCGGTTATGATTGAGTAAACAAGACAGTACATGTTGTACTTATTGCCTTGTCAATTTCAGTGAAAAAACTAGGTCAAGCTACAATGGCCCTGGCATCAGAAGCGGCCCCGCATATCAGAAAACATGGAGAGAAAATCTTACCAAAATCTCTGAAAACACAAGACTCCAAATCAAAAATGGATGGGGTGGTGGAAGTGGCTGCATCTGGAATTAAAGGTAGGGTAATGATGAATTACAGTGGATTATTTCATGCTTTCGAGTAGCTTATTGAGAGATAATGGTGGATTATTGTGTGATATTTCATGCTTACGACCAGTGAAAATCATCGATTTCATATTTTCTAACTCTTCAGTTGAAGGTGGAAACAGGAGTTCCAGTGCACTAGTTACCTAGGTTACCAGCACATACCATTCAACCAGACAGAAATATGATGTAATTTATGCACATTTACCCTATAATTCTTGTGCTTTACGAAATGTTGTAATGCGTTATGTGACGGGGTACGCCACGGGGAATTACTGAAAACTACTGTACTGGATTTTGATGAAAGTCACAACAAAAAAGCGGTTAGAAGCATGAAATAAATAGAATATTTGTTTTATTGGTGATAGATCGAAATTTATTTCATCTTGTGAACATCAACGGTAATATTTTCACTTGTGGCTGCACTACTTGTGAAAACATTACTGATAATGTTCACTTGATGAAATAAATTTTGATCTTTCACCCACAAAAACAAATATCCTCTTTGTTTTAAGTGTTAACGCTTTGGTCTGAGGCTTAACAACCTTAAGCAAGAAGGCTTTTGAAAACCTTTTGGGAAAAGGAGAATTGCTGGTAACAAAAAGACAAATTCTAGCATTTGGGACACATATTAACCCTTTACCACATAATCCCAACTTTTTAACGACCCTGAAGAAAAAGCCTTTTGAAAATATTGTGGGAAAAGGAGAAAATGCTGGTAACCAGCATTTTCTCCTCTTACCACAATGTTTTCTAACCTCCCCAAGACAAATTTCAATTTTTGAGTCACATTTAATTTGTCGTCTGCAAGTGCTTTCAATTTGGACAAGTCTAAAATTTTGTTGTTTGGTAAAAAGTTAATTACCTTCTGCAAGTGGTTTACATCGAATTTTGGACAAGTCTTAAATTTTGTCATTTGGTAAAGGCTTAACCAAATTGTAGCTTGCAGATGAGGAATTAATTGTTATTCAAACCATAAAATTTCTATTTCAAAGATAAGAAAACCAAGCAGGAAAAGGAGAAAATGGTGGTTACCAGGATTTTTTCCTTTTCACACAATGTTTTCAAAAAAACCTTCTCCCTCAGAATTGTTAAGAATTGGGACTGTATGGTAAAGGATTAAGCATGCCATATCTGATTGTGCCAAGTTGTTCAATTCTTTGGTAGATTACAAATTTAACCCTTTCCCAAACAAGCCCTGGTTTTCATGTGTCTGCAGTACAAGTCTTTTGAAAACACTGTGGGAAAAGGAGAAATTGCTCGTAACGAGCAATTTCTCCTTTTCCCAAAGTGTTTTCTACCCTTTTTGAGACCTTTCTGCCATTTTCATCAAATTTAAAACTGTCGTCTGCAAACTCTTTCAATTTGGACCAGTCCAAAATTTGTCGTTTAGGAAAGGGTTAAGATGTCCAGATTCATCTGCAGACTACAAACTTGATGTGGGTACAAATGAGCTCATGTCCTCTGATAGGTTAGAAAACATTGTGGGAAAATGAAAAAATGTTGGTTACAAGCTTGTCGCTTTTCCCTCAATGTTTTCGAAAGAAGTCTCTGTCAGGGTTTGTTAAAACTTTGTATTCTGTGGTAAAGGGTTAAAGTTTACCTAACAATCACAACAGAAAAGAAATGCTGCAATACAGAGGACAGATTGTTAACCCTTTACCACAAAATCCAGAGTTTTAACAACCCTCAGGAAGAAGGCTTTTGAAAACATTATGGGAAAAGGAGAAAATGCTGGTAACCTGCATTTTCTCCTTTTCCTAAAATGTTTTCTACCCTTTCAGAAACAAATCTTGTCATTTGAACCATATTTAGTTTCTCCTCTACAAATGGTTTCATTATAAATGAGTCAAAAATTCTGTTGTGTGGACTGGTAAAGGGTTAAAATATTGCTGGAACAAAAGCAAAGGCCTTTTTTCCCAAAGTTTATAGAACCATGTTTTTAGATCCCGAGGAAGAAGGCTTTTAAAAGCATTTTTGGTGAATGGAGAAAACGCTGGTTACACCATATTTTCTTGTTTCCCAGAATGATTTCATCTATTCATCCATGATAGAATTATGCTTTCAGTATAGGTAAATCTTTAATTTGATTATCTTGTAACAGTAAAAAAAATTGTACTAGATTTTTCTTTTGAACTGCATGTAATGAGTCTGCCCTAGATAAAAAATAAATAACAAGTTGCCATGATACAGTGCTAAAAAATTTACTTAGAAGTATTTGAAGGTAGAACAAGCAATGGATAGGAGAAAAAGATTGAAGAAAGTGTAAATAGTATTCTTTAACCCTTTACCAAACCACAAAATCTTTTACTTGTGCAATTTCAAAGCATTTGCAGATGGCAAATTTAATGTGGCTAAATTGGTGAAAGTTGTGAATGAATGGGCAGAAAACATTGTTGGAATGTTTTCCTAAGTCTTATCTCTAGGGGTCATTAAAACTCAGGATTATTTGGTAAAGGGTCAATTTCAGGAAAACATTGTTTTGTTATGCTTTTCAGGGTTCAGTACTGTATTTCTTGGTCTTGAAGCAGCGGCAAAAGCACTGGGGAAGAGTTTAGCTAACGAGACAGTTGAAGTTGTAAATTACAAGTAAGATGCTGTGATAGATTTTTTTCTTTCTCCTTTTTTTTTTGTTTGTTTGTTTGTTTTTGTTTGTTTGTTTGAGGGAGGATGAATGGGATGTTTTGATGAGGAAATCCAGCCTCGGCCCGTATTCTTCCTCCATTCTTAACTCTTTACCTGATGACAAAATTTTAGACTTGTCCAAATTCAAAGCATTAGCAGACGATAAAATAAACATAGTTCAAATGATGATTTCTGTCTCTGATGGAGAAGAAAACATTGTGGGATAAGGAGAAAATGCTGGTTACCAGCATTTTCTCCTTTTCCCACAATGTTTTCAAAAGCCATCTTCTTCAGGGTTGTTTGGTAAAGGGTTAATTACATTCTTACTCTTATTCTTGAGAATTTTCTACATTTCAAAGTAAAACAATTTCTGATTGGCTAAACCAAATTCTGAACCAAATTCTGATCGGTTTAGCCAATCAGAAATCATGTTACTTTCAGTATCTAGAATTAGACTAAGAATGCAATTTAGGATTATTAGTAGAATTATCAATAGGGCCTCTGGAAACACGTGAAAAAAGTGCACTTTGGAAATGGGACTTTTAGAAAAAGGTGTAACTCAATGAAACATAATTGATTCGGTATTAAAATTTGTTAATGGTTTCATGTTTTGGATTGTAATATAGGTGTAGCTCAGCTGTTTTTGAAGAAAATGTTGTAGCCCTTAACTTCTGAAAGGGAAACCTATTCAACAAGGGTAGGGAACTATCAAAGAATTTTCGACATAGTTATGCCCCTTTTTCAACTTACAATTTTCAGTGAAAATCAAGCACTTGCAGCTGAGCATTGGCAGCCGCATGCGGTGAGAATAAGATCAAATATCAGAAGCCATATTGCTTTTTGTTTGTATCCTTGTGTATTTTTATGTCTGTTTGGGCCTGCCTCTAGTAGCTCAGTGGTTAGTGTATCTGACTTGTGACCTGGTGATTGCGAGGTCAATACCCTGTTAAAGCAAAATTTCTTTCTGGTGAGTTTTTCGCCTCTCACCTTTGATGCATGTGAGAAAAGTAGTCAGTGACTTGGAAAGAAAGTTGTGTCAGTACTGTTATGAGAAAGCCAGGAAACACATGCGTAGGTGTACTGACCGCCATGATATAACCTAAACTGTTAAAACGGCATTAAACTCCAGTACAACACAAAAAAAACATAATTTGGTTCCCAGTATCTCTTTACCATAGGACAGTCTTTATTCTGTTACAAATTGAGGGCGTTTAAAGACAACAAATTTAGGGTAAGGTGTTTCTCAAAACCATGTTTTCATTTCAGATATGGAAATGATGCAGGAAAACTCACAGAAAACACTTTATATTCATTGGGCAATGTTGCCATGACAGCATATAATGTTGACAACCTGGGGGTCAAGGCCATTGCTAAGCGTGCAGCAAAGGACACTGGGAAAGCTGTTCTAAAAGATATGTCAGAGAAGAAAAAAAATCAAAATGGTAGTGGACAAGCTGGCTAGTGATTAATTAACAGACTCATAAGTAAATATTTCACTGATAGCATTTTGCAGTAAACATTTTCCATCATGTAGCAGACAACTTTTGAAAATATTTTGGCAAAAGGAGAATCAAATTGATAATACCCGGTAAGTACGTATTATCTCCTTTTGTTGCAACATTTTCACATGTATTCATGTGAAATTAACTCTTTGCCACACAATCCTGAGTTTTAACAAGCCTGAAAGGGAAGGATTTTGAAAGCATTGTGGGAAAAGGAGAAAATGCAGGTAACCAGCATTTTCTCCTTTTAGCACAATGTTTTCTACCCTATCCGAGACAGAAATCATCACTTGAGCTACATTTAAGTTGTAGTCTCCCAATGCTTTCAGTTCGGTTGAGTACAAAATTTTGTCATTTGGTAAAGAGTTATGCATATGTTAGAGGGATGTTCTCAAAGTTGTCTGCAGCAAATATGTTTTAGAAGTTAAAGAGTTAACTCTTTACCAAACGACAAAATTTTAGGCTTGTCCAAATTGAAACCTTTTGCAGGTGACAAATTAAGTGTGACTCAATTGATAGGATTTGTCTTTGAAAAAGGTAGAAAATATTGTGAGGGAAGGAGAAAGTGCTTGTTACTGATATTTTCTCCTTTTCTCTCAATGTTCTCCAGAAAGAGCCCACCTCAGGATTGTTAAAACATGGGATTGTTTGGTAAAGAGTTAGAGAGATTTTAAAAGAATTTCTACTCCAGTCTGTCACTGTATTCCATTCTGAAATGTATTCTCATATTGAATTCCCAATTTTAGTTTTCTGATTGGCTGAGTTATACTTTCTCAGCCTGTCAGATGATGTTGCATTGGAAACTAGTCACATAATTTAGTCTGGCTTATAGGTACAGGTTCTGATCATGAAATAGTCTGTGATAATTTATCTCTATATAAAATGACAAAATTTCTGTCTTGCCCAAATTGAAACCAATAGCAGATGACAAATTGAATGCAGCTAAAATAATAGGATTTGTCTTTGATACAATAGAAACCATTGGGGAAACAGGCATGTTTTATGTCCTCTACAAATGCTTTGTGTTATTTGTCGTCTGCAAGTGCTTTGATTTTGGACAAGTCTTAAATTTCATAGTGCAGTATAGAATTACTTATTACTGTAGTAAATGACAAAATTTTAGACTTCTCCAAATTCAAAGCATCTGCAGATGGCAAAATACATATAGTACAGATGATTGAATTTGTCTTAAAAGGGAAGAAAAAATTGTGAGAAAAGATGGGAGACTAAGTTTACCCCCTTTCCCACATTTTTCAAAAGGCTATTTCTAAAGGATGTTTAAAATTCATGATTGTTTGGTAGACGAGAAACAATAATGAGTTTTAAAGACCTAAAAGAAGGGAACTGTTGAAAACATTGACGGTAATTTTCTCCTTTTCCTACAATCTTTTCTACCCTTGCAAAAAGAAGTTTTCATTTTTGTGTCACATTTATATTGTTGTCTGCAAATGCCTTCAATTTGGGAAAGTCTAAAAATTAGGTTTCTGGTAGGGAATTAAATATGTTTTTTTTTTTTGCTTTATATGTAAATAATCCCCAATATCATTAATCCATTACCATACAATCATGAGTTTTCACGACCTTGAAAAAGGATGCCTTTGAAAACATTGTGGGAAAGGGAGAAAATGCTGGTAACCAGCATTTTCTCTTTTTCCCACAATGTTTTCTACCCTATGAAAGACGGAAATCATCATTTGAGCTACATTTATCTTGTCATCAGCACATGGTTTCAATTTGGTCTAGTCCAAAATCTTGTCATTTGATAAAGAGTTACTACTCTTTTATTTGGAGGACATTCCAGCTTACCGTGAACTGTGATCATACATCATATCTATATTTTGAATAAGCACATGGTCAAAACAAATGAGCTATGCTCTGTAAAAAGGGGGCTTAATGCATCTGCGAAAAGTATCAACCCAGGTCAGCCTGCGTGGATTCACAATCTGAGCAGGCTGACCTGGACCGAAACTTTTTGCTACCAGTCAGTTTTCTGTATTTCAAAGGACCATTCTACCTTATGGTACAGTTGGTTGTTAGACATAATGAATTTTAAGGATCCCTAACTATGTGATGTCTTGCTTGGTAAGATGCATCACAGAGATGCATTAAGCCCCCTTTTGCCAGATCATGGCACAAATACAATTAACAGCAAATACTTTTTAGATACATGCATATTGATATAAAGCCATATCTAATTGTGCCAAATTGAATTTAATTTAACCAGTTAAACCCATTTAACCTATTTTAGATTCTTTAACCCTTTCCCAAACAAGCCCTGGTTTTCACGTGTCTGCATTGCAAGTCTTTTGAAAACACTGTGGTAAAAGGAGAAATTGCTCGTAATGAGCAATTTCTCCTTTTCCCACAGTGTTTTCTACCCTTTATGAGACCTTTCTGCCATTGTCATCAAATTTAAAATTGTCGTCTGCAAACTCTTTCAATTTGGACGAGTCCAAAATTTGTCGTTTGGGAAAGGGTTAACTGTTTACTAAACAACTCCAAGTCTCAACTACCAAGGAAAAAGGCTTTATCAAAAACATTGTTGACCGGAGAAAATACTGGTCACCAGTACTTTTACCTTTTCTCATGATGTTTTCTACCCTTTGGAAGGCAAATCTCATTTATTTTGAGCCAAGAAACCCTTTCCCAGAAGGCAAAAATTTAGACTTGTCCAAATTGTAAGCTTTTGTTGATGACAAATTATATGTTGCTCAAATGATGAAATTTGATTTGGATAGAAAAAATTGTGGGAAAAGAAGAAAATGCTGGTTACCACTACTTTCTCCTTTCCCTACAATTGTTCTTTGGGACCGTAAAAACTTGGGAGTGTTTGGTAAAGGGTTAAAGTCGGCATCTGCAAATCCTTTGAGTTAAGGCTCTCATGAGGGTTGCTTTCAAAAATATAAGCAAAGAATGATGATTAATACTGTACTTTCACATTGTATTCTTCGAAATGTTCTTTATTGTTAACTTTATACTGAACAATCATGCCTTTTAATGACCCAGATGAAAAGGGCTTTCTTAAAACATTGTGGGATAAGGAGAAAATGCTGGTATTTTCTCCCTTTCCCACAATGTTTTCTGCTAAAGGTTTGTCATAGTGAATTCTTAGCCAACAGTTGCGTGTTTAAATTACCCTGTGGACCATCATTTTCTCTTTTTCCCCACAATGTTTTTTTTTTCCCTTCAGAAGACAAACCCCATCATTTGATCCAGATTCACCTTGTCATCTGCAATATCTCTGATTTGGACAAGTCTGAAATTTTGTGATTTTGTAAAGGGCTAACCCTTAAGCACACAATCCTGTGTTTTAGCGACCTCGAGGGAGAAGTGTTTTAAAAACATTGTGGGAAAAGGAGAAAATGCTGGTAGCTAGCATTTTTTCCTTTTTCCACAATGTTTTAACAGGTCCAAAAATAAATTTCAAATTTTTAGTGTCATTTATTTTGTCGATTGCAAATGCTTTCAGTTTGTACCAGTCAAGTCAAGATACTGTCCTGTGTTAAAGAATTAACTCTTTACCATATGACAAAATTTTAGACTTGTTCAAATTGACAGCACATGCAGACAACAAAATAAATGTGAGTCAAAAATTGAAATTTGTTTTGAGAAGGGTAGAAAACCTGCTCCTTTTCCCACAATGTTTTCATAAACATTCTTTTGTCAGGGTCGTTAAAAGTTGGGATTGTGTGGTAAAGGGTTAAGGAAAGAATGATATTCCAGTGTCGCAAATAATCTCGTCATTTTAGCCACATATATAATGTTGTCTCCTAACAGTCTGAATTTGGAACAGTCAGTTTGTTTTATTTCTGGTAAAGACTTTATGGATCTGTTTTTGAATAAGAATCAAAAATAATGTTTATACTTGCGTATTATTGATTCTTGTAATATTGTTATTGTTTTTAACTTACATCAGATTTCAGATATAATGAGTTGTTGTGTGTTGGTATTAGCTCCACTGGCCAAAGGCCATCGAGCTGATGTCATGGTCCTGTGTGCGTGCATGTGTGCTTGCATGTATGCCTGCATGCAGTAACTTTTATTTCAAACATCTTCTCTGAAACCACCCCCATTCAATTTTGATCAAACTTCTTAGAAATGGTCCTGCCATGGTCCTCTTCAGAAGATCTTGAATGAATTTGATTCCTGTAAAAACTCGAGTTGAATGAATGTGATCATGGAGCATATTTAATTCGAAAGGTCTTGTCATTATCGACGTATGCTTCAAAAAAATACCCCCTAAAACAGTATGAGCAGTTATTAAGTATAGAATAGTACTTTATTCAGTTTCCATTTGGTACGCTGGCGTTTTCTTTGTCTACAGTGTATGAGGACCCACCACTGGGTGATGATCCATTTTCAGCCAGAGACCACAACTGAAAAGCAACAAAACTTTATATATTGATTCCATTTCTCTGTGTCCATCATGTGGGTCAACAGTCTGCGTCAGTGTGAGCAAGATTTTGATGTAAAGTGACGAAATTATTTTTATAAGAACAACATAAGTTTTAAAACCGATTCAAGTCACAGTGCAAATTCGTCTCAGGTGACTGTACAAGTCTAAAATATTGCTTCTCTAAGTCACTGTACAAAGCTGGTTAGTAAGCACTGAAGAATTCCGATATTTTGATCGCTTTTGATGTCACATCTTGGAACTCCAAAAGTGGAAAGAGAAAGCGTGGACATTGACAGACCTTTTTATCGGAAAGAAACACTCTCATGTGCGTTAATGTTATAATGTTGGTTTTTTGGGGGTAAAAAATCATTTCAATGTTTGCACGTCAAGGTGATCTTATTTTACTGCAAAGAAATTTCTCGTGATCTGATTGGATAATAAGCTCCACACTGTACGCTGGCAGCTCCTAGGGTACAGCACAGCTTAACCAAAGATGGCAGCGTCAAGTCGTCACGAAAACAAACCATGAAGTGTTAAATGGCATGCATTGCAACGTTAAAAAATATTGATAAACTAATGGTTGTCTGAAACAACTAATGGCTATTCACAAGTGCCAACAAATAAAAAGAATAGTTACTTACCTTAGAGTTGTCCAAATCCACGTTTAAATAAAAATATGTCGGATGTCTATCGCAGTGACTATGCACCAAACTGCACATTTTACCTAGGTGTCAGTGACGTCAGTTTTCAGTGACGTTATTTTTCAGTGTGTTTTGGCCACTCAGAAGGGAAATTCGATTTCGTAAGCATACTCGATTTTTAGACCATAAAACGGGGAAATTCCACTTGAATACATGTTGGAATCGTAAAACTTTGCAGTATAATAAATTCGTTGTCTGGTCAGGTGGCAGGGCACTTGGAAACTTGTTCACGGCCAAGGCAAATCATGCCACCGCCTCGCCTTCGGGCGACATGATTCGCAACAGCTGTGAACAAGTTTCCAAGTACCCTGCCACCTGACCGGTCAACTAATAAAGACATTCCCATTCCCATGGATCTAAGGAGGTTACACATTGCACGCCCATGTGCCTGCTACGTTCTACAGTAAAACCTCGATAATTCAAAGTCTCAAAGGGACGAGCAAAATGCTCGAATTATCGTAGTTCTCGAATTATCCAAAATATCAATGAAAACAAAGTTGCATTTTGTTTAAAATCGACAATCAAAGTATACTTCCCCGAGCAATACAACCAATTTTGTGTTCTTTTTTTCATAACATTCAAAGAATATCACATCGAGTGGGTTATTTTTTGTAAATTCACATGTTTTGATTATGTAAGTTGTTGGAAATTAATCACTCTAAGTCTCCTTTTTCCAAGGAAGGTCGGTAATGTAGTTTTTACGAAATCATAAAATCTCACCTTTTGTATTCGCCCCCAATAACTGTCACCCGACAGGAAAGTATGCGAACTTTTATTTGTTTACTGAGAAAACAGCAGAAGCTAACATTAATATGGTGCTTGCACTATTCCAGAAAAAAATAAAAATTCGAAAATTTACACCTATAACTTCCTACGACACTGATGTTTCCATGAAATATACTTGAATACGGCGACATGCAAAGGATCGAAGAATGAAAGCGGGCAAGGTGTCAAAAGTTTAAAAAAAAAAAAAAAAAGAATGTGCGATTTACTTCTCGCTAAAACGTTCTGTGTTCCCGGCACAACTTTGTCGTTTTTGTAGTTGGTATTAGTGGGTTGGTAGTTGAGTTTGACGCCACTTTAACAGGGTTAACAGGTTAGGTCATGTTGTGGCGGTCAGTGACGCACTCGTGTGTTTCCTGGCTTTCTCATACCAGTACTGACACTACTTATCTCACGTGCATCAGAAGTAAGTGGCGAAAAATCGCCGGAAAGAAAGTTTGCCTCAACCGGGTATCGAACTCACAACCATCAGGTCACGAGTCAGATACACAAACCACTGAGTTACACGGGCGGGCTGTCGTTTTTGTAGACAACAGACCTACAACAGGTCTATAAATCACTTCTATAGTAATGACAGTGATAACCATCACGATAATGACGACGATTATAATAAAGTAGGGAAAGAAAACGAAGAGAAGGAGGTGGTGGATCAGGAAGGGGAGAAGAAGAAGAAAAAGAAGAAGGTTCTCTGTTAACAATATTGGACGTTTGTTATGGAAGTAAAAAGAAATGGGCATCACTCTTACAGAAGGGGATTAAATAGGTCTGCGTGATGCATTATGCATTATATCAAGCACGCCATCACATAATAATGGATCGATAAAATCCAGTTCGTCTAACAACTGACTGAATGATGAGGTAGACTGACCCTTTGACATGGAGAAAATTGACCAAAGCCAAGTTTGACCCAGGTCTGCATGCGCAGACCTTTTGCATATGCATTAAATCCCTTTAGCCAGAGCATGGATCAAGTAGATTTTGTACTTTTTTTAATCGTACAGGGCTTACAATCCTTTGGTCGCGAGTTCGATTTCAAGTTTTATCAAACTCTTTTCAAGGATTGATGATAGTTGTTGGGATAAGCTTCTTTCCTCTGTCACAGCTGATCGTTATTCACGCCATGTTTATATGGAAAAGCAGCCAGTAAGGCTGAAGAGCGTGTTTTTGAAGACTGGTACAAGAAACTCCAGGAAAATGTTAATTGATGTACTCGCCACCAGGATATTATTAGAATAATGTAGAAAACGGTATGAAATAGATTGTTGGAAATTATACATGTTTGACACAAAACAAACAAACAAAAAACAAAAAGAAGACACTGTACACATTTTTTTTTTTTTTTTTTCAGAAAAGAAAAACAGACTACAAGATTTACAGCGGAAAAGTATCATATCTGCCTTATTTTAACTCATTTTATATCTACATTTACACCAAACAAACAGACAAAACCAACAGAAGGCACTGTACACGTTTTCCTTAGAAAAGAAAAACAAACCAAAAAACGAAACAACTTACATTAACATCACATTACAAACAAAACTATAATAATAACAGTTGAAATGCTGCAATTCTCTATTTCGAAAAAATTCATTTCATATTTTCAAGTACATCAAGCTGGCAAACAAAACAAATACAGTGCAAGACATTGAACACAATTTTCTCAAAACGGTGAGTAGCGCTTTCTCAACAGTGAGTAGCGCTTAGCCGCTTAAGGGTTGAAGCTTCAGTGAAGTTAACAACGTTCTGATATCACATCTAAAACTGCTGTTTACCTAGTACTTTAACTTACTTTAACTTTTTAGCTGCAGACGAAAGTTTAGATTTAGGACAGAATTCGCTTGTGAAAGAGCAGAAAAATGTGGGTAGAGATTATCCTTCAGAGGCGTTCAGCCTTGGGATTTTGTGGTAAAGGTTTAAAACACCTAACCAGCCTTTGATTTCTTCTGTAGAAAATGTATGTTATAATCAGACTGCACAGGAGATGCCGCCTGATCTACATTACCGATTATTTTTTGCCAGATATTCTGAGTACAATAATGCACTGACAATCCAAACGAAGATGTGTTACAGCGACTCTGAGGTACAAGACTTTTTATCTCTCACAGAAAAAAAATGTCGGAATAAGAGGTACTCCCTCCACATGGGTTACTCTTCAATCGTTTATACTTCTATGACGGAAGAAAAATAAATGGGCCATACCTCAAGTATAACAATCATTAAATCAGCACATGTAGACAATGTGCACATGTCATCCTTACAGGGAAGCTTCCTTGAAGGTTTGTCGAATTCCATTCTGTGGTTAGTGAGAAGTAGCGCGGAAAGAAAATTAGGAACACAAAATTCAAAGCACAGAGCCTGTGCGAAAAATCCTTTGAACCAGAACATGCTGACAACATGCACGTGTCATTCTTACAGGAAAGCTTGTCATGCAGGTTTGCTGAATTTCATCAAGTGGTTGTAAATATCGAGGAAACGGAATTAGGGGCTAAACACATCTGAAGGGGTCATTATTGTTAGGCAAATCATTGAACCAGAACATGCTGACAGTATGCGTATACATGTATTCCTTATGTGAAAGCTGCCCATGAATTTAGTCGAATTTTATCCGGTGGATGCTGAGAAATAGTGCGGGGATTAAATTGGTGACTCAAATTTCAAAGTGCCAAATTTGTGACGAAAGTTATGTGAACAGGAATAGTCTGACAATACGCGCGTGTTTTATAAAAACTTTTCGTGAAAGTTCGTCCAATTTTATCCCGTGGTTGCCGAGATATTGCTCGGACCGAAACTTTGGGCTTGAATTTCAAAGGGTCAAAACTGAGAGAAAAATAAGTAAGCCAGAATATGCTGACAATAGGTGCATCTCCATCTTATGTAAAAAAAAAAATTTTAAGTTTCATTGAATGTAAATGAGTTGTCGATGATGCATAGAGCGGAAACAAAATTCGGGACTAAAAATTTAAAAGACCATAATTGTTAGAAAAGTCATCAAACGAGGACATGCTGACAATATGCCTCTTTATTGGAAAGTTTCGTTGAATTCCACCCATTGGTTGATGAGAAATAACGCGAAAATCGACACTGTGCGCTAAAATATTTTCTTGAAGTTTAGTTGACTTTCACCGAGTGGTTGAGGACAAATAGAGCGGACACTGAATTAGAAAGTAACAATTTAAAGGGCAATAACTTTATGAGAAATAATCGAACCAGAACATGCTGAAAGTATCCCATTGTCCTCTTAATGGCGAGGCTTCCTATAAAGTTTTGCATATGCCTGAGGAATTGGTTGCAAGATGTTTACGCCATAGAAATTATATTTGCAAAAAAAATATCACGTAATTTTGGTGTTCCGTTGGAAGTTTGGTATAGAATATATCAAAAAGGGTAATTAAAACATTTAATCGTTTGGTTAATGGGTGACCTTTTTCCCACACGACAAATATTAGACCCATAAAAATTGAAAGCATCTGCGGACCACGGAAGCTCTCTGATTAGGCAGAAAACTTTTTGGGAAAAGGAGGGAATCCCTGGTTACTGGCTTTTTCACCATTTTTCCACAGTGTTGTCAAAAGGCTATCATCTCAAAGGTCGTTAAAACACGAGAGCGTTTTGTAAAGGGTCAAGCTTGAAAGAAATACCCATTCTTTCTGGGAGTATGTCCTCTCTTACTCAAATATCGGGCAACTGGATGTTTTTTTTTTTTTTTTTTCTTTCACGGAGACAATGGTTGAAATGTCTTCTTTGAATCTTACCAAACAAACACGTCTTTAAACTGCTCTTAACGAGTTAAATGTAAACATATTTCTCTATCAGGTTGACCTAGAACACTGTGATTGGGAGCCCCTTTTCAATACATCATTTCAAAACTCATAACGACCAATGTGTATTGTTCGGACAGAAGTTGGTATTTAGCCTCGGCAGTTATAAAATATCTACGCACTACAGGGGATTTCCAGTTAAAATGTGAAATTGTTGAACACTTTTCTTTACAACAAATTTTCGTGCTTGCCCATAAGTAGTATAGGAGGTCAGCCTAGCCCATTTTAGCCGAAAATGGGCTAGGCTGACCTCCCTGAGAGGGATTTTGGGCCAGTTTGCCCTCCCTAGGGAGGTGGAACTGGCCCAAATTGGTCCAAATTGGGTCGAAAAATCGTCATGGGGCGGGTTTTTTAGCACAAACCCATCCCACCCACTTTTTCCACGATATAGGCTATATGTCGACAGAGGATTGGACTTAGTCTTTTTCCGTCTTTATTCGTCTCAGGCTTTTCTCTATCATCGTTGGACTTATAATAAAAAAAGGGCTAGGCTGACCTCCCTGAGAGGGATTTTGGGCCAGTTTGCCCTCCCTAGGGAGGTGGCACTGGCCCAAATTGGTCCAAATTGGGTCGAAAAATCGTCATGGGGGTGGGCTTTTTAGCATTTTGGCGGCCCTCTTGGATTTGTCCCTAGTCTGCCCTCCCACATAGGTCTCTCTGGGGCATTGGGGGCTAAATAGCCCTGCTCAGCTTGGCTCAGGCTTTCTCTATCACCGTGTTGGACTTAGTCTTTTCTCCACGCTATGGGTTATATGCCCTATGCCCTGCTCAGCTTGGCTCAGGCAAAAGACTCTGTTGGACTTAGTCTTTTCTGGAGAGCTGTTCTTTCTCTCTATTAGGATAAAGTTGGGGTTGGACTTAGTCTTTCTTTCTCCACGATATGGGTTATATTCCCTTCTCAGCTTGGCTCAGGCAAACACCTTGTTCGACTTAGTCTTTTTCACAGCCTTTGTTCGCCTCAGTCTTTCTCTATCACTGTTGGACTTAGTCTTTTCCCCCACGACATGAGCTATTTACCGGCTCAGATTGGTTCAGCCAAAGACTGGCTCAAAGTTTGATTTTACTTGAAAGAGTAGTCTTAAAACCCTCTGTGTAGATGAAGGAGAGAATACGTTTGTAACATGGCTTGTAGCAGACGATCTTGTATAAAGTACTTAAAAAGTAGTCTTACATTCATGTAGTTTGTGGTGGGACGATGTTTTTAAGCGATCTATTTGGAGCAGGCTCCGGCGTTATCAAAATTGTCTACCTTTGTTTTTCAACCCGTCCTTATTGTTTAAAATCATAGAATGATAAAAGAATAAGCAGCGTGTAGCGAGAGTGACACGCATCGGTATATACATAGCTTTTTTTTTCGTCTGCACGTTTTAGCCTGAGATTAAATAATACTACCAGAGCGTTTTTATCTCGCCGAGACTGGAGCAGAGTGATAGTAAAGTACGTCTATTCTCTCTGAAGGTTTAAACCGACCTGATTACTACCAGAGCGTTTTATATCGCTGAGACTGGGGTGTATTTCAGTAACAAATATCGTCTACTATTTTCCTATACGTGGCGGAGAGCGATAGTAAAATACGTCTACTCTCTCTGAAGGTTTAAACCGAACTGATTAGGTGTAGAATTGTTTATCTTGCAGACGAGTCCATGTGTGACGGGTGAACAGGTAGTATTTGTCTGTATAGTGCAATGAAATCAAATGAGATATTGTACAACAGTTTAACCGATGGTTACAATAGACTCGTCTAGTGAGTATATATAGGGTGCGAATTTCTAATAATATTATCGCTACTGCAGTATTTCGCGTGTAGTATTGGTACCATGATTAAAATTTTATATCGACGCTTAAAATTGTACTGGGAGTATATTTTATTATCGGGTTTGGTAGGATGTAAATCCATAGTGTTAAATGTACAACTATAACCGGTTAAGGCTTTGGTATCGCACATTTGTTACCGAATTGAGTACGGGGAGTCTGCGCTATCCACTGAGCTATGAAGTGATGATGAGGAGGTTTAGAACCCTCTACGGGGAAAAGAAGGTACAGTCTTTTCAGGACTAACCAAGACCAAGAAAGGTTTTTACTTTTCTTCAAATTGTCAAATCAAATTGTCAAACAAAAAAAGTCAAGTCCTATATGTTTTTATATCATTATTTAAAACTTTTTATTTAAAACTTTTTGTACAATAATCATTACAATGAAACATTGAAGTACAGAAATATATACAATGAAACATTGAACTGTGAAAATACATATATATTCTGGGTCATTATCTGACTTACAAACAGCCCTAAAACAATGTCTAAAAGGATGACTTATCATCAACCCTAAAACAATGTCTAAAAGCCTAGTACCCTAGTTAGTATCCTATTCACACAGTACAAGCGATGATGAAACAATTCAGTCCATGTCGAAAAGAGAAAAAATTACTGTCACATTTTTCTTTTTTTCTTCGGGATGTCAGGCTCACAGTCACTCTTGCGTTTCCTTTCATTGTTTTCATTAATGTTTTTATCCTTGTTATTTTTCAATACATTATCTGGACAGATTTCTGCACCATGTTTTTTTGATTTGTGAAGGAAACTGTTCTTCTTTTTCTTGTTTTCTCTTTTCTCGTTGATTTTCTCAACATCGGATTTCCATCTACGTCTCAATTCGATATCTGAACAGATCTTCTTTCCTTCTCGTCGAATAGGCTTTGCATATGGTAATTGCCTTACACGTGGGTATTCGTTTTTCCCCTCTCCAGACTCTGAAGAAATCTTGTTGATTTGATTCTCTCCAGATAACTTTTCTGAAGAAAGTTTCTTGTTTTTCCCCTTATCAGACCGTGAAGAAAGTTTCCCTGAAGAGGATTTCTTGTTTCCAAGCGCTGAAGATTTTTGAGACCTCTGTTCGTTGTTTTGGTCTTCTCCAGATTTCTGATCGAGTATAAGAGTATCCTCTGAAGAAAGTTTCTTGTTTTGGGAGTTTTGTTGCAAGCTTTGTTGTGATTTATCATGTATATCTATCTGAATTCTACAGATCTCTGTATCGCTGATTTCTGTGTTATCATGCTCCATATTTTCGATCTGCTTCTCGATCTGCTTTTCACTCGATGACTCGTTGGTTTTCTTTTCTTCAGATCCTGAAGAAATCTTGCTGTTTTGGTTCTTTCCAGACGTTGAAGAGGTTTTCTTGTTTTGGGAACTTTTCCCCTTTCCAGGCTGTGACGGTTTTGTCTTCCGTTTATTCTCGTCTACTTTATAGGATAATAGAGACCCAACGTATTTCATATATTGAGATTCACGACCCGTTTCCTTTATTGGTGAAATTTTGACATCGTGGGTGTGGGGGTCCACGAAGACAAAAACGAATCTCCACATCTGATTTTCTTTCTCTGGGCATTGGCTGGCCCAATGTCCTGATCTATCGCATGTAAAACAAATATTCGTTGTCATATCACCCACTCCATGGCGTTTGTCGAATGTCGCTTGATCTAGGACTCTGGTGATACGATAGACGTCTTTTTCTGCAGAATGTTGGTGGGATAGAAACGATCCCACGTAGTTTCCAGTATGGTAGACTTGATATTTTGGCGGTATATTGGTAATCTCATAATCGTGAGTGTATGGGTTAACATACAGATACATTCTCTTTGGTGTTGTGCTTTGTAGCTTGAACTCACTCATTTTCTACCAACTGTCCTGTTTGAAATCTTTCCGAGGAATGATGGAGATTTCAATCGTAACGTCTCTTTTTATACCCGTTCGGCCTGAAAAAAGGTATAAAAAAGCTAGGGTTTCTTGAGTTCTGGGACATTATTTGACTCACAACCAGTCATAAAACCATGTCTAAAAGGCTAGTACCGTATTCAGACAGTACAAGCGACGATGAGACTATTCAGTCCATGTCGAAAAAGAGAAAAAAATTGCTGCCGGCCAAAAAAAGAAAAAGAATCCTAGTCTATCCAGACAGTAGCAGTAATAATGAAAGCGACGATGAGAAATTTTCAACCAAAAAGAGAAAAAGTTTGAAAGAAGAAAGTGACGGTGAAAGCGACAAAAAATCTTTGAAAGTCTCAACAAAGAAAAAATCTTTGATAGAAGAAAACGATGGTAATTTCACCTCAACGAAGGAGAAATCTGTACAAATGAATGTGGGCTGTACCAGTGAAGACGAGAAATCTTTGAAAGAAGAAGACAAAAAATCTTTGAATCATGCTGGGTCGTTTTCACCGAAGAAAGAAGAAAGTCATGCTGGATCGTTTTCACTGAAGAAAGAAGTATATTCTTCAGAGAAAAAATCTTTGGATATGAGAAGTCTACACGACTTAACAGAAGTGGGAAAAAAGAAGTCAAGAAAATTCAAAACAGAATCCCATCTACTGGAGGCGTCTTTTAAGAAATTCGATGAGTTACAACCACAGCAATTGACCGTCTTATTTGACGATGTTATCCAACAAATCGTTCAAAAGTTAAAGGCTGAATCGAGGGATATGATTAGAATTAGCATCAATCACCCTTCATTGGATATGGGAATTCATATTCCCTTTCTATATGTGGAGGAATTAGAGAGTCATACTATGTTGAACGAAATTGAAAAAGTTCTACAATCGAATGAAGAATTCGTCTTGAACGATGGTCGCATGACATTCGATATCACACATACGATACCCCCAAGTGGAAGTGGTAAAAATCTTAGGACCTCAGAAGTATTGGATTCAAAAGTTTTCGCAAAGAAGAAACAATCGATTATTCAAATTAACAATCGTGACCATCTATGTTTTGCAAGAGCAATTGTTGTGGGGATTTGTCAGCATGAACGTGAAAACACCCAAGCATGGAACCGAAGATGGAAAAACATCAGAGATTCAACCAGATCACTTCAAAAGACTGAAGCCGAGAAATTGATGAGTGAAGTTGGCGTTTCGTCGACACAACCTGTAGGTCTTGAAGAATACAAAAAAATTCAAGAGTTCCTGTATGAAAAAGACTATGTTATTAAAGTTCATCAACAGCAGTCGAGAGTGGAAAAAGTATTTGAACATCCAGAAGTGAAAGACAATAGTAAAATCATACATTTGTACTTTCATCAAAACCATTATGATTACATCAAATCCATCACAGGATTTCTCGATTGTGGTTATTATTGTGAGTTCTGCGACACACGTTACAAGAACCGGGAAGACCATGCTTGCTCAAAGATCTGTAAAGGTTGCTTTCGTGCTGGAAAATGTCCATCGGAATCAAAAGAGTATGTCTGCTCCAAGTGTCATAGACGATTTTTCAGTGCAGAATGCTTGAAAAATCACAAAACGCTTCAAGGCAAAGAGAAGAAAACCATTTGTGAATTAGTGAAACTTTGTTCAAAATGTGGAGGCCAGGTTTTTGACAGAAAGAGAAATCATGTCTGTAAGGGAAAGAAAAAGTGTCACCTCTGCAAGAAAATTGTTGACTTTTCTCATCGCTGTTTTATTCAGCCTTACCAGAGTAAGATGAAACACGACAGCGACGATGAGACGAGTTCTTCTCTAGTCAAAAAGCCTTTGTTCATTTTCTTTGATTTCGAATGCCAGCAAGACACGGGGGTACACATTCCGAATTACTGTATTGCACACCGAGCCTGTGCTGAATGTATCGATAAACCACTTGATTTTCATTGTTCCACATGCAGTGAATTCGAAGAAGGAAGAGAAGTTATTTTTCAAGGAAAAGAAACTTTGAGTCAATTTTGCAGCTGGCTCTTTACAAACCATCATAAAGGAATCATAGCTATTGCCCATAATCTCAAAGGGTATGATGGCCAATTTATTCTCAACCACATTATCAACGTTGGGATGAAAGAACCAGAACTAACCATGAATGGGAATAATATTTTGAAGTTAGAACTGAACGGCGTGTGTTTGATCGACTCCTTCAGCTTCATGAACTTTGGGCTGGCGAAATTTCCGACTACGTTTGGACTTCAAGAAATGAAAAAAGGCTACTTTCCTCACTGGGCAAATACAGACGAATTCTGGGATTACGTCGGCCCATACTTGGACATGTCTTATTACAAGCCCGATTCAATGTCCGAAGAGGCTCGATCGAAATTCATAGTCTGGTATAATGACAAAGTTCAAAACGGTGAGGAATTCAATTTTCAAAAAGAGATGGAGTTGTACTGTCGATCGGATGTTGATATCCTAAGACGAGGATGTGGTGAATTCAGAAAGTTGTTCATCGAACAGAGTGGAATTTGTCCATTCACAGAGTCGTTTACCATAGCTGGAGCCTGTAACAAGATTTGGCGAAAAGATTATTTACCAAAAGATCAGATAGCCATCATTTCAAGCAAAGATCCAGTCAGACGTCGGTTTTCTATGAAAGCAATACGTTGGATTCAAAGCATCGCTAGAGAAAAAGTGATTCATATTCAACATGCCAAAAATGGTGGTGAATTTCGAATAGGGAAATACACCGTAGACGGATTTCACCACAAATCAAACACTGTCTATGAATTCCTCGGGGATTTATTTCATGGGTGTCAGAAATGTTTCAAAGATCGAAAATATATCAACCCCATCAATGGAAAAACAATGGATGAATTGTACAACAGTACTATCGAACGGCTAGAAACCATCAAAAGAATGGGATATAACGTCGTGACCATATGGGAGCATGAATTCGACGCCAAGATGAAGAAGGACAAAGAGTACAAAAAAACCATTGAAAGTCTATACCCGAACCATGATCCCATCGAACCAAGAGAGGGCCTGGCTGGAGGCAGATGTAATGCAATAAAAATTGCCTATGATGTTGAGGAAAGCAGTGAGAAGGAAATCAAGTACATTGACATTTGCTCTCTGTATCCTTACGTTTGCAAACATAAATTCTATCCTGTAGGCCATCCAACAATCTTGACTTATGAGAACATTGACATGAAGAATATTCGTCGGTACGAAGGACTCATTAAATGCAAAGTTCTACCCCCAACTGATTTGTTTCACCCCGTTCTTCCAGTTCACTGTAACAACAAGATGATGTTTCCACTTTGTATGAAATGTGCACAAGAAAGCTCAAACGTTTGTAATCATGAAAGAGAAGAGAGAGCATTGGTTGGAACTTGGGTTACATTCGAACTGTTCAAAGCTCTCGACTGTGGATATCGGCTAATGCAAGTGTATGAAATCTGGCATTTCGACTCTGTTTCGGACCAATTCTTTAAAGGCTATGTGGACAATTTCTTGAAAATCAAGCAAGAAGCCAGTGGATATCCCGGTTGGTGTCAGACAGACTCGGAAAAGTCCCAATTCATTCGCGAGTATGAGGAAGCCGAAGGGATTCGTCTTGACCCAAAATGTATTCAAAAAAATCCTGGCAAAAGATCATTTGCAAAGATTATGCTGAACTGTCTTTGGGGAAAATTAGCACAGCGTGAAAACATGAGCAAGACGAAATACATCAGAGAACCGTCTAAATATTTTGAGTTGATTACCGACCCGAAATACACGGTAAAATATGTGGAAATCTTTGACAACGAGTGTCCATTCATTTTAGTCAACTATGAAGAAAAGATGGACTTTGTCGAAACGCATGCTACAGCCAATGTTATTGTAGCGTCTTACGTAACAGCCTATGCAAGGTTGGAATTGTACAGTGTTCTTGAAAGATTGGGGGATAGAGTTCTGTATTTCGATACAGATAGTTGTATGTACATTCATGATCCTGAATTGTGGAACCCTCCCATCATTAACAGTAGACTAGGAAAATGGACCGATGAAGAGCCTGATTGCAGAATTACCCATTTCAGAGGCCTAGGTCCAAAGAATTACGCCTATAAAATGAGAACAAAAGATGGAAAAGAAAAAAGCAAATGCAAAGTCAAGGGAATTACTTTGGATCACAATACAAATCAGCTGGTGAATTTCGACACCTATTCAAAATGTGCTTTGGATCGCACAGTAGAAATCAAAGTTCAGTATGACTGCAGAATCAAAAGACATAGAGACAGAACAGTGACCAGCGAACCACAGTCAAAAACATTTCGCTCTGTATACACCAAAAGAGTGATTGTAAACGATACTGATACTGTTCCCTATGGCTATAAAAGTTTGAGGGTATAAATAACTGTAAGAAAACAACATCGTGTTACACTGACTTGAAGTGAACGATCAAAGTAAGACGTTTTTAAAAACAGTGAAAAAATCAAAAGTGAAAATCATGTCAAGTGAAATGCTGCCTTTACCAATAGAACTACTTGAAAAAGTTTATAGAGATTTCATCCATCAGCACACACTCGATGAACAAGTACAGTTTGACATTAAATTCAGATGTGTGAAACTTTGGATAAACAAATTGCATAAGGGAGTTGTAAAAGGAGAAAGATCCTGTAAACTGTATGGGATAAATAGTTTTATTATAACATTGGTGGACGACTCAGAATTCGATCTCACTCTCCAAGCTTATTTAACAGCTTGTTTGTGGAAAGACAACTATATTGCTAAACAGATGCGAACCACAAGTCGGTGGCAGTTCATTATCGTAGGAAGAACAGAAGAATGTTTTCTGAACGTCCTGAAAATGAAATCAGTTCTGTTTAACTTTTACTTACGTTACAAAAAAGGATCTATTCAAGACGTTGAGGAAACAGTGGATACCCTGGAAGGCTATATTCTATTTGATAGAGATGTAACAGAAGAAATCGTATATTCAACTCTTTCGACAAAAGATATTTCTAAATTCTTTTTTCCATCAAATGGAATAAGTGAATACTGTGATTTGGATAGTATATATCCAATGTTTTTGGGTAATGACCATTTGCACAAAGTTATTACGGAACATGAAGACAAGTGGAAAAATCGAGGTGTCTGTGAATTCGCATTGTAAAAAATTGTTGTAGGTAAAAACTGTATTGTCAATGCTTTGTATATAAATGTATCTTCAATGCTTTGTATATAAATGTCTTTGTATATATAAAATATAGTGTTAGAACGTTTGCTTTGTTTTAAACGTTACTGTTTTTAATGATATTGTTAAGAACTTTGAATGAATAAAGAAAATGATTTAAAAAAAGTCGTCTGTTTTTTATTTCTTCCCCAAAACTTGAATAAAGAAAAGTTCAGAGATGGGAAAATGTAGATAGAAAATAACATTCTATGTGAGATCATATAGTACATTATGTTCTATCTACAATGCCTACAGAAAAGTCTAAGTCTAGGTCCCAAGACAAGTCCCCTCGACCAAGAACTATAAATTGGTGGAGAACTTTTTCTCTATAATCATTCGACTTTCGATTCTCGAATAGTGCGAATAAAACAAACTGTTAACTAGTGCAAATAACGGAAAAATGGATTCCAACTTAGACGTTTTAGACGACTCCTTACCACAAGAAAACCCCGTCCTAGACGAATTCTCACCACAGCCTGAAAACAGTAGAGATATTCTATCGACAGCTATGAATTCAACATTCATTGAGCCGATGACAGGATCGGTTAATAAAATCGAAGAAGAAATAAGCCAAATGATTTCAAACCAAAATTCTGTGATAACTCAGATTTTAGACGAAGTGAAAATATTAAACACAAATATGAATCAATTCAATAGAAACATTGAGACATTATGTCTACAAAATCAACAGAGTCGACAGGACCAACAGAGTCAACAAGATTCATCTGTAACGATCCCAGCCCAGGTTAACTTTGATAAAGCCAGTTTTCAAAAGTTAACAGCTTCTATCGTCACTCCTGTAGAACGTCAGTCAAAGCAGACAAAAGAAGTCAAGTCAAGAAGAAAACGAAAAGCAGAGAAAGCAGAGAAAGACGATAACCTACCTCACAAAAAACAACGATTCGATCCCAGCTATGTAACACCACCACTGATAGAAGAGAAAAAATAGAGTTGGGTAAAACACAGATGGATAACTTCAAGGACTTCAAGATTTCGATGATCCCAAAAGAACCAAAGGAAAGCTCTCTATAGAGGAGAAAGCTATATCGAAACAGTCCTTTTCAGGACTAACCAATACCCAGGAAGTCTATCTTTTGAGAATTGTCAATTTCGCAGATGTGTTGTACTCTTGCAGAGAGAGAAAAATTGCAAAGAAAAATTTTTAGTGATAGAAAAAACTTACAGACAGAAAAAGTTGTAGCCAAAAATTTTTCAAATAAAAAAAATCTTACAGAGAAAAATTTTTTTCAAATAAAAATCTTACAGAGAAAATTTTCGGATAAAAATTTTTAACGATAGAAAAACTTACAGACAAAAAATTTTTCGATTAAAAATCTCGGATAAAAATTTTTACAATTAAAAAAAGTTTTGCAGATAAAAACTAGGGACGAATAAGTCTAAGATCGGATAAGTCTAGATGATCTGATTCCCGGGAAATGTCGGAAAAACCCAGTAAACATGATTTGGTTACATTTTCGGAAAATGACGTCATGTTTGATTTCCGGGAAAGTCGCGTATAGCACAAAGGGAGACAAATCTTGTCTGACTAATTCAACCATGATACGGTATATAGCCTATATCGTGGAGAAAAGACTAAGTCCAACGATAACAGAGAAAGATCGAGGCGAACAAAGACGGTAAAAAATACTAAGTCCAACGATACTCTCTGGCTGAACCAAGCTGAGAAGGGAATATAACCCATATCGTGGAGAAAAAAAGACTAAGTCCAACAGTGATAGAGAAAGACTGAGGCGAACAAAGGCTGTGAAAAAGACTAAGTCGAACAAGGTGTTTGCCTGAGCCAAGCTGAGAAGGGAATATAACCCATATCGTGGAGAAAGAAAGACTAAGTCCAACCCCAACTTTATCCTAATAGAGAGAAAGAACAGCTCTCCAGAAAAGACTAAGTCCAACAGAGTCTTTTGCCTGAGCCAAGCTGAGCAGGGCATAGGGCATATAACCCATAGCGTGGAGAAAAGACTAAGTCCAACACGGTGATAGAGAAAGCCTGAGCCAAGCTGAGCAGGGCTATATAGCCCCCAATGCCCCAGAGAGACCTACGTGGGAGGGCAGACTAGGGACAAATCCAAGATGGCCGCCAAAATGCTAAAAAGCCCACCCCCATGACGATTTTTCGACCCAATTCGGACCAATTTGGGCCAGTGCCACCTCCCTAGGGAGGGCAAACTGGCCCAAAATCCCTCTCAGGGAGGTCAGCCTAGCCCATTTTTTATTATAAGTCCAACGATGATAGAGAAAAGCCTGAGACGAATAAAGACGGAAAAAAGACTAAGTCCAATCCTCTGTCGACATATAGCCTATATCGTGGAAAAAGTGGGTGGGATGGGTTTGTGCTAAAAAACCCGCCCCATGACGATTTTTCGACCCAATTTGGACCAATTTGGGCCAGTTCCACCTCCCTAGGGAGGGCAAACTGGCCCAAAATCCCTCTCAGGGAGGTCAGCCTAGCCCATTTTCGGCTAAAATGGGCTAGGCTGACCTCCTATACTACTCCCATATTAAAAGCATTTGCAGACGACATGATAAATGTAGAGCTCTGAAATTACATGTAGAAAAAGAATTGTGGAAGAAGGAAAATGCTTGTTTAGACAATGTTTTTTAAAAGCCCTCTTTCTCAGGGTCGCCAAACTTTTAGTAAAGGATCACAGTATTCTAAAAAGATTTCGGTGAATTACAAACCTAATAACTTTACTTTCAAAATCAATTACACAATTCCTATAAATGTCAATTTGGCTTTTTTGGTCAAAGAGTGAACTAATACGACCATCCTGCAACAAAACAACTTGATGTACATGTACATGTACATCTCATTTTCTGCAAAACATTTTGCCGTAACAGCAAATCAGTTCTCGCCTGTAGGTTGAATCATAGACTGTGTAGACAAAAAAATTTACAACGTTATTTAAATAAAAGGAAGTAAGAACAACACTGACGGTAACCGCTTCAAAATAACTCAGATTTTTATCCCAGCTCTTGTTGAAAATCCTATAAACCTTTACAACGGGGGTAGGAATATAGCTTAAAAAGCAAACTAAAGATATCCATATAAACATGTATGTAGTTCTTTTCATTTGGTTAAATTGGTCAAAATCTTCCTCTCTTTCGACGAGTCTTTGTCCCCCGTGATTTTGGTTGGATTTGTTGGCAGACGAAAAGACGCTGGTTGCTTGTTCAGATAATTGTGGTTGATCACTTTCAACATCGTGTGTGTTTGATTGCTTTGCTGTGGAAAAACACGCATTAGTTACTGTTTGAATTGGTTTCCTTTCTGATTGTTCAGTGTTCGTGACTGGTATGCTGTCTTCTTTTTGTCCTTTTGAACTAATGGACATCTTATACTTTCTCATTTTTGCTTGATGCTGCCAGATTTGAAATCCGATAAATATATAGAGAACTGTTAAAGCTAAGCAGATACCAAGAGAAGCTACACAGATGCATGCAACATAGAACCGTCTAAAAACTGTGTCTCGGAGTTCAAACCTGACGCTACATTTGTAACCTGTAATATTCGGAAGTTTGGTTGGTGCTTCTATGACACCATAAAAGTGTAACCTTGGTATGGAACAGAGACCTGCTAAGACTGGTACAAGAATGCACAACATCTTTGCAAGGCTGTGAGAAATCTGAGATAAATTTGGCTTGCAAATTTTTCTGTAACGCTCTACTGCGATGACAAGCAACGACAATCCGGATCCTACCACTACAGAACTGGTCAGAAACTTAAATATCTTACAGGCAGCGTTGTCATGATACATAAGTGGATACCTTAAGATAACAATATTGAAGGGAATGCAAATGGTACATGACACAAAATCAATAACTGCCAGAAAGCAAACAAAAAGTCGGAAGTTGGTGCTAGGGGTTTTCCGGTAAATGAACAAGACATGCAGGTTGCCAATGACCCCCACCAGAATGAGAACTCCTAGAAATGTGATGGCTCCATAGTAGGCTTTAGCTCGGTGATCATTGAGGTTTTGTAAAACTGCATCTCTGTCCAATTCTGCAGAAAAATTTTGAGACATATTTATACCTACAGAAATAATATCACTTGTAATAGAAAACTTTAAAAAATCCTTGACAGTCTAATAACTTTGATTTGAAAAAAAATACCAGTTTAAATAAACTGGTAAACGTTAACGTTAAATTGTAAAGTGATTGAACAAGGAATCAAAAATATATATATTGTTCTTTTGAATAATTCTTATAATGTCAACCTGGTAGTAAGGTATTTTATCAGAAGTTTTCCATCAAAAATAAATTGTCAGAATAATTAGTTTGCATCTGACTCGAATAATGTAAATTTGACAAAAATCAGATTAAAAAGGGCAAAGACATATACGTGTATAACAATTATGATTTGCTTTGTAGATACTGCTCTGAATTACGTTTCAAGTCGAAATGATAGTAAGAATGGATTACGTTACAGTCTCTCAGATATATGTGATTTTATTCTTTTAAAATCTATTATAATAACATATCATTGTTGGTAAATATACCTGTAATTAATACGAAAATTAAAATTGTACTTAAAATTGATTACGTGTGACAAAAAACAAAATTAATCTTTAACAAGTTACAAACATCACTTCCAATATACCTAACATACACACTCCAAAAGGATGTTGAAGGGTAATAATTGAAGATATGATTGGTATTTGTATGACTAAATCTAAAACTTAAAAACTTGTCTCTATCAAAACGTAAGGCTTTGATAGTAGCAAGAAGAATTAAAAATTATTTGGCTAATATATAAAATAGAAAATCAGAACAATGCTTTAAAATTCTTGTTTTCTGCTGTTAAGGCATATTGATTCCTTTCATCTGAGCAAGTGTTTGTTTCATCCAATTTACTAGTGTGTAAGTCCAATATTATCTTCCTTACATGTCAAGCTCTAGCAGTATGGTTGCCGCTGAAAAAAAAAAATAGATGCTTTGGAAGATCACGTGGTAGATGTTGTTTTTCAACACAAAAGTTCTCTTTGTTCTGCAGTTCGCCAAACACATTATCTTACTACAACGTGTTCAGAAACTGTGCTCTGCCGGGATCTTATTTACTTAGTAATCCCCAAACCCAGAGACAAAGGCTTTTGAAAACATTGTGGGAAGGTGAAAAATGCTTGTAACCAACATTTCCTCCCATTTCTACTCTGTTATCTAGCCTTTCAAGGACAAAAAATAATCAACAAAGCCATGCTTGACATGTAGTCAGCAAATGCTAAGAATTTGGACATGTCTAAAAATTTTGACGTCTAGTAAAAAGTTAAAGAATCATTTATCCAATGTTATGGTATATTTCAATAAATCATTTGTTATAGAAATTATTCAGTTATTTCTGAATTAAAAATCATACATCCAGAATTATTGATTTTGAAAATCAAAGCATTAGTTAACGTGCGTATAAGTTTCATAAAAAAAAGTGGCATATTTACCTGTGACAATGAGAGTTTTGACAGACGTGATAAATATTCCTTCGTGTATTTTTTTTATCAGTTCTTTGGATTTTTTCCCATAAAAATATCTTATCCCTCCGTCTTGTTTCAAACTAACTGGTGCACTTTTTCTGTTCAGTCTTTTACTCACTTTTTTACAATGTATTGAAATTAGCACCGCATTACAGATCAGCTGAGTTACCCCGTATCCAGAAACAATTATTTATATTTTTTATAAAACTATCCTTAAAAAATGTCGCTGTGGAGCAATCTGGAACAGAACCTACATTTTTGGTAAAACAAATGTAAATCTATTTCTCTATAAAATCTTTTAACACGTCACCATTTATTTTGATTTCTTGAAGGAAGATTTGCCAGTTAAGTGATATTTCTCTCATCCAAACAGTGTTTTTCAAAGCCTTCTTCCCTAGTGTTCTTTAAACACAAGCCTTTGTTTGTGTTTATTATCACTGTTTACATACAAGGAATTCTTCATCGTACTCTCCTGCTTTTTGTTTGCTCTAAGAGCTCAGGAGGTAAGATAAAGAAAGGAAACATCAACTCTGTGTTCATCAACGCTTTCCACAACAAATATTAAGTTGCTTGACACATATTTCTTGAACTGATTGAAGATGTATAGAATTTTAACACTGCGGTAATAAATTGCGAAATTCATGCAGAGAACGTTTTTAAAACACTGTCACATTTCATTATTATCCATCCTCTATATCTCTTAGCTCTTTATAATGCAAGAAAAAAATAATCATTGTTTTTCGTTGGGGAAAAATATCCCATTATTGCACTTTATAAAAAGTTTTCATTTTTAGCTCCACTGGCCGAAGGCCAGCGGGCTTATGTCATGGCCCGGTGTCCGTCGTGCGTCCGTCCGTCCGTCCGTGCGTTAACTTTTATTTCAAACATCTTCTTCTCTGAAACTACCCATCCAATTTTCATGGAACTTCACAGAAATGATCCTGCCATGGTCCTCTTCAGAATTTCTTGAAAGAATTTGATTCCTTCAAAAACTGTGGTTGCCATGGCAACAAAACTGAAAAATATTGGAAATCTTTAAAAATCTTCTTGTCTGAAACCATAAGGCTTAGGGCTACCAAATTTGGCATGTAGCTTTATGTAGTAGACCTCTATCATGTTTCTTGAAATTATAGCCCTGGGGTCAAAATTGGCTCTGCCCCAGGGGTCACAAGTTTTACCTAGGCTTATATAGAGAAAACTTTAAAAATCTTCTTGTCTGAAACCATAAGGCATAGGGCTACCAAATTTGGCATGTAGCTTTATGTAGTAAACCTCTATCATGTTTCTTGAAATTATAGCCCTGGGGTCAAAATTGGCTCTGCCCCAGGGGTCACAAGTTTTATATAGGCTTATATAGAGAAAACTTTAAAAATCTTCCTGTACCTAGCCATAAGGCCTAGAGCTACCAAATTTTGCATTTAGCTTGATCTAGTTAGAGTCTACCAAAAGTGCCCAAATTATAGTCCTGGGGTCAATTTGACCTCATGCTGGGGGCGGGGTTCACAAGATTTACATAGGCTTACATAGGGAAAACTTTTAAATCTTGGTGTACATAGCCATAAGGCTTAGGCTACAAATTTTGCATAATTATAGCATTATCTAGTGGACAACTACAAAGAGGGCCCAAGTTACAGCCCTAGGATCAAGTTTGGCCCTGCACCAGGGGTCACAAGTTTTACATGGGTTTATGGAGTGAAAAGTTCAGAAACCGTCTTGTTACTAGCCATAGGGCCAAGAACTCCCAAATATGGCATGTTATTCTTCTAATACACATATTCCCCATTTAGTCCGACTGTAGCCCTGGGGTCAAAGTTTTATAAGGGCTTATATAGTGAAGACTTCTCTTCATGGTTTATATTTATAAGCCAGTGGAGCGATACAGGGCCATCATGGCCCTCTTGTTTTAATCAGCCAACGTTTAATAAGATATTGGACAGTTTGTGTTCGGGATCAGATTTCAGCTTTGATGCAGTCTGATCTCGATATACACTGTTCCCAAAAGTAAATCAAGTTGTGCATACGGTTTAAAAAATAATCTGTCACTTTGAAATGAAATGTCTCCGATTTCAATGACAAATAGCTTGAACTTCCTGGATCACTGAGCTTTTATGAGATAGATCCTCCAAGATCTACAGTGTCCGTAAACGGTCATTGACTCGGTTTTTAGCAGCAAAACGGTCAAACACATTCGTTTGATGAAGGTTGAAGAGATTTACCCATTACCAAATGGTACCGTGTTCAATGACATTGGGGATTTTGCAAACATTGTGCTGAAACAGAGCAAATACGGGTAGCTAGCATCGTCTTCTTTTTCAGCTATCTATTCTACCCTTTCTGTCGTTTTCAAAGAAAATTCCAATCCTTTGAGAAAATTTGTCATCAGCAAACACTTCTCGTTTGGATCAGATTGAATCTAAATTTTGTTTTTGATAACAGGCAGCAAGAAATAAAACGTTGAAAATTCGTTAAAGAAGTGAATAGTTTTAGCTTTTTTGCTCGTCATGTCTGATCCTGTTTGCTTTTTCTTTACGGCGGATTTTATGTTACATATTACAAAACTTCCAATGTTATTTTGATGTCATCGGGATGCTAGATAAAAAAAAAATAGGCACGAAATAGCAAAAAGTTTCGACCAAGGTCAGCCTGACAAAACTGTGAAGATGCATTTTAATCTTTATTAATGCAAAATCAGAAGGTCATAGACCCATGAGATACATAGAACATGCATACTACAATATAATACGGCGAACTAAATGATATATTATAAGAAGTGATTTAAAGTTATCCTTTTCCATCATAATTCACCGTCATTCCATCGGTGCCCAACTTGTCTGAAAGGAAAAAGTAAGAAAGACAAATGGACTGATGGTGGATAAATTCTATAGAAAATCATCCGCGTAACATTCTGGACTCTTAACACGTCCATTTGAAACAATTGTGCGACATCTTAATTTGTATTATAACTCACCATCACTTTATCTGTGACCAACGAAGAAAATAATAAGCAAAAAGACAGATAGAGAAATATCATATTCAGAAATATTTTTTTTTATATTGATATACTGCACGTGTACAAAATTAAAACATATCATATGTTATTCATAATGAAAACAGTGTTGATACCTTTCCAGCAATACAAATAGAAGAGTCAAAATATTATCTATTTTAGTATGGATGAATGAATGGAGTTTTATGGCCCTTCGACATCAGACGTTACATTAGGCGCACTATCAACTAATGCAATGCGTTTAATTGATGAAACGGAAAAGGCTTAAGACAGATGAAAGTATGGTACAAGAATGCCACAAATGAGTGAGAAAATTAGTAAATGCTATGTACACGAATGGAACCATCTCTAGATATGTGTCCCCAGGTAAAGTAAAAGGTAGTCATAAAAAGAATGCTCCGTACCGCACCATAGTTAGTGGTATAAACACACCTACCGAGAGAATAGCGGAAGTTGCTGAATATGACCTTAACCAGTATGTGGAATCGTCCCCTAGTTATATCAGGACACTACAGACTTCATAAATAAGCTTAAAAAAAAATTCAAAAACCAATTCAAAAGACTGTATACTCTTCTGCTTTGCTGTGTGCAAACTTTACCATTCTGTTCCAAACAAAAGAAGGGTTACAAGCTTATAAGGAGGCTCTCGAACAAAGAAGTTCGCCGCTGATAGACTCTACATATGTACTAAATATGATAGAAACAGTTCTTCAAAACAACATTTTTTTCAGTTCGGAGATAACCATTTCATACAGACAGAGGGCGTTGCTATTGGGTCAAGGCTGGGGAAGAATTTCGCAGGCACATATATGAGAAAATGAGATGAACAACTTATGAGTGCTCCAAAGTGGCCCTTATTCTACAAAAGATTCATTGATGACAGTTTCGGGGTATGGGTCGGTAGCAAGGAAGAACTTGTAGAGTTTGCTGACCATGCCAACAATATCCATGACAACATCAAAATCGGACTGCGTTATAGTGAACGACAGGTAGAATTCCTTGACACAATTGCAAAAAATGAAAACGGTTACATATACACAGACCTGTATGTCATACCAACAGATAAACAATTGTACCTAAATCACAAATCATGCCACTCCCCCATCAACAAAGAAAGGATTAGCCTATGGCCTTGGGCTTCGTCTTAAAAGAATCTGTGAAAAGGATGAGGACCACAATAAACAGAGGAACGCTTTGAAACAGAAACTGACACAAAGAGGATCCTCTGGAAAAACAATCGAGTCACAGGTAGAGAAAGTCGAAAACCTGAATAAAGACATACTGTCGAAAGAAATTAAAAATAAGACTAACAAAAAGAAAATTAGACAAGTACCACTTGTCCTGACTTATTCACACCTTTTACCGAATATTCACAGAATATCATCCAAGCACACCAGGGTGTTACACGAGTCTTAGCGCATGAAACAAGTTTTTCAAGAATCCCCTATAGTAGCATTTAGAATGGACAGAAATCTCAGTGACACGCAGGTGCATTGCAAAAGCAATCGGGCGATGCGAAAAAGACGTGATTGTTGTAAATGTAATTGTGAAATGTGTGAAATTATATTAGAAGATCAAATCGTAGGCACTAATTCCAGAAGAAGGTACAACGTCCCATCTAACACCAGTTATTAAGATAAGATTTTGTTTGTATTGGAGTTTAACGCCATTTTAACAGCTTAGGTCAAATCATGGCGGTCAGTGACGAACCCATGTGTTTCCTGGCTTTCTCACACCAGTACTGGCACAACTTTCTTTCCAAAGCCACTGACTACTTTCCTCACGTGCATCAGAGATAAAAGACGAAAAATCGCCGGAAAGAAACTTTGCCTCAACCGGGTATCGAACTCGCAACCAACAGGCCACGAGTCAGATACGCTAACCACTCAGCTACTCGGGAGGACTGTAAAGAGAAGAACGTAGTGTATGCCATCAGTTGCAGACGTTGTGAAATAGTATATTATGTCGGTGAAACTCAAAGACAACTGCAAGAGAGGAGAAGGAACGTCCTTTTAAGAACAGACAAGCCAATAAACTTCCATTTTTCAAAAGAACGCCATTCAAGTTTCGACCTAAAATTCATTATCCTGAAAAAGATGTACTCCGCGGACAAAACAGAACGTCAAATATATGAATGAACATTGATTAAAAAGCTGCAGATGGTCTAGCCATTGGGTTGTAACAGCAAAGACGCGCAATTTCATATAAGGTTGATTGATGTTTGACAAAGCGCGTAAAGTTGAGGTTGCGTAACAGAGTTTGGCGTCCAATAAAAAATGTTCTGGAGGAAAAAGTGTTTCGAACTCTTGAAAAAGGCAATGGTCGAAATATCGAACGATAGAGTGTTGTTTTTCATACTGTCTCTTGTTGGTGCAAGGTCTATACAGTCTATAAGTACATGTTTAACAGTAAGAGACACATTATAGGAAATACATTAAGGTGCTTCTTCTCCTTTGAGGAGGTACGAGTGCGTCGTGTATGTATAACTAATACGAGGACGGGCCAAAATCATTTCCTGGCGGCAACTTGTGCGGAACCCTGGAAGCCTCTCGCCAAGAGTTGGGATCACTGTAAATAACTTGTTATTTTGGTTAACTGGATCATTCCAGGATTGCTGCCATACTTTATAAATAAAATCATTTATCAATGGTTTAAAATCGTTAAAAATAACTTTAAAAGGTAACACATCAAGTGACAACACCTCCTAAGCAGCTCTATCTGCCTCTTCATTGCCACTTATACTCATATGGCTAGGGAGCCAGACTATAAGATCAGCATTAGCACAGATTCGAGAAATCTATTCTAGCAGATTGACTATCAACGGATTGTCCGTTCTCTTCTTTTCGAGTGCTTGCATAGCTGACGGTGAATCAGTGAAAATAATGTAGCGCCAGTAGTTCTATATGATTAAGAGCAAGGTCTATTGCCTTCAGTTCCGCAGAAAAACTAGAGGAATTATTTGGTAGGCGAAACTGTTTTAATTCACCATCGGATACGGCAGCCGCAGCAACTTTTTCTCCATCTTTTGATTCATCAGTATAAATCTCTTCATAGTTGTAATACTGCTCTTTAATCGCAAGAAATTGTTTTTTACCGACTAAAGGCTCTGTTGGAGCTTTTTTACTAACAGTAAGATTATATAAGAAGGTTGGTATTTTTGATGTCCATAGAAGAACGTTTGAAGTTTTAAGTTTAGCATCATCCTCCAGATCGAAATCCAGTAGGTCTACATCGGCTTCGCAGCGCAAACTGAACACAGGTATAACTTTTTCTATCTCCTTAAAATCATCTTTATACAGCGGTTCAAAAACAAACTTATGCTAAGGGCTTTCATTATTGGATTTTGACTTAAAATAATACTGCATTGAAAGTTTCTAGTTTCTTCCTACGTAAATTCAAAGATGGTTCATTTGCCCCTGCATACCAGCTATTAACAGGTTATGTTCGAAAGGCGCCAAGTGCTAAGCGTATATCTTGGTTATGGATAGAATCCAGTTTACGAAGGTACGATTTCCAAGCTGATCCATATACTCAAAGATGGTTCATTTGCCTCTGCATACAAACTATTAACAGGGTATGTTAACAGGGTCAAAAACAAACTTATGCTAAGGGCTTTCATTATTGAATTTTGACTTAAAATAATACTGCATTGAAAGTTTCTAGTTTCTTCCTACGTAAATTCAAAGATGGTTCATTTGCCCCTGCATACCAACTATTAACAGGGTATATTCTAAAGGCGCCAAGTGCTAAGCGTATATCGTGGTTATGGATAGAATCCAGTTTACGAAGATACGATTTCCGAACTGATCCATATACAACACAGCCGTAATCTTTGAACAGACAGTACTATTCTGTCGGCTCCCCCAATGCATGCTTTACAACACGTAAAAGATTAAGAGCTGTTTGGCATTTATTGTTCAGATAATCAATATGAGGAATAAACGACAGCTTAGAGTCTAATAAAAGACCTAAGAATTTAAATTCAGGTTCGACTTCAATTCTTTCTTCATCTAGCCTAGGTTCTGGGTCCAGGTAAAATTTTCTTGACTGGCAGAAATGCATGCATTTGTTCTTGTTTTTGGAAAACCTAAAATCATTTTCCATTGACCATCAGGCTAAGTTATTCAAAACTTGTTGCAACTGCCGTTCAGTGGTATGCATATACTTAGACCTATAGCAAAGGCAAATGTCATCGACATACAAAAAGCATTCCACTCCAGGACAAAGTCTTAACAATATTGTTTATCTTTACACTGAAAAGTGTTACGGGAAGTATGCTCCCCTGGGGAACGCCCATTTCTTGTTCATGAATGTGGACTGGTATCTATTTTAGATCAGTCACATATCATTTCAAGGCGTGCAAAAACAATAACCTAGTAGTGCCGAACAAGATCAAGCTATGCATATCTGCAGGCTGATCTTTGTACAATTTTTCATAAAAAGCGGTCTATGTTCGCAGATAGTAGCATGTTCTTTAATTGTGACCTATGTTCGCAAGTATTAAAATAAGAGCCAGCTATAGTTAATCAGATTTACAGTAGTATGCTACATATTTACTACATTGTAGTAATGCTATAAACAGTATATATCCTGCTAGACATGACATGCTAGTGAACATTTTACAAAGTTACGTTGAAAATGAAGTCTAAATAACAGTGTTAAACCCCATCCTGCAACTCTAATAGAAAGTCCAATTATTACCTATTTATTAAATAAGCAATGTGCTATCATTTTACCGTGGGTGCATACACAAAAGTTAAATAGCGAAAAGTGGAACAAGATCAGACTGTACATGTGTGCAGGCTGACCTTTGTCCACACTTGCCTTAAAAGCGGCGTGTATTCGCGTGCCGCAGCATATACTTTAAATGTGACTTATATCCGGATAAGAGTTAAACATCTATGATTTCTACATGATGTAATTAAATTTACATTAGTACGGTAACAATTTCTGCATTGTTGAAATATATTCAACATTTTATATCTAGCCAATCATTACATGCTGGTAAACATTATGTAAAAATACCTTGAAAATAAAGTCAGGATGCCGGTGTTAATCTACGACACTACTGTTCTTTTATAAAGAATTTCTTGTCGTAGGTTCCATGCTTTCTTTACATAGTTACCTAGCCTTTTTATCAGATAATTATTATTGGTATTTTTAAGTTCTAAAAAAATGTACATTCTAGCATATCCCCAGTACTTTGGTATAAATTGCCGTCTAAATTCTGAAAAAAAAAAAATAAATAAACTTGACACTGAATGACAGAGTGTTACTCATCTTCAAAAATATTACTAAGAAAGCATTTGCGATCGATAAAAGGTGCACTGACTGGTTTATTGCATCTTCCAGTCTCGGCGCATATATATGATGAGACACGTAGCTGGGACAAACTTGTTCTCACCTTTACAACATTCAATACATTTAGATATGGCTGAAATTTTAGCTCGGCAGTATTCTTATAGAAAACAGCACGAGTTGAAATATTTAAACGATTTGTCCATTTTTTTTTGGGGGGGGGGGGGTATAAAACTGGTCATGAATCCGCTGTTTCGCCAATAATAGAAACATTTTAACATTAGATATTGTTTGATAGTACCAAGAATCGGAAAACCCTAATGCATTGACTAAATCCCTGCAAAGAGAACGCCAATCTTTACAGTAAAATTTTTGTAGTAAATCCTGATAAATTGTTTGGTATGTTAATTAATTTTTTACCCTCTGTGAGAATAAATTTTGTCCAAAATTCTATAATGTTGTAAAACCTGTAATTTTGTACATGTGCCCTGCCTAACTCCCTGTATATAAAATCATTTTGACATTGTTTCTTCACACTTAAACTCTTTTAATTTATTGTTAATTTACTTTTACTAACGATGGTCAATTGTGAAATCCTAAAGCTTCGCTTCCATAATTAAGAATGGGAGTACTAGCTTATCAAAAAGTTCCAGCTTGTGTCTTACAGTGATATTTGTAAATCTGTGTAAATATTTGTTTTTAATGATTGGCCGGATAAAGTATTTTGGGCACTGGAAAAAAAGGAGCGCCTGGGGAAAATACGATACCTAAATAAACAAACTTATCAACATTATCAATATGCTTCTCATCGTAACTGAATGATATACAGATTATATTATATAAATGATGAATGATATAACCTGGCAACCTGTTACAATCTCTAAAAATTACAACTTTTGTTTTGGAAGGATTAATGGATAATTTCCTATCTCTGGCAGTACTCATGCAACATATTTAAATTACAGTGTAGTTCATCAGCGCTGTTCGCAAAAATGACGATATTGTCGGCATATAATATCAAAAACATACAAGTACATATATATGCCATTAATGCTGTTTTTAACAATCATGTACTCAATATCAATTACGAAAACTGAAAGTGGGAAAGGGGATAAAACTGTCGCTTATTGGTTCACATATTAAACCGTTGATTTAACATTACTATGAATAGATTTGATGATGTTGAAAAACTTCGCCACCTTAAACCCAATTTTATTAATTTCATCCACAAGTTTTTCCTGGTAAAATAGTCCAAAGCTTTACGGAAGTCTAAGAAAACGAAGAGGAAAAGATTTTCATTATTATGCATATGGTTGAGTATGCCATGTATCACAAATAGATTATCCGTACTGTCCATTTTCTAAAACTAGCTTGTGATTCTATATAAATGCTGTATATTTCTGCCCAATTAAAGTTATTTAAAATTGGAATAAATAGTTTTCCTACAGTGCTGAGACGAGTTATACCGCGATAATTATTTACGTCATTTACACTATCTTCTTTGTGCAATGAAATAACATTGCAACACCCACCCACCCCCCTTTTCACAAATAGTGGCTCATACATACATGTAGTTAGAATTATTATGATACCTCTGTCCTAATATTTTTGTAAAATAATCAAAAACATTCAAGAACAATTCTGTGTTTTAATCGTTGACCCTGGGGAAAAAGGCATCGGAATACAATGTGGTAACCAGCATTGTTCTCTTTTTCTCACAATGCTTTCTTCCAAATCCAAGAAAAATCTCAGCATTTTAGTCATATTTCATTTGTCGTCCTACAATGCTTTGATTTTGACAAATCTTGAATTTTGTTTTCTGGTAATGAGTTAACTTTTAAAGCGCTGGAACCGACTTAAATGTTTTTGCAAGCAGACAGTGTAGATCAAGAACGTGCAAGCTAAACTTAAATATGAACTGTCTGTTACTGTGTTACATATTCCAGGGGAGAAAACCTTGTAATAGCAATATTTTTGGCAGTTTTACCTAATTAAAAAGGTCCAAATCATTAATTTAGCACTTCAAGGGTGAAAGGAAGTCAACTTCCATGCACTGTTTACATTTCATTTAAAGCTAAACCTGGTGATACTGGAAATACTGGTAAAACAAACTCCTTGAAAAAATGAATAGACACATGAATACCTGCCACAAGGACATGATTAAAAATATCTTAAAACGGCGTTAAACACACTGCTGAAAATTTTGTTGAACACCAAACAAGCGAACAAAACAAACATATAAAATCACGCGTAAGTTTGTTTAGAAAAAGAATTAAGACATGAACACAACTGACAAACAAACTACACTATAGCAGACATGTATCATATCTGGCGAATGCCATATGACTTATTCTACATTTAGATTTACTTATTTTCCTCAAATACTATACCGTTAAATGTAACTGTATTTTAACTATAAGCCAACCAGAAGGTTGTTAGAAACTAGCTAATTACATTTTAGCATTTGATGAAAACACTCATATAATAATAATTAATTCAGAAATACAGCAGAGTTACTTTTTATCAAAGAAAGGAACGCGTTTAGCACAAAAGAAAATATGGGAAGAGGAGATATTGCTGATAACCAGCGTGTTATCTTTTTCTAATGATGTTATAGAACTTTTTTTTCACCGGCCATTTAAGGACCCGACATTTTGATGACGATTGACTTTCAGTTAGGAAAATACGTTCTTTCTGTAATATTTGTCACAAAGACAATAGAAACAACACAAAAGGTCTTTTCTCCCTTGAAAGCTTCAAAGACTGAATTGTTTCACTTAAAGTTACCAAGTCGCTCTACATTTTGTTTACATTTTTCCTAGTTTTAGAACTCATTTTTTCTGTCAGCGGCTAACAGTTGGACTGACCGGACAATAACAGATTGTCATCTTCACAAATAATAAATTACGAGCATAATGGACTAGATGTTCTGTGTAGCCTGATCTTAATCTTCAATATCTGCAAGAGCGCCTTGAGTCAGACAGCATAAGTGTTAAAGATAAGGGAGGGTTTTTTTCACATCTAGTAATAATATTGCAGGTGACATTTAACTAAATGTGTATTCCATGAGGTAGCTGACGGGTCTCCGAAAAAAAACTTAGGGTTTAAAAATTAGGGAGTTAAGTTGTTTTAGAATTAATATTGAAGACGACGTTCAATTCATATTCCACCACTGGTCTCCGAAAAATGATTAATAGATTATTCATTATTCATGTTTATCCCCGCAAAATTTTAAATGAAGGTTAACCCTAGGCCAAACAAGCCCGAGTTTTAACTACCCTGAAGCAAAGGTGACGGTTACGTAATTAAAAAAAAAATGAAGTGTGTGTTTCTATAATTAAAAAGGTATACAACTCCAAACAACGAACGACCTGGGTTCAGTCAATGTACGTGACAAAACTACCACAAAACATATAACAATCCTATAACTATGCGTTTTATCAGTGATGCATATATTTTTTCTTAAAACCCGCATACATGCATGAGCACAATTACGCTGAGATGACTTAAATAAATCTTGAAACTTTATGAAGGGTCAGGTCGCCGAGATCTGACCGACATACATGTACACAATTCACCAACCAATTACGTTGAAAATGCACCAAATCACATGCAAATCTTTTGAAATATGCATGCAATGCTGCAATTGCTGTCACTTTTGACCGATCAAAGTTTATATCATCTGTTCAAAAAATCATAAAGAGGACACTTGTTCTTTAACGCTTTCAAATAACTTTTTACTAGATGATAGAATTTTACATCTGTCCACATTAAAAGTGTTTGGGAAAAACCAATTGAGTGAAATTGTCTTTGATAGCATAGAAACCATGGTGGGAAAGGATTTAAAAAAAAAAACCTGAATAGCAGCCTTTTTTTTGCTCGTTTCACAATATTTTTTAACCGTTTCTTGCTCAGATTCATTAAAAGATAGGAGCGCTTCTTTCCGAAATGATAAAATTGTAGAAGCGTCCAAGCTGAAAGCACTTCCAAACGAAAATTTAGATGTAGTTGAAATGATGGTTATTGTAGAGGAAAGTATAGAAAACCTTAACGGAAAAGGAGAAAATGGTTACCAGTTCTCCTTTTCCTGCGAACTTTCAAAAGGCTGTTTCCTAAGGGACGTTGAACTTGAGAATGTGCAGTGAAGGGTTAAAACATACGATCGTTTGGTTGGTAAAGAATTCACTCTTTCCTAAATGACAAATTTTAGTCTCTTCGAAATTGAAAGAATCTGCGGACCACAATCAGAAGCTCTGTGACGGGGTAATACGAATTATTGTCGAGAAAAGAGAAAAAGCTGGTTACTAGCAATTTCTCAATTTTCTACAATGTTATCAAAGGACTTTCTTCTCAACCCATTATCACACAGTCCCAAGTTTGTAAAAGATAGCCTTTCAACACATTGAGGGGAAAAAAACATGAAAATGCTGGTAATCACCATCACCATTTTCTCTTTTTCCTACAATGCTTTTCATCCGTCTGAAAATAAATTTTAATTTTAGAATCACCTTTATTTTGTCGTTTACAAATTCTTTTAATTTGGACAAGTCTAAACTTTTGTCGCTTGGTAATGAGTTAAGGGTAGTGAAAACACGGAATTGTTTGGTGAAGGGTTAAGGAAGAAATTTCGTCACTGTTACTTGGATTGTCTTCTCTCACCCATGTACCGGATGTCTGGATGGGTTTTTAGTAACCTCGGAAACAATGGCTGAAATTTCTTCCTGGGCCCTTTATCGAACAATACCGTTTTTTAGATAACCCTTAACAAGTAGACATGTCCATATTGCTCGCTCGGATCAACTTAGCCCAATTTTAATTTGGAGCCTTATTTCTTTCTACAATACATCGTTTCACCACACTGCAAAGAGGGTATTTCCAGTCGTTCTATTCAAATGTGTAAAATTTTTAAGTCTTTACCAGACGACAAAATTTTACACTCGTTCAAATTGAAAACATTTGCAGACAGCAATTCCACTGTATCTCAAACACTTTGATTTTTCTATGACAGGGTAGAAAACGATGTGGAAAAAGGAGAAAATGCTGGTTACCAGCATTTTCTCCTTTTCCCACATTGTTTTCGAAAGGCTTCTTCCTCAGGGTCGTTAAAACTCGGCATTTTGTGGTAAAAGGTTAAGCTTGCTCAAAGTGAAAACATTTGCAGACAACTAAAATACATATACGTAACTGACATTATGGGATTTGATTTTTGAAATGGTAGAAAACATATCGGGTAAAGAAGGGCATGCTTATTTCAAGCATTTCCTCCTTCTCCCACAATGTTTTAAAAGCCCTGCCTTTTTTTTCGAAGGGGGGGGCTGTACTACGCTATTTTTCAATGAAAGTTTATTGCCATACAGACTTCTTATGATTTATGTCTCTGTCAATCTCTGCCAGTTAAGTACATGGTGCAAAGGTAGTGGAGCGATGCAGGGCCATCATGGCCCTCTTGTTCAGTAATATTCGCTTTTGTGAAATGAGACTATTTATTAGAAAAACAAAATTGAAAAAGTCCTGGCTAACAGCAAAACCTGATTGAAAGAAGTTTTGTCATAAAACTACTCTCAACCCTTTACCACACATGACCAGGAGAAAAAAAAAGTTTTTGAAAACATTGTGAGAAAAAGAGAAAATGCTGGTAACAACGAGCATTTTCTCTTCTTCCCGCAATCTTTTCTACCTTTTCAAATAAATAATTCATCATTTTAGTCATAATCTTTTTTTTAAAATGCTTTCAATTCAGTCTAGTCTTTTTTTTTTTTGTAAAGGGTTATATTATTTTCTTACTTGCGTGCATTAAAGACCAACCCTATCTGTGTAACCATACTTATCCCTTAGGCTGGTAAGCGCAACTTAATGACCTTTTGCGGACAGTGTAGATTAAGATCAGACTGCACAGAACGTGCAGTCTGATCTTGGATCTACACTGTCTGATAAGGAGATATATTTCCTAAAAAAAATACCTTTGAATTAGTAAAATTTGGGTCTTTACTATCAGTTTGAAAATTTCATTTCACTTATTTAGCAGTTTGATGTTTAATTTGTCGTCTGCGGGTGCGTTGAATTTGAGCTAGTCTAAAATTTTGTTTTACTTAAACCCCTAGGCTGAAGATCAGACTGCACAGAACGTGCAGTCTGGGTCCGTATTCACCAACCGTTCTTAAGAACGTTCGCAGTCTTATTCTCCAAGATTTTCTAAATTTGAAAGTAACACACCTTCTGATTGGCTAAACCATTTGGTTTAGCCAATCAGAAGGTGTGTTACTTTCAAGTTTGGAAAAATTAAGAGAATAAGACTAAGAACGTTCTTAAGAATGGTTTGTGAATACGGATCCTGATGTTGGATCTCATGACACTGTCCGATAAGGAGATATATTTCCTATAAAAATACCTTTGAATTAGCAATGTTTGGGTTTTTACTATCGGTTTGAAAGTTTCATTTCACTTATTTAGCAGTTTGATGGTAAATTTGTTGTCTGCGGGTGCGTCGAATTTGAGCTAGTCTAAAATTTTGTTTTCTGTTTTAGATTTGAAAGATTATGAAGTCGAACTTCCAGCAGACATGCCAACTGTAGGTGACAGTAGTACAGGTAGGCCCACTGTATTGAACAGAGAAATCATAACTACATGTATTCGAAGATTGAACGTACATGTTCAGGGGCGTAGGCAGGCTAACGCCTGGAGGCCCTGGCTTCAATGATTAACCATCAAAGCATCAAATAAAGTAAACGCTCTTTCTCAGTCAGAAAAAAGTGACCAAAGTATCTCAATTTCAAAATTGCTCTTGCCAGAAAATAAAATCTAAACGGCGAGACTTCACGTTCTGTGCAGTCTGATCTTTATCTACATTAGCCACAAAATGCAGTCTGATCTTGATTTAAAATACTTTGTCTATAAAATTGACTAATTTGCGCTTGGCTCTTTGAGGTGCTAACATTTATTTTGCGACTGGAAAACGACGAAAGAAAGAAAGAAAAAAGAGATGAAAATTTAGAATACACTGGGCTTCATCTTTACTACCTGATATTGGATAATTCACGTCAGGAATTGTTGTTTGTTTCTTTGTATGGTGTTTAACGCCATTTTCAACATTTTTCAGTTTTATCGCAGTGGCCAGTACATGTATCCATGCTCTCCTGATGTTCTTTTGTTTACGAGCATTTCCTCCATTTCTCACAATATTTTCTAGCCTATCAAGGACAGTTTCCATTATTTCAGCCACATATAATCTGTCGTCTGCAGACGTTTTCAAATTGGAAAGGCTGAAATTTGTCGGTTGGTGTAGAGTTAAAATATATGAAACACTTAAATATGTGTCAGCAAAGTAGGTTTTAGTAATAGAGAATGAGGAAATTTGTTTGGATTGGAGTTCAACGCCGTTTGGCTTAGGTCATACCACGGCGGTCCGTGCACCTACCCATGTCTCCTGGTTTTCTCACGCCACTACTGACACAGCTTTCTTTCCAAGCCACTGATTACCTTTTTGCCTGCATCAGAGGTGAGAGGCGAATATTAGCCGGAAATAAAGTTTGCCACATTCGGACATCGAACCCGCAACCACCAGGTCACGACTCGGGTACGCTAAACACTGAGCTACGCGGCCCGGCACAAAGAATGAGAAAAACACTGTCTGATTTCTATAATGGTTGGATTACTTCATTTCAAGAGGACAAAGGTTTAATTGGAAGCCGGCTCTTGAAGCCGGCTTTCAGTAGGAATGCTTTTTCTTTATGCACATGGGGAATTTTAGGATACATCATTGCACAACTTTTCCGACATATTCACTCAAATACTTTTGATAGTATGTTGCTATTAAGCTCAAAATTATGCATTTTTTTTTTTTTTTTTTTTTTTTTATGTACTGTTGAGATGAATTTTGAGCATGAAAAGTAAATATTTCGTATTTGTAGATATTTATTTAATAACTGATTAATGATTGACCCCACAGGCAGCGTAACTCTTCTTAAACTAGTATAGACTGGTTACCTCCCCTGATACTACTATACGTGTAATACACGATACAACTAGATTTTTAGGCTGCTCAATACGATTTTAATCGGGATATCTCGCACAATTTAGTAGAAATTCTTCAGTGTTGCGCGAGATATCCCGATTAAAATCTTATTGAGTGTTTTTAGAAACAAGAGTTCAAATACAAAATCTGTAGTTTTCATGCTCGCAATTTATGTGAACAGCACAAGGAAAAAAAAATGCGTAATATTGCGCTAATCTACTAGTTTGCTTGATGCATTTGCAGAAAGTATTGGCCCTGGTTAGCCTGCGCAGTCCGCGCAGGCTAACTTGGGCCGACACTTTTTGCTTTGGTAATTTTTCTGCATATCAAAAACCAGTGTACCTCACGTTTCAGTTAGTTGCTAGACAAAATGGATTTTATGGATCCATAGATATGTGATGACTTGCTTGAATTATGGATGACAGAGATACATTAAGTCCCCTTTTGCCAGAGCATGTCTCATATGTTTTAATAACCCTGAGGAAGAAGACTATTGAAACGTAGTTGCAGGAGGACAAAATGCTGGTTACCATCATTTTCTCCTTTTCATGCAATGTTTTCTACCCTTTCAAAGGTCTAAAGTAAGGCTGGAAAGGAAATGTAATGGAACTTTTGATGTAGCGTTTAAGGGTATTGCACTTATTTTTGTGGCTTCAGGGCTTCAGCCAAACTTGGGTTTTGTACCTAGTTATAAATGACCCTCGACAGCTTTTGACTGATGTTGTACATCATTGCACTTGAGCCATGCTCTATGAAAAAGGGTCTTAATGAATCTGGGAAAAGTATCAACCCAAGTCAGCCCGCTTGGACTGTGCAGGCTGACCTGGGCTGACACTTTTCGCTATTGGTAAATTTTCTGTGTATTTAAGGACCAGTCTACCTGATGATTAAGTTGATTGTATTAAAAAAGTGATTGTTGAGGTGTATTGTTGATCCTTAATTATGTGATGGCTTGCTTGGTATCATGGATCACGGAGATGCATTAAACCCGCTTTTGCCAGAGCATGGCTCATTTACATGCTCAACTATTACATTGTAAGGGGGCTATTCAGATTTTCATAGTCAAACCAAACTTGAAAATATTTTATTGCTCAATTTAGTAAGGCAATAGCTGACTAAGAATCAAGAAATAAAGCAAGAAGCAAAGGAAAAACAAATTGATGGTACTTCTTCAATGGACTAGTTAGCCTCTTAACTCTGTACCCTACAACAGAATTTAGAACTTGTCCAAATTCAAAGCAGTTGCAGACGACAAATCCAATTTGGTTATAATGACGAGATTTGTCTCTAAAATGGTAGAAAGCATTGTAGGAAAAGGAAGAAATGCTTGTGATAAGCATTTTATACTTTTATTGCAATGGTTGCAGAAGCTTTTTTCTTCAGGGTCACTAGAACATATAATTGTTTAGTGAAGGATTAAATCTTTACCACGTAATCCCGACTTTTAACGACCCTGAGAAAGAAGCCTTTTGAAAACATTGTTGGAAAAGGAGAAAATGCTGGTAACCAGCATTTTCTCCTTTTCTCACAATGTTTTCTAACCTTTCAGTACAATTGCAATCATTTTAGCCACATTGAAATTGTCGTCTGCAAATGCTTTCAACTTGGACAGAGCTAAAATTTTGGACAGTATTGTCCAAATTCAAAGCAGTTGCAGACGACAAATTAGATTTGGTTATAATGATGAGATTTGGCTCTGAAATGATAGAAAGCATTGTGGAAAAGGAGAAAATGCTTGTGACAAGCATTTTATACTTTTCTCGAAATGGTTTCAGAAGCTTTTTTCTTCAGGGTCATTAATTAGAACATGTAATTGTTTGGTAAAGGTTTTTTAGCTTTTGGCTAAAATTTTGTGAAGGCTTGTTGGAATGTTAAGTGATCATGCAATAATATGCATCAGCTACGGCAGGGCTCCAGATAGAGGGAGTAATTTTGATTTCAAAATTGAAACTATTAAACAATCTCCACTAAATCCCATGTTATGGGTACTCATTAGAATCGTCTCATCGAGATTTATCAACAAAATTTATCAAGTATACACGCAAGACTTACACAAAGAAGTTGCAGATATCAGCCAGAAAACAGTATGTATAGACCAAAAGATCCAGTCAGCTAATACAGGTTTGTTGAGACGATTACAATCTGTATCGGATACACTTAAAAGTCAAAAAGCGATTATGAAGGAACAAGAATCATTCAGCAAATCTACAGCAACAAGCAGTGACAATCAACTGATCGATAATGAGGAAAACATAAGGATGAGTAGGGGTACTTATGTTAAGCCGATGTGTCAACCAATACAAAATGATAGTTTGTCTTTGATTGAAAAGGTAAGTGGTGAATTGAAAGAAAACATTGATTCATTGGACGCAAGAATACAGACAAGGCTAGATGCAATGACACATCTCATAAACACAAGGAATCCTGAACAAAGTCACGTGAAAACCCCTAGTTCTAACGAAATGCAGACTGATAAGAAGAAAAGTCCGACAAAACATGATGCGCCTATTAACACGATAAAGATAAAAAAAACACACAGACAGTCTTAACAAATCAAATACTACAGCAAACTCGGGTAATGAAGAGACTTTTCTGAAAGAACGAATAAATAAAAGAGAGAAGACCCTTATTATAGGAGACTCCATTGTTAAAGGTGTTAATCCGCGTGGACTGAAACAGAATATAAAAGTAATAACATGTCGTGGAAAACAGGCCATTGATATTTCCACAAAATTACAAACAATAAATTTGAATAGTTTTAAACAAATTATAATTTATGCAGGAGGCAATGATGCTGCAAACGGGACACCATTACAAACAGTTTATGAAGAGCTTTTGGGTATGTCAGAAAAATTGTCAAAGAAATGCAAAATCTATATATGCACAGTGTGTCCCAGAACAGACATCGAGGTGACTCCAGTGAATGACATTTTAAAGCAGGTATGTGAACAGTCGCCGGCCACGTTAATTGACTGCTATCCATCGTTTGTGTTTGGGAATGGGAAAGCCGTCGACTTGCTGTTTCACAAAGATGGAATTCATCTAGTACAAAAAGGGACAAGTACGCTTCTGAAAATTATTGACAAAAACGTTCCAATTCTCAAGAGACCATTGTCGTTGAATAAAGTAAATAACGCTAAGCCACATGAAAAGCGCCGACAATATAGTCAAATTTCGGACGATCGACAACACACTAGAAGTACAACGAAAACGAAAAGGAGGTGTTGGAACTGTGGACTGACAAATCATATTTCATATGAGTGTAGATATAGCTTCTGGTAGGACAAGCAAGACATACACAAATCCATAGAGTGTAGAAATCAATACGATATACTTTCTTACTTTTGTGATAATTGTAATTATTCTAAAACTAATTGTCTTTGCATAAGTAACCATGCAAATGAGTGTGCTAAATTTTCCGAAGATCTCGCATGTGATAGCTGTCACCAGTCTAAGTCTAATGGTTTTTGCTTAAGTAATACTACAAATAACTGTACAAGATCTCATGACAATCCAATTGTGTGTTTCGATTGTGAATACAGCACTTATAGTCAAATTTCATTATATAATGAAGTCAAGAATAACCAATCAATCGTACAGAATGATAAAATTGGATCCCAAGTAATAAAAACATTATATTCAAAGGATAATTCGTCAAGCAATACATTTAACTTAATTACCAAGGGGTTGCATATAGGTTATTTAAACATTCAACATTTATTTCCTAAGTTGGATGAAATCAAATTTATCCTAAATGAGACTAACTCACTTGATTTATTTGGTATAACAGAAACATTTCTCACAGAAAAAGTAGAAAACATAAATCTTAACATAAATGGCTTTGTTTTTGAAAGAAGAGATAGAGTGGGAAAACTTGGCGGGGGGTTACTAATATACATCGCTAATCACATAATCTATAAAAGAAGAAATGATTTAGAACAGAGTGATATAGAAAGTATTTGGATTGAAATCAAATTTCCACATAACAAACCATTATTAATTAATTTCACATATCGACCGCCAAATATCAATCAAGACTGGATAGATAAGTATGAGAATCAGTTATTATCAGCTGAGTTTAATGACACAAATCTCCTGTTATCTGGAGATTACAATATAAATTTCAATTTATCATCTACATGTTTATATAGTAATACAAAGTGGGCTAAATTGATTAAGGATTTTGAATTACATCAACATATAACGGTTCCTACAAGAGTAACGAGCAACTCTTCAAGTATAATTGATCATGTCTATAGTACCTGTCCAAATTTTGTTCAAGAAATATCTGTTCCAGAAATAGGAATAAGCGACCACTTTCCTGTTGCTATAACTTATAAAAACTCAAAAGGAAAGTTAGGAAATAGAATCCAGTCAATAACATATAGATCTTTTGATAATTTTAACTTAGATAAATTTTTGATGGACCTTGCCAAGACCAACTTTGATTTAGTTGAAACAATTAATGACCCATGTAAAGCGCTAGATCATTTTTACTTGATGTTGAATAACTGCCTATCAAAACATATTCCGGTCAAAGAAAAACGGGTTAAAAAAGGAAGGCAGCCAGACTGGTTCAACGAAGAAATTAAACAAGCAATAGGACAAGAGACAATTTCAAACAAGGACACAATTTCTCCATGTACAAAATTTGGAGAAATAAAGTCACTGCAATTATTAAGAAAAACAAAAAGGATTATTTCAATAAGGCCATTCAAAGTAAAACAGATTCAAAAAATATTTGGAAAAATCTTCAACGAATTACGTCAAATGAAAGGAACCCTAATGAACTTCCTAATAATCTCATCGTTGATGATTTAGATGAAGAAGGAACAGTAAACGTCATAAATGCATTGAACAGACATTTTGTAAATATTTCACGAATGGTAACTAGAGCCCCCTTTAACCCGAAGAACTTGGATGATTTTAAAAGATATCTAGATAAAAAAATAAAAAATAACTACTTTAACATACATTTCATAACAGCACTAGAAGTACGGCATATGATTGAAAAATTAGACAATAATAAAGCCACTGGGCTTGATGGTATAAGTCCCAAAATATTAAAATTGTGTAAAGATTTTATATCAAAACCTATATCAGTAATAATAAATAGTTGCATATCAACGGGAATGTTCCCAGCTGATCTCAAAAAAGCAAGTGTAAAGCCTCTTTTCAAAGGCGGCGATAAATCGGATCCAAATAACTATCGGCCGATTTCAGTTTTACCTACAATTTCAAAAATATTTGAGAGACATATTGCAAATCAACTTAAAATCTTTTTAAAAACTATCGATGTTCTGTTCGCATATCAATCGGGCTTTAGAGAAAATCATTCTTGCCAGACTTCTCTCATAAGACTAATAGACTCGTGGTTAATGGACGTGGACGATGGTAAAATTATTGGATCGGTCTTTCTTGATTTTAAAAAAGCATTCGATCTTGTTGATCATGAAATATTATTATATAAGCTTAAATTACATCATTTCACAGACAAAGCTTGTACACTTTTTAATTCTTATTTAAATGGTAGATTTCAAGTTATCAAAAATGGCCCTGTGGTATCGGAAATGCAACCACTATCATCTGGTGTACCTCAAGGCTCGATTTTAGGACCCATCTTATTTTTACTATACGTGAATGACTTACCTTTAAACCTTCTATCAAACATAGACATGTATGCAGATGATGCTACTCTTTATAAATCAAGTAAATCTCTATCAGAAATTAATGAATTATTACAAAATGACTTATCTAAAATTGATACTTGGTCTAAAAATAACAATATGATTTTAAATCCAAAGAAAACTACTTGTATGATTATAGGAAGTAAAAGGAGACTTAAGAATCTACCAGAACTTCAATTAAAAGTTTCAAATAATAAAATCGAGAATGTAAGTGTTCAAAGGGTTCTTGGTTTATATATTGACAATTCGCTATGTTGGAAGACTCATGTTGACAAGGTCTGTTCAAAGGTATCATCAAAAGTGTATTTACTCAAGAGAATAAATAATTTTCTCACACCGGATATGAAACAACTGTTTTATAATTCATACATTGCTCCTTATTTTGACTATGGTTGTATTTCATGGAGTCACTGTAAATCAGCTTTTATAAACAGAATTATCAAGTTACAAAAACGAGCTGCATGTATAATTTTGAAAAAACCTAGAAAAACATGCTCTAAGTCAAATTTCACCTCATTAAAATGGCTTAGCATTAAAGGTCGCCGCAAATATTTTACAATCCTAATGGTTTATAAAACGCTTCATGGTCTAGCGCCACCTTACATGTCTAACCTTATAAATTATAGTAGAAATCAATATTACATGCTAAGATCTGAGTTAAATAATGATGTTATGTGTACAAGCCAAAGCATACCTAGAATGGATTTTGGAAAGCGCACCTTTTCCTATATTGGGATGCAATATTGGAATTCGATCCCCATAGATATAAGAACTATTAATAATATAGGTTATTTTAAACAAAAACTAAAAAGCTTTCTTATGTCATTAGACTTCTAATTAAATGCCTACACTCTTCTACTATTATATATCAAATGAATATACATTGTTCATTTACAACTAATATTATATTGTCTGTGTATGTCTTTGAAATGATGTTATATTGTTGTATGAGTTATATTGCAAATTTATGGCTGTGTGCTCTGGATGTAAAGTGATATACATGTGTGTGTGTGTGTGTGTGTGTGTGTGTGTGTGTGTGTGTGAGAGAGAGAGAGAGAGAGAGAGAGAGAGAGAGTGTTATTGTAGTTGTTTTTAAGAAGGCCATGTTGAAAATAAGATTTGTACATATATATCTTAACATGTTACCTTCTCTAAATAAAGTTATTATTATTATTATTATTATAGGGTTTGGAAGGGAAATAATGGATTTAGAATACTATCACTCCCTCTTACTTGGAGGTCTGACTACGGTATGTAGGATCATATTCATGTAAGAATGATAACAGTATTTTTATCTTGTCAAAATAGAGAAAACACCTAATCCAAAATGACCATGCTTTTTTATCTGAAGAGCAAAATTGCACTATTTCTGTTTACTGAATGTAACTGTCCTCTTTCCCAATGCATGCAGGAAAAAAAGTGAAATTTATATTAGTGTTTAACTCTTTACCACACAATTCCGTGTTTTAACGACCCTGAGAAAGAGGCATTGTAAAAACATTGTGGGAAAAGGAGAAAATGCTGGTAACCAGCATTTTCTCCTTTTCCCACAATGTTTTCTATCCTTTCCAAAACAAATTTCAATTTTTGAGTCACATCTATTTTGTCGTCTGCAAATGCTTTTAATTTGGACTAGTCTAAAAGTTTGTCGTTTGGTAAAGAGTTAAACAAAAAATAGGATTCACAGCAAAAAAAATAATCTTAATTAGCCCCCAAATTGTTGCAGTCGGTAAAATTTTCTACTGGGTCTGTATTAACCAACCATTCTTAAGAACATTCTTAGTCTTATTCTCCAGAATTTTTAATCTAAAAGTAACACAACTTCTGATAAGCGAGTTATTCCTAAAGCACCTTCCTCATTGATGGTAACAAAAAAATTGCCGGCTTCTTTGATGCTATGCATCAAAAATTTCTCTTGTCTCCTCTGTATTGCAAGCGTTTGCAGACCACAGATAAATCATAGCTGAAGCTTGACTTAGAACGGGTAGAAAACATTGCCGGAAAAAGAGAAAATGCTGGTTTCCAGGATTTTCTCATTTTTCGACAATGTTTTTCAATAGCCTTTTTCTTAAATCAAAGGTTTATTTTTTAAAGTGCTAGGCGGGACCCACCTGTAAAGTAATGTTCAGTCTCTCATTTTCTGGCAACAGGATTGTTTTTGTTATGGAAAAGTATATTAACAGTTAGCTGCCAGAAAGTACAGTCCACTCAATGAAGAAGCTTTCAAGATCGCAACGAGACTTCGAGAAGAGAACACGATCAGTTTCTTTCTAACATGCAACAGCTTCTAACTCGTAAAGTAATTTCATCATTGGTATGCATGACAAAAGAAGTCTGCAGGTGGCAATATGATCATTAAAGGCCAATAGGGGCCAAAACACAATGCAGGTGTTAAGGTGCATTTAAATTAAAATCACACCTTTTAAAAGTATGGAAAATATTGTGAAGGTGGCAATCTGTTATTGTGTGGTCGGTCCAAGTGTTAGTTGCTGGCAGAAAAAAAATGAGTGTCAACATCGGGCAAAAAGTAAACAAAAGATAGAGCAACCTGGCAACTTGTAACCTAGTTTTGAAATTAATTTCTCTACCAGCTACAAACACTTGGACCGACCGTATAGTAACAGATTGTCATCTTCAAATAATATCATTACTTTTAAACGGTATGGTTAAAATTTAAATGCATTTTTACAGCCGCTTTGTTTACTTTTGACATCTATTGTTTCTGTAAGTGATCATTATCTATACTGAGATAATTTCAATGAATCATGCTAACTCTCCTTAGGGTGTCACACCATTGGCTTTCGCAACATTGAAAATGGAGTGAAATTAACCATCTTGGACCCTTTGCTGTAACCTAATTGAGAAAACCCACAGGTTTGCTGTTTGTTCCTATCAAACAAATATCCAGTGGCCTACACATGAAGCTAAAAATGCGATTGCGTTTTTTGCTATTTCACCTCAAACACAAGTACCCTTGAAAAATCACAGTGAAAAAAAACCCTTCCAGATGATGAAAAATGTTCCTTTATGTGGGCACAGGCACAAAACTATTCCCAAAGAAATAGCAAACTTGCACTCAGTGTCCACGGAAATCTTCAAGTCAACACCAGAAACGCATTTTAGACCTGTCCATTTTAGACCTGCCCTTCTATTTTCTCAGATATAACAGTGCAACAAAAGTGCTTGTTGCCTACTGTTGAGTTGTCACGTCTTGCAATAGATTTTATTTGTTTATCTTTTGTAACGCTCAATTTCTTCTTTTGCAACAGTCTTGTCACATACATTCATACATACGTACTGTCCGGGTTTGATAATGCATATTTTAAAAGGATCTCTTCAAGGTCGATTGCTGCAAATTGTTTCAAGGATGAATGAGATTAGAAACCCCACCAGCACGAAATGTAACTTTATTTATCCTAACTGCTGTAAAATTTGGCACGTCTGGATGTACATCTCACCTGCAGTTTGGTATTTTAACCTGTTTCAGTCGGGAACACAAAGTCACGAACAATGGATTCCATAAGGATACTTGTAATTTTTTCTATTCTCTCTCAGGGCTGCTCGGTATCTTTACGTGAAATAGCTGCAAGTCTAAATTCTGTCGAAGACATGCTAAATGAGTTGTCTGACAAAGAAGCTAACATTGATGCTTTTGACACATCTATGCTAAAGACAGAACTGAAGGATTATATTGATGCTCAGATCAGTAGAAATAAAGGACAAAAGTCCAATGCCGAAGGAATTTTACGAGGTCTGATGGTGGAAAAGAAACTTCGACGGCAAACAGACGAAAGGGTAAGATCACTAGAAGAAACACTCGTGCAGAAGGTAAAGCAAATTGAAACACTTCAAGATAAAGTCGATACACTTGAGAAGGCTGTTACAACTAAAAGTACGCAAATAAGAGAGTTAAAAGTCGGTGACGATCAGATGAAACAGGTCGTTTTCGGATTTATGGAAGATTTCACCCGGAAAATAGACGTTTTTCAGAAGGCCTGTGACAACAGTGTAAATGTTATGAATGAGACGCTTGCAGCTTCCATAGATAAGTCTAACCGTGACCTTGATAACTTAAAGAGTTATGCTCTAAGTCTGCCGACAAAAGGAAGAGAGACAATCGCTTTTTCTGCTAGAATTGGGTATAGAAAATCGTATCAAGACTTAGACCCATGGCAAACGTTGGTATTCTCGAATGTACTGTTGAATGTTGGTAATGGATATTCTGGTACTACGGGAGAATTTGTGGCCCCAGTGAAAGGAGTATATGTCTTTCATGTGCATATAACAGGAACCGACAATAAGGGATTAGAAATATGTCTACGCAAGAACAACAGTAATATGCTGTTGTTGTACGTGAAAGGGCCAAGTCATGGTACAGATAGTGGTTCAATTTCACTTGGCTTGAGCGAGGGCGATGTTGTAAAAGTTATCAAGTATGGTCCTTGGGGACAGAGACCGTTCTATGTGCATAATGTGTTCAGTTCATTTTCTGGATTTTTACTGTTTGAACAGTGAAAGTTTGTTACCTTAACCCTTTACCACACAATACATGCATTACATAATCATGTATAATAATTATGTACTGCAATTCGTAATAGAGTAGGGAGCCTTGAACTACCCAGAGCAATTAAATGTGCAACTCGTCACAACTCGGCCGATTCCGTAACTACATCTAAATTGATCAACGGATCACCCGAGGTTTGCCGAATAATAGATGTGCATATTTGAGTGCATGAGTGGTTTTATCTTTCAAACGCTGAACATAATTATTTTAATTGCCATTTATTACAGTGTGATACCCCTATCAGCAGTCGTATCTCTGTATTTCGGGGATTTACGGCTCCAGTATCCCAGCATTTATGGCATAACATTTTAACGCTTTACCAAACGACACAATTTAAGACTAGTTCAAATTGAAAGCATTTGGAGACGACAAAATAAATGTGGGAGAAAAATTGAAATTTGTTTTTGGAATTTTAGAAAACATTGTGGGAAAAGGAGGAATTTTCTCCTTTTCCCACAATGTTTTCAAAAGGCTTCCTTCTCTGGGTCATTAAAGTCGGGATTGTGTGATAAAGAGTTAATCCTTTACTACACAATCCTGAGTTTAACAACCCTGATCAAAAGTGCTTTTGAAAACATTGTGGAAACATAGAATGCGAATGGAGTGAAGATGGACAGAAAGAATATTTTAACCCATTACCAAATAATCCTGTGTTTTATCGACCTGGAATATGGAGCCTTCTGGAAACATTGCTGGGAGAGGAGATGATGCTGGTAAATAGCACTTTTTGTACAGAATTGGTCCTTTTCTCACAGATTCCCGAGTTTTAACGACCTTGGGAAAAAAAGCTTTTTGAAAACATTATGGGAAAAAGAGAAAATGCTAGTAGCCAACATTTTTTCCTTTTCCCACAGTGTTTTCTACCCTTCCAAAGATAAATTTTAGTTTTTAAGTCACGTTTGTTATCACTGCAAAAACTTTAAATTTTGAAAAGTCTAAAATTTTGTTGTTTGATAAAGAGTTAAGCCAGCCCTGAACTGTAAAGTAAAGTACATTTTCCCATGGTCTGCAACAGGATGTTTGTTTTCTGCAAGATTATTTACAGTCGGCTTCCAGGAGGTACAGTCCACTTAATGAATAAGTTTTCAAGATGGAAACGAGACATTTATACGAGCAGAGAATACGCTCATTTTCTTTCTAACATGCAAAAGCTTCTAACACGTAAAGGGGCGGGTGGTTCCCTCAAGAGCGGCAGTCACGAGCAATTTCTCCCATGCAACAATTCTTTTTCACATACTTTCATGTGTTAAATATTTCATTCATGTTTATTATCAATATTTTAAAAAGATGTTTACAGGGCCGTCAACTGCAAATTTATTTCAGCCCGATAGTAAAAACCCAAATTTTGCTATTTCAAAGGTATTTTGGGGGAAAGATATCTCCTAATCAGACAGTGTAGATTCAAGATCAGACTGCACGTTCTGTCCAGTCTGATCTTGATCTACACTGTCCACAAAAGGTCCTTTAGTCGCGCTTAGCACCCTGAAGGTTAAACAGCACCAGCACAAAATGTAACTTGATTTATCCTAACTAGTGTAAAGGTTGGCATCTATGGATATATCTCACCGGCAGGTTGTACTTTGTTTTTGAATCTATAAGTTTCAGTTTGAACCACAAAGTCACAAAACATGGATTCCATAAGGGTATTTATATTTTTCTCTATGGTCGCACAGGTCTGCTCATTATCATTACATGAAATAGCCGCAAGCCCACATTCTGTCGAAGACATGTTGGACAAAGAAGCCAAAAGTGATATATTTGACACGTCTAAGCTAAAAAAGAATTGAAGAACTATATTGACGCCCAGATCAGTAGAAATGAAGGACTAAAGTCGATTGTCGAATTAATTTCACGAGGTCTTGTGATGGAAAAGCAACTGCGATGGCAGATGAACGAAAAAATGTGGTCACTGGAAGAAACCTTGTAGAGAAGGTAAAGCAAATTGAAACACTTCAAAACATAGTCGATGGCTTTATGGAATATTTCACCCAGAAAAGAGACGTTTTTCAGAAGGCCTGTGGAAACAGTGTAAATGTTATGAATGAGACGCTTGCAGCTGCCATAGATAAGTCTAACCGTGACCTTGATGACTTAAAGAGTCATTCTTTAAATCCGCTGAGAAAACGAAGTAAGACAATCGCTTTTTCTGCAAGGATGGAGGGTGGAAAACTGCATCGAGACGTACATCCATGGCATACGGGTATTCTCGGACGCACAGTTCAATAGTGGTAATGGATACCATGATTTGGGGAGAATTTGTGACCCCTGTCAAAGGAGTGTGTCTTTCATGTGAATATACAAGGAGGCAACACGAGGGGATTAGAAGTAGGTCTACGCAAGAACAGGAATAGAGTGCTGCATTTGCACATTCGAGGTCTTCGCACAGAAAATGGTTCGATTCCGCTTCGCTTGGACAAAGCAGATTTTGTAAAAGTTATCAATCAGAGCATTAAGGAAGGGGATTTTTTTTATTCTAGGTAGCCTCAGCTCATTTTCAGGATATTTACTGTTTGAACAGTGAAAGTTTATATCAACACTAACCCTATACCACACAATTTCGAGTTTTAAGGACCCTGAGCTTGAAGGCGTTTGAAAATACAGTTGGAAATATCTGGTCAAGAGCGTTTTCTCCTTTCCCCACAATGATTTCTACCCTATCATAAAACCCAATTGTATTATTTCTGAATTTGTTGTTTCAAGATGTTCCGAATTTGGAAGAGTCTAGAATTTGTCGTTTAGGAAAGGGTTAAAAAAAACTTTTCCATTTTATTGGAAACACAGTACAACGTCGGTTTTCCATGTCTGTTCGTCCAATTGACCCGTTACCAAACGATTGCGTGTTTTAACGATCTTGCTGTGGAAGAATGATTTTGAAAACATTGTAGTAAAAGGAGAAAATGCTGGAAACCAGCATTTTCTCCTTTTCACAGACTGTTTTCTACCCTATCACAGACAAAAGTCATTGTCAGAGCCACATTTATTTTGTCGTCTGCAAATGCTTTCAATTTGGACACTGTTACGAATTTTGTCGTTTGGTAAAAGGTAACACTTTATTTCTTGCCATGTGAAACGTGGCTGCTGAAACCTCGTGTATGAACATTCGTGGGCTAAAAGAGCGGAAAAATTACATCATCTATGTACGTTATCTTTTTCTGTATGAAAACAAATTATCTTGTTAAATAAATACTCTAAGCATTAATCGTTTCTCTTCATGAACCCTTTACCATACAGTCCTGAGTTTTAATCACCCTGGGAAACAAAAATTCTTGAAAAAAAAAAAAAATTATCTAGGACAAGGTGTCTGGCTCAAAGACACTCCAGCTTGAACAGCACTACCAGCGAGGATCAAACCAGGAATTTAGCGCCTTAACCAATTATCCTGTTAAATAACTTAAATGAAACTTTGAAGCCGATTGTAAAACAACAAAATGTTGGTATTTCAAAGTTATGAAGGTTGGGGAAATATCTCCTTATCGGATCAGACTGCGCGTTCTGGGTCGTTAATAGGCAAGATTGTGCGGTAAAGAGTTAAACCCTAGAGTGCTTCAGTCTGGAAAACAGTCCCAAACAGGCCTAATTGCTATGTTAAGCCTTATCCTGCTACATAACTTACATGAAACTTTCAAGCCGATGGTAAAAACCGAAATGTTGGTATTTCAAAGTTATTGGGGTTGGGTAAATATTTACTTATCGGACAGTGTAGATTCAAGATCAGACTGCACGTTCTGTGCAGTCTGATCTTGATCTACACGGTCCGCAAAAGGTCAGTGAATCGCTCTCAGCACCCTAAGGGTTTACTCTTTACCAGACGACAAAAATTTAGACTTACTCAAATTGAAAGAATTTTCAGACAACATTCTTAAATAATTTTCTCCTTTTCCCACTATGTTTTCTACACTTATTTGAGACCAAAAAAATCATTATTTGAACGACATTTAATTTGTCGTCTGCAAAGGCTTTCAATTTAGACAAGCTTAAAATTTTGTTGTCTGGTGAAGAGCTAGTGTTACTCAGATGATTCCGTCCGAGAGTTGCCTTAAAAAGAGCAGAAACCATTGTGGGCTGCCAGAAAAATGTATTGTAAAACTAGAACAAAAACTGGCAATTTTTTTTCTAGTTTTACAATGCATTTTTGTGGCATTTGTCGAAGACAATGCCACTATGAGTTCAATACGGTAGTTTGAAAATCATGTATCGTAGTTTGTGCAAAACCGAAGTAAGTAAACCCAATAAAAGTCAATTTCTCTAAGACAAATAAGTGTTTCGATAGCACTCAGATACGTATAATTAACAACGGAGTATTAAAATGAACTGGATTAGGGCATCGATCATGGATATACTTCTTTTTTATTGAAAATATCTATACCCGCAATGGCCTTCTATTGGCGCAATGATACACACAACCTTTGTCTCCTGATCATGTTCGTCCCAAAACCAGTTCATCCCTGGGATTGTTCGTCCTTTGGCTTGTTCGTCCGTGCTTGTTCATACCACATTATTGTTTGTTTATTTTTCATATTATCAGTTCCACACAATGGCTTCCTTGACAAATGCCACACCAGTGCTTTCAACGCTTTGATTCTGGCAGCGACTGGAACTTCGAAAACTTGCGCCGTACTTTTAGATTTTTGTAATATCCGTACTTTAAATTATATGAATTAAATTTGTCTGCACTTTGACTCCCGAATTGTTTTCTTTGTGGTCCCTAGTGTGCCTTTAACGGAGATTTGTATTTTAGTTGTAATTTAAGCGTGCTGTCGACAAATGACAAATAACAGATAATCACTGAAAGAAAATGGCGTCATGATGTATGTTGACACAAAACATGGTGACGTAGTTACAAACCGGAACTAATCCACGATGCGCTTTGACAATTTTCATTGTGACATAGCATCAAGTGTAGATCAAGATCAGACCTTCACAAAACGGGCGCCCTGAGCCTGGAACTACAAAGGCCGCTTTACTGTTACTCGGGCATTCTGGACAAGAGCAATCTTGTTAATCCTTAGGCTGCTAAGCGCGACTCACAGACGTTTTGCGTACAGTGTAGATCAAGATTAGACTGCACAGAGCGTGCAGCCTGATCTTGAATCTACACTGTCCGATAGGAAAATATTTCCCTAGGACCCATAACTTTGAAACATCAACATTTCGGTCTCTAGCATCGGTTTGAAAGTTTCTTGTAAGTTATATAGCAGGATAAGGGTTAACATTGCAATTAGGCCTGTTTGGGACTGATTTCCAGGCTGAAAACGTCTGTTATGTTTATTTGACATTCTAGGGTTCAACCTTTTACCACACAATCCTGCCTATTAACAACACTAAGAAAGGAGGATTTTGAAACCATTGTGGGAAAAGGAGAAAATGCTAGTTTTCTCCTTTTCAAACAATGTTTTCTACGTAGCAGCACAATCAGAGAACGGAAATGATTTTTAAAAATAAAGTTCACACGGAGGGGTTTAAGACGGGCCGTTCCAAGAAAAACAAAATGCCCTAGTTAAGCAGGAACAGGACGCCTAAGGGGATAGGGCCGGAGCCGCAGTCCAAGGACAGAAAATTTATCAATTGAGGTTTTTAACATGTAGAAAATGCCTCTGGTGTTAGGAATTATTAAGTCTATATGGCATGTTTCCCTTTTGCGTCTCTATAATGTTTGTTCTTTGTTAATAGAAAATCGCCCAATTTAGTCCAACAAGTATTAAGAAGCACCAACTGCAGGTAGTCCTAACTAGAACTGTCGCAAAGCGGACAAATACCCTCCCCCCGCCCCCCATACCAGCACCTTGTGACTGATGCAGCACAATCAGAGAACAGAAATAAATTTCAAGACAAAGTTCACCCGTGACCTTGACGTTTGACCCATTTGACCCAAAAAACAGTAGGGTACCTCCATGGGTCATAAGCAACACTTGTATAAAGTTTCAGGGTCCTAGGGTAAACGGCTTTTGAGTTAGAGCACGGAAACTATTTTCAAACAAAGTTCACCCGTGACATTTAGCTTTGACAAATATGACCCGAAAACAATAGGGCACCTCCTTGGGTCATGAACATTGAGCAACACTTGTATAAATTTTCAGGGCCCTAAGTCAAACATCTTGTTACTGAATGCAGAGAAACGATTTTCTAACAAAGTTCACCCATGACGTTAGCCAAAATCAATAGGGCATCTCCCTGGGTCATCATCAACACTTGTGTAAAGTTTCAGGGTCCTAGGTCAAACGGCTCTTGAGTTAGAGCACAGAACGATTTTCAAACAAAGCTCATCCGTGACCTTTGAGACAGCTATCTGTACTAGCTATGAGGTACATTCAAAATGTGCTTGCTGAAACTTTTACCACACAATCCTAACGATCAAGCATTCTGAAAACAAAGTGGGAAAAGAGAAAATGCTGGTAACCAGCATTTTCTCCTTTTCCCACAATTCTTTTTTCCTACCCTTTCAGGGATCATTCTCCTTATTTGAGCCACATTTGATTTGTCGTTTGCAACTGCTTTTAATTTGGACCAGTCTAGAATTTTGTCGTTTGGTGAAGAGAGAAGAGAGATGCTTACTAAATACTAGTACCTTTTAACATATCTGCCTTCTTGGGAAACTCGAATTATGTTTGCTTAAAACAACCTCCTCTATATCTTGTATATCTATATCTAATTGTCCTAGAGGCCCAGCAGCTTCCAAAAGTAATCAATGCGAGTGAATGAAAAGTGAATTTTTAATCTAGGTCAAAACTTACCAGGTCGCTCTCTTTACTTTTTACTTTTTTTTTCCAGCGATTAACACATAGAGCGACCGTTCATTGAAAGATTGTCATCTCCACAATAATTTACTTGCTTTTAAATGGTAAAATCAAAATGTAGATGCACTTTCTCACCCATAATGTATACTATTGGCCTTTAATGGGCCTATTATTATTTCAATATTACATGAACAAACATGTAACATCCTCCTTGCCTAATACAGATTTAACGCTTTACTGAACAATCCCGAGTTTTCACCTTGCTACTTGAATCTACTACATTTCAGCATATCATCGGCGACTATTTGGCCACTCTCCATGCCCTGTAGTATTACTGCAACCTTTCCGCTCGATGGGAAGCAAGCGAAGTCATTGCTTAACGTTGTTTTGACTTGGTTTACGTCGGAAAACAAGCAGAAGAGAGTGCTGAGCGAGAAACTGGTATAGATACTCCAAAAGTACCTGGAAAGGTGCACTAGCTACCTTGATATTACCCAAATACCGTCCAACCGACCGGTTGATAAACGCGACAAGACATACACCCCTCCCACCTACGAATTATCAAGGGAAATAACCGATATAGAGACCAGACACCATCGAAGTAGTCTCCCTTGTATTATTTCAACTGCGAATGGTTATCTTAAAACACTTCTTTCTCGTTAGACTGCTAATGAAAGAAGCAAGTGCTTGTTATAGGCATTTTAACAAATGCATTAATGATTAACCCTACGATATCAAGAACATAAGAAGTTAACAAGCGACCGTCGATTGTTAGAGAAGAAAACGGATTTTTTTTCTGCAAAAAGTATCGATTAGGTCAGCCCGCGCAGTCCCCGGGGACTGCGTAGGCTGACGTGGGTGGATACATTTTGAAGATGCATTAAGCCCCCTTTTTATAGAGCATAGCTGATGTATACTATATGTATATTCAAATTCATCTGTCGCAAAAGTTATTAATCCGTTTAACCTAGAGGTCCCGGGTCAAAACCTCAATGGAAGCACTGGGCTTTTCGTGGGAGTGTCCTTCAGCAAGACACCTCAAAGCCCTAGCATAGTACTGGTGAAACCCGGGACATAGGTGAATAAGCGTGCTGTCGCCGCGATATGACTGTAATTATGTTAAAAGCAGCGTTACACAATCCCGAGTTTTAACGATCCTGAGAAAGAAGCCTTTTGAAAACATTGTAGGAAAAGGAGAAAATGTTGGTGACCAGCATTTTCTACTTTTTCCACAATGTTTTCTACTCTTCCAATAAACGAATTTCAATCTTTGACTCACATTTATTTTGTCCTCTGCAAAAGCTTTCAAATTGGACTGGTCTGAAATTTTGTCGTGTGGTAAAGAATTAGAGAGTTAACACCGACCTAAGCGGTTGCCTACTAAGAAGTACGTCGATCAGGATCAACCTGGTCAGCATCCGTGCAGTCGCGGTTCAATTTTTATACGCAATTTCTTGTTCAAGCCCTTTCTTAGTGCACTGGCTTAACTCCTTACCAAACGACAAAAATTTAGACTTGTCCAAATTGAAAGCATTTGCAGACGACAATTTTTAAATGTAGATAAAATGATGGAGTTTGTCACTGATAGAGTAGAAAACATTGCGGGATAAGGAGAAAATGCTGGTTAGCAACATTTTCTTCTTTTCCCACAATGTTTTCTGAAGGCTTTCCTCGGGGTCCTTAAAACTCGAAAGGGTTAAGACTTAGAGCCCTGGAACCGACTTAAGAGGTTTTTGCAGACAACGTAGATCAAGATCAGATTGCACAGAACGTCTGATCTTAGATCTACACCGTTACATATTCACTATGTTGAATATTATAACGGAAACAACCATGAAATACCAATATTTCGCGCTGTTTTTTCCTAATCAAAAGTCCAGATCGTTAATTCAGCTCTTTAAAACCCTTTACCACACAATCCCAAGTTTCAAAGACCCTGAGAAAGAAGCCTTCTCAACACATTGTGGGAAAAGAAGAAAAAGCTGGTAACCAGCATTTTCTCCTTTTCCCACAATGTTTTCTACCCTATCAAAAACAAAAACCTTCGTTCTAGCAACTTGTGATTTGACGTCTGCAAATGCTTTGAATATGGACGAGTCCAAGATTTTGTCGTTTGGTAAAGAATTGAGGGTTAATGAAATGGAGCTTCAAAATAACATGAAAAAACAATCGAAATATTGGCTTTGACAGCTGTTTACACCGGTCTTGTTTATCCTTTTCACTCACTGTTCTCTATCCTATTTATGGCAGATCTCGTCATTCAAGCCACATACGATATGTCGTCTGCGAATGTTTTGAATATGGACAAGTCTAAAATTTTGTCGTCCGAAAAAGGATCAAACATATGGAGTAATTGGTCACATTAATTATCAAAAGTAGATCCAGCTTCCTGGGTTCTGCGTGGCTCAGTGGTAAAGTGTTGGATTCGGGACCTGAAGGCTCCGGGTTCGAGCCTCACTGGATCCACTGAGTTTTTCTAGGGAGTATCACTGGGCAAAACACCTCAGAGCCCTACCCTAGTACTGTTGAAAACCAGGACATACATGAATAAGCGAGATGTCGCCGTGATATGACCGAAATAATGTTGAAAGGAGCGTAAAACACCATTCAATCAACCATTCAAAACCTAGCTTCCGTAATTTTGTTTTTCTATAATTTGGTTCTTTAACCCTTTACCAAGAATCCCGGGTTTTGACGACCTTAAGGGAGAAACCGTTTGAAAACACTGTGGGAATAGAAGGAAATGTTGGTAACCAGCATTTCCTTCTTTTTCCCCACAATGTTTCCTAACCTTTCAGAGACAAATTTCATCATTTGAGCCGTAATTAATTTGTCGCATATGGTCTGCAAATGCTGTCAATTTGGACCTGTCTAAAAATTTGTTTTTGGTAAAGAGTTAACCCTTCACCATACATCCCTAGTTTTTAGGATTCTGAGTTTTGGAAATACTGTTGGAAAAGTAGAAAATGCTGGTAAGCAGCAATTTGTACTTATCCAATGTTCAAGGTTTCCTATCCTGTCAAAGGACATTAATTAGTTGATTTGTACCAATCTCAGATTTAGGTTTTGTCGTCTGCAGATAAGCCTGCTCTCAATTTGGAAACGTGCATAACTAAACTTTATCGTTTCGGAAAGAGTTAAGTCGTACGATGTCGTTTTGAAGTGATGAATGTTGACTTTTTTAAAGATTTGTAATGTAGAAATCTATTGAATTTTCGTAAATTTGACCCTTGGCTCCTTCTAATAAACGAAATAGACGTAAGGAGAATTGATAAAAAGGCATTTTGAAGATAAGACGCTATCTCATGTTTAAAGCGTTTTGTCAACCAACTAGGCGTGAATTTAAAAATAGCTTTCATCTCCAACCCGGCGGGTACATGTTTGAATTATAACACAGGTAAATATCATATCAAGTTTACACACTTACTTCTTGGTGAAAGCAAATGTAAACTTCCGGTGTCGCGGACAGGTGATGTGTAAATATCGTCTGCAAATTTGGAGTTAATGTTGGAAGATTATAGTTCTCTAAAAACTATAGGTACGAAATTAACGTAACGGTTAATTAATATTTTTTTTTCGAAACCATGAAACAGATCTATTTTAAGTTCTAAAACTATCGGAATTGTTCGTCATGAGTGGAGCGGAGGCTGACGTTTCATCGGACGGGGATTCGAGCTTTGAGGATGACGAAGTGCCTCTACCACCGAGCCCCTTGAAGGAAGGAACCAGTGAACCTTTTCAGGTTGTGCTTAAAGGCGGGAGTCCCTGGGGCTTCAACCTAAAGGGTATAAAGGGAACAAGGACGCCTGTCCAGATTTCTGAGGTAATCATTGGGTACCGTGTACTGAAAAGTTCTACAGACTTGTTAAATTTTGAAGAGTATAATTATTCTTTACGTGTTAACACTTACAACTTTGCCACGAGGCTACTTATTTGTCGTTTCTAAATGCTGTTGATCTTGGCTTGTGTAAACTTTTGTCACTTGGTAGAGAATAAATCGTACATGAAATGTTGACTTTTTATCAAATAAGCAATTATTTTTTAAATGAAGAAAACTGCTTTTAAGAATCTTTCTTGGAAAACCAGCAACATATTGTTAGAAGCATATGCTCCTTTGCCCATGATGTTTCGACCAAATGAGTTCCCCCACAGTTAAATTGTAATGTCCTTTTACTGTAATTCAGGCCATAACCAACAGATCCTGTGTTTTTTACAACCCTTAGAAAGGTTTTTTTAAAACATTGCAGAGAAAAAAAAAGGTTATTGCTACCACTTCTTTTTTTTTCACATAATGTTTTCTACCTTGTCAGAAATAAAAACTATAAATTGTGCCAGAATTTACTTTTGGTCGGTACATTCTTTTGATTCCATGTCTAAAATTTTGTTACAGTTTGGTTAACTCTTTACCAAATGACAAAAGTTTAGATTTGTCCAAATTAAAAGTATTTGCAGAAGATGAATTAAATGTAGCTTAAATGATGATTTCTGTCTTTGATAGGGTAGAAAACAATGTGCAAAAAAGGAGAAAATGCTGGTTTCCAGCATTTTCTCCTTTTCCCACAATGTTTTTAACCCTTTCCCAAACAACAAATTTTGGACTGGTCCAAATTGAAAGAGTTTGCAGATGACAATTTTAAAATTGATGAAAATGGCAGAAAGGTCTCAAAAAGGGTAGAAAATACTGTGGGAAAAGGAGAAATTACTCGTTACGAGCAATTTCTCCTTTTCCCACAGTGTTTTCAAAAGACTTGTACTGCAGACACGTGAAAACCAGGGCTTGTTTGGGAAAGGGTTAAAGCCTTCTTCCTCTGGGTTGTTAAAAGTCTGGATTGTGTGTAAAGAGTTAAAACAGTTTTATTAAGCTTTTACCACACAGTCTCAAATTTTAATGAACCTTAAGAATAAACCTTTGAAAAATATTGTGAGAAAGGGTTAAAATTCTGGTAACCAGCATTTTCTCCTTTTTCCAGATTGTTGTCATAAGCCTCTCTTCTTTGGGTAGTGAAAACATAGTACTGTATAGTAGGCCTGCAGTGTTAACTCCTTACCACATGGTTAAATACTGGTATTAGGACCTCTCTAATTCAAAAGCATTTGCAGACGATTCCACACAGTCCCAAATTTTAATAACCCAAAGGAAGATTTGCCTTTTAAAAACATTGTGAGAAAAAGGAGAAAATGCTGGTTACCAGCATTTTCTCCTTTTTCCACTATGTTCTCAAAAGGGGTTTTCTTCAGAGTTGTTTAAAGTCTGGATTGTGTGGTAAAGAGTTAAGGGTTAATTGCTGAAGGTGCCAATTAAATGCAATCAAACGGGCACTATAAATCTGAAAAATTACCAATTATATTGCTACTTAAATGCTGTTTTAGCCATAATATATTGCAAAAATTCTGAGTTTTTAGGCTAAGGTTCACATTGCAGATTGCATGAAGTCTGATCTTGATCTATCATTTCCAAAAAACACATCTTTGGTATCAAAAAGTTTAACTGGAAGAAGACAATAATGAGTTGTTTCAGGTTTAGTCGGAGGTTCATTGTATTGGTGAGTCTCTAGCAGGACTATGATAGTTCAGAGTCTTTGAGGACCATTTTAACCCTTTCACAAACAAGCCCTGGTTTTTACGTGTCTGCAGTACAAGTCTTTTGAAAAAAACGAGCAATTTCTCCTTTTCCCACAGTGTTTTCTACCCTTTTTGAGACCTTTCTGCCATTTTCATCAAATTTAAAATTGTCATCTGCAAACTCTTTCAATTTGGACCAGTCCAAAATTTGTCGTTTGGGAAAGGGTTAAGTATTGAAGGGACTTCGAGCCAAGGACTATGGTATTGGATTAAGTGATTGGTTTTTTATGCTGCTTTCAACATTATTCCAGTTGTACCATAGCGAAAGCTGACATATTCATGTATGTCCAGGGTTTGGCCAGTACATGTACTAGGTTTCTTGCTCATGGACACATCCAGTGCTTCTAGTTAGGCTAAAACCCAGGGCCTTGAGGTTACAAGTCCTACATTTTATCACTCTGCAGACCATTAAATTGAAAGAGTCTATGAGGACTCTAGAATTGGGAGTATCAGAGGAACATGTAATTGGAGAGTATCTGAGAGCCATGGAATTGGAGCAAATCACTGAGGACCCTGGAATAGGAGAGTCTCAGGGGCCTGTGGAAGCTGGCAAACAGAGGACTCTCGTTTTGGAGAATCTCAGAAAACTACGGAAGTCGGGTCTTTGAAGACCATGGTATTAGAAAGTATCAGAGGACCATGGAATTGGATAATACATGAGGACTGTAGAATTGAAGAGAATCTCAGAGGACCATGGAAGTTGGGTCTTATAGGACCATGGTATTAGAGAGTATCATGATGGAAGTTGGGTCACTGAAGGCCATGGAATTGGAGCGTATCAGATAACCATGTAACTGGAGAATATCTGAGGACCCTGGAATTGCAGAGAATATCTGTAGACCATGGAATTGGAGACTCTCAGAGGACCATGGACGATGGGTCTCTGGTCAGAGGACCATGGACGATGGGTCTCTGAAGACCATGCTATTGGAGAGTATTACAAGACCATAGAATTTTGGTCCTTGAAGACCATGGAATTGGAGAGTCTCTGGGGACCATTGAAGCTGGGGCTCTAAGGACCATAGTACTGGAGAATCTCAGAGGACCATGGAAGTTTGGTCTCTTGAACAGAATGGTATTGGAGAATATCAGAGGAACATGACACTGGAGAGTATCTGAGAACAAGGGTATTGGAGAAAATCTCTGAGGACCTAGAATTCCAGAGATGTAAAGAGGACCATGGTATATGATAATTTGGATAGACCATGGAATGTGGTCTCTGAAGACCATGGTATTAGAGAGTAAGAGTATCAGAGGACCATTGAGGTCTGGACTCTTGAAGACCACAGTGTGGGACAGTATCAGAGAACCATGGAAGTCTAGTTTCTGAAGACCACAGTGTTGGATAGTATCAGAGGACCATGGAAGTCTGGTCTCTGAAGACCACAGTGTTTGAAAGTATCAGAGGACCATGGAATGCTGGTCTCTGAAGACCACAGTGTTGGAGAGTATCATAGTATCAGAGGACTATGGTTTTAGAGGATCTCTGTTTTTAGAGAAATACCCATAGGCATTCTTTGAGGACGCTGGAATTTGAGTTTTTGAGGATTGTGAGATCTGGTCATCTCTCAGGACTGTAGAAATTTATCAATGTCTCAGAATCTGAGAGAGAATGGAATCTACAGGTGATACAAAAGATGTAATATAATATCCGTAATGTCTGTGGAGTGAAAAAATCAGTGGCAAAAGTTTTTGCAATCCCATTGTTTAGAAGAACCTTGAAAACACTGTTTCAAAAGAAGAAAATGCCGCTATCAAGTATTTTCTTTTTTATTTCCAGAGGGTTTTCTATAGTTTTAACCAGAAGTATGTCTTCTGTAAATGCTTTCGTTCAGGAAATGTCAAAGACTTTGTTGTCTCGTTAATTTGTTACCACATAACCTTGGGATTAAATGACCCTGAGGAAGAGGCCTTTTGAAAACATTGTGGTAAAGCAGAAAATGCTGCTGTCATCAGAATTTCTTCTCTTCCCACAATGTTTTCTACTGTTTCAAAGATAGAAATCATCATTTGGGCAACATTTAATTCGTCATGTGCGGATGCTTTCAATTTGGACAAGTCTAAAATTTTGTCATTTGGTAAAGAGATAAGATTTTTACAATTTGATAACACTGATAACCTTTTATCAAATACCTTTGACTGCCTTACACAAAGGTATTAATCTTTTACCACACAATCCCGACTTTTAACGACCCTGTGAAAGAAGCCTTTTTAAGACATTGTGGGACAAGGAGAAAATGCTGGTTACCAGCATTTTCTCCTTGTACCACAATGTTTTCTACCCTGTATGAAACAAATTTCAATTTTTATAGTTACATTCATTTTGACGTCTGCAAATGGTTTGAATTTGGAACAGTCTAAAATTTTGTTGTTTGGTAAAGAGCTAATCCACTAAACAATATCAAATGTTACATTTTAATGGGAACAATAGTTGCAGAAATATTGTATTTTAGATAAAACAGTGATAATTTCTTTTCATAAAACAAAACTTTTATCTTTTTGTCCTGAGAAACTGCACATTTGTGTATCCAGGAAAACTTTCTTTATTTGCACCTTTGAAATTCTTATTTAGATTTATTTAACCCTTTCCCAAACCAGCCCTGGTTTTCATGTGTCTGCAGTACAAGTCTTTTGAAAACACTGTAGGAAAAGGAGAAATTGCTGCTCGTAACGAGCAATTTCTCCTTTTCCCACAGTGTTTTCTACCCTTTTTGAGACCTTTCTGCCGTTTTCATCAAATTTTAAATTGTCGTCTGCAAACTCTTTCAATTTGGACCAGTCCAAAATTTGTCGTTTGGGAAAGGGTTAAATGTGTACTACTAGCTTTAAAAACAGCAGAGATGGTATCATTTAATTCTTCACCACACGACAAAATTTTAGACAAGACCAATTTCAAAGCATTTGAAGACGACAAATTCAACTTACATACAGGTGAGCTTTAGCTCTCCGATAGAGAAGAAAACATTGTGGGAAAAGGAGAAAATGCTGGTTACCAGCATTTTCTCCTTTTCCCACAATGTTTTCAAAAGCCGTCTTTCCCCATCCTCGTTGACCCAGTTCCGATGTATTCCGTAAACTACATTCATCAAATGGTAATACTTCAGACCTGGGTTAACGAGGATGTCTTTCCCAGGGTCGTGAAAACCCAGGATTGTTTGGTAAAGGGTTTACTCTTCACCACACAATCACAAGTTTTAAAGACCCACAGAAAGAGACCTTTTGAACACATTGTGCAAAAAGGAGAAAATGCCGGTCAACAGCATTTTCTCCTTTTCCCATAATGTTTTCTAGCCTATCTAATACAAACTCTGTCATTTGTGCCATTTAATATTTTGTTGCTGCAAGTACTTTCAATTTAGACCAGTCTAAAATATTGCTGTGTGGTAAAGAGTTAACCCTTTCCCAAACGACAAATTTTGGACTGGTCCAAATTGAAAGAGTTTGCAGACGACAATTTTAAATCTGATGAAAATGGCAGAAAGTTATCAAAAAAGGTAGAAAACACCGTGAGAAAAGGAGAAATTGCTCGTTACGAGCAATTTCTCCTTTTCCCACAGTGTTTTCAAAAGACTTGTACTGCAGACACGTGAAAACCAGGGCTTGTTTGGGAAAGAGTTAACTCTTTACCACACAACAAAAATAGGAGACTCATCCAAAGTGAAAGCATTTACAGACAACAAAATAAATGTTACTCAAAAATCAAAGTTTGTTTAGGGAAAAATAGAAAACATTGTTGGAAAAGGAGAAAATGCATCAGCATTTTCTTCTTTTCCTACAATGTTTTCAAAAGACCAGTGGTAAATGGTTAACTCTTTACCAAACTACACAATTTTAGACTTGTCCCAAAGGAAAGTATCTCCAGATGATGTAATTATTGAATATGCTTCAAACGATGGGATTTGTGTTGGAAATGGTAGAAAACATTGTGGTTACCAACATTTTCTCTTTTTTCAACCAGACTATCAAAATCGTTCCTTCTCAGAGTTGTAAAAACACTGGGTTATTTGGTAGAGAGTTAAACTTTTTAGTGCCTTTCACAACAATGATAGCTTGAAAGGATTTTTTTAGATCAAGATGAAAGCACACTGAGCATGGAGCCTGATCAATCATTAATCTACCCACCTATTATTTAACCTCTTACAGTCTTACCACACAACCCCGACTTTTACTCCGAGACAGAAACCTTTTGGAAACATTGTGGGAAAAGGAGAAAATGCTGGTAACCAGCATTTTCTCCTTTCCCAGAATGTTTTCCACCCTTCCCAAAATGAATTTCAATTTTTCGGTCACATTTATTTTGTCATCTACAGATGCTTTCAGTTTTGACTAGCCTAAGTACAGTTTTGTCATTGCATTTCAGAAAAGAGTTAAAGAGAACAATTCAGATTTTTTATAATCTCACCAAGTTTTAAAAAATGATGAATCACTGAATTATGTAAGGCAATAGCCAGTAAGGCTGAAGAGCGTGTTTTTAAAGTACTGGTAAAAAGAAACTCCAGGAAAATGTTAATTGATGTACTCGCCACCAGGATATTATTAGAACAAGCATTCTGATAGTATAGCATAGCAATACACAGTCCCCTACCGGCCGTGTGTATCGCAGGCATGTCAGTGAAATTTTTAAAGTCCAAGGCCCGAAAATGCGTCAAAAAGCAGTGGAGCTGGACGAAACTCGAACTTGATGTGTAAGTCATGAGGGTTGATGTACACACCAAAAATCAGCTCTACTCAGTATATGTAGCAGCGTTTAGAAAAAAAGTGCGGAAAAATGTTTTATCAGTGAAATTTTGTAAGTCCAAGGCCCATAAATGCGTGAAAAAGCAGTGGAGCGGGACGAAACTCGAACTTGATCTGTAAGTAATGGTGGTTGACTTACACAGCAAAAGTCAGGTGAATATCTACCAGCATTTAGAAAAAAATGTCCGGAAAACTGATTTATCAGTGAAATTTTGTAAGTCCAAGGCCCGTAAATCCGTGAAAAAGCAGTGGAGCGGGACGAAACTCGCACTTGATCTGTAAGTAATGGTGGTTGACTTACACAGCAAAAGTCAGGCGAATATCTACCAGCATTTGGAAAAAAAGTCCGGAAAACTGATTTATCGGTGAAATTTTGTAAGTCCAAGGCCAGTAAATCCGTGAAAAACCAGTGGACCGGAACGAAAGTCAAACTTGATCTGTAAGTCATGGTGGTTGAGTTACACAGCAAATCTGAGATCAATACCTACCAGCGTTTAGGAAAAAAGTCCGGAAAACTGATTTATCAGTGAAATTTTGTAAGTCCAAGGCCCGTAAATCCGTGAAAAATCAGTGGACCGGAACGAAAGTCGAACTTGATCTGTAAGTGATGGTGGGTGACTTACACACCAAAACTAGGCTCAATATGTACCAGCGTTTAGAAAAAAAGTCCGGAAAACTGAATTGCCGGACTGACGGACAGACGGAAAGATGGACAGAAGGACAGACGGACGGACGGAGTGCAAACCTAAAGTCCCCTCCGGCTTCGCCGGTAGGGGGCTAATAATGTAGAAACTGTTCTGTTGTGTAACACAAAACAAATAAACAAAAAACAAACAGAAGACACTGTACACTTTTTTTTTTTTTTTTTTAGAAAGGAAAAACAGACTACAAGATTTACAGCGGAAAAAGTATCATATCTGCCTTATTAGTCGCCGAAGGGAACTCATTACCATGTAACAGGTCTTGCGGCGAAATATCCATATAGAAGGTTTTCCATAATTGTCCAAGTAATTACCTGTTATTCTGCTAAATAAGTGAAACGAAACTTTGAAGCCGACAGTAAAACCCAAATTTTGCCATTTCCAAAGGTTTTTTTTTTTTTTTTCGGGGGGGAAGATACTTCCTTATCGGACAGTGTAGATCCAAGATCAGACTGTGCAGCCTGATCTTGATCTACACTGTCCACAAAAGGTCACTGAGTTGAGATAGGTAAAGTAAGCTACTAGTAGCCAGCTACTAGTAGCCAGCTACTTGTTCAGGTAAAGTTAGCTACTAGTAGCCAGCTACTAGTAGCCAGCTACTTGTTCAGGTAAAGTTAGCTTCTGGTAGCCAGCTACTAGTAGCCAGCTACTAGTAGCCAGCTACTTGAGCTGGTAAAATTGGTTTATTTGTAGCCAACTACTGGTAGCCACCTTCTAGTAAGCAGTCATTTGTAAAGGAAAATCTGGCAATTCGTACCAAGCGACCAATATATAGGTTATTAAAATGGAGGTTTTTATTAATTCCCTAAAGGTACAAGTAGCTGGCGAACCAAATGTCGACGCATTAATCGAAATGTTTTTCTTCCATCCAGAATACTATATAAATGCATCAGAAAAATCAAAATCAAATAATTCCCTGTATTAAAGGGTCAAGCTGCGAGATCTGTCACTAGGATTTTTTTTTTTTCACATTTGTTTTTAATTAGGGATTCAAAATGTACAAGTAGCTGACGAGATTATGACAGACATTTCAAAATATTTCAAAGAATCACATTCACTGTACTACGGAGAAATTGAAAATATCATTTTTAATTCATTTTTAATTATTAAAGGGGCCAGCTACTCGTCATGAAAATTGGGACATTTTTCAATTTCACTTAGAAAGGAATTCAAAGGTACAAGTAGCTGGGGAGTCTAAGAGCTGTTTTTGTAATTAAGTGCTTGTTTTGAATAAAGTAGACTATAAATGCGTCAGAAAACTCAAAACTGCAGCATTTCCGGTTATTAGAGGGGCCAGCTACTTGATATAAAAACGGAATAACTTTGCAATTTAGCGAAATCAAGATTTAAAATGTACAAGTATATTGAGAGAGATTTTTCAAAATATTTCAACGAATCATATACTTAGGATACTTAGGAGAAATTAAAGATATCAAAATCAATCCATTTTTAATCATTAAAGGGGACAGCTACTTGTCAGGAAAATGCGGATATTTTTCAATAATACTTAGTGTGAAATCAAAAGGAACAAGTAGCTGGCGAGCCTAAGAGCGAATTTTGATATTAAATGCTTGTTTTGAATAACAGATACTTTGAATTTATCAGAAAACTCAAAATTGAATCATTTCCGGTTATTAAAGGGGCCAGCTACTTGATTTGAAAACTGTACAACTTTGCTGTTTTTCGAATAATGATTTCAAATGTACAAGTAGCTAGCGAAATTAAAAGAGATTTTTCAAAATATTTCAACAAATCTTTTTTGGGACACTTAGGAGAAATTAAAAATATCAAGATCAATCCATTCTCATCCATTTAAGGGGCTAGCCACTCGTCATGAAAATGCGGATGTTTTTTCAATTTTACTTAGAGTGAAATCAAAAGGCACAGGTAGCAGGCGAGCCTAAGATCGATTTTTGAAATTGAGTGGTTGTATTCAATTAAAGAGAGTATAAATGCACGAGAAAACTGGAAATTGAAGCATTTCCGGTAATTAAAGGGGCCAGCTACTTGATCTGAAAATGGGACAACTTTGCACTTTTGCGAAATCATAATTTAAAATGTACAAGTAGCTGGCTAGATTTAGAAAGATTTTTCAAAATATTTCAACAAATCATGTTTAGGATAAGTAGGAGAAATCAAAAATATCAAAATCAATCCATTCTTATTCATGTTAGAGGCCAGCTGCTCGTCATGAAAATGCAGATATTTTTCATTTTTACTTAGAGTGAAATCAAAAGGTACAAGTAGCTGCCGAGCCCAAGATCGATTTTTGACATTCAATGCTCGTTTTGAATAAAGTTCAAGTTCAAGTTCTTTAGTCTTAAATAAAGGCCACCGGCCCAAAATACATGTTACATGGTACAATAACTGTATTTACAAGAGTTGCGTACAAGCAATAAACGAGATTTAACTTCCACACACTTAAGTCTTTTTCACACAATCTAGATTTTAAAACAACCTTGAAACCGACCGTGTTTGAAAACATTGCTGAAAAGGAGAAAATGGTGGTGACCAGCATTCTCTCCTTTTCCAATGCTTTCCAACACATCAAGAATAACAAATATTCAATCCCGCTGTCTTTATATATCATGAATACTGCAAGTATTAGTGCTTTTTATTCAAGAAACGGACAAAGAATGTTTTGACAATGGTATGTGGATGCGAACCGTCATTTTTATCATGTCATTGAGTCATTTGTTAAACAAAATGGATTTTTCGGATTCATAATTATATACATAGCTTGGTATAATCAAACTTCAAAATTCAAAACCTTGAATTTCGAAGCTTGACTATGCGCAATATAAAGGCCACCGGCCCAAAATCCATATTATATAATACAATAATGTTCAATACAACAAGAGTTACGTACAAGTAATAGATGAGATTTAACTTCTACACACATAACTCAATACAACACAATCTCGACTTTTAAAGACTCTGAAAAAAAAACAACCGTTTTTTGAAAACATTGTTGTAAAAGGAGAAAATGATGGTAATCATCATTCACTCCCTTTCCGGTGATTTCGACACTCTCAAAGTGGGACTCATTACAACACAATCTCGACTTTTAACGACTCTGAAAAACAACCGTTTTTGAAAACATTGTTATAAAAGGAGAAAATGATGGTAATCAGCATTCACTCCCTTTCCGGTGAATTCGACACCCTCAAAATGGGACATCATTACTTTATTAACAGTCATTTAGACGTTCGCAAATGCTTTCAATCTGGCCCGGTGTAGAATTTTCGTTTGGCAAAAAGTCAACAAAGTTGTTGATATATTAACAAAAGTGATACTTTAACATAGAAAATATACAATCCTGCTGTCTTTATATATCATGATAAATGCAATTAATAAAACTGCTTTTCCAGAAATGGACAAGGAATGTTATTGGCAAATATAGTTGAATTTGAACCGACATTTTTACCATGTCATTGAGTCATTTGTTGAACAAAATGGATTTTTTGGATCCATAATTATATACATAGTTTGGTATAATCAAACTTCAAAATTCAAAATCCCAAAATAAAAACTTTGAATTTCGAAGCTTGACTATGCACAATATAATGGCCACCGGCCCAAAATACATATTACATAATACAATAATGTTCAATACAACAAGAGTTGCGTACAAGTTTTTGGATCCATAATTAAATACATAGCTTGGTATAATCAAACTTCAAAATTCAAAACCTTGAATTTCGAAGCTTGACTATACACAGTATAAAGGCCACCGGCCCAAAATCCATATTATATAATACAATAATGTTCAATACAACAAGAGTTGCGTACAAGTAATAGATAAGATTTAACTTCTACACACATAATTCATTACAACACAATCTCGACTTTAACGACCCTGAAAACAACTGTTCTTGAAAACATTATTATAAAAGTAGAAAAAGTGGTAATCATCCTTCTCTCCCTTTCTGGTGATTTCGACACTCAAAATGGGAGTTCCTTATTTCATTAATAGTCAATTAGACATTTGCAAATGCTTTCAATCTGGCCCAGTGCAGAATTTTGCCGTCTGGCAGTGAATCATCAATGTTATTGATATAATATCAAAAGTAATACTGTGACATAACAAAAATTCAATCCTGGTGTCTTTATATATCATGAACAATGCAACATGTTATTTTGCTGTGTTCATGATATATATATGCAAGTAATAATGCTGCTTATTCAAGAAACTGACAGATGTTATTGACAATTGTAGTTGAATATGAACGTCATTGAGTCATTTGTTGAACAAAACGGATTTTTTGGATCCATAATTATATACATAGCTTGGTATAATCAAACTTCAAAGTTCAGGTTTTTTATGCGAATGATACAATAATGTTCAATACAACAGAATTTGAGTACAAGTAATAGATGTGATTTAACTACTTCACACCTAACTCATTACAACACAATCTCGACTTTTAACGACTCTGAAAACAACTGTTTTTTGAAAACATTGTTATAAAAGGAGAAAATGATGGTAATCAGCATTCTCTTATTTAATAACAAGAGTAATACTCTAACATCACAAATATACAATTTTATGTGTTTCAAGATTAACGAAAATTCTTGTCTTTATATTTCATGATTTCTGCAATGAATAATGCTACTTTTTTAATAACTGTTATGTTTTCACTTTTCAATAATCTATAAAAGCTTTCCAAATTATTTCCACCATGATACCACGAAAACAAAAGAGATTGCCTTTCGACATAGAATTGCTCACACTCAAAGAACACGTGATATTCATCTTCAGTTATAGAAATTTGTTCATTACAAAGACAATAAGTGCAAACACGATTATCTCTGTCAACATTAGTATGTCTTCCGAGTTCAATATTCAATTTGTGGCTCGAACATCGAAATCTTGCGACATACATTCTTAGATGAGGAGACATGTCCACGAAAAGATATCTCTCCGGATCTAACAAGGAGTGTATATTTTTATAGAGATCACATCGAGAAGAGCTATTTATAGACTCTTGTATTAAATTGTAAAGAACAATCACTTATTCTTTGCTTAAAAATTTTACAAAATAACTCATGATCGCCTAGCTCCTGGGATAGCCAAACGACACCAAAACCATATGATTGCAATAATTCCCTAACTTTCGTAACCCAATTTATTCGCCCAATTTCGTCATAGCCTTACAACATTAAGTAACATTGCTTTGGATTTCTTGTATTAACCATATGAAGGAGTTTGATCCAATATTTAATAACCTTAAGTTTATAATTAACGCATAAAGGTAATCTTCCACATTCAGTTAAAACTACAGAGGAATTTGTTGATTGATTAACACCTAGAAACTCCCGACAGTATTGAAAATGAAGATTTTCGATGATACTTGTATACTCTGTTCCCCAGATCTCTGCTCCAAATGTTAGTATAGGTACAATAACGGCATCAAAAATCTTAAAATATTCATTAAAGGGGAAGGACCCAAATGCATGCTGATAGGACTTAATACAGTAGATTGCTTTTCTGGCTTGTGCAACCAACTTATACTAGACTTGTATTATTTATGCCGAGCGTGGACTTAGACTGTGGACGACGGACTAGTAGGGGTCGTCTCAAAAGTCTCAGAATAACACGGAACTCAAATATTTGCGTACTGGTTGATTGAACTGTACGTTACATCACTTTCAGCAAATTTTAGATTATTTCACGGCGTATGTTAGTCACGGTTTCTGGGTTACAAACAAGTATTAGACCTTGCCCATGGACACTTCACGATGACCAAAAACGAAATACAGAAAAACCATAATAAAGCTCACTTTCATCAGATTGCGCATAACTGTTGTATCAAAATAAAATCTCATAACACTAAACCGATTTCTTTTCGCCTGCATACCAAGGAAGCACAAATATTCACTACCTGTGAAAGAAGTTGACGCTTATTTCGCCAAGTATTTGAAACTGCTCTATAGCACTTTAATTCACATATCGTGTGTTCAACGGTAACTCGGTATTTCGAAATAAAACGATTAAATTTTAGACATTTCCGTCGAAGTCTGTGTGTCTTTCGAGCAATCTGCTGAGACGTATAAGGGGTCAGAATAGGATGGCGATTGGGATATATTTTATCGGCTAAAAGAAACGAATCTGTGGGAAATGGAAGGTCTCTCCCGATTTGGCGCATCAACATGTATTGCTGTGCATCGTTCTGGTGCCCAAGAAACCCGCTTTCTATGTACCTTATACGTCCAGCTGTATCTACAACAACTTGTGTATGAATGGCATGAAATCCCCTGTGCCCAGAATAAAATTCCCCTTGTTGCTCAACGATCGGTCGGTATATCTTGTGAGAAGTCCCGTCTATAGCTCCAACGGCAGCCTCAATTTTCGTCCATTTGCCACGCTGTTGTCTCCATTCCTCAATTGTCGGCCACGACACATACCTACTGAGAGCTCTTTCCAAAATCGGCACAAGGTATTTTATCTCGTTTTTTACAGTATTCTTACTTATATTAAACGTAACAGATAAAACGCTGTAACAAGGGTATGTACGGAGCCAGATAAGCAGGAGAAGAATCCGATTTTTGATGTTAAGGGTATGCTGTCTTTCAACTCTCAGTGATATTAAATTTACCAAATCTAAAAATGTTTCAGGCGTTTCTCCCGTTAACTCATAAAATCCTAACCGGTTTGATGCGAAATCACGAAAAATGTCTTTCCCGGCATAACTGTTACAGTCATTTGCAATGAGGTGGTGTTCGATGCCATTTCTGGGGTCTGGTTTTAAGGGCACGATGATTGAAATCAGTGACCGGATTAATTCAAAATATTCGCAAATGTTTGGTGGAGGCTGGGTCAAGGCCGGCAAAGCAGCAATAATAAAGTTCCTCATATTTGAACTCATGTCTGCAAATAAAAATTGTTAGGTCAAAAGTATGGGTAAAATTGATGATTATTATGACTCGTTTTTATAAAGTCTTCGTTACCTAGAGACATAATTACGTGTTGGCAAGAGATGACATTTGAAAACACTGTGGTCGAGGGAGATATTTCTATACTTTAAATAGGTATGATCTAAGTGTAACTCCATTTTAACACCTTAGTCTTTACTTTCTAGAATTTTCTATACTTAAAAGTGATACAACTTCTGACTGGCTAAACTATTTGAGTTAGCCAATCAGAAGTTGCGTTACTTTCAAAGGTAGAAAATCTGGGAGAATAAGACTAACAACCTTTTTATGAATGGGGTTGATGAATACGGACCCAGGACAGCATTCATGTGTTCAGGAGAAGAAATCTATCTATTCGAAACGTATCCATATACTCGTGCTACTTTCACGTGCATTGTAAAGTATACCGATTATGTACATTGTGTGACAGTGACGTGCATAGAAATCTAGATTATCAGATAAGATTATCTGAATTATGGATAATTTACATGAAGCTGGAAGCGATGTTCCTATAAACGAAGGTATTCACCCCTTTCATACTGAACATTAAACAACATTTAAGTGAACGTATAATCAATATTTTCAGAAATATGTACTACCTCGTACTGATATCCGTTGATTTGGGCATCCATTGATGTTTTGAAAGGCCGAGCTATTATTTTAAGGTAGTGGACCCGTAATACTTCTAGTGCAGCATGTCATAAAATTCTTTGACAATTGATGAAATGGATTTATATGTAGTTATAATATTTTTGCACATTTTTAACCAACCAGAAGTTCCTTTGATGTCTGCCTTTAAATTATTTGTTGATACTTTTGTTAGTTTCCAGAAAAGGGAGGTAATTATTATGTTGTAACGAGAATATAGTGGCTTTAGATTTATAGATTATAATTCTAGGAAGGACAAAAAGGAAAAAGTAGCCCAGCGAAAGTAGTACAATAATACTCATTTTTAATCCTAGCAAATTTTGTAGGATAATATTATAGTGGAAATAGCTATTTTCTATTACGGGTCCACTACTTTAATGTGTTGTAGGCGACAAACGAATCGGGCCACAGTAGATCTAACCAAAGTATCTATTTTAACAACTAGAATTCAGTTACCTTTGTATATACGAAATCAACTTAATCTCTAACGTTTACCAAAATATGCAGATACTTTATTGTATTTAGTGCAGGAAAAATGATATGATTTGCATTAATGTGCTGTTCAAGTGACATGCAGAATGCAATGCAACTTTTCTAATGCCCTGTGATTTTGTTCGTTTCATTATTGTATGTCTTTGTTTATTTCAGATAATATCCTCCAGCGGGGAAAGAAAAATGTAAAAATCAACAAACAGGAAACTTTGATGATTTTGAGGTCGTATTTATCCCATCCTACGCGCTGGACTGATATCATAAGCAATGTAAAAGAGAATATTGGCCAACTAGCTAGAGAAGTCAGACACCTATACAACAACAGCACGGACAAGCAGCTGAAGGATAGGATGTCAACGAAAATAAAGAAACTCATAGCTGCTGATGACATAGAGGACGATGAAATAAGGTAAACATTACGAGTTACTTTTACAAAAAGCCAGGATTCCAACATGGTTGAGTAGTTAACGTCGTTAATTTGTTCCTGGTTCGATCCTCACTCCCAGCAATCACGATGAGGTGCTCGATCAAACTGGTTTTGCTTACAAACACAGATAAATGTTTTACAGCCGTATATGTAGAGGATATGTTCATAGTGTATCAAAAATATCTAAGAGGTTTGGGAGAACTGATATTTGTCGAGCCTTGACGAGACAATTATCAATTTTCACAACCGAATGGGATATTTTTGATATTAGACAACACTAAGTACGTAATTTATTTTTTGACGTACGACTTTTTGCTGTTTATTATTTCTAATAACGAATAACCCAATTTAGTTATACTTGCAGATAAAATGGTTATGGATTAGCTGTAAAAATGACGTAGAATTACGTAGACTACGTTAGGAAACGTCACATTCAACCGATTGAAATTCATTCATGTGCTATAAATTCTATACATAACTGTGCGATAAATATCTGTGGTATATCATTAAAAAAATATATATCTCATGGTGTTATTGCATGGATATAAGGTCAGTTGAAAAATAGAATTTAAAAATCCATGCAAACCGATAGAAAATATTTTAGCATAGGATTACACTTTCACTAGGCTTGAAACTTTCTCCTCTAATTCTTACCAAACATAAGTTATAAAAGGCTATTTTATTTTATTTATTTATTTATTTTTTTTTTTTTTTTTTGTACGCAGAACTGCTGTTGGAGCCATTAGGGATATGGAGCGCCGTCATGTCAGGCGTCAGCAGCAAGCTCCGCCAGAACCAGAGGTAAGGGACGCGCGAGACGATATGGCTGCGAACATGTCCTCCTCATCTGAAGACCAAGAAAATGCTGCTGATGAAGAACTCCCTATACCAGGACCGTCAGAGAATAGACGAGGTCGTAGATCCAGGAAGCGACCTCTTGTAGAAATCATCAGAGAAAATCAATTACTTTACAACAGATTCATAAAGAAAAAAGTTCCCAAGCTGTTGCGGGAACTTGGAATAAGCTCTTCAGACTCAGATTCTGATTAAGAATATTGTTTGATTATTGCGCAATAAACTTTTTGAAAAATCCCCATTGATTTGTTTTTTCGTATTTTTATGCAACCTCAATATAATGCATGAAAGTTATGCATTTTCATAAATGTATATACATTTATTTATATATAAAACGTTATAACGTTTTAATGAAAATGCAGAAAAGCATTTACACTGTGAATAAGTATTTTGTACCAAGCCGTTAACCCTTTTCCGTGAGATTCTGTGTTTAAAGTTCATAGGAAAAAAAGACGTTTGAAATATATTGTGGGAAACGGAGACAATACTGTTAATCCTTTACAAAACAACCCCGACTTTAAACGACACTTTCGGAAAATGCTTTTAAAAACATTGTGGGACAAGGAGAAAATGCTGGTTATCAACATTTTCTCCTTTTTCCCTAAATGTTTTCTAAAGTTCCAAAAACAAATTTCAATTTTTCAGTCACATTTATTTTGTCGTCTGCAAATGCTTTCAATTTGGACGTTTGATAAAGAGTTAACCAGCATTTTCTCCTGTTCTCGCAATGTTTTCAAACCTCTCTCTCAAAAAAAAAAAAAAATACTGTTTGACCCAAACTTAGTTCATTGCTTGTTAAATGCTTTAAATTTAGGTATAACTTAAAGTTTTGCTGTTTGGTGAAGATTTAAAATAACGACATTTCTTTTTTACCATTTGGCCACACCTTATGTAAGTTCTGAGACAACCCCCTACCTTAATAGGAGTCCACAGTCCACAGTCGTGTTCGAACTAAATGATAAAGGTCTATTTAGCAGCCGTCCATGCTAGTTTAGGAGTAAAGAGAAGTCCCATGTATTTATACATATTTGTGATTTTAACTAGCTTTCCATTAAAATACCATTTTTCATTTGTTCTTAGTGGACCGCCATTTCTAAACACAATAATTTCTGTTTTACTCATGTTAATTGAGAGTTTAAATTCATTTCAAAATTCAGAGGGTTTATTAATTTGCATTTGTAGATTTCGAACGGTATCTGCACAATGCGCTATATCATCCGCATAGAGAATACACTGTATTGGAGGAATAACGTTGGATATAAACACACCAGGACAATTTTCAGATAAAAAGGTAGATAACTCCTGTATGAAAAGATTAAAGATTATGGGACTTGTTATGTCCCCTTGCCTCGTACCAATTTTACAAGTAAAGGATTCAGTAATTTTATTTCCAACTCGGAGACATGCTTTGAGATTTGAATACATAGATCTTAAGATCTTAAGTACTTTACCCCCTATACCTCGTTTAGAGAGAACCTTAAATAGAACTTCATGATCTATGGAATCAAACGCTTTATGAAAGTCGACATATAACACATAGAAACGTCCCCTAGGTTTGCCAATATACTTTTGCACCATACTCTGTAAAACAAATAGATTGTCAATGACAGAATAACCACTACGGAAGCCTGCCTGATTTTCATCAATTAACTCAAAAGTATCAACCATTGAATAGAGTCGTTTGTTAATAATCATAGAAAAAATCATATAAAACATTAACAAGGGATATTCCTCTATAATTGTTTGGATCATGTTTTGCCCCTGATTTGTAAATAGGCATGATTACACTTTCGCACCAAGTCTTAGGCATAACCCCAGAATCAAGTATAATATTAAATAATAAAAGTAAATACGGAGTAATCAAAGAGAATAAAAAAGAGACTATAAATGCACGAGCAAACTCAAAATGGAAACATTTCCTGTTATTACAGGGGCCAGGTACTCGTCGTGAAAAGAGGGACATATTTCAATTTCACTCAGAGAGGAATTGAAAGGTACAAGTACCTGGCGAGTCTGAGAGCTGTTTTTAAAATTAAATGCTTGTTTTACATAAAGGGGATGATAAATGCACTAAAATAGTCAAAATTTAAGCATTTCCAGCTATTAAGGGGGACAGCTACTGATTTGAAAATGGGACAACTTTGCTATTTTTCGAAGTAATGATTTCAAATGTACAAGTAGCTACCAAGATTAAAAGACATTTTTCAAAATATTTCAACAAATCACTTTGAGGACACTTAGGAGAAATTAAAAATATCAACATCAATCCATTCTTATCCATTTAAGGGGCCAGCTACTCGTCATGAAAATGCGGATATTTTCAATTTTACTTAGAGTGAAATCAAAAGGCACAGGTAGCTGGCGAGCCTAAGAGCGAGTTTGAAATGAAATGCTCGTATTGAATAAAAGAGTATAAATGCATGAGAAAACTCGACATTGAAGCATTTCCGGTTATTAAAGGGGCCAGCTACTTGATCAGAAAATGGGACAATTTCGCACTTTTGCGAAATTATGATTTAAAATGTACAAGTAGCTGGCGAGATTTAGAGATATTTTTCAAAATATTTCAACAAATCAAACAATTCTTATTCATTTTAGGGGCCAGCTACTCGTCATGAAAATGCGGATAGTTTTCAATTTTACTTAGAGTGAAATCAAAACGTACAAGTAGCTGGCGAGCCTAACAGCGAATTTCGAAATTAAATGCTTGTTTTGAATAATAGATACTGTGAATATCTAAGAAAACTCAAAATTGAATCATTTCCGGTTATTAAAGGGGCCAGCTACTTGATTTGAAAACTGGACAACTTTGCTGTTTTTCGAAGTAATGATTTCAAATGTACAAGTAGCTGGCGAGATTAAAAGAGATTTTTCAAAATATTTCAATAAATCATTTTGGGGACACTTAGGAGAAATTAAAAATATCAAGATCAATCCATTCTCATTCATTTAAAGGGCCAGCTACTCGTCATGAAAATGCGGATAGTTTTCAATTTTACTTAGAGTAAAGTCAAAAGGTACAAGTAGCTCGCGAGCCTAAGAGCGATTTTTGAAATTAAATGCTTGTTTAAATAACAAAGACTGTGAACGTATAAGAAAACTCGAAATTGAATCATTTCCGGTTATTAAAGGGGCCAGCTACTTGATTTGCTGGCTACAAGTAGCTGGCTACTAGAAGCTAACTTTACCTGAACAAGTAGCTGGCTACTAGTAGCTGGCTACCAGTAGCTAACTTTACCTGAACAAGTAGATGGCTACTAGTAGCTGACTACTAGTAGCTAATTTTACCTATCTCACTGAGTTGCGCTCAGCCGCTTAAGGGGTGAAGCTTCAGTAAAGATAACAACGTTCTGGTATCACTTCTAAAACTGCTGTTTACCTAGTAAAGGCTTACTTTAACTTCTTAGCTGCAGACGAAAGTTTAAATTTAGGACAGAATTTGCCTGTGAAAGAGCAGAAAAAATGTGGGTAGAGATTCTTCTTCAGAGGCGTTCAAACTTGGGGTTTTGTGGTAAAGGCTTAAACACCTAACCAGCCTTTGGTTGCTTCTGTAGAAAATGTATGTTATAACCAGACTGCACAGGAGATGCCGCCTGATCTACATTACCGATTATTTTTGCCAGATATTCCGAGTACAATAATGCATCATCCATAATCCGAACGAAGATGTGTTACAGCGATTCTGAGGTACAAGATTTTTTATCTCTCACAGAAAAAAGTGTCGGAATAAGAGGTACACCCTCCACATGGGTTACTCTTCAATTGTTTATACTTCTATGACGGAAGAAAAATAAATGGGCCATACCTCAAGTATGACAATCATTAAATCAGCACATGTAGACAATGTGCAGATGTCATCCTAATGGGGAAGGAAGCCTCCCTTGAAGTTTTGTCGAATTCCATTCTGTGGTGGGTGAGAAATAGCGCGGAAACAAAATTAGGGACACAAAATTCAAAGCGCAGAGCCTGTGCGAAAAATCCTTTGAACCAGAACATGCTGACAACATGCACGTGTCATTCTTACAGAGAAACTTGTCATGAAGGTTTGCTGAATTTCGTCAAGTGGTTGCTGTAAATCTCGGGGAAACGGAATTAGGGGCTAAGCACATCTGAAGGGGTCATTATTGTGAGACAAATCATTCAACCAGAACATGCTGACAGTATGCGTATACATGTACTCCTTATGTGAAAGCTGTCCATGAAGTTTAGTCGATTTCCATCCAGTGGATGTTGAGAAATAGTGCAGGATAAAATTGGTGACTCAAATTTCAAAGCGCCAAATTTGTGCGAAAATTATGTGAACAGAAATATTCTGACAATACGCGCGTGTTTTATAATAACTTCTCGTGAAAGTTCGTCCAATTTTATCCCAAGGTTGCCGATATATTGCTCGGAAACGAAACTTTGGGTTCGAATTTCAGAGGGTCAAAAAAAACTGAAAGAAAAATAATTAAGCCAGAGTATGCTGACAATATGCGCATCTCCATCTTATGTAAAAGATTTTTTTTTTTTAGTTTTATTGAATGTAAATGAGTGGTCGATGATACATAGAGCGGAAACAAAATTCGGGACTAAAGATTTAACAGACCATAATTGTTAGAAAAGTCATCAAACGAGGACATGCTGACAATATGCCCATCTCCTCTTTATTGGAAATTTTCGTTGAATTCCATCCACTGGTTGATGAGAAATAACGCGAAAATCGACACTGGGCACTAAAATATTTTCTTGGGAGTTTTGTTGACTTTCACCGAGTGGTTGATGACAAGCTACGCGGACACTGAATTAGAAACTAACAATTTAAAGGGTAATAACTTTATGAACAATAACTGAAGCAGAACATGCTGAAAATATCCAGTTTACTCGTAATGGCGAAGCCTCCTACAAAGTTTTGTTAAATTTTGAGGTGTCATCTTATTTCAGCGAAAAGGGTCAACAAAACTGCACAAAAACACCTATCGATACGGCGCATTTTTTTTTTTAAATAGATTTCAGAAACCCTGCTCATCGATTCAGCGCAAATATTTTCGTTATTATTTCAGTGAAAAAGATTTTACCCTGTATAAACCTTCCGATGACCGTATGATACAAGAACATATTTGTTAGTGTATTATCCGTTACCCCCTGCTCACCACAGGGAGGTGGAAAATGAGCAGGATGAGTCATTTTCCTAAAAGTTCTCTATACATTCATAATAAAATGGATGTGTTAAAACAGATAAACAGTACCATTTAGACAGCAGTAAGTTCCATTAAAACAGCCGATAAGTATTTACAAGGTGAGGTCATAACGCCCATTCACAACATTAGATTTATACAGGCGAGTGAATATCTAAAATTCGCTGAATCAATGAGCCAAAATTTCGCTGTATCGATGATCGGATTCTTTTTTTTTCTCATTTGTGCTGAAATGATGGTGATCCAATTTTGATGGCTGCTGAGAAATAGCGCGGAAACAGATTTGTTGAGGGATATGCATGAAATCTAACTTTTTTCGTAACACCTACACTAGACTCTTTAGCAAACAATAGTGTTAATTTAGATTCATATTGAAAGCATTTTCATACATCAACTTTCATGTGGCTAAAGTAATGGAACTTGGCCATGAAAGGGTAAAACTTTTTGTGAAAAAGAGTGCAAATGCTGATTACCAGCATTTTCTGCCTTTCCCTCATTTTCCTCCAAAAGCTATCTACACTAAACCAAACGCAACACCAAAATTACGTGATTTTTCTTTAGGGCGTAAAGATTTTACAACCAATACCTCCAGCATATGTGAAATTCGCCATGTACATATTATTGATTTTCTATCAAAGTTGACTGAACAAATTATATAAAAAAAAAACTGTTTGGTGCCAAGTGAGTTCCACTAGCAGCACGTGATTATATGTTGATATCACTTTCAGATGCAATTGCCAGCTTTTGGAGAAAATTTAACGAAGTAGGTACGCAAGATTTGTTATCGCTGTTTACTGATGCAAAACAAAACAAATCGTTTAGTCAGATGTACCTGTCTGATAAAATTTTCTCCAAACTCTGGCAGTTGTAGAAGGGGCGCCGCAAAGGGCACGGGCTTCCTGTCGCTTAGACTGGCCAGCTTGCAGCAGTCCAATTACCCGTCTCCGGACTTCGATGGTTAATCTCGGCCTTTTCAACGCGGTTTAGCTGTACGAGCTGTACGAGTACAATACTTGCGCTAAAATGACGGTCAAGCTTTCCTTAACTCGCAAAGAGAAAGTCACATCCGCAGATAATCACGTGCTGCACGTGGAACTCACTTGGCGCCAAACAGATTTTTTGTCATTTGTGCAGTCAAGTGTGACAGAAAATCAACAAAACGTACATGGCGAATTTCACATTTTCTTGAAGAAATTGGCTGTAAGATGTTTACGCCAAAGATATTGAATTTGCAAAAGAATATCACGTAATTTTGGTGTTGCGTTGGAAGTTTGGTATAGTACATATCAAAAAGGTTCATCAAAACATGTAGCCGTTTGGTTAATAGGTGACGTCTTTGCCACGCGACAAATATTAGACCCATTAAAAATTGAAAGCATCTGCGGACCACTAGCAACGGCTATCTGATAAGGCAGAAAACTTTTTGGGAAAAGGAGAGGAATCACTGGTTACTGGCTTTTTCACCATTTTCCCACGACGTTGTCAAAAGACTGTCTTCTTAAAGGTCTTTAAAGCACGGGAGTGTCTTGTAAAGAGTGAAGCTTGAAAGAAATACCCATTCTTTCTAGGATTATGTCCCCTTTTACTCAAATAACGGATACCTGGACGCTTTTTTTTATCCTATCCCGGAGACAATGGTTGAAATTTCGTCTTTGACTCTTACCAAACAAACACGTCTTTAAACTCCCTTTCACCAGTTAAATGTGTCCATATTACTTTATCAGATTGACTAAGGTCAATATGATTGGGAGCGCTTTTTCATGACATCATTTCAAAACGCATAGCGACCCACGTGTATTGTTCAGACAGAAGTTTGTATTTAGCCTCAAAAGTTATAAAATAACTGCACTGCATACAGGAAATTTCAAGTCATACTGTGTAACTGTTGAACGCTTTTCTTTACAACAAATTGTCGTGCTTGCCCATGTTGAAAGGATTTGCAGACGACAAGACCAATGCATAGCTCTGAAATTATGAGATTTGTCGTCGAAAGGGTAGAAAAAGAATTGTGGAGGAAGGAAAATGCTTGTTTCGAGAGTTTTTTTGAGAGTTCTCTTTCTCAGGGTCGCCGAACTATTAGTAAAGGATCACAGCGTTCTACACAGATTACGATGAATTACAAACCTCATAATTTCACTTTAAAAATCAGTGGACCCATTCCTACAAATGTCAATTTGGTTTTTTGGGTCAAAGAGTGAACCGGTAGGACAATCCGGCAACAAAACAACTTGATATACATGTACAACTCATTTTCGGCAAAACATTTTGCTATATAAGGAAATCAGTTCTTTCCTGTAGGCTGGATAATAGACTGTGTAGACAAAAACATTAACAACGTTATTTAAATAAAAAGCTGAAATATTAATACGAGATGTAACCCTTTCAAAATAGCTCTGATTTTTGTCCCAGCTCTTGTTGAAAACCCCATAAAACCTTACAAAGGGGAGGAGAACATAGGTTAGAATGCAAAACAAAGATATCCATATGAACATATATATAGTTCTTTTCATTTGGTTGAATTGGTCAAAACCTCCCTTTCTTTCCATAAGTTTTGGTCCCCCGTGATTTTGGTTCGATGTGTTTGACGACGAAAAGAAGCTGGTTTCTTGTTCAGATGATTCTGGTTGATCGCTTTCAACACCGTGTGTGTTTGATTGCTTTGCTGTGGGAACACATGTATTGGTTATTGTTTGAAATGGTTTCTTTTTTGATTGATCAGTGTCCTTGACAGGTACTCTGTCTTCATTTTGTCCTTTTGAACTAATGGGCATCCTATACTTTCTCATTTTTGCTTGATGCTGCCAGATTTGAAATCCGATCAATATATATAGAACTGTTAAAGCTAAGCAGCCACCAAAAGAAACTATTAAAATGAACGCAATATAGAACCGTCGGAAAACTGTGTCTCGGGGTTCAAGGATGATGCTACATCTGTAACCTGTAATATTCGGATGTTTAGTTGGTGCTTCTATGACACCATAAAAATGTAACACTGGTATTGAACAGAGACCTGCTAAGACTAATACAAGAATGCACAACATCTTTGCAAGTTTGTGAGAGACCCGAGATAATTTTGGCTTACAAATTTTTCTGTAACGCTCTACTGCGATGACAAGCAACGACAATCCGGATCCTCCCACTACAAAACTTGCAAGAAACATAAATATCTTGCAGGAAGCGTTGTCAGAATACATAAGTGGATACCTTAAGTTAACAATATGGAAGGGAATGCAAATGGTACATGACATCAAATCAATGACTGCAAGAAAGGAAACAAAAAATCGGAAGTTAGTGCGACGAGCTTTCAGGTGAATGAGCAAGACATGCAGGTTGCCAATGACCCCCACCAGAATGAGAACTCCTAGAAATGTGATGGCCCCATAGTAGGTTTTAGCTTGGTCATCATTGAGGTTTTGTAAAACTGCATCTCTGTCCAATTCTGCAGAAAAATTTTGAGACATATTTATAGCTACAGTTATGATATCAAAATTTTAAAAATCCTTATTAATCTAATAAATTTGATTTAAAAAATACCAGTTTGATGTTATAAACACTGATTAAACAAGGAATCAAAAAGATATTTGATGTTATTTTGAACAATTCTTATGATGTCAAACAGGTATTATGGTATTTTGTCAAAAGTTTTCCATCAAAAATAAATTGTCTGAATATATAATTTGCATCTAACTTGAAACAATGTAAATTTGACGAAAATCGGATTAAAAAATGGGCAAAGACATACATGTGTATGACAATTATAATTTCCTATGTAGATATTGCTCTGAATTGCGTTTCAAGTCGAAAATGATATTTAGTATGGATTACGTTACAGTCCCTCAGATATATGTGATTTTTTTAATCTATCATAATAACACACTCATATTACTGTGGATAAATATACATGTAATTAATACGAAAATCACAAATTGGACTGTACTTGAAAATGATAACGTGTGACTAAAATTAACCTTTAACAAGTTACAAACATCACTTTCAATAATACTAACACACTCCAAAAGGATGTTGAAGGGTAATAAATGCAGATATGATTGGTATTTGTATGAAAAAATTCAAAACACAAACACTTGTCTCTCTCAAAAAGTAAGGCTTTGATAGTAAGCAAGAAGAATTAAAATATCGATCTGGCTACTTTATAAAATGGAAAATCTGAACAATTCTTTAAAACTCTTGCTTTCTTCGGTTAAGGCATATATGATTCCTTTCATTTAGGCAAGTGTTTGTTTCGTCCAATTAGTGTATAAGTCCAATAATTATCTTCCTTACATGTCAGGCTCTAGCACTATGGTTACCCCTGAAAAAAAAAATATGCTTTGGGAGAACAGGGTGTAGATGCTATTTTTCAACAAAAAAGTTCTCTTTGTTCTGTAGTGTACCAAACACGTTATTTTACTACAACGTATTCAGAAACTGTGCACTGCCGTGATCTTACTAACTCTTTACTTAACGATCCCCAGTATAGACCAACACGGAGACGAAGGCTTTTGAAAACATTGTGGGAAGGTGGAAAACGTTTGTAACCAACATTTCTTCCCTTTTCTACACTGCTGTCTAGCCTTTCAAAGGCGAAAATAATCACCAAAGCCATGCTTGACATGTGGTCAGCAAATGCTAATGATTTGGACATGTCTAAAAATGTTAGCGTCTAGTAAAGAGTTAAAGAGTCATTTATCAATATTATGGTATATTTCAATTAAATCATTTGTTATTATTTAGATATTTCTGAACTAAAGATCATACATCAAGAATTATTAAGAAAACCAGAGCATTAGTTAACGTGCGTATAAGTTTCATAAAAGGTGGCATATTTACCTGTGACAATGAGAGTTTTGACAGACGTAAAAGATATTCCTTCGTGTATTTCTTTATCGGTTCTTTGGATTTTTCCCATAAAAATATTTTATCCCTCCTTGTTTCAAACAAACTGGTTCACTTTTTCTGTACAGTCTTTTATTAATTTTTTTTACAATGTATTGAAATTAGCACCGTAGTACAGATCAGCTGAGTTACCCTGTATCCAGAAACAGTTATTTGTATTTTTATAAAAACGTTTATTAAAGCATGTCTCTGTGGAGCAATCTGGAAGAGAACTTACATTTTTGGTGAAACAAATGTATATCTATTTGTCAATAAAATCTTTTAGCACTTTCTTTATTTACTTCTTGAAGGAAGATTTGCCACTTAACCGATATTTTTTCTCATTCACACAATGTTTTCAAAAGCCTTCTGCCCAAGGGTCTTTGAAACACAAACTCTTTTTGCGTTTATTATCAGGGTTTACAAGGAATTCTTCATCGTACTCTACCGCACTTTGTTTGCTTTAAGAGTTCAGGAGGTAAGATAAAGAAAGGAAACATCAACTTTGTGATGTTCATCAATGCTTTCCACAACAAATATTGAATTTTTTACAAATATTTCTTGAACTGATTGAAGATGTATAGAATTTTAACATTGCGATAATACATTGCCGAAATCATGCAGAGAACGTTTCTGAAACACTGTCAGAGCCCATGAATCTTCTTCCTCTATATCTCTTAGCCCATTATAATGCAACAAAAAATTTAATCCTTGCTTTTAGTATTGGGGAAAAATCCCAGTTATTGCATTTTAGAAAAGGTTTTTATTTTTTTATCAGCCATAAGATATTGAACAGTTTGCATTCCGGATCAGATTTCAGCTTTGATGCAGTCTGATCTTGATCTACACTGTCCCCAAAAGTTACTTAAGTTGTGCATACGGTTTAAAAATTACTCTGTCACTTTTAAATGAAATGTCTCCGATTTCAATCACAAAGAGCTTGTACTTCCTTGATCACTGAGCTTTTATGAGAAAGATTCTTAGGTAGTAGAAACATACATGACTCATTAACGCTGCACCAGGAAATCACGTGTTCTAATCTGGGCGGGTTAAGGGAGAAACTTTAGTAACCAGCATTTTATCCTCTTCAACAATATTTTCAAAAAGCCTTTTTTTCTCACAGTCTTTTAACCCTAAACGTGCTATCTAAGTTAAAATGAAACTTTCAAGCCGATAGGAAAAAACCCGAATGTTTCTTTTTCAAATTCATTTTTGGAGAAAAATGTCTCCTTATTGGACAGAGTAGATCCAAGATCTACACTGTCCGTAAACGGTCATTGAGTGGCACTTAATAGCAGCTAACGGGTCAAACACGTTCGTTTGATGAAGGTTGAAGAGATTTATGGTCCCGTGTTCAATGACATTGGGGATTTTGCAAACACTGTGCTGAAAAAAGCGCACAGACCGGTAGCTAGCATTGTCTTGTTTTCAACAATCTTTTCTACCCTTTCTGTCATTTTCAAAGAAAATTTCAAAACTTTGAGCAACATTTGTCTTCGTTTGGATCAGATTGAATCTAAATTTTTGTCTTTGGTAACAAGTAGCAAGAAATTTGAAACGTTTAAAATTCGTTACAGAGGTGAGTAGTTTTAGCCTTTTTTGCACTGGGCTCGTAATGTTTGATTCTATGGCGGTATAGAACTGCCACCAAGTACCAGGTTATAATGGTAGTCTTTTTTTTTTTCTACGGTGGATTTCATGTTAGATATTATAAAACTTTCAATGTTATTTTGATATCACCGGGATACTAGTTAAAAAAAAAAAGGCACGAAATAGCAAAAACTTTCGACCATGGTCAGCCTGACAAAACTGTTCAGATGCTTTATAATCTTTATTAATGGAAACCCAGAAGGTCATAGACCCATGAGATACATAGAACATGCAAACTACATTACAATATGGCGGACTAAATAATATAGAACAAGAAGGATTTAAAGTTATCCTTTTCCATCATTATTCACCGTCATTCCATCAGTACCCAACCTGCCCGAAAGAAAACAGCAAAATAGACAAATGGGCTGATGGGGGATAAATTCTATTGAAAAATCATCCGTACTACATTGCTGGACTCTTAACAATACTAATTCAAACAATTCTGAAACATCTTAATTTGTATTATAATTCACGATCACTTTATCTGTGACCAACGAAGGAAATAACCAAGGGGATAGAAAGAGAATTCTCATATTCAGGATCATTTTTAAAATGAAATACTGCACGTGTACAAAATTAAAACAAGTATCTGCTATTCATAATATAAACAGTGTTAATACCTTTCAAGCAATACAGATAGCAGAGTCCAAATGTTATCTATGAATGAATGAATGAATGAAGTTTTATGGCCCGTCGACATCAAAGGTTACACTGGGCGCACTCACAACTAATGTCATGCGTTTAATTGATCAAACTGTAATGTTACGGAAAAGGCTTATAAAATATTAGCTGTGTAAACACTGAAAGGACAAACAACGCTAGTTACATAGTCTAAAATGCAGATGGTCAATAGAAACTAAAATTATATCTTTTTATAGACATTTACCTCTTTCAGAAATTCAAAAATAGACAATTTTACAGCACCAAATAAAATGTTTATACTGTTAAAATGAAAAATAAAATGGATCTTGTAAGTGCAAGGTCTATACAGTCTCTAAGTACATGTTTGATAGTAAGAGACACATTGCAGGAAGTGCATCGAGGTGCTTCTTCTCCTTTGAGTCGGTACGAGTGCGTCATATTTGTATGACCAATACGAAGACAGGCAAAGATAATTTCCTCGCAGCGACTTGTGCGGAACGCTGGAAGCCACTCGCCAAGAGTTGGCATAAGTGTAAATAACTTTTTATTTTGGTTAACTGGATCATTCCAGGATTGCTGCCATACATTATGAATAAAATCATTTATCAATGGCTTAAAATCGTTCAAAGGAATTTTAAAAGGTAACACATCAAGTGACAATGCCCCCTAAGCAGCTCGATCTGCCTCTTCATTGCCACTTATACTAATATGGCTAGAGAGCCAACAAAATATAAGATCAGCAATAGCACTGATTCGAGAAATTTTATCTATTCCACTAGATTAACTATCAACGGATTGTCCGTTCTCTTGTTTTCGAGTGCTTGCATAGCTGACGGTGAATTAGTGAAAATAATGTAGCGCCAGTAGTTCTATATGATTAAGAGCAAGGTCCATTGCCTTCAGTTCCACAGAAAAACTAGAAGAATTATTTGGTAGGCGAAACTGGTTTAATTCACCATCGGGTAGGGCATCCGCAGCAATTTTTTCTCCATCTTTTGAATCATCAGTATAAATCTGTTCATAGTTGTAATACTGCTCTTTAATATCAAGAAATTGGTTTTTAAAGACTAAGGGCTCTGTTGTAGCTTTTTTTACTGGCAGTAAGATTATATAGGAAATTTGGGCTTTTTGATGTCCATAGAGGAACGTCTGAAGTTTTATGTTTAGCCATATCCTCCAGATCGAAATCCAGTAGGTCTACATCGGCTTCGCAGCGCAAACTGAACACAGGTATAACTTTTTCCATCTTTATGGAAAGCCTTGACTGTCTTATACGCACTAAATTCATGTTGTCGTGTCAAAACAGCAATATATCAAGCCAAGTTATCAATATATTGAGTTGTAGTATCTTTATATGGTGTGCATTTATGAATTTGTTAAGGTAAACCGTCATTATATTGATTCCACGAGACAATATATTATGCCGATGTACCTTTATACCAGGTCGACGTGTCAATATATTGAGTGGTAGTTTGCTGATATGGAGTCGTGTAAACCTTATATTGTGTACAATCATCAATATATCTTGTGAAACAGTTTTTACATTGATTCAACTGGACAATATATCTTGCCGATTTGACTTTATACTAAGTCGACTTGTAAATATATTGAGTAGTATTGTACAGATATGGAGTCGTGTAAACCTTATTTCATGTTCAATCGATAATATATCTAGTGAAACAGTCATTATATTGATTCAACGAGACAATATGTTATGCCGATGTACCTTTATATCAGGTCGACGTGTGAATATATTGAGTGGTAGTTTGCTGATATGGAGTCGTGTAAACCTTATATTATGCCCAATTACATTCACAGGTCGATTCAGTAAAAAGTCTGGTCGGCATGACATATTGATCTGTTGAATCAGTATAATGACCGTTCCACTGAATATATTGATAACTCGATATAATAGAAAGTTAATACGACTCTAATGTCGGAGTGGTTTCGTATCAGCAGACTACCACTCAATATATTAAAATGTTGATAAAGTGTAAGGTCATATAGGCATGACACATTGTACCGTTGAAACAATATAACGAGAGTTGGACTTAATATAAGATTAAAGCAACACTATATAATGTTAGATTGGCTTTACATCAGGGCATTACCATACAATATATAGACAGTTTGACAAAGTATAACATCTAATAGACATAATATATTGTCCTGTTGAATCACTATCGGGACTGTTTCACTAAATATACGGATGATCTGACATACTAAAAGGAAAAGACAACTCTGTATAATGTACAATTGCTTTGATAAAAGCACTACACTACTCAATATATAGACAGGCTGACGTGGTATAAAGTCAAATCGGCATGACATATTGTTCCACTGAATCAGTATAAGGACAGTTTCACTTTATATTGATGATTTGACATAATATGATATTAAAATGACTCAATATAATGGTTGATTGGTTTGATATCGTAACACTTTCACTCAATATATTAGCAAGTCGACTTAGTATAAAGTCATATCGGCATAATATATTGTCTCGTGGAATCAATATAATGACGGTTTACCTTAACAAATTCATAAATGCACACCATATAAAGATACTACAACTCAATATATTGATAACTTGGCTTGATATATTGCTGTTTTGACACAACAACATGAATTTAGTGCATATAAGACAGTCAAGGCTTTCCATACATCTTCTTAAAATCATCTTTATGCGGCGGTTCAAAACAACTTTATGCTAAAGACTTTCAGGATTGGATTTTGACTTAAAATAATACTGCATTGAAAGTTTCTAGTTTCTTCCTACGTAAATTCAAAGATAGTTCATTTGCCTCTTCATACAAACTATTAACAGGTTATGTTCTAAAGGCACCAAGTTCTAAGCGTATACCTAGAATCCAGTTTACGAAGGTACGATTTCCGAGCTGATCCATATACAACACAGCCGTAATCTAACTTTGAACGGACCAGTGATCTATAAAGTCTCAACAAGACTTTTCTGTCGGCTCCCCAGTGCATGCTGGAGACACGTAAAAGATTAAGAGATTTTTGGCATTTATTGCTCAGGTAATTAATATGAGCAATAAACGACAGCTTAGAGTCCAATAAAAGACCTAATAATTTCAATTCAGGTTCGACTTCATTCTTACTTCATCTACTGTAAGTTCTGGGACTACGTGAAATTTTCTTGACTGGCAGAAATACATGCATTTGGTCTTGTTTTTGGAAAGCCTAAAATCATTTTCTATTGACCATTTGGCTAAGTTGTTCAAAACTTGTTGCAGCTGCCGTTCAATGGTATGCATTATGCTTAGACCTATTGCAAATGCAAAAATCGTCAACATACAAAAATCATTCTTCTCCAGGACAAACAGACTTTACAATATTATTTATCTTTACACTGAAAAGTATTCCGGAAAGCATGCTTCTCAGGGGAACGCCCATTTCTTGTTCATGAATATGGATTGGTATCTATTTTAGATCAGTCACATATCATTTCAAGGGGTGCCAACACAATAACCTAGTAGAGAAAAGTGCCGAACAAGATCAAGCTATGCATATCTGCAGGCTGATCTTTGTACATTTTTTCACAAAAAGCGGCCTGTGGTTGCAGACAGTAGCATATTCTTTAATTTTAACCTATGTTCGCAAGTATTAAAATAAGAGCCAGCTATAGTTAATCAGATTTACATTAGTATGCTACATATTTACTACACTGTTGTAATACTATATCAACAGTATATATTCTGCTCGTGTGACATGCTAGTGAACATTTTACAAAATTACGTTGAAAATGAAGTCTAAATAACAGTGTTAAACCCCATCCTGCAACACTAATAGAAGAGTCCAATTATTACCTATTTGTTAAATAGCGAAAAGCGTGGAACAAGATCAGACTGTACATATGTGCAGGCCGACCTTTGTCCGCACTTTCCTTAAACGCGGCGTGTATTCCCGTGCCGCAGTATATACTTTAAAAGTGACTTATACCCGGATAAGAGTTAAGCATCTATAAATTTCTACATGATGTAATTAAATTTACATTAATAAGCTAATAATTTCTGCATTGTGGAAATATATTCAACATTTTATGTCTAGCCAATCGTTACATGCTAGTAAACATTACGTAAAAATACCTTGAAAACAAAGTCAGGATGCCGGTGTTAATCTACGAAACTACTGTTCTTTTATAAAGAATTTTATGTCTTAGGTTCCATGCTTTCTTTACATAGTTACCTAGTCTTTTTATCAGATAATTATTATTGGTATTTATAAGTTCTAAAAGAAAGTACATACTAGCATATTCCCAGTATTTTAGTATAAATTGCTGTCTCAATTCTAAAAAAAAATAAAACAACTTGACATTGAATGACAAAATGTTACTCATCTTCAAGAATATTACAAAGGAAGCATTTGCGATCGTTAAAAGGTGCACTGACAGGTTTATTGTAGCTTCCAGTCTCGACGTATATATGGCCCACAACATGCGAAATTAGACCATCGGACATTGCGTAAAGTGTCGTCTCGGATTAGTCCGCGCAGGCTAATCCGAGACGGCACTTTAAGATTTTTTCATACTGTAGACTTTCGTGAAACAGAAAATCGCACAAAACTGAAGTGTCGCCTCGGATTAGTCACAGACTGCACAGACTGATCTGAGATGACACACTTACGCATACATCCGAAGATTCCTTTTTGTGTGTTGCACGCCATATATGATGAGGCACGTAGCTGAGACAAACTTGTTCTGCCCTTTACAACATTCAAAACATTTGGATATGGCTGAAATTTGAGATCGGCAATATTCTTTTAGAAAACAGCACGAGTTGAAATATTTAAACGATTTGTCCATTTTTTTTCATAAAACTGATCATAAATCCGCTGTTTCACCAATAATAGAAATATTTTAACATCAGCTATTGTTTGATAGTACCAAGCGTCGGAAAACCCTAATGCATTGACTAAATCCCTGCAAAGAGAACGCCAATCTTTACAGCTAAGTTTTTTGTAGTAAATTCTGATAAAGTGTTTGGTATGTTACCGTAATCAATTTTTTACCTTCCGTGAGAATAAATTTTGTCCAAAAATTTTATAATGTTGTAAAACGTGTAATTTTGTACAGGCGCCCTGCCTGACTCCCTGTATATAAAATCATTTTGACATTTTTTCTTCACTCTTAACACTCTTTTAATATACTGTTATTGTACTTTTACTAACGATGGTCCACTGTGAAATCCCAAAACTTCGCTTCCATAATTAAGAGACGGGAGTACTAGCTTATCAAAAAGTTCAAGCTTGTGTCTTACAGTGATGTTTGTAAATCTGTGTAAATATTTGTTCAATTTAAAAATTGCTTTTAATGATTGGCCAGACAAAGTATTTTTGGGCACTGGAAAATGGATCGCATAAGGAAAGTACGATACCTAAATAAACAAACTTATCAACAATTTCAGTATACTTCTCATCTTAACTGAATGATATATATCCTGGCAACGTGCCACATTCTCTAAAAATTACAATTTTGGAAGGATTAACGGATAATTTCCTATTTTAACAATAAGCCAACAGCTGTTTGTTACAAACTAGCTAATCACATTTTAGCATTTGATGAAAACACTCATATAACAATAATTAGTTCAGAAATATAGCAGACTTACTTTTTATCAAAGAAAGGAGCGCGTTTTAGAACAACAGAAAATATGGGAAGATGAAATATTGCTGATAACCAGCATGTTATCTTTTTCTAATGTTATAGATTTTTTTAAGGACCCGACATTTTGATGACGATTGACTTGCGATAAGGAAAAAGCGTTCTTTTTATAATATTTGTCACCAAGACAATAGAAACAACACAAAAGGTCTTTTCTTCCTTGAAAGCTACAAAGACTGAATTGTTTCACTTAAAGTTACCAAGTCGCTCTACATTTTGTTTACATTTTTCCTAGTTTTAAAACTCATTTTTTCTGTCAGCGGCTAACACTTGGACTGACTGGACAATAACAGATTGTCATCTTCACAAATAATAAATTACGTGCATAATGGACTAGATGTTCTGTGTAGTCTGATCTTGATCTTCAATGTCTGCAAGAGCGCCTTGAGTCAGACAGCATAAGTGTTAAAGATAAGGGAGGGTTTTTTTCACATCTAGTAATAATATTGCAGGTGACATTTAATTAAACGTGCATTCTATGAGGTAGCTGACGGGTCTCGAAAAAAAAAACCTAAGGCTTAAAAATAAAGGAGTCAAATTATTTTAGAATTAATATTGAAGACGACATTCAATTCATATTCTGTCACAAAGCTGACGGGTCTCCGGAAATGATTAATAGATTATTCATGTTTATCCCCACAAAATTTTAAAGGAAAGTTAACCCTATGCCAAACAAGCCCAAGTTTTAACTACCCTGAAACAAAGGTGACGGTTACGTGATCAAAAGAAATGAAATGTGTGTTTCTATAATTAGAAAGATATGCAACTCCAAACAAGGAATGGCCTGGGTTCAGTCGATGTAGGTATACGTGAAAAAACTACGACAAAACAAAACAATCCTTTAACTATGCGTTTTATCAGTGATGCATATATTCTTTCTTAAAACCCGCATACATGCATGAGTACAATTATACTGAGATGACTTAAATAAATCTTAAAACTTTATGAACGGTCAGGTCGCCAAGATCTGACCAACATACATGTTCACAATTCATCAACCAATTACGTTGAAAATGCACCAAATCACATGCCAATTTTTCGAAATGTGCATGCAGTGCTGCAAATGCTGTCACTTTTGACCAATCAAAGTTTATATCATCTGGTCAAAAATCATTAAAAGGACATGAAACTTGTTCTTTAATGCTAGATGATAGAATTTTACATCTGTCCACATTAAAAGTGTTTGGGAAAAACCAATCGAGTGGAATTGTCTGTGATAGTGTAGAAACATCGTGGAAAAGGATTAAAAATAACCTGAATAGCAGCCTTTTTTCTTTTTTGCTCTTCTCACAGTATATTTTTTCAGCCATTTCTTGTTCAGATTCATTAAAACACAGGAGCGTTTCCTTTAGAAACCATAAAATTGTAGAATCGTTCAAATTGGAAGCATTTCCAAACGAAAATTTAGATGTAGTTGAAATGATGGTTGTTTTAAGTGAAAGTATAGAAAACCTGATGGGAAAAGGAGAAAATGGTTGCCAGAACGTTCTCCTTTACCTGCCAACTTTCAAAAGGCTGTTTCCTCAGGGCCGTTAAACTTGAGAATGTGCAGTAAAGGGTTAAAACATACGATCGTTTGGTTGGTAAAGAATTCTCTCTTTCCCAAAAGACAAATTTCAGTCTTTTCGAAATTGAAAGCATCTGCGGACCACAATCAGAAGCTCTGTGACAGGGTAATACGAATTATTGTCGATAAAGGAGACAAAGCTGGTTACCAGCCATTTCTCAATTTTCTACAATCAGACCTCCAGATAAGAGGGAGTGATAGTATTCTAAATCTATTATTTCTCTTCCAAACCCTATGTTATGGGTACTCATTAGAATCGTCTCATCGAGATGATTCTAATGAGTACCCATAACATAGGGTTTAGTGGAAAGTGATTAATATTTTCAATTTTGAAAACAAAATAACTCCCTCTATCTGGAGCTCTGTACAATATTATCAAAGAGCTTTCTTCTTAACCCATTATCACACAATCCCAAGTTTTGACGCCCTTGTAAAAGATAGTCTTTCAAAACATTGAGGGGAAAAATGAAAATGCTGGTAATCACCATCACCATTTTCTCTTTTTCCTACAATGCTTTGCATCCGCCTGAAAATAAATTTTAATTTTAGAGCCACCTTTATTTTGTCGTTTACAAATTCTTTTAATTTGGACAAGTCTAAAATTTTGTGGCATGGTAATGAGTTAAAGGTAGTGAAAACACGGAACTGGTTGGTGAAGGATTAAGGAAGAAATTTCACCATTGTTACTTGGATTGTCTTCTCTCAACCATGTACCGGATGTCTGGATGGGTTTTGAAACCTCGAAAACAATGGTTGAAATTTCGTCCTGGGCTCTTTATCAATAATTCCCTTTTTTAAATAATCCTTAACAAGTAGAATGTCCATACTGCTCGCTCGGATCAACTCAGCCCAATTTGAATTTGGAGCCTTATTTCTTTCTACAATACATTGTTTCACAGTGCAAAGAGGGTATTTCCAGTTGTTCTACTCAAATGTGTAACATTTTTTAACTCTTTACCAGACGACAAAATTTTAAAATCGTCCAACTTGAAAGCATTTGCAGACAACAATTTCACTGTAACTCACAAAATGTGATATTTCTATGATAGGTAGAAAACGATGTTGAAAAAGGGAGAAAATCCTGGTTACCAGCATTTTCTCCTTTTCCCACATTGTTTTCGAAAGGCTTCTTCCTCTGGGTCGTTAAAACTCGGCATTTTGTGGTAAAAGGTTAAGCTTGCTCAAAGTGAAAACATTTGCAGACGACAAAAATACATTTAACGGAAATTATGGGATTTGATTTTGAAATGGTAGAAAACATTCTGGGTAAAGAGAGGCATGTTAATTTCAAGCATTTCCTTCTTTCCCACAATGTTTTTAAAAAGCCCTGCCCCCCTTTTCCTTTTCGAAAGAGGGCGTGGGTGGGCTACGCTATTTTTTCTATGAAAGTTTATTGCCATACTGACTTCTTATTATTTATGTTTCTCTCAATGCCAGTTAAGTACATGATGCATTCTGTTTTTAAAAGGCAGGGGGGCGATACAGGGAACATCATGGCCCTCTTGTTCATTAATATTTGCTTTTGTGAAATGAGACTATTTGACTATTTATTGAAAAACATTGAAAACGTCCTGGCTAACAGCAAAACATGAATGAAAAGAAAAACAAAAGTTTTATCATAAAACTACTCTCAATCCTTTACCACACATGACCGAGGGGAAAAAAATGTTTTTGAAAACATTGTGGGAAAAGGAGAAAATGCTGGTAACAACCAGCATTTTACCCCTCTTCCCACAATCTTTTCTACCTTTCCAAATAAATAATTCATCATTTTATTCATAATCATTTTTTGGTCTGCAAATGCTTTCATGTCAGTCTAGTCTTTTTTTTTTTTTGTAAAGGGTTAAAATTATTTTCTTATTTGCGTGCATGAAAGACCAACACTATCTGTTTAAACATACTTATCTCTTAGGCTGGTAAGTGCGACTTAATGACCTTTTGCGAACAGTGTAGATTAAGATCAGACTGCACAGAACGTGCAGTCTGATCTTGGATCTACACTGTCCGATAAGGAGATTAAATTATATTTTCTAAAAAAGATACCTTTGAATAAGCAAAGTTTGGGTTTTTACTATCGGCTTGAAAGTTTCATTTCACTTGTTTGATGATTAACTTGTCGTCTGCGGGTGCGTTGAATTTGGGCTAGTCTAAAATTTTGTTTTCTGATTCAGATGTGAAGAATTCTGAAGTCGAATTTCCAACAGACAGGCCGCATGTAGGTGACAGTAGTTACAGGTAGGCCTACTGTATTGAACAGAGAAATCGTAACTACATGTATTCGAAGATTGAACGTACATGTTCAGGCTAAAGCCTGGAGGCCCTGGCTTCAACATTTAGACTACCATCAAAGCATCAATCCCTTTTGACTTGTGTCTCCCTTCCTCCCTTTCCCTCTCCTCTTTATTTCTCCTGTCGTTTACCGGAACAGTCATTATTATCAATAATCACTTTTTTTTTTCAAATCCTCTAGTTGTACTTTATGTACCTTACGAGTGGAAATAAAGAAATGTTCTATTCTGTTCAAAATAAACTAAACGCTCATTTTCAATCAGGAAAAGTGACCAGATTATCTCAATTTCAAAATTGCGCTAGCCTGAAAATAAAATCTAAACGGCGAGACTTCACGTTCTCTGCAGTCTGATCTTTATCTACATTAGCCACAAAATGCAGCCTGATCTTGATTTAACCCTTTCCCAAAGAAGCTCTGGTTTTCACGTGTCTGCAGTACAAGTCTTTTGAAAACACTGTGGGAAAAGGAGAAATTGCTCGTAACGAGCAATTTCTCCTTTTCCCACATTGTTTTCTACCCTTTTTGAGAACTTTCTGCCATTTTCATTAAATTTAAAATTGTTGTCTGCAAACTCTTTCAATTTGGACCAGTCCAAAATTTGTCGTTTTGGAAAGGGTTGAAATACTTTGTCTATAAAACTGACTAAGTTGCGCTTGGCACTTTGAGGTGCTAACATTTATTTTGCGACTGGAAAACGACGAAAGAAAGAAAGAAAAAAAAGAGATGAAAATTTAGAATACCCTGGGCTTCATCTTTACTACCTGATATTGGATAATTCACGTCAGGAATTGTTGTTTGTTTCCTTGTATGGTGTTTAACGCCATTTTCAACATTTTTCAGTTTTATCGCAGTGGCCAGTACATGTATCCATGCTTTCCTGATGTTCTTTTGTTTACGAGCATTTCCTCCATTTCTCACAATATTTTCTAGCCTATCAAGGACAGTTTCCATTATTTCAGCCACATATAATTTGTCGTCTGCAGACGTTTTCAAATTGGAAAGGCTGAAATTGGTCCGTTGGTGTAGAGTTAAAATATATGAAACACTTAAATATGTGTCAGCAAAGTAGGTTTTAGTAATAGAGAATGAGGAAATTTGTTTGGATTGGAGTTCAACGCCGTTTGGCTTAGGTCATACCACGGCGGTCCGTGCACCTACCCATGTCTCCTGGTTTTCTCACGCCACTACTGACACAGCTTTCTTTCCAAGCCACTGATTACCTTTTTGCCTGCATCAGAGGTGAGAGGCGAATATTAGCCGGAAATAAAGTTTGCCACATTCGGACATCGAACCCGCAACCACCAGGTCACGACTCGGGTACGCTAAACACTGAGCTACGCGGCCCGGCACAAAGAATGAGAAAAACACTGTCTGATTTCTATAATGGTTGGATTACTTCATTTCAAGAGGACAAAGGTTTAATTGGAAGCCGGCTCTTGAAGCCGGCTTTCAGTAGGAATGCTTTTTCTTTATGCACATGGGGAATTTTAGGATACATCATTGCACAACTTTTCCGACATATTCACTCAAATACTTTTGATAGTATGTTGCTATTAAGCTCAAAATTATGCATTTTTTTATGTACTGTTGAGATGAATTTTGAGCATGAAAAGTAAAGATTTCGTATTTATAGATATTTACATGTATTTAATAACTGATTAATGATTGACCCCACAGGCAGCGTAACTCTTCTTAAACTAGTATAGACTGGTTACCTCCCCTGATACTACTATACGTGTAATACACGATACAACTAGATTTTTAGGCTGCTCAATACGATTTTAATCGGGATATCTCGCACAATTTAGTAGAAATTCTTCAGTGTTGCACGAGATATCCCAATTAAAATCTTATTGAGTGTTTTTAGAAACAAGAGTTCAAATACAAAATCTGTAGTTTTCATGCTCGCAATTTATGTGAACAGCACAAGGAAAAAAAATGCGTAATATTGCGCTAATCTACTAGTTTGCTTGATGCATTTGCAGAAAGTATTGGCCCTGGTTAGCCTGCGCAGTCCGCGCAGGCTAACTTGGGCCGACACTTTTTGCTTTGGTAATTTTTCTGCATATCAAAAACCGGTGTACCTCACGTTTCAGTTAGTTGCTAGACAAAATGGATTTTATGGATCCATAGATATGTGATGACTTGCTTGAATTATGGATGACAGAGATACATTAAGTCCCCTTTTGCCAGAGCATGTCTCATATGTTTTAATAACCCTGAGGAAGAAGACTATTGAAACGTAGTTGCAGGAGGACAAAATGCTGGTTACCATCATTTTCTCCTTTTCATGCAATGTTTTCTACCCTTTCAAAGGTCTAAAGTAAGGCTGGAAAGGAAATGTAATGGAACTTTTGATGTAGCGTTTAAGGGTATTGCACTTATCTTTGTGGCTTTAGGGCTTCAGCCAAACTTGGGTTTTGTACCTAGTTATAAATGACCCTCGACAGCTTTTGACTGATGTTGTACATCATTGCACTTGAGCCATGCTCTATGAAAAAGGGTCTTAATGAATCTGGGAAAAGTATCAACCCAAGTCAGCCCGCTTGGACTGTGCAGGCTGACCTGGGCTGAAACTTTTCGCTATTGGTAAATTTTCTGTGTATTTAAGGACCAGTCTACCTGATGATTAAGTTGATTGTATTAAAAAAGTGATTGTTGAGGTGTATTGTTGATCCTTAATTATGTGATGGCTTGCTTGGTATCATGGATCACGGAGATGCATTAAACCCGCTTTTGCCAGAGCATGGCTCATTTACATGTTCAACTATTACATTGTAAGGGGGCTATTCAGATTTTCATAGTCAAACCAAACTTGAAAATATTTTATTGCTCAATTTAGTAAGGCTGACTAAGAATCAAGAAATAAAGCAAGAAGCAAAGGAAAAACAAATTGATGGTACTTCTTCAATGGACTAGTTAGCCTCTTAACTCTGTACCCTACAACAGAATTTAGAACTTGTCCAAATTCAAAGCAGTTGCAGACGACAAATCCAATTTGGTTATAATGACGAGATTTGTCTCTAAAATGGTAGAAAGCATTGTAGGAAAAGGAAGAAATACTTGTGATAAGCATTTTATACTTTTATTGCAATGGTTGCAGAAGCTTTTTTCTTCAGGGTCACTAGAACATATAATTGTTTAGTGAAGGATTAAATCTTTACCACGTAATCCCGACTTTTAACGACCCTGAGAAAGAAGCCTTTTGAAAACATTGTTGGAGAAGGAGAAAATGCTGGTAACCAGCATTTTCTCCTTTTCTCACAATGTTTTCTAACCTTTCAGTACAATTGCAATCATTTTAGCCACATTGAAATTATCGTCTGCAAATGCTTTCAACTTGGACAGAGCTAAAATTTTGGACAGTATTGTCCAAATTCAAAGCAGTTGCAGACGACAAATTAGATTTGATTATAATGATGAGATTTGGCTCTGAAATGATAGAAAGCATTGTGGAAAAGGAGAAAATGCTTGTGACAAGCATTTTATACTTTTCTCGCAATGGTTTCAGAAGCTTTTTTCTTCGGGGTCATTAATTAGAACATGTAATTGTTTGGTAAAGGTTTTTTAGCTTTTGGCTAAAATTCTGTGAAGGCTTGTTGGAATGTTAAGTGATCATGCAATAATATGCATCAGCTACGGCAGGGCTCCAGATAGAGGGAGTAATTTTGATTTCAAAATTGAAACTATTAAACAATCTCCACTAAATCCCATGTTATGGGTACTCATTAGAATCGTCTCATCGAGATGATTCTAATGAGTACCCACAACATAGGGTTTGGAAGGGAAATAATGGATTTAGAATACTATCACTCCCTCTTACTTGGAGGTCTGACTACGGTATGTAGGATCATATTCATGTAAGAATGATAACAGTATTTTTATCTTGTCAAAATAGAGAAAATACCTAATCCAAAATGACCATGCTTTTTTATCTGAAGAGCAAAATTGCACCATTTCTGTTTACTGAATGTAACTGTCCTCTTTCCCAATGCATGCAGGGAAAAAAGTGAAATTTATATTAGTGTTTAACTCTTTACCACACAATTCCGTGTTTTAACGACCCTGAGAAAGAGGCATTGTAAAAACATTGTGGGAAAAGGAGAAAATGCTGGTAACCAGCATTTTCTCCTTTTCCCACAATGTTTTCTATCCTTTCCAAAACAAATTTCAATTTTTGAGTCACATCTATTTTGTCGTCTGCAAATGCTTTTAATTTGGACTAGTCTAAAAGTTTGTCGTTTGGCAAAGAGTTAAACAAAAAATAGGATTCACAGCAAAAAAAATAATCTTAATTAGCCCCCAAATTGTTGCAGTCGGTAAAATTTTCTACTGGGTCTGTATTAACCAACCATTCTTAAGAACATTCTTAGTCTTATTCTCCAGAATTTTTAATCTGAAAGTAACACAACTTCTGATAAGCGAGTTATTCCTAAAGCACCTTCCTCATTGATGGTAACAAAAAAATTGCCGGCTTCTTTGATGCTATGCATCAAAAATTTCTCTTGTCTCCTCTGTATTGCAAGCTTTTGCAGACCACAGATAAATCATAGCTGAAGCTTGACTTAGAAAGGGTAGAAAACATTGCCGGAAAAAGAGAAAATGCTGGTTTCCAGGATTTTCTCATTTTTCGACAATGTTTTTCAATAGCCTTTTTCTTAAATCAAAGGTTTATTTTTTAAAGTGCTAGGCGGGACCCACCTGTAAAGTAATGTTCAGTCTCTCAGTTTCTGGCAACAGGATTGTTTTTGTTATGGAAAAGTATATTAACAGTTAGCTGCCAGAAAGTACAGTCCACTCAATGAAGAAGATTTCAAGATCGCAACGAGACTTCGAGAAGAGAACACGATTAGTTTCTTTCTAACATGCAACAGCTTCTAACTCGTAAAATATTTTCATCATTGGTATGCATGACAAAAGAAGTCTGCAGGTGGTAATATGGTCATTAAAGGCCCAATAGGGGCCAAAACACAATGCAGGTGTTAAGGTGCATTTAAATTAAAATCACACCTTTTAAAAGTATGGGAAATATTGTGAAGGTGGCAATCTGTTATTGTGTGGTCGGTCCAAGTGTTAGTTGCTGGCAGAAAAAAAATGAGTGTCAACATCGGGCAAAAAGTAAACAAAAGATAGAGCAACCTGGCAACTTGTAACCTAGTTTTGAAATTAATTTCTCTACCAGCTACAAACACTTGGACTGACCGCATAGTAACAGATTGTTATCTTCAAATAATATCATTACTTTTAAACGGTATGGTTAAAATTTAAATGCATTTCTACAGCCGCTTTGTTTACTTTTGACATCTATTGTTTCTGTAAGTGATCATTATCTATACTGAGATAATTTCAATGAATCATGCTAACTCTCCTTAGGGTGTCACACCATTGGCTTTCGCAACATTGAAAATGGAGTGAAATTAACCATCTTGGACGCTTTGCTGTAACCTAATTGAGAAAACCCACAGGTTTGCTGTTTGTTCCTATCAAACAAATATCCAGTGGCCTACACATGAAGCTAAAAATGCGATTGCGTTTTTTGCTATTTCACCTCAAACACAAGTACCCTTGAAAAATCACAGTGAAAACAAAACCCTTCCAGATGATGAAAAATGTTCCTTTATGTGGGCACAGGCACAAAACTATTCCCAAAGAAATAGCAAACTTGCACTCAGTGTCCACGGAAATCTTCAAGTCAACACCAGCAACGCATTTTAGACCTGCCCATTTTAGACCTGCCCTTCTATTTTCGCAGATATAACAGTGCAACAAAAGTGCTTGTTGCCTACTGTTGAGTTGTCACGTCTTGCAATAGATTTTATTTGTTTATCTTTTGTAACGCTCAATTTCTTCTTTTGCAACAGTCTTGTCACATACATTCATACATACGTACTGTCCGGGTTTGATAATGCATATTTTAAAAGGATCTCTTCAAGGTCGATTGCTGCAAATTGTTTCAAGGATGAATGAGATTAGAAACCCCACCAGCATGAGATGTAACTTTATTTATCCTAACTGCTGTAAAATTTGACACGTCTGGACCTATATCTCACCAGCAGTTTGGTATTTTAACCTGTTTCAGTCGGGAACACAAAGTCACGAACAATGGATTCCATAAGGATACTTTTAATTTTTTCTATTCTCTCTCAGGGCTGCTCAGTATCTTTAAGTGAAATAGCTGCAAGTCTAAGTTCTGTCGAAGACATGCTAAATGAGTTGTCGGACAAAGAAGCTAACATTGATGCTTTTGACACATCTATGCTAAAGACAGAACTGAAGGATTATATTGATGCTCAGATCAGTAGAAATAAAGGACAAAAGTCCAATGCCGAAGGAATTTTACGAGGTCTGATGGTGGAAAAGAAACTTCGACGGCAAACAGACGAAAGGGTAAGATCACTAGAAGAAACACTCGTGCAGAAGGTAAAGCAAATTGAAACACTTCAAGATAAAGTCGATACACTTGAGAAGGCTGTTACAACTAAAAGTACGCAAATAAGAGAGTTAAAAGTCGGTGACGATCAGATGAAACTGGTCGTTTTCGGATTTATGGAAGATTTCACCCGGAAAATAGACGTTTTTCAGAAGGCCTGTGACAACAGTGTAAATGTTATGAATGAGACGCTTGCAGCTTCCATAGATAAGTCTAACCGTGACCTTGATAACTTAAAGAGTTATGCTCTAAGTCTGCCGACAAAAGGAACAGAGACAATCGCTTTTTCTGCTAGAATTGGGTATAGAAAATCGTATCAAGACTTAGACCCATGGCAAACGTTGGTATTCTCGAATGTACTGTTGAATGTTGGTAATGGATATTCTGGTACTACGGGAGAATTTGTGGCCACAGTGAAAGGAGTATATGTCTTTCATGTGCATATAACAGGAACCGATAATAAGGGATTAGAAACATGTCTACGCAAGAACAACAGTAATATGCTGTTTTTGTACGTGAAAGGGCCAAGTCATGGTACAGATAGTGGTTCAATTTCACTTGGCTTGAGCGAGGGAGATGTTATAAAAGTTATCAAGTATGGTCCTTGGGGACAGAGACCGTTCTATGTGCATAATGTGTTCAGTTCATTTTCTGGATTTTTACTGTTTGAACAGTGAAAGTTTGTTACCTTAACCCTTTACCACACAATACATGCATTACATAATCATGTATAATAATTATGTACTGCAATTAGTAATAGAGTAGGGAGCCTTGAACTACCCAGAGCAATTAAATGTGCAACTCGTCACAACTCGGCCGATTCCGTAACTACATCTAAATTGATCAACGGATCACCCGAGGTTTGCCGAATAATAGATGTGCATATTTGAGTGCATGAGTGGTTTTATCTTTCAAACGCTGAACATAATTATTTTAATTGCCATTTATTAGTGTGATACCCCTATCAGCAGTCGTATCTCTGTATTTCGGGGATTTACGGCTCCAGTATCCCAGCATTTATGGCATAACATTTTAACGCTTTACCAAACGACACAATTTAAGACTAGTTCAAATTGAAAGCATTTGCAGACGACAAAATAAATGTGGGAGAAAAATTGAAATTTGTTTTTGGAATTTTAGAAAACATTGTGGGAAAAGGAGGAATTTTCTCCTTTTCCCACAATGTTTTCAAAAGGCTTCCTTCTCTGGGTCATTAAAGTCGGGATTGTGTGATAAAGAGTTAATCGTTTACTACACAATCCTGAGTTTAACAACCCTGATCAAAAGTGCTTTTGAAAACATTGTGGAAACATAGAATGCGAATGGAGTGAAGATGGACAGAAAGAATATATTTTAACCCATTACCAAACAATCCTGTGTTTTATCGACCTGGAATATGGAGCCTTCTGGAAACATTGCTGGGAGAGGAGATGATGCTGGTAAATAGCACTTTTTGTACAGAATTGGTCCTTTTCTCACAGATTCCATAGTTTTAACGACCTTGAAAAAAAAAGCTTATGGAAAACATTATGGGAAAAAGAGAAAATGCTGTTAGCCAGCATTTTCTCCTTTTCCCACAGTTTTTTCTACCCTTTCAAAGGTAAATTTCAGTTTTTAGGTCACGTTTGTTATCTGCAAAAACTTTCAATTTTGAAAAGTCTAAAATTTTGTTGTTTGGTAAAGAGTTAAACGAGGCCTAAACTGTAAAGTAAAGTACAGTTTCCCATGATCTGCAACAGGATGTTTGTTTTCGGTAAGATTGTTTACAATCGGCTCCCAGGAAGTACAGTCCACTTAATGAATAAGTTTTCAAGATTGCAACGAGATATTAATACGAGCAGAGAATACGCTCATTTTCTGTTAAAAATCTGTTAAGAATTTTGTCGTTTGGTAAAAGGTAACACTTTATTTCTTGCCATGTGAAACGTGACTGCTGAAACCTCATGTATGAACATTCGTGGGCTAAACGAGCGGAAAAATTACATCATCTATGTACGTTATCTTTTTCTGTATGAAAACAAATTATCTTGTTAAATAAATACTCTAAGCATTAATCGTTTCTCTTCATGAACCCTTTACCATACAATCCTGAGTTTTAATCACCCTGGGAAACAAAAATTCTTGAATAAAAAATTATCTAGGACAAGGTGTCTGGCTCAAAGACACTCCAGCTTGAACAGCGCTACCAGCGAAGATCTAACCAGGAATTTAGCGCCTTAACCAATTATCCTGTTAAATAACTTAAATGAAACTTTGAAGCCGATTGTAAAAAAACAAAATGTTGGTATTTCAAAGTTATGAAGGTTGGGGAAATATCTCCTTATCGGATCAGACTGCGCGTTCTGGGTCGTTAATAGGCAAGATTGTGCGGTAAAGAGTTAAACCCTAGAGTGCTTCAGTCTGGAAAACAGTCCCAAACAGGCCTAATTGCAATGTTAACCCTTATCCTGCTACATAACTTACATGAAACTTTCAAGCCGATGGTAAAAACCGAAATGTCGGTATTTCAAAGTTATTGGTGTTGGGTAAATATTTACTTATCGGACAGTGTAGATCAAGATCAGACTGCACGTTCTGTGCAGTCTGATCTTGATCTACACGATCCGCAAAAGGTCAGTGAATCGCTCTCAGCACCCTAAGGGTTAACTCTTTACCAGACGACAAAAATTTAGACTTACTCAAATTGAAAGAATTTTCAGACAACATTCTTAAATAATTTTCTCCTTTTCCCACTATGTTTTCTACACTTATTTGAGACCCAAAAAAAAAATCATTATTTGAACGACATTTAATTTGTCGTCTGCAAAGGCTTTCAATTTAGACAAATTTCAAATTTTCTTGTCTGGTGAAGAGTTAGTGTTACTCAGATAATACCGTCCGAGACTTGCCTTAAAAAGAGCAGAAACCATTGTGGGCTGCCAGAAAAATGTATTGTAAAACTAGAACAAAAATTGGCAAATTTTGTTCTAGTTTTACAATGCATTTTTGTGGCATTTGTCGAAGACAATGCCACTATGAGTTCAATACGGTAGTTTGAAAATCATGTATCGTAGTTTGTGCAAAACCGAAGTAAGTAAACCCAATTAAAGTCAATTTTTCTAAGACAAATAAGTGTTTTGATAGCACTCAGATACGTATAATTAACAACGGAGTATTAAAATGAACTGGATTAGGGCATCGATCATTGGAATACTTCTTTTTTATTGAAAATATCTATACCCGCTATGGCCTTCTATTAGCGCAATGATACACACAAGCTTTGTCTCCTGATCATGTTCGTCCCAAAACCAGTTCATCCCTGGGATTGTTCGTCCTTTGGCTTGTTCGTCCGTGCTTGTTCATACCACATTATTGTTTGTTTGTTTTTCATATTATCAGTTCCACACAATGGCTTCCTTGACAAATGCCACACCAGTGCTTTCAACGCTTTGATTCTGCCAGCGACTGGAACTTCAAAAAAATTGCACCGCAGAGCTTTATCACTCACTTTGTAATATCCATACTTTTAGATTTTTGTAATATCCATACTTTTACGTTATATGAATTAAATTTATCTGCATTTTGACTCCCGAATTGTTTTCTTTGTGGTCCCTAGTGTGCCTTTAACGGAGATTTGTATTTTAGTTGTAATTTAAGTGTGCTGTCGCCAAATGACAAATAACAGATAATGAACAATGTTTTCTACATGGCAGCACAATCAGAGAACGGAAATGATATTTTAAGAAAAGTTTACACGTAGGGGTTTAAGACGGGCCGTTCCAAGAAAAACAAAATGCCCTAGTTAAGCAGGAACAGGACCCCTAATGGGGATGGGGCCGGAGCCGCAGTCCGAGGACGGAAAATTTATCATTTGAGGTTTTTAGCGTGTAGAAAACGCCTCTGGTGTTAGGAATTCTTAAATCTATATGGCATGTTTCCCTTTTGCTTCTCTATAATGTTTGTTCTTTGTTAATACAAATTCGCCCAGTATAGTCCAACAAGTATTAATAAGCAACAATTGCAGGTAGATTCCAACTAGAACTGTCGCAAAGCGGACAAATATCCCCCCCCCCCATACCAGCACCTTGTCAATGATGCAGCACACTCATAGAACAGAAATAAATTTCAAGACAAAGTTCATCCGTGACCTTGACGTTTGACCCATTTGACCCAAAAAACAATAGGGCACCTCCATGGGTCATAAGCAACACTTGTATAAAGTTTCAGGGTCCTAGGGTAAACGGCTTTCGAGTTAGAGCACGGAAACGATTTTCAAACAAAGTTCACCCGTGACATTTAGCTTTAACAAATGTGAACCGAACACGATAGGGCTCCTCATTGGGTCATGAACATTGAGCAACACTTGTATAAAGTTTCAGGGCCCTAAGTCAAACAGCTTTTGACCGAGAGCACGGAAACGATTTTCTAACAAAGTTCACCCATGACGTTAGCCAAAAACAATAGGGCATCTCCCTGGGTCACGAGCAACACTTCTGTAAAGTTTCAGGGTCCTAGGTCAAACGGCTCTTGAGTTAGAGCACAGAACGATTTTCAAACAAAGTTCATCCGTGACCTTTGAGACAGCTATCTGTACTAGCTATGAGGTACATTCAAAATGTGCTTGCTGAAAATTTTACCACAATCAAGCATTCTGAAAACAAAGTGGGAAAAAAGAAAATGCTGGTGACCAGCATTTTCTCCTTTTTCCACAATTCTTTTTTCCTACCTTTTCAGGGATCATTCTCCTTATTTGAGCCACATTTGATTTGTCGTTTGCAACTGCTTTTAATTTGGACCAGTCTAAAATTTTGTCGTTTGGTGAAGAGAGAAGACAGATGCTTATTAAATTCAAGTACCTTTTAACATATCTGCCTTCTTGGTAAACTCGAAATATGTTTGCTTAACACAACCTCCTCAATATCTTGTTTCAGATAATTGTCTAGAGGCCCAGCAGCTGCCAAAACTAATCAATGCGAGTGAATGAAAAGTGAATTTTTAATCTAGGTCAAAACTTACCAGGTCGCTCTTTTTACTTTTTACCTGTTTTTTTTTTTTTTTTTTTCAGCGATTAACACATAGAGCGACCGTTCATTGAAAGATTGTCATCTCCACAATAATTTACATGCTTTTAAATGGTAAAATCAAAATGTAGATGCACTTTCTCACCCACAATGTATACTATTGGCCTTTAATGGGCCTTTTATAATTTCAATATTACATGAACGAACATGTAACATCCTCCTTGCCTAATACAGATTTAACGCTCTACAGAACAATCCCGAGTTTTCACCTTACTACTTGAATCTACTACATTTCAGCATATCATCGGCGACTATTCTGCCACTCTCCATGCCCTGTAGCATTACTGCAACCTTTCCGCTCGATGGGAAACAAGCGAAGTCATTGCTTAACGTTGTTTTGACTTGGTTTGCGTCGGAATACAAGCAGAAGAGAGTGCTGAGCCAGGAACTGGTATAGATACTCCAAAAGTACCTGGAAAGGTGCACTAGCTACCTTGATATTACCCAAATACCGTCCAACCTACCGGTTGATAAACGCGACAAGACATACACCCCTCCCACCTACGAATTATCAAGGGAAATAACCGATATAGAGACCAAACACCATCGAAGTAATCTCCCTTGTATTATTTCAACTGCAAATGATTATCTTGAAACACTACTTTTCTCGTTATACTGCTAATGAAAGAAGGAAGTGCTTGTTATAAGCATTGCTTTCCTGTAAAACAATCTTTCTTCCTTTTTTTAACAAATGCATTAATGATTAACCCTGCGATATTAATTTGAAGCAGTTAACAAGCGAACGTCGAATGTTAGAGAAGAAAAAGGATTTTTTTTCTGCGAAAAGTATCGACTGCGGACTGCGTAGGCTGACGTGGGTGGATACATTTTGTAGACGCATTAAGCCCCCTTTTCATAGAGCATAGCTGATGTATACTATATGTGTCTTCAAATTTATCTGTCGCAAAAATTATTAATCCGTTTAACGAGGAATAATCCTACATTTTGTCTGGGGGAAAAAACGTCCTTACTTATTACAATGTCATGGTTCCCAGAATGTCTCAGCAATAGGGACAGTATGTATCAAAAATCAGGCTGGAGGTTATTTGCATTCTTATCTCAAACACCACAGGCCATTCTGGCAACTAAAGTCGTTGAAGGCGATGAGAGTCAAGGATTTTTTTAATTTGAATTTTTGAAAGGGGTCCTGCGTGGGTCAGTGGTAGTGTAGGACTCGTAACCTAGAGGTCCCGGGTCAAAACCTCAATGGAAGCACTGGGCTTTTCGTGGGAGTGTCCTTCAGCAAGACACCTCAAAGCCCTAGCATAGTACTGGTGAAACCCGGGACATAGGTGAATAAGCGTGCTGTCGCCGCGATATGACTGTAATTATGTTAAAAGCAGCGTTACACAATCCCGAGTTTTAACGATCCTGAGAAAGAAGCCTTTTGAAAACATTGTAGGAAAAGGAGAAAATGTTGGTGACCAGCATTTTCTACTTTTTCCACAATGTTTTCTACTCTTCCAATAACGAATTTCAATCTTTGACTCACATTTATTTTGACCTCTGCAAAAGCTTTCAAATTGGACTGGTCTGACATTTTGTCGTGTGGTAAAGAATTAGAGAGTTAACACCGACCTAAGCGGTTTCCTACTAAGAAGTACGTCGATCAGGATCAACCTGGTCAGCATCCGTGCAGTCGCGGTTCAATTTTTATACGCAATTTCTTGTTCAAGCCCTTTCTTAGTGCACTGACTTAACTCCTTACCAAACGACAAAAATTTAGACTTGTCCAAATTGAAAGCATTTGCAGACGACAATTTTTAAATGTAGATAAAATGATGGAGTTTGTCACTGATAGAGTAGAAAACATTGCGGGATAAGGAGAAAATGCTGGTTAGGAACATTTTCTTCTTTTCCCACAATGTTTTCTGAAGGCTTTCCTAGGGGTCCTTAAAACTCGAAAGGGTTAAGACTTAGAGCCCTGGAACCGACTTAAGAGGTTTTTGCAAACAATGTAGATCAAGATCAGATTGCACAGAACGTCTGATCTTAGATCTACACCGCTACATATTCACTATGTTAAATATTATAACGGAAACAACCATGAAATACCAATATTTCGCGCTGTTTTTTCCTAATCAAAAGTCCAGATCGTTAATTCAGCTCTTTAAAACCCTTTACCACACAATCCCAAGTTCCAAAGACCCTGAGAAAGAAGCCTTCTCAACACATTGTGGGAAAAGAAGAAAAAGCTGGTAACCAGCATTTTCTCCTTTTCCCACAATGTTTTCTACCCTATCAAAAACAAAAACCTTCGTTCTAGCAACTCGTGATTTGACGTCTGCAAATGCTTTCAATATGGACGAGTCCAAGATTTTGTCGTTTGGTAAAGAATTGAGGGTTCATGAAATGGAGCTTCAAAATAACATGAAAAAACAATCGAAATATTGGCTTTGACAGCTGTTTACACCGGTCTTGTTTATCCTTTTCACTCACTGTTCTCTATCTTATTTATGGCAGATCTCGTCATTCAAGCCACATACGATATGTCGTCTGCGAATGTTTTGAATATGGACAAGTCTAAAATTTTGTCGTCCGAAAAAGGATCAAACATATGGAGTAATTGGTCACATTAATTATCAAAAGTAGATCCAGCTTCCTGGGTTCTGCGTGGCTCAGTGGTAAAGTGTTGGATTCGGGACCTGAAGGCTCCGGGTTCGAGCCTCACTGGATCCACTGAGTTTTTCTAGGGAGTATCACTGGGCAAAACACCTCAGAGCCCTACCCTAGTACTGTTGAAAACCAGGACATACATGAATAAGCGAGATGTCGCCGTGATATGACCGAAATAATGTTGAAAGGAGCATAAAAAAACCATTCAATCAACCATTCAAAACCTAGCTTCCGTAATTTTGTTTTTCTATAATTTGGTTCTGTAACACTTTACCAAGAATCCCGGGTTTTGACGACCTTAAGGGAGAAACCGTTTGAAAACACTGTGGGAAAAGAAGGAAATGTTGGTAACCAGCATTTCCTTCTTTTCCCACAATGCTTCCTATCCTTTCAGAGACAAATTTCATCATTTGAGCCGTAATTAATTTGTCGCATATGGTCTGCAAATGCTGTCAATTTGGACCTGTCTAAAAATTTGTTTTTTGGTAAAGAGTTAACCCTTCACCATACATCCCTAGTTTTTAGGATTCTGAGTTTTGGAAATACTGTTGGAAAAGTAGAAAATGCTGGTAAGCAGCAATTTGTACTTATCCAATGTTCAAGGTTTCCTATCCTGTCAAAGAACATTAATTAGTTGATTTGTACCAATCTCAGATTTAGGTTTTGTCGTCTGCAGATAAGCCTGCTCTCAATTTGGAAACGTGCATAACTAAACTTTATCGTTTCGGAAAGAGTTAAGTCGTACGATGTCCTTTTGAAGTGATGAATTTTGACTTTTTTAAAGATTTGTAATGTAGAAATTTATTGAATTTTCATAAATTGGACCCTTGGCTCCTTCTAATAAACGAAATAGACGTAAGGAGAATTGATAAAAAGGCATTTTGAAGATAAGACGCTATCTCATGTTTAAAGCGTTTTGTCAACCAACTAGGCGTGAATTTAAAAATAGCTTTCATCTCCAACCCGGCGGGTACATGTTTGAATTATAACACAGGTAAATATCATATCAAGTTTACACACTTACTTCTTGGTGAAAGCAAATGTAAACTTCCGGTGTCGCGGACAGGTGATGTGTAAATATCGTCTGCAAATTTGGAGTTAATGTTGGAAGATTATAGTTCCCTAAAAACTATAGGTACGAAATTAACGTAACGGTTAATTAATATTTTTTTTTCGAAACCATGAAACAGATCTATTTTAAGTTCTAAAACTATCGGAATTGTTCGTCATGAGTGGAGCGGAGGCTGACGTTTCATCGGACGGGGATTCGAGCTTTGAGGATGACGAAGTGCCTCTACCACCGAGCCCCTTGAAGGAAGGAACCAGTGAACCTTTTCAGGTTGTGCTTAAAGGCGGGAGTCCCTGGGGCTTCAACCTAAAGGGTATAAAGGGAACAAGGACGCCTGTCCAGATTTCTGAGGTAATCATTTGGTACCGTGTACTGAAAAGTTCTACAGACTTGTTAAATTTTGAAGAATATAATTATTCTTTACGTGTTAACACTTACAACTTTGCCACGAGGCTACTTATTTGTCGTTTCCAAATGCTGTTGATCTTGGCTGTGTAAACTTTTTTCACTTGGTAGAGAATAAATCGTACATGAAATGTTGACTTTTTATGAAATAAGCAATTATTTTTTAAATGAAGAAAACTGCTTTTAAGAATCTTTCTTGGAAAACCAGCAATATATTGTTAGAAGCATATGCCCCTTTGCCCATGATGTTTCGATAAAAATCAGACCAACTGAATTCCCCCACAGTTAAATTGTAATGTCATTTTACTGTAATTCAGGCCATAACCAACAGATCCTGTGTTTTTTACAACCCTTAGAAAGCTTTTTTTAAAACATTGCAGAGAAAAAAAAAGGTTATTGCTACCACTTCTTTTTTTTCACATAATGTTTTCTACCTTGTTAGAAATAAAAACTATAAATTGTGCCAGAATTTACTTTTGGTCGGTACATTCTTTTGATTCCATGTCTAAAATTTTGTTACAGTTTGGTTAACTCCTTACCAAATGACAAAAGTTTAGATTTGTCCAAATTAAAAGTATTTGCAGACGATGAATTAAATGTAGCTTAAATGATGATTTATATCTTTGATAGGGTAGAAAACAATGTGCAAAAAAGGAGAAAATGCTGGTTTCCAGCATTTTCTCCTTTTCCCACAATGTTTTTAAAGCCTTCTTCCTCTGGGTTGTTAAAAGTCTGGATTGTGTGTAAAGAGTTAAAACAGTTTTATTAAGCTTTTACCACACAGTCTCAAATTTTAATGAACCTTAAGAATAAACCTTTGAAAAATATTGTGAGAAAGGGTTAAAATTCTGGTAACCAGCATTTTCTCCTTTTTCCAGATTGTTGTCATAAGCCTCTCTTCTTTGGGTAGTGAAAACATAGTACTGTATAGTAGGCCTGCAGTGTTAACTCCTTACCACATGGTTAACCCTTTCCCAAACAAGCCCTGGTTTTCACGTGTCTGCAGTACAAGTCTTTTGAAAACACTGTGGGAAAAGGAGAAATTGCTCGTAACGAGCAATTTCTCCTTTTCCTGCAGTGTTTTCTACCCTTTTTGAGACCTTTCTGCCATTTTCATCAAATTTAAAACTGTCGTCTGCAAACTCTTTCAATTTGGACCAGTCCAAAATTTGCCGTTTGGGAAAGGGTTAAATACTGGTATTAGGACCTCTCTAATTCAAAAGCATTTGCAGACGATTCCACACAGTCCCAAATTTTAATAACCCAAAGGAAGATTTGCCTTTTAAAAACATTGTGAGAAAAAGGAGAAAATGCTGGTTACCAGCATTTTCTCCTTTTTCCACTATGTTCTCAAAAGGGGTTTTCTTCAGAGTTGTTTAAAGTCTGGATTGTGTGGTAAAGAGTTAAGGGTTAATTGCTGAAGGTGCCAATTAAATGCAATCAAACGGGCACTATAAATCTGAAAAATTACCAATTATATTGCTACTTAAATGCTGTTTTAGCCATAATATATTGCAAAAATTCTGAGTTTTTAGGCTAAGGTTCACATTGCAGATTGCATGAAGTCTGATCTTGATCTATCATTTCCAAAAAACACATCTTTGGTATCAAAAAGTTTAACTGGAAGAAGACAATAATGAGTTGTTTCAGATTTAGTCGGAGGTTCATTGTATTGGTGAGTCTCTAGCAGGACTATGATAGTTCAGAGTCTTTGAGGACCATTTTAACCCTTTCACAAACAAGCCCTGGTTTTTACGTGTCTGCAGTACAAGTCTTTTGAAAACACTGTGGGAAAAGGAGAAATTGCTCGTAACGAGCAATTTCTCCTTTTCCCACAGTGTTTTCTACCCTTTTTGAGACCTTTCTGCCATTTTCATCAAATTTAAAATTGTCATCTGCAAACTCTTTCAGTTTGGACCTGTCCAAAATTTGTTGTTTGGGAAAGGGTTAAGTATTGAAGGGACTTGGAGCCAAGGACTATGGTATTGGATTGAGTGATTGGTTTTTTATGCTGCTTTCAACATTATTCCAGTTGTACCATAGTGAAAGCTGACATATTCATGTATGTCCAGGGTTTGGCCAGTACATGTACTAGGTTTCTTGCCCATGGACACATCCAGTGCTTCTAGTTAGGCTCAAACCCAGGGCCTTGAGGTTACAAGTCCTACATTTTATCACTGAGCCACAAAGGACCTCATAGTGTGGTCTCTGCAAATTGAAAGAGTCTATGAGGACTCTAGAGTTGGGAGTATCAGAGGAACATGTAATTGGAGAGTATCTGAGGGCCATGGAATTGGAGCAAATCATTGAGGACCCTGGAATAGGAGAGTCTCAGAGGCCTGTGGGAGCTGGGAAACAGAGGACCATGATTTTGGAGAATCTCAGAAAACTACGGAAGTCGGGTCTTTGAAGACCATGGTATTAGAAAGTATCAGAGGACCATGGAATTGGATAATACATGAGGACTGTAGAATTGAAGAGAATCTCAGAGGGCCATGGAAGTTGGGTCTTACAGGACCATAGTATTGGAGAGTATCATGATGGAAGTTGCGGCACTGAAGGCCGTGGAATTGGAGAATATCAGATAACCATGTAACTGGAGAATATCTGAGGACCCTGGAATTGCAGAGAATATCTGTAGACCATGGAATTGGAGATTCTCAGAGGACCATGGACGATGGGTCTCTGGTCAGAGGACCATGGACGATGGGTCTCTGAAGACCATGCTATTGGAGAGTATTACAGGACCATGGAATTTTGGTCCTTGAAGACCATGGAATTGGAGAGTCTCTGGGGACCATTGAAGTTGGGGCTCTAAGGACCATAGTACTGGAGAATCTCAGAAGACCATGGAAGTTTGGTCTCTGAACAGAATGGTATTGGAGAATATCAGAGGAACATGACACTGGAGAGTATCTGAGAACAATGGTATTGGAGAAAATCTCTGAGGACCTGGAATTGCAGAGATGTAAAGAGGACCATGGTATATGATAATTTGGATAGACCATGGAATGTGGTCTCTGAAGACCATGGTATTAGAGAGTAAGAGTATCAGAGGACCATTGAGGTCTGGACTCTTGAAGACCACAGTGTGGGACAGTTTCAGAGGAAGATGGAAGTCTAGTTTCTGAAGACCACAGTGTTGGATAGTATCAGAGGACCATGGAAGTCTAGTCTCTGAAGACCACATGTTGGAAAGTATCAGAGGACCATGGAATGCTGGTCTCTGAAGACCACAGTGTTGGAGAGTATCATAGTATCAGAGGACTATGGTTTTAGAGGGTCTCTGTTTTTAGAGAAATACCCATAGGCATTCTTTGAGGACACTGGAATTCAAGTCTTTGAGGATTGTGAAATCTGGTCATCTCTCAGGACTGTAGAAATTTATCAATGTGAGGGTCTCAGTTGGCTGTTAAAATCTGAGAGAGAATGGAATCTACAGGTGATACAAAAGATGTAATATAATATCCATAATGTCTGTGGAGTGAAAAAATCAGTGGCAAAAGTTTTTGCAATCCCATTGTTTAGAAGAACCTTGAAAACACTGCTTCAAAAGAAGAAAATGCCGCTATCAAGTATTTTCTTTTTTATTTCCAGAGGGTTTTCTATAGTTTTAACCAGAAGTATGTCTTCTGTAAATGCTTTCGTTCAGGAAATGTCAAAGACTTTGTTGTCTCATTAATTAGTTACCACATAACCTTGGGATTAAATGACCTTGAGGAAGAGGCCTTTTGAAAACATTGCGGTAAAGCAGAAAATGCTGCTGTCATCAGCATTTTCTTCTCTTCCCACAATGTTTTCTACTGTTTCAAAGATAGAAATCATCATTTGGGCAACATTTAATTCGTCATGTGCAGATGCTTTCAATTTGGACAAGTCTAAAATTTTGTCATTTGGTAAAGAGATAAGAGTTTTACAATTTGATAACACTGATAACCTTTGATCAAATACCTTTGACTGCCTTACACAAAGGTATTAATCCTTTACCACACAAGCCAGACTTTTAACGACCCTGTGAAAGAAGCCTTTTTGGAACAGTCTAAAATTTTGTCGTTTGGTAAAGAGCTAATCCACTAAACAATATCAAATGTTATATTTTAATGGGAACAATAGTTGCAGAAATGTTGTATTTTAGATAAAACAGTGATAATTTCTTTTCATAAAACTTTTATCTTTTTATCCTGAGAAACTGCACATTTGTGTATCCAGGAAAACTTTCTTTATTTGTACCTTTGAAATTCTTATTTTGATTTATTTAACCCTTTCCCAAACAAGCCCTGGTTTTCATGTGTCTGCAGTACAAGTCTTTTGAAAACGCTGTGGGAAAAGGAGAAATTGCTTGTAAGGAGCAATTTCTCCTTTTCCCACAGTGTTTTCTACCTTTTTGAGACCTTTCTGCCATTTTCATCAAATTTAGAATTGTCATCTGCAAACTCTTTCAATTTGGACCAGTCCAAAATTTGTCGTTTGGGAAAGGGTTAAATGTGTACTACTAGCTTTAAAAACAGCAATGATGGTATCATTTAATTCTTCACCACACAACAAAATTTTAGACTAGACCAATTTCAAAGCATTTGCAGATGACAAATTCAACTTTCATACAGATGAGCTTTAGCTCTCTGATAGAGAAGAAAACATTGTGGGAAAAGGAGAAAATGCTGGTTACCAGCATTTTCTCCTTTTCCCACGTTTTCAAAAGCCTTCTTTCCCCATCCTCATTGACCTAGTTCCGATGTATTCTGTAAACTATATTCATTAAATGGTAATACTTCAGACCTGGGTTAATGAGGATGTCTTTCCCAGGGTCGTGAAAACCCAGGATTGTTTGGTAAAGGGTTAACTCTTCACCACACAATCACAAGTTTTAAAGACTCACAGAAAGAGACCTTTTGAACACATTGTGCAAAAAGGAGAAAATGCTGATAACCAGCATTTTCTCCTTTTCCCATAATGTTTTCTAGCCTATCTACAGTAAAACTTAATTATAACGAACTCTGATAATGCGAATTTTCGCTTAGTACGAATCGAAATCAGTTCCCCGGCAAAAGCCTTCTTTCACCGTTGTAAAAATTAATTGTTAAAACGAATTTGGATATAACAAATTTTCGCATATTGCGAATCAAAAATCAGGTCCGCAGATATCCATTTCAACTGAAAATACCTTGGTTACACTGAAGTCGCATCTAAGGGTCTTTAATTACCAAGTCAGTTATTCACACCTTCCCGCTTGCCCAATTAACACGTTGACGCTAGAGGCATTGATCTACACAACATAAACTGACTGCGTTATCGATCGATAATTATCGTGGTAAGGTATAATTTGCACAAGTAGAAAATTGTCGTCTGCAAATGCTTTCCATTCCTACCGGTATAAAATGTGTTTTGAATGATTAACATCGCTCACTCAATTAAATAAATATGATATCGGCTACTAGTTTTTCCTACCTGTCATAAATGTCATTGGATACTATAAATATAACACATATTTGTCGAAGTATGTTAGAAAATCATTTTTCTGGTAAATAAATGGTAGACTGCATGTACATGTGTCCACCTTTGAGTCCCAAAATATAATGAAGTTTGTACTATCAATAAAGCGAATTATGCTTATAGCGAATTAAATCTGATGGTCCCATGAAATTCGCTATATCAAGAGTTTTACTGTAATACAAACTCTATCATTTCTCCTTTTCCCATAATGTTTTCTAGCCTATCTAATACAAACTCTATCATTTGTGCCATTTAATATTTTGTTGCTGCAAGTACTTTCAATTTAGACCAGTCTAAAATATTGTTGAATGGTAAAGAGTTAACTCTTCACCACACAACAAAAATAGGAGACCCATCCAGAGTGAAAGCATTTACAGACAACAAAATAAATGTTATTCAAACATCAAAGTTCGTTTAGGGAGGAATAGAAAACATTGTTGGAAAAGGAGAAAATGTTGAAGCATTTTCTTCTTTTCCTACAGTGTTTTCAAAAGGCCTTTTCCTTGAGGTCAATAAAACTCTGGATTGTGTGGTAAAGGGTTAAGTCGTTACTAAACTACACAATTTTAGACTTGCCCAAAATGAAAGTATCTGCAGACGACATGATAAATTGACTATGCTTTAAATGATTGGGTTTGTGTTGGAAATGGTAGAAAACATTGTGGTTACCAACATTTTCTCTATTTCCAACCAGGTTATCAAAATCTTTCCTTCTCAGAGTTGTCAAAACACTGGTAAGAGTTAAACTTTTTTAGTGCCCTTCACAACAAGGATAGCTTTAGAGGATTGTTCAGATCAAGATGAAACCACACTGAACATGCAGCCTGATCAATCTTTAATCTACCTGACCTTGTGTTTAACCCTTTACCATACAATCCCGACTTTTAATCACCTTGAGAAAGAAGCCTTTTTGAAAACATTCTGGAGAAGGAGAAAATGCTGGTAACCAGCATTTTGTCCTTTCCCACAATGTTTTCCACCCTTCTCAAAACGAATTTCAATTTTTCAGCCACATTTATTTTGTCACCTGCAGATGCTTTCGATTTTGACTAGTCTGTGTACAATTTTGTCATTAAATTTCGGAAAATAGTTATAGGGAGCAAGCCAGATTTTTATATAATCTCACCAAATCTAAAAGAAATAATCTATTACTGAATGACATGTACATGTATGTACGGCAATAGCTTACAATGCATCAGTAAAGAGGAAAGACAAAAGTAAATGGGCTACGTAGCCTCTTAACTCTTTACCACACAATCCCAAGTTTTAACGACCCTGAGGAAGAAGCCTTTTGAAAACATGGGAAAAGGAGAAAATGATGGTAACCAGCATTTTTTCCTTTTCCCACAATGTTTTCTACCCTATTAAAGACAACTTCCATCATTTGAACCACATTTTAATTGTTGTCTGCAAATGCTTTCAATTTGGACAAGTCTACATTTTTGTCGTGTAGTAAAGAGTTAAGCTATTTTTATATTTTGCACTGAAGTTTTGCAAAGACTTGTGGGATCAATAATACACCTTGATTATGAGGATTTGTAATTGAATCGGTATGACGATGTCATATCTAATGTTCTAAAAACATGTAGTATTATGACATCATATCTAGCATTCTAAAAATAACCATAGAAATTTGATAGACTGTAGAATGGTTTAAAATATACCCAGGTGTACAAACATAGATAAATTACTGATATATAGATATATGGTGTAAGGGATAAATACGTATGTCTGAAATCTTCAGTTTAAAAATGGGAAAATCACAATAGTGATTTCATTGATGACCCCCAAGACGGTGAAATGCATTTTCTATTGGTCACAATCTAGGCATCCTTGCACCTGTCAGGGGCAAAATTTGGCATGAAGATGTAAAAATGACTAATTTGCTGAGATAAAGACGAAATGGGTTAAAAACTAGCTGAATATGAGTACAGATGTGTCTTTAAAAGCCCAAAATGAAATCTTTTTACTGAATATAGCTGTAAGTCTTGTTTTCTTGTTGTGTTAAGGTTGTTAAAACATGGATTTGTTTGGTAATGAATTAACCCTTTTCCACACAATCCCAAATTCTAACATCTCAGAAGAAAAAGGTGTTTCAAAAAGTTTGGGAAAATTTCTTAGAGCAAATTGTTCGTAGTTAGCATATTCTCTATTTCCCACAATGTTTTCTATCCATTTTGTAGACAAATTCCATCATTTTAGACATATTTAATTTGTTTTCTACAAATACTTTCAATGTGGACAATTCTAGCATTTTGTATTGTGGTAAAGAGTTAACCCTTTACAACACAATCCAGACTTTAAACGACCATGACAAAGAAAGCTTTTTGAAATATTATGGGAAAGGAGAAAATGCTGGTAACCAGCATTTTCTCCTTTTCCCACAATATTTTCTACCCTATCAAAGAAAAATTCTACCATGTAAGCCAAATTTAAGCTGTTGTCTGCAAATTAATTGAAATGGACAAGTCTAAAATTTTGTAGATTGGTGAAGAGTTAACCCCTATCCTGCTAAATAATTGTTAAATGAAACTTTCAAACCAATAGTAAAAAAATAAATAATGTTATTTCAAACTTATATTTTGGAGAAAAATGTCTCCTTATCAGGCAGTGTAGATCCAAGATTAGACAGCACATTCTGTGCAGTCTAATCTTGAATCTACACTGTCAGCAAAAGGTCAGTGAGTCGCGCTGTGCAGTTTAAGGGTTAAGAGATTGGTTTATTTCTTTGCTGCACATATGATGGTTAACTCGTTTGAATAAGACCAAGAAAGTGGAGATATGTTTTTACATGTTTACAACACTGTTTGACCTGTTTCAAAACTGTTAACTTGTAATATTTGCTTAACTCTTTACCAAACGACAGTATTTCAGACTGATCTTAATTGAAAGCATTTGCAGATGACAAATTAAATATGGCTAAAATGATTGCATTTGTTTCTGAAAGGTTCAGAAACATTGTGGAAATAGGAGAAAATGCTGGTAACCAGCATTTTCTCCTTTTTCCACAATGTTTTCAAAAGGCGTCTTTCTCAGGGTCGTTAAAAGTCTGGATTGTGTGGTAAAGGGTTAAGTATTTTGGTACCATTCTGGGATAGCAGCTGTTTATCAGCCCTGTAGAATTTGTGCTGTATTTACAGATTCATAATGGTGCTGTATTTACAGATTCATAATGGTTATTTTTATCTGTAAACTTCATTTTGACCAGAACCAAACCCTGAGGCTTTTAAAAAACATCATTAACCCTTTCCCAAACAAGCCCTGGTTTTCACGTGTCTGCAGTACAAGTCTTTTGAAAACACTGGGAAAAGGAGAAATTGCTCGTAACGAGCAATTTCTCCTTTTCCCACAGTGTTTTCTACCCTTTTTGAGACCTTTCTGCCATTTTCATCAAATTTAAAATTGTTGTCTGCAAACTCTTTCAATTTGGACCAGTCCAGAATTTGTCGTTTGGGAAAGGGTTAAGAGAGGGGCCTTTGGTCTTTAACCCTTTGCCAGATGACAAATTTTCAACCAGTCCTGATTGAGAGCCTTTGCAGACAACAAATTGGATGTGACTCAAATGATGGAATTTGTTTTTGAAAGGGTAGAAGTTGGAAAAGGAGAAAAGGCTGGTTACCTTTTCCCACCATATTTTCGAAAGGCTTTTTACTCAGGGTTTGTTAAAACTTGGGATTGTGTGGTAAAGGGCTAAAGGCACAAAAATCCCTTAACTGAACTACTCATAAAGGGGCCCTGGGTTCGAGCCTCACTGGATCCACCGGGTTTTTGTGGGCGTGTCCTTGGGCAAGACACTTCAGAGCCCTAGCTTAGTACTGGTGAAACCTGGAAGAGATATGAATATGTGAGCTGTCTCTGTGATATGACAACAATGTTCAAAGTGGCGTTAAACACCATACAATCAATCAATCAATCAATCATTCAATCACAATCAATCAATCAATCAATCAACCAACTAGTTGTCATCAGTAATTGCTTCTAGAATCATGTGGTCTGGTAAAGAGCTAATAAACCAAACAATCCGAGTTTAGCTCTTTACCAAACAACAGCATTTCAGCCTTGTCCAAAATTCAAAGCTGTGGCAGACGATGATATAAATATAAATAAGGATCATTTGATGAACTTTGTCTCAGAAAAGTCTGTGAGACATTGTAGGGAAAAGAGAAAATGCTGGTTATCAACATTTTCTCCTTTTCCCACTATGGTTACAAAAACCTTCTTTCTCAGGGATGTTAAAACTTGGGATTGTTTATTAAGGATTAAACGACCCTGATGAAAAGGGCTTTTAAAAACAAGCTGGTAGCCAGCATTTTCTCCTTTTCTAACAAGTTCTTAGAGCATGTTTCTTCTGTTAAATCACAAGTGGTAATCATGTAGTAGAACTAGCTCCAAAACAAATTTTCTTCCCTCGACACATTGGGGAACTCTTGAGCTAGCACCCTCAACAGAAAAACTGTAAACAAATTGTAAACAAAGAATTTTATCACTGTTTATTTCTTTTTTAGCTATCTGTGGAAAAATCTGGCAATGCTATCCTGTGTAGATATGATTTAACTTTATTCTTTGTTTACTGACTGTAGAAATATGCAGGGTTTGAATTTAATTTTGCCACAACTTTAGAGCACCGGACTGAAAATCCACCAATTTCTGTCAACATGGAAATTTTGGGCACTGTGAACGTTTTCATTTTCTTTCAAATCTATAGCCTTTGATAAAATTTTCAAGACATACCTTTGCTTACTGTCTTTCTGTCAAGGGTGCTAGCTTGAGAGTTCCCAGATGTGTCGAGCCAACAAAATTCCATTGACTCTTTTTGGAGCAAGTTCCACTGATTACCTTCCTCTCCCACTGTTGACCTTTGTTTCGACAATGGCTATGTGGGAAAGCAGCCAGTGGCTTGGAAAGAATATTGTGCGGAGTACTGGTAAAAGAAATTCCAGGAAAGCATGGATAGGTGCACTGGCCACCGCAATATAACTGAAATGATGTTGAAAATGGCATTAAACACCATACAATCAATCAGTCAATCCACTGATTACCAACCATGACAATGCATGAGAAATATGTGTACATTGAGGTACATTTCTTATGACTACATCCTGTTTACTGGCAAACAGCAAGTGCAACTTAATTGTTTGATTGGGTTTGTATAGTATATTTGTGGAAAATAAAGCCTTGGAGGCCCAGTAGCCGCCCAAAGTAAACAAAGTGGTGTTAAAATGCATGTAAATTAAATCACGTCATTTAAAAGTATGGAAATTATTGTGAAGATCATCAGATGATCTGTTTTCAATGGTTCGAATGGTGCCAGTGTAAGCCACTGGTAGGGAAATGGTATGCACGCATGTGCTCAATTTGCACGTGCTACGCGAGACGCCCTTGTAACTCAGCGCTTTGAATTTGATAGGATTTTATGCATTGGTGCGTAAAGCAGACGTCGGTGCAAAGATGGCTAAAGAGGAGCAAAGGGTCTATGTGAAAATACGGTCTCTTCTTAACTGTTCGGTGCAAGATATCAAAGCCGATTTAGATAAAGTTTATGGAAATGATGCTCTTTCGTATCCTATGGTTGCCAGATGGTCAGCTCGTTTTAAAGATGGTAGACAATCTGTTGAAGATGACCCTCGGTCAGGACGTCCATTGATGGTATTTTGTGAAAATGACGTCACTGCCGTTAGAAATACAGCTGAAGAGGATGCTCATTATACTGTTGAAGAGTTAGCCGACATATGTGGCCTTAGTTGGGGGGGGCAGTTTTTACAATTTTAAAGAAAAGCTGAAACTCTGGAAAATACGCGCCAGATGGATCCCCCATTTATTGACGGACCACCAGAAGCAGGAGCGCATAAGAATAGCCACAGAACTGCTTGCAGTGTATGAGAACTATGACGATAAGCGACTGTTTGACATTGTTACTGGTGATGAAACTCGGGTATCGTTCTTTGAGCTTGATGGATAAGAAAATAATAAAGTTTGGGTAGGGAAAAATGGAGAAAGGTCCCCAGATTGCTAGATTGCCCGTTTTGTATGCACTATTTTTTGATATGCGTGGAATGGTACTTCAGTTCCCTGTCCCGGAACACACCACGGTTACAGGCAAGATGTACGCTGAAAGTATTTTGCCTGCTGTTGTTAACCACTATTTGGCAGCCCGCCCACGAACCGGAGTGCGAGGACTTAAACTTCTCCATGGCAGCGCCCCTGCCCACAAGTCAGCCGTCGTTACGGACTACTTACAGATATGTGGACTCCATACATTGCCACACCCACCTTACAGCCCAGACCCGCACAGCTGGTGGGCGTGCCTCATATCAGTGCACTAACACTATCCCTAAATCTGACTATAAAAAAGCGTTTTCTGACTGGATCAGATGCCTGAAAAAGTATGTACAAGTCCATGGGGAATACTGCGAGGGACTGGAGTAGACAATTTCCATCAGGTAAAAATTATATTATAAGTCCGCACGCATTATCAGAACTTTTCAAAGGCCCTCGTATTTAGCACCTTATTTCTGGGGGTAATTTTTTACCATACAGCAAAATTAGACTTTAACCCTTTACCACACGACAAAAATTTAGATATGTCCAAATCTAAGGCATTTGCAGATGACCAGTTAACCCTTTCCCAAACGACAAATTTTAGACTGGTCCAAATTGAAAGAGTTTGCAAACGACAATTTTAAATTTAATGAAAATGACAAAGTTCTCCAAAAGGGTAGAAAACACTGTGGGAAAAGGAGAAATTGCTCGTTATGAGCAATTTCTCCTTTTCCCACGGTGTTTTCAAAAGACTTGTAATGCAGACACGTGAAAACTAGGGCTTGTTTGGGAAAGGGTTAAATCATTATGTGGCTCTAATTTGCAAAGCTGTCTTTGAAGAGCAGAGAACAATGTGGGAAAAGGAGAAAATGCTGGTTGCCAGCATTTTCTCATATACCCACAATGTTTTCAAAAGTCTTCTGTCACAAGTTTGATGAGACTGGGGATTGCATGGCAAAGGTAACAATAAGAATCCCTATAGTAAGCATTTGCAAGCAATAAATAAAAGGTGGCTCATGCTCATTGTATTTTGAAGGGTAGAAAATATTAGGAAGCAACATTTTCTCCTTTTCCCATGATGCTCTCAAAAGCCAGCTCTTCCTGAAAGTCTTTAACCCTTAAAGTGCCGAAAAAATCCAGTGGACATTATGGTATTCAATCTAGAATAAGACCAAGATGATTGCAATTTCATGGTTGCTTTTTTTCTGCAGTGCCTCAGCTAAGTGAACAGTATAGGCCAAAGATCAGACTGCACTTTTTGTACAGTCTGAACTTGATCTATGCTGCCCGCAAAGGCAACTATAGTAGTGAAAGGGGCTTTAAGGATTAAAACTATGGATTGTTTGGTACAGGTTTACAAGATTTCTTCAACTCCGTCACATTGTGTAATAATTTCATATTGGGTAGAAAATCACCTCTAATTCACTAATGGGTGATACATGTACTTCAGACCCATTCAGTCACTCAGTGAACCAAATCATTTTTGAGATCTTTTCAAATTTCACAGAAAGGTTTAACCCTTTACCATGCAATCCTGAGCTTTAACGACCCTGAGAAAGTCTGAGGCCTTGTGAAAGCATTGTGGGAAAAGGAGAAAATACTGGTAACAAGCATTTTCTCTTTTCCCACAATGTTTGCTACCCTTTCACAGACAACTTCCCTTATTCAAACCAATATTTAAATTGGTGTCTTCAAATGCTTTCAATCTGGACCAGTCCAAGTTATTTGTTGTTTGGTAGAGGGTTAATAATGTTGACGTGTTGAAGAAAGTTGAACTGATGTTCCTTTCCTTCTGCTGCAGAAAACACTTGAAAGAATTGCAATGAATAGAATGATAACTTGTGATGTGCATTTTGTATAGTAAAGAATAAGTGGAATTTCTTTTCAGTCTGGCCCGCCCGAGTAGCTCTGAGTAGTTAGGGTATCTCACTCATGACCTGGTGGTTGCGAGTTCCAAACCCGGTTTAGGTAAACTTTCTTTCTGGCAATTTTTCGCCCCTCCCATCTGATGCATGTGAGAAAAGTAGTCAGTGGCTTGGAAAGAAAGCAGTGTCAGTAGTGGTGTGAGAAAGCCAGGAAACACATGCATAGGTGCACCTTCTGCTTTGATATGACCTAAGCTGATAAAATGGTGTTTAACTCCAACACAATTAATCTTTTCAGTCTCAGTATTTAAAAGTTGAATTCAGCTGTATAATCTGCATATATTTTGCTCAATTTTCTTACGTTGAAAAGTGGATAATGAGGAAGTGAATTAAGTAATTACAAAGCGACAAAATTTTTAGCCTTTATCAAATTGAAAGCATTTGCAGACAACAAATTAAAAAGTAGCTCAGATGAAGAAATCTGTTTGTGAATGGGCAGAAAAAATTGACGGTGGAAAAAGAAGCCTTTAGAAAACAGTCGGACAAGGGGAAAATGCTGGTAAACCAGCATGTTCTACTTGTCCCTCAATGTTTTCTCGAAGATTTTTCCTTTAGTTTCTGTCCCACCTTAACAGATAGCATTAACAGGCATTTGACAGAGATTAGAAGTTCCAATCTGTTTGATTCTGTCCACATTGTCTTTCTTGACCATTTCTCCTTTGGAGTGTGTCACGCAAGGTCCGTTCAATCCTCTGGAAATGTTTTCTGTATGCACAGAACTTGGAATGGACATTACTGGACAAAGATGCCAGCTGGATTTATGATAGTGATGGGTTTTGTTCAGAATTCATGCGTTCCTTGTCCTTCACCGGTTGGTTTGCATTCTTTGGTGTCCTATGGCTTTGATTTGTGGCTGTACTACTATAGGACATGCAGTTGTTCAACGAGAGGTGTTCTGAACTCTAACTCAGAGTCCCAGTTGCTCAGTCGTAGTGTACAGGACTTACAGAATAGATGCACAGAACAGGGGATTGCTGTTTCAACATCCGGTTTGGCCTATTTCTCTGCAAGGATTGATGATAGTCATTGCGACAGGATTAATTCCTATCCCACCAATGACCATTGTTCCGACGGTGGTTATGTGGGAAAGCAGCCACTGGCAATTGTCTTGTTTCGACTGAGAATTTTCACTGAAAATCAATTTATTTCTAAGCAACTGCAGCTGAGCATTGGCACCCACATGCAGTGCTCTTGTTCTTTATTTGTGTGAAATCCTTTTATTCTACCGGGGGGGGGGGGGTATGACATTTAGTCTTTATGGTCATTATGAATTACAATTTGGATGGTCTGTTAAAGGGTTAAAGCTTTTCATATTTTGTAAATGGTTTTTTTTATCATGAACGCAACTTGAAATAACTTGGGGGGGGGGGAATATAGATCAAGATCAGACTCAACAGATTATGCAGTCTAGTCACTTATCTGAGCTTTTCAGTGAACAGTGTCTTATACTTTGTCAGATAATCCTGAATTTGCCTTGTCAACATTCTTAGAATTAAAACCATTGTTGCATAAATTGTATCTGAAAGACAGGATACCCGTAGATTATGGGGTTGTCGAGTTCAGATATCGTTCTTCGAATATGGAGTTTAAAAATGTCACCATAATGGCAAAATACTTAATCCTTTAGTTCATTAAAGCTCTCTTTCAAGATTTTGACACAAAAATGAGACATGTAAACTGTGGTATAATTCTCTGATGATAAGTTTACATTAGAAAAGTTAATGACAGCTTTAAATGGCAATAAGAATTGGCTTTTTATCCCTGTACAAAAGGACACATTTTATACTTGCTCAAATTGAAATTTAAGCATTTGCAGATGACAAGAAAGATGTAACACAAAAATGGAACTTTGTCTTTGAAAGGGTTAAAAAAACATTTTTGGAAAAGGAGAAAATGCGGGTAACCATCACATTCTCCTTTTCCCACAATGTGTTTTATACTCCCAAAGATGAAATTTAATTGCGTCATGCTCCAAAAAGGGAGATTAAAGTCATCTTCAAAAAGTATCAACCCAGGTCAGCCTGTGCTGTCTGCGCAGGCTGACCTGTGCCGAAACTTTTCACTATTTGTCAATTTCTGTATGTCAAAGGACTAGTCTACCTCATGGTTAGACAATGGTTCAAGAATATGGATTAAATGGATTCATAATAACGTAACGATTTGCTTGGTATCGTCCATCACAGAGATACATTTACTCTTTCACTACTAACTCGAGAAATTTCACATTTTTATCGAGGTCTAAAAGTTGATTCCCACTGCTATTGAAGGTGAATTATGTCATAGCCTAGCATCGAGTAGCGGATGGTGTAGATCAAAGATCAGACTGCACGTTCTGTGCAGTCTGATCTTGATCTGCATCATCTGCAAAATCCACCTAAGTTGTCATTAGTAGTGAAAGAGTTAAGAGGACATTTGTCCTCTGCAAGAACTTTGGATTTTGTCAGTCCAAAACTTCGTTGTTTGTCAAGTATGAGCCCGTAAGTTAATGAAAAGAATATTTTGTAAAGGAAAAAGACCGAAGTATGGTATTTTCAAAGCTGTGTCAGCCAGAATTAAACAAACATTGATGAGGCAATAGCTCAAGTGGTTTATTCATTGCACCTTAAACCACATTAGAAAGAAAATTATTTTGATTCTAACATGACCAACTCTTAATTGAAGGAAAACAAGTTCATAAAAATTTAGTTTCTCAAATGGCGATCAGTTCACAGTCGGCACTGACTAAATCCTGGACAGTAATGTCATCCTCGGAAAATTCTATGTCCTTTTACTTCTATTAATCGTCCCCTTTTGGAAAATGTATGGCCCCGAGTGGGGGGATGGGGGGTGTTAAAAAGAGACAGTACAGTAATCCTTAGTTTTAACAAACTTAATAAAGAAGCATTCAAAACCATTTTCTCCTTTTCCCACTGTTTTCTGCCCTTCCAGTAGAAAATTTCTGTCTGAGTCACAACTTATTTATTGTCAGCAAAAGCTTTCAATTTGGGCAAGTAGGAAGATTTGTTGTTTGGTAAAGTGTTAACATTTTCATAAGCAACCTTCCGTCAGGGCTGCAGCTTGGTACAGGTTAGTCTGGATTACCTGCCCCTACCACTATGTTATAGGGTCAGGCAAAGCGCAATAAGGGCAGCCTCCTAGGCATCCTCAAGTGTACCCCCTAAATGCTTCCCCATTTTGCCCAATTTCATGTGATCCAGTTTGATAATAAAATGAGATCAATTTTGTACAAAAAATACATTACAGAGTCTAAAACGTACTGTTGGGAGTATGGTTTAAATATAAATTTGACTATGGTTTAAATATAAATTTGACTATGAATAATTTTAATAGTAGCCCTGTTTTCAGACGTTATATAGGCCCATTGACATTTAGGATACTTAAAGCATTTCCGACATGTACGGTAGTTTTACTTGCTAAATAAGAACGACATGTGGAAAAACTCACTGCCATTACCTTATTGCAAGGGATCTCTGAATATGTGGGAAGGTTGTGAGAGATTTAGCAGTTACACACAACAAAAATACAGTGGATAGAAATGTATAACTAATTGTGAGCATTTTCAACAACCCTCTTCTGTACAGGCATCAAAAGGCATTTTTTGATGTAGTAAATGTTATTCTTAACTCTTTACCAAACAACAGAATTTTAGACTAGTCCAAATTGAAAGCATTTGCAGACGACAAATTAAATGTGACTTAAAAATTGAAATTTGTTATGGGACGGGTAGAAAATGTTATGGGAAAAAGAGAAAATGCTGGTTACCAGCATTTTCTCCTTTTTCTGCAATGTTTTCAAAAGGTTTCCTTTTTAGGGGCATTAAAAGTCGGAATTGTGTGGTTATAAAGAGTTAAATTACCAAAAAAAAGGTAAAATAATTTTCTCACGACCAGGTAGGTTAATGTGTCCGATAATTCTTACCTTATTGGTAATTCTGTAAGGGTTTTGTTACAGTGTCAAATGAAGAGTGACTAGTGTGCTAAACTTTGTGTTAAGTCTTTACCGAAAGACAAAATTTTACAATAGACTAAATTCAACTAGTGAATAACATTTGCAAATGACAGATTAACTGGAAGTTGAAATGGTAGAAAACATTGTGTGGAAAAGAAGAAAATGCTGGTTACCGGGATTGTTTGATGAAGGGTTATATGGTCTTAGAAAACTGGCAAACATGGTTTGTTTAACCCGTTACCACACATTGACGACTTTTAACGACCCTCAGAGGAAGAGGGCTTTTGAAAACATTGTGGGGAAAAAAAGGAGAAAATGCTGGTAACCAGCATTTTCTCCATTTCCCCCCAAAGGTTTTCTACCCTGTCAAAGAAAAACCACATCATTTGAGCCACATCAAAATTGTTGCATGCAAATGCTTTCAATTTGGACAGGTCTAAAATTTTGTTATGTGGCACAGGGTTAACTCCTTTTCTCATATCTTTTTCTACCCTTCCAAAGACAAATACCTTCATTGGAACCATTTTTGTCTTGTGCAAATACTATCATTATGGACAAGTTTAACCCTTTACGACACAATCCTGAGTTTTAACGACCCTGAGAAGGAAAGCTTTTGAAAACATTGTGGGAAAAGGAGAAAATGCTGGTAACCAGCATTTTCTCCTTTCCCACAATCTTTTATACCCTATCACAGACAGAAATCATCATTTGAGCCACATTTAATTTGTCGTCTGCAAGTGGTTTCAATTTGGACAAGGCTAGAATTTTGTCGTTTGGTAAAGAGTTAAAATGCTAAATGTCAGGAGTTAAACTGAGAGAAAATTGGACCCTGCCAGACTTAAGTCCAAATCTATCGCAGAAAGTTAGATTCTAGGTTCTTAATACTAGTTAGGACAGCTTAAGTTTAGAAGCAGTTGGACTAATTTACTTGTTTTATTTTATGATTGCTTCTTGTTCTTTGAAAACATTTACCAAGCAAGCTGTTGTTTTCACAATCCTGTGTGTGTAGGCTTTTGAAAAAATCTCAGGCAAAGGAAAAAAAATGCTGGTAACCAGCATTTTCTCCTTTTGTTACAATGCTTTCTATCCTTTCATCGACAAATCCCATCATTTGATATTGATTTGTTATATGTCATTTGCAAATGCTTCCAATTTGGTCTTGTGTAAATTTTTGGTTTAGAGTTCAGATACATCTGTGCCAAGCCCCCATAGCTCAGTCGGTAGCGTACAGGACTTGAGAACAGGAAGTCGCTGGTTCGATCCCTGGCTTGCCCAATTTCTTACCAAGGATTAATGATAGTCATGGCGACAGGATTCATTCCTCTCTCACCGCTGACCATTGTTTCGACGATGGTTATGTGGGAAAGCAGCCAGTGGCATGTAAAGAATATTGTGCGGAGTACTGGTAAAAGAAACTCCAGGAAAGCCATAGATAGGTGCACTGGCGGCTGTGATATAACTGAAATAATGTTGAAAATGGCGTTAAACACCATACAACCAACAACAATCAGATACATCTGCAGCAGACCGCTTTCACAAATATTGCAAAAATTTTGGATATTATGGGCCTAGGAGACTAGAAATGCCCCACCTTATAAACTAATTTAGACTTCTAATGAATCCAAATTGAAAATTTAAAGCAAGTGGAGGTATGTGTGCAGAAGCGTGACCACATCCTAATGATATGCCCCACAAGTAAATAAAAGTAACCTCAATGAACTTAAAACTATCAATTTCTTAAATTCCTCAACGGAAGAGGATACATTCCTTAGCAACAGAAAAAGTCTGCATGTCACTAGAAGTATGTCCACTGACCCACCGTCTGTATTATCTCCTTTGGAATTTTTGTTTCACTATTATTTTATTTGAAACTTATTACCCCAACTCTTTACCAAATGGCAGAATTCTAGACTTGTCCAAATTTAAAGCATTTGCAGATGAAAATTAGTTGTGTCTGGAAAAATGCTTTTGCTGCTAAAGGTGGAAAATATTGTGGGAAAAGGAGAAAATACTGAGTACCAACATTTTGTCCTTTTCCCACAATGTTTTCAAAAGCTTTTTTTCTCGGGGCCATTGAAAGTTGGAATTGAGATGTAAAAAGTTAAACTTTGTTAATGGCTTTTATCATAGTGAATTGGAACTAAATTTCTTAAATGGCTCCAAATCCAATGAATGAAGAAAAAGCATGTATTTAATATGTTTAGATGACCAGTAATTAATTGTGATTGATTGATTGATTGATTGATTGATCGATCAATCGATCGGTCCACTTCATTTTCTCAGCTACAGTTAATCTATGGTTTGTAAAAAATTGATTGATTGATTAATTGATTGATTGATTGGTGTTTAACGCTGTTTGCAACATTATTTCAGTTATATTGCCAGCACACCTACCCATGCTTTCCTTAGGATTCTCTTACCAATACTCAGCACCATATACTTTCCAAGCCACTGGTAAGCCACTGGTAAAGACTTTGACCCTTTCCCAAACGACAAATTTTGGACTGGTCCAAATTGAAGGAGTTTGCAGACGACAATCTTAAATTTGATGAAAATGGCAGAAAGGTCTCAAAAAGGGTAGAAAACACTGTGGGAAAAGGAGAAATTGCTCGTTACGAGCAATTTCTCCTTTTCCCACAGTGTTTTCAAAAGACTTGTACTGCAGACACATGAAAACCAGGGCTTGTTTGGGAAAGGGTTAACACAGGGTTGTGTGATAAAGGGTTAAAAGGCCAAATTTTTCATTCAGAAATTTTACCACAATATGGTGATTTCAAGAACTCTTGGTAAAATGTTTTTGCATAAGCAGACAATGTGAATCTAGAGTTATAGACTGCACAGGATCGTGATCTTTACTGAGTGTAAAAGCAATTAAACAGATGATCTCGCTAACTTAACCCTTTCCCAAACAAGCCCTGGTTTTCACGTGTCTGCAGTACAAGTCTTTTGAAAACACTGTGTGAAAAGGAGAAATTGCTCATAACGAGCAATTTCTCCTTTTCCCACAGTGTTTTCTACCCTTTTTGAGACCTTTCTGCCATTTTCATCAAATTTATAAAATTATCATAAACTCTTTCAATTTGGACCAGTCCAAAATTTATCGTTTGGGAAAGGGTTAATCCTTTATCATGCAATCCCTAGTTTTAACAACCCTGAGAGTGAAGGCTTTTGAAAACATTGTGGGGAAATTTAGGAGAAAATGCTGACAATGTTTTCTACTTAATCAAAGAGGGAAATCATGATTTTAGCAACATTTAATTTGTTGTCTGCAAATTCTTTGAATTTGGACTAGTAAAAAATTGTGTTGTTTGGTAAAGTGTGACATGTTACCAAAATGATCCCCAGTTTAAATGACCCTGAGGAAGTTTTGTGCTTGTATGTGTGGTTTTTAACATTATTTCATTTATATCATGGTGGCAAGTGCATCTCTCCATGCTTTTCTGGGGTTTCTTTTACTAGTACCCTGCACAATATCCCTTCCAAGCCACTAGTTGCTTTCCCACATTATCGTTATTGAAATAATGATCAGTAGTGAAAGAGGAATGATTCCTGTCATACTTCATCTGTGACTATCATCAGTTCTTGGAAAGAAAATAAGGCTGGGTTTGGACCAGCGACTCCAAGTGGTTTCAAACTGACTATCATACAGTGGATCGCAGCACTTGAAAACATAGCGGGTAAAGGAGCCATTGTTTTCTCCTTTCCCCACAATGTTTTTTTTTTTTCAAAAAGGCAGTCCACCAGTTCAGCTACACTTAATTTTGAGTTTGCAAAATTATGCTTCTAATTTGGACATGTCTAAAACTGTCCCATCTGGTAAGAGTTAACCCTTAAGCTGCAAAGCGCGACTCACTGACCTTTTGCGGACAGTGTAGATCAAGATCAGACTGCACAGAATGTGCAGTTTGATCTTTTATCTACAATGTCCAGTGTCCAATATGGTGCTCTCTTTCTGGTGAAATCAACTTTAAAATTGCAATATTTGGTTTTTACTAGTGCATGGAACTTTTTGTTTCATTTATTTAGCAGTGTAAGAGTTAAAAGTGTTATAAAGGCAATATAAGTCAATGTGAGTGGGCCTGACAAAGAGATAAACTTTGGGATTTAGATCTTATCATGCTTCCTTGTCCCATTACCTCATATTAGAATTATTTTACATGCTCAGGCCTAACAAAAACTTCTTTGGGGAGGAAAGTAACATTTTTTTTTTAATGATTTGGCAAAATAGGGTGGGAAAAAGAGGAATGAATGTTTGCCACAAGCAATAGACCTGTCTACGGACATTTTAAGTAATAGGTTAATTTACTGAATAGCCCCATGCAAATGTACTCTAGTATGAGCGGTTTCTTCTTGCTGTCTCCATGTTTTGTATTGATTTTAATACTATGGTGTTTGGATCTGCGACATTTCATCGAAACGATCCCTAGCCCTGACTCTTACCCTAACCCAGACGAATTGTGGCTCAAATCTTTCTCTCAGAGCTTTTCATGAAATACATATAAATCTAGGAATTTAGCAATCATTATTTTAAATCATACATGGACATGGATTTTGACGAAACAACACTTTTTAGGAAATGTCGTGCACCAGTTTGGAAAAGCCATCTGTCTCCACTTTACCGCACAATCCTAAATTTTAACAATCTTAAGTAGGAAGGGGCTTTTGAAAACATTGTGGAAAAACGGAGCTAACATACTTTACCAGAACAACATTTCAGACTTGCCATTATTCAGTGCCTCTCTGAAAAACACCTGATCATTTGGTGACCAAATAAGCCAGGAAAGACCTGAGAGTGCATTTAGTTCTGTTTTGTGACTAAAATGTTTGAAAGTGGCTGAAAAATCGCTGTTTAACCCTTTACCACATGGAGTTTTAAAGACCCTTTGGAAGAAGGCTTTGGAAAACAATGAGGGTAAAAAAGGAAAGGCTGGTATACATTATTTTCTCATTTATCCACAGTGTTCTCTAAACTTTAATAGGCAGAAATGATAAATTTAAGCATATTGAGGGTTCAACGCAAAACTGTCGTAACTCCATTTTTATAAATTTTACAGGAGAGACATAAAACTCTCTCTTTTTTTCATTGTGGATCACATGTAGAGTTACTCCATGGGTAAATCAATGTTAGAATTTCTTTTTTCAAATGAGAAAATAAATGTGTTGATTAAGCTAATGAAAATGGTTATTTTATTGAAAAAGTGACTTACGACAGTTTTGCCTCTGAAAACATACAGATCCTTTATGCTTATTTTCATGCAAAACTGTCGTAAGTGGACTTACGACAGTTTTGCATTCAAAACACTCCTACAGTAATGTAGGAATTTCATGCAATACTGTCGTAACTTTAATCTGATATTAACTTATTACCTAACAACAAAATTTTAGACTTGCCAAAATTCAAAGCAGTTGCAGATGACAAATTATCATGTCTCAATAATTGAAACTTTGTTTGTGATAGGCTAGCGAGCATTGTGGAAAAGGAAGAAAACTATGATGACCAGCATTTTATCCTTTTTATGCTCCTGTATTGGAAGATCAGGAGCATATTGTTTTACCTTTCTTTGTATGTCTGTCTTTCTGTCTGTCTGCACATACTTATCATTCCAAATTAACAATTTTGTCTGTCACTCATCAGTATTTAAGCTACAAAGCTCATATTTGGTATGTGGTTACCTTTCCACAACAAGCATCTCCTGGTGGCAAAGTTAATGTCATCTGACAAGGTCAAGGTCAAATATCAAGGTCAAATTTCTGATGAGAGCACCACATTGCTGTTGGGTGCTCAGGTTAGTGAGTTCAAATACTATATAGGAGCATAATTTGGACAAAAAATAGTTTTTTAGAGTTATCTGCCCTTATTGAAGGGGTTGTTTTTTTTGATAGTGAACAACTATTCTAAATTTCAAGTACATGTATTCAATAGAAGCTGAGATAATACAGAATGTCAAAAGTTTTGCATGTCACCGCAGACAACATAGACGACAGCAGGGCTATCACAATATCTAGAAAACAGCCGAGCTGATATTAGCTGTTACAGGGGCATTTGTGTTGCACGAACACATCTTGCTAACAATGTTTTCAAATACCCTTTCCATAGAATTGTTAAAAACTGAGATTGTTTGGTAAAAGGTCAATAATACACTTATTTCAGAATATCATACTACAGTTCAAAAAGAGACATAGACAAAACTGGCCTTTGATCATTCATTGTCTCTAGTGGATCTATAATGGAAGAGAAGAATGATACTGAATATTGACCAAGAAGTCTCTTGAACTTTTAAAGACATTTAATTGGTTAATAACTTACAACAAGGAAAGAATAGCAACACTGCTTTCATCTATAAATAAATCCTAACATTTTTCCTGCTGAAAATTTATAAATGTTTTTTTGAAACTTAAACTCATCCATTGTCATTTTGAATGGCAAGCTGTTCATAATTCAAGCCTTCTGGACAGCAGGCAGGGTAGGCTAAGATCAGACTACATATCTGTGCAGGCTGATCTTGGTCTACACTGTCTGCAAAATGTAAAGTCAGGATCAGCATGACAAGGGTTAAAACAATGGCATAACTTTTTTGTGTCACTTTCGTGAGGATTTTGAACAATAATTCTCTTTTGTGGTAATAATTACCATAACCGTAACCTGATTTTATTGCTTCACAATTTAAAACCATAATTTGCCCACAATCACTTTACGGTTATTTCATCATTTTGTGTTTTGCAGATATGAAATGTTGAAACAAAAAGAAAGAACAGTGAAAGCCTTATACATCAAATTTTTAAATGAATGTCAAAGCATGATTAGTTTTTTTGACATCTTGAATCACATAGTAGATCAAGACCCCTAATCAATTTTTAATCATGTTCTATTAGATGGTCTTTAAAATATTTGTGCAAGTTCAAACTTCTAACGGATGCTGGCCCATTAGCAGCTATTAGAAGCTTGAATGTGCACAAAAAAAAATCAAAGAGCTTCTGCTAAACCTTAATAAAAAATTCATCAGGGGTTTAAATTTTGTCCCGTGTTTATGATTTTATTTACCAGCATAATTATGTTGAGCACCGAGTGTAGTCCTTTGTCTACATGGAAAACATAATTTAAACAATAATCTCAGATTTGATGAAATATATTAATCTATATATTTCCTTTGTTAATCTTTAGTTTGACAAAAATCATAAGGAAATGAGTTGATCAGATTTTTGGGGTAAAAAATAAGGACCTTGTTGACTTCTATAGTAATTTTTACTCTATAAAGAAAAAAAACTGGTTGCCGATAAATTGAACAGCAAAAAAGTTTAGTATATCAAAATTCTTAGGTAACTGTTAAAATTACATGCATCACAGATACAATAACATCATTCTGCTCCTTATCTGTTAAAACTAATAACAGGACTAGAAAATGATTTGTTAAGAAGTTGCAACTTTTCAACAGAGAACATTTCAACTAAACAATTTTTAAATTATCTCTTATTTATATCGTGGTTTCATTCACATAGTGATTCTTCAAACAAACAGTTCCATCAACATTTACCACAATAGAGTTTATGATTTAAACATCAAGATTATGATTTTAAATGATTTGATTGGTGTTATTAACTTTAGTATCACTCTGAAAAGAATTTCAGTAATGGGTCTAAACTAGTACTCCTAACAACATCCCTTTGAACTTTTAAATTCATAATAAGTCTACAAAATCATTATTTGGCAACCAAAATGTCTTAACTGCAACTTGAACAAGATGAAAGTCAAAATTAATGATACATGGTGATCGATAGTGAAAAATAACCACAAAGCTCTTGTATTAATTGGCAGTCTGTATGATGACAGTGTATCATTACATACATTTTGCAGTCTGGTAATTTTTACTGATGTGCGAAAATGCTACAATCAGTATACTATAATTAGAATTAACTTGCATGATAGTCTAATCACTTTCAAGTGGAAGTAGAAGAAAAAACTGATGATGAACTGGTGGTATGATCTGCTTCCTACACAAGGTATATATAAGCAGGTCAGCAAACTCTTCTTTGCAGATATCAAATTGTGACCCATTTACGATTAAAATTTGTCAGTGATTAGAAAACATTATTGAAAAGGAGAAAATACCATCATTTTCTCCAGTGTTTTTAAAGGCCTTAGTAAAGGTCTTTAAAACTTAGGATTGTATGGTAAAGAGCTCCAGCATCTTTTGAGTCACTGCTTTGGAAGAAAGAAATATACTACTTCATCAAATGTTTGAATAGAGTACAGGTTATTACCAAATAAGGCAATACATACTTTTTTACATTAAAAAAGGATTTACAACAGTTTTGTCTTGGTGCTAATGTTCAAGCAAAACTGTTGTAATTGAACTTACAGTAGTTTTCCATTCTAAATCTCTCAGAAAGTAATGTGAGATTTCATACAATATTGTTGTAATTAATATGTCTGATATAGCAAGTTGACTACAAAACAAGAAAATAATAGACTTGCCAAAATTCAAAGCAATTGCATATGACAAAGGTGACTCAGCATTAAAATCTAAATGTGGTTGGGTAGGAAGCATTGTGGAAAAGGGAGAAAATACTGATTACCTATATCTTCTCCATTTTTCACAATGTTTTCAAGTTATCTTCTTTAGGGTCATTTAACTAGGGACTGTGTGGTAATGGGTAAATCATAGTGAGCTGTATACCAGTTTTATTCTTGAAGAAATTCTTTTTAAATCCCTTAAAGATGTTGGACAAATTCTTCCTTTGAGCATTTTATTATTTTTGATTCATCATGCAAAAAGGGACTTTTTCAGAACTTCAAAATGTACTTACCCTGATCTGCCTGGGAAGTCTGTTCAGTTTGACCAGAGTCAAAACTTTATACTTATGCAAGATTTTCTGTATGATAAATTGTCTTTCTACCTTATTAAACACTAATTATAACAAGAGCACCGCATGCTGGTCCCATGCTCGGCTGTTGGGTGCTGGATAGTGAGTGAAAATTCTAAATCATAATCTATATAGACAATAAACAAGAGGGCCGTGATGGCCCTGTATCGCTCCACTGGCTTATAAAAATAAACCATAAATACTGAACATTTCAATTCTGAGTCAAATGGTTTCAAAATGAAGATTTACAAAGTTTTCTCTGTAAAAGCCCGTTTGAAAGTTGAGACCCGCAGGACAAAGCCATTTTTGATCCCAGAGCTATAATTACTTGAACCCTGGTAGAGGTCCACCAGATAAAGCCACATGCCAAAATAATACAAGTCTGTGCTGTATGGTTATAAATAAGGTGATTTTTAAGTTTCGTCCATATGAAGCCTCTGTAAAACATAAGACCCCTGATGCAAGGCTAATTTAAAAAAAAAATCAAAAGTGATCCAGATTTGGTAGCCTTTGGGTTTGCGGTTAGGAGCAAAAAGATTTTTTGAATTTTCAAGCTATAAGCACATGTTTATGACCCATGAGATAGGACTAATTTTGACATAACTTGAATAACTTTGGAAGAGGTTATTTAGATTCCACTCATACAATATTACAGCTGTAACTCAAGGTAAGGAACAAAAAGACCGTTCTCACTATATTAGCGTATGTAAAGCTTGTGGCTTATTGGGTGAAGCAGTTTTAGAGACGATAAGCTTGATGGCCTTAGGCCTGTGGAGCTAAAAAGCAGTATCTTTTTCATGAGCTACAATGACGTTAGTAAATACAAGCTTTTGGAAGAGATTTTTAAAGGTTTTTCAATACTTTGCAGTTTTGTAGCCACAGCAACCATAGCTTTTAACAGAACTTAATTCTTTGAAGACATTCTGAAGAACATCATGGCAAGATGATATCTATAAATTTTGGTCAAAATTGGAAGAGTGGTTTCAATGAAAAAGATGGAACAATCTTGGTAGAAGTCTACAATATGAATCGACATGCCAAATTTTTATAGCCCAAGGCCTTGCAGTAGGGATAAAAAAATATATCGTAAGTTTTCACTATGAAAGCCTATCTAAAATTTGTGGACCCTGGAGTGGGACAAATTTTGATCCCAAGGCTGAAAACATGCCAAATTTGTTAGTCCTATGCTTTATGGTTAGAAACAAGAAGATTGTCAAGAAGTTTTCACTATATAAGCCCTTATAAAACTTTGACCCCAGTGCTACAGTTGGACTAAATGGGGAATATGTGTATTAGAAGAATAACATGCCAAAATTTGGAGTTCTTGGCCTTATGGCTAGTAACAAGACGGTTTCTGAAGTTTTCACTCCATAAACCCATGTAAAACTTGTGGCCCCTGGGGCAGGGCCAAACTTGATCCTAGGGCTGTAACTTGGGCCCTCTTTGTAGTTGTCCACTCGATAATGCTATAATTATGCAAAATTTGGTAACCTTAAGCCTTATGGCTATGTACACCAAGATTTAAAAGTTTTCCCTATATAAGCCCATGTAAATCTTGTGAACCTCCCCCCCACCCCCGGCATGAGGCCAAATTGACCCCAGGACTGTAATTTGGGCACTTATGGTAGACCCCCACTAGATCAAGCTAAATGCAAAATTTGATAGCTCTAGGTCTAATGGCTAGGTACAGGAAGATTTCTTAAGTTGTCACTATGTAAGCCCATGTAAAACTTGTGACCCCTGCGGCGGGGCCAATTTTGACCACAGGGCTAAAATTTTGGTGCACTTGGTAGAGGCCCACTAGATATAGCTACATGCAAAATTTGGTAGCTCTAGGCCTTATGGCAAGGTACAGGAAGATTTTTAAAGTTTTCTCTATATAAGCCCAGGTAAAACTTGTGAATCCTGGGCAGAGCCAATTTTGACCCCAGGGCTATAATTTGAAGAAACATGATAGAGGTCTACTACATAAAGCTACATGCCAAATTTGGTAGCACTATGCCATATGGTTTCCGACAAGAAGATTTCTAAAGATTACCAATATTTTTCAGTTTTGTTGCCATGGCAACCAGAGTTTTTGAAGGAATCAAATTCTTTCAAGAAATTCTGAAGAGGACCATGGCAGGATCATTTCTGTAAAGTTTCATGAAAATTGGATGGGTAGTTTCAGAGAAGAAGATGTTTGAAATAAAAGTTAACGCACGGACGCACGACAGACACCGGGCCATGACATAAGCCCGCAGGCCTTTGGCCAGTGGAGCAAAAAATCTGTAATGCAACCTTCTATGTTCAAATATTGATTCTTTAAGTAATATTGTACATGTAGATCTACATGTATATAATACCTATAATGTACAAACATGAAATAGATGATCTATGCCTTCCACTTTTTTGTTTGTCTTTTTTTCCATTTGTACCAAGAAAGTAGGAACCAAAGTATGATCATAACTTTCATTTATACCATAATTACATTAAATATGATACAGTATGGTGAAAAACATACTTCAGATAACAAAACATTGGATTTTATGTGACTTACTACAGTTTTGCATGAACAGCATAATAGGTCTCAACCACATTTTCTTCTATGCAAAACTGTCGTAACTCCAAAATGGACTTACGACAGTTTTGCCAAACAAAAAAGTCTTTAACAGAGTTACGACATTTTTGCGTTTTGCCATTTAAGTACATTCTATGTTATATTTTCATTTTCTCTTTTTCCCATATACAATTTATTGATCAAGGATGTCAAAAATGCAAAAAAATGGATTTGTGAAAAAATTGGAGTTACTGCCATCTGCAAGTGCTTTCAATTTTGGCAAGTCTAAAGTTTTGTTTTTGGTAAAAAGTTAATGAAAAAAAAAAACTGGGTAGGAGAAACACAGGGTTCTTTGATAAGCAGTTTTAACAATTTCCAGATTGGTTTCATCATATGCTTTTTCAACATGAAAATAATGCTGAAAAGTTGTGTGTATGTGGGGTGATCACAAAGAACGTGAACTAGTGCCTGTTGGAATGTTTACTGTTTTTGAAAGTAGTCTTCTTTGAATTCTATGCACTTATTAATTCTTGATTCAGTATTGCGCTGAAGAGGAGCATGTCACGTGACGGTACCCTCAAGGACCCGGTCCTAGTGAGGGTTAGCTCCAGTCTCTGCTCTCATAGTGCATTCCACGAAGAGAATCTTTCAAAACAGGAGAGAGGTCAGGACTGAATTATAGGGAGGGTTTCCATGTTCCGTTTTTGCAAAGTTTCCTTTACAAGTGTGGCTTTGTGAGCTAGGGCACTATCTTGGTGTAAAGTGACGTCAGCTATTTTCCTTACAGTATCTCGACAATCTTGTTTTACATGCTGCTCTACATCCATGATGATTTTGTCTGTAACTGATGTTGATGGACGGCCAGATTTAGGGTCATGGTAACAATATTGCATTCTTCTCCAAAGCGGTCTGATCCATTTACAAATATAAGATTTCTTGAGTGCAGAGTCACCTTAAACTTTTTGTAAATTGATTTTAATTTCTTATAAACACTCTTCGAGTTTGATGATTACTCTGGGCTCAAATAAAACGTCATCCAACATTTTGGACCACTAATTCACTATATGACGTCATAAAAATGACGTTACACTTTGCCTACTTGAATATGATGACATTTGAAAGCATGAGTCAGTTACCAGATAATTAATGCTGACCTATGCAATTTTTTTATAACCCTACATGAAGTAAAGTTTTCAAAATAACGAGGTGGTTCCACACCTTCGTTAACCCAGGTGTAAGGTATTACCATTCATCACCCCTGGGACATAATTGCGAAACCGTCGTTTCTGTGAATATTCATAAAACTGCAAATTACACCCAATAACCAATTGAATTTTCGATAACATAACAATACTCTCTTGTAGTGGAGGATAATCACATTTCTTCCATTACTATGAATAAACCGGGTAAAATCCACATCATATCAACGAATATGGTGCCCACCTGAGGGCCTTCCTTCTGTGGCATTTACCTTACGACAATCCAGGGCAGACACTACAAATCCTTGTATACTAAGCTGAAACTCTTTCAGGGTGATGCCGAATGTTTTTTGTAAACTTTTGTCGATGATGTTCACAGCCTCAGCCATATTTAAGGTATTGCCAAACTTGATTTGAAACAAGCGATTTGACTGGTTGTAGATGAGGTAAAAATCAAAATGATGGCATGTGGTTGATTAAAATAGATTAAATTTTCTCACTGAAAAACTGAGATTACCAATCAAAATGCCTCATGAATAGTTCATGAGAACAAGAAAACATACGCGAGATAACCCAGGGGCGATGAATGTAGTTTACAGAATATATCAGAACAGGGTCAATGAGGATGAGGTGGTCCAATGTTCTTTCTGATCACCCCTCGTATTATGAGTAATGATGAATTATATTGTACTTTAATATCATTATACTTTTTAAAAGGATATGTAAATTAAAAAAGGAACTTTTTATGAATATATCACTTGATTCAATGTAAAAGTTTTCAAAATCCTGTACAGAAATTGTAAAGCCTGTCTGTCCTTTTGAATAAGAGTAATTTAGTCCTTTATGTGTATTTATTTATCTGCTATTTTAATCCTTTACTACATACTCCAAAGTTTTAATGACCTTTGAGAAAAAGGCTTTTGAAAACATTGCTGGAAAAGGAGAAAATGCTGGTTACCAGCATTTTCTTCTTTTCCCACAATGTTTTCTATCCGTTCAAATCCCAAAACTTTCGTTTGAGCAACTTTTGATCTGTTGTCTGCAAGCGCTCTCAGTTTGGACTGGTCTACAGTTATTTCATTTGGTAAAGAGTTAACCTTTTACAGAACAATCCACGGTTTTTTTTTAGACTTAATGGATAATGGCTGCTGGAAATATTGTAGGAAAAGGAGAAAATACTTATATCCAGCATTTTTTTAAAACTACCTTTTCAAAGACAAATGCTATCATTTGGGTCGCATTTGAATTGCAAAATTAATGCTTTCAATATGGATCAAGTCTGAGGTAAAACTGTGTTGTCTGATAAAGACTTAAAACTTGTCTGGATTTTGCTGTCATCTGTCTGCTGTTTGATCGTAAACTCTTTACCATACAACAAAGTTTTGGACTTGTCCAAATTTAAAGCATTTGCAGACTACAAATTAGGTCTTGCTTAAATGATATTATTTGTCTTAGAAAGAGTAGAAAACATTCTGGGGGAAAAAAAAGAAAAAGCTGGTAACCCTTAACTACACAATCCCAACTTTTAACGACCCCGAGAAAGAGGCCTTTTGAAAACATAACTCAGTCGGTAATGAACAGGAGGTGGCTTGTTTGATCTCCGGCTTGGCCAATTTCTTTCCGAGGATTGATGATAGTCATCACAACAGGATTCATTCCTCTTTGACCGCTGACCATTGTTTTGAGGATGGTTATGTGAGAAAGTAGCCAGTGGCTTGGAAAGAATATTGTGCGGAAAGCTGTTGAAAGCATTTGCAGATGACAATTTAAATGTCACGCAAATGATGAATCTTACCTTTGGTAGGGTAGAAACCATTGTGGGAAAAGGAGAAAATTCTGGTTACCAGCATTTTCTCCGTTTTCTCAATGTTTTTCAAAGGCCTTCTTTTTCAGTGTCGTTAAAACTCGGGATTGTGCGGTAAAGAGTTAAAGTCAGGATTGTGGTATAAAGAGTTAAATTTTTATGGATATTACATTATTCATATAAAAGAAGCATGCGGCAAACTGAATTATCTAGGCAGCTTTGCTTCAATCTGCTCTTTCTTTTGTATTAACCCTTTACAACACAATCCTGAGTTTTTAAAAAGATACTGCGAAAGGAGCCTTTTGAAAACATCATGGGAAAAGGATATGATGTTGGTAACTCCATTTTAAAAGCTTAGGTCATATCACGGCAGTCAGTGCACATACACGTGTGTTTCCTGGCTTTCTCACACCAGTACTGACACAACTTTCTTCCCAATCAGGTGACTGCTTTTCTCACGTGCATTAGAGGTGAGAGGTGAAAAATTGCCTTAGGGAAAGCTTGCCTCAACCGGGTATTGAATCTGCAACCGCTACGTCAGGAGCCAGATACGCTTACCACTGAGCTACCTGGCTCGGCCTGACCGTATGCTTATTGACTGAATTCTTTCTAGTATAGTTTTTGCGGAGTTTGACTTTAATCAAAAGCAATGCTATGAATACAAGATGCAAGATAAACCGCAAAGGATAAAATTATGTGAACCAGTGCCAAAATACCAGAATTAATTACTTTGTCACTTTGGTGACATTTGGATGTTTTTAACATTTACCTTTAACCATACACAGCCATATAGTGCAGTTTGTAACGTACAGGGCTTGAGAATGTGCGAGGCACTGGTTCGAAATCTTCAACTGTGCGACTTTCTTTCCAAGGATTCATGATAGTCGTTGTCACAGGATTTATTCCTCTCTCAGAGGCCTAACTCTTTACCACACATGACCTTTAAGGAAAAGCCTTTTGAAACCATTGTGGAAAAGAGAGAAAATGCTGGTAACCAGCATTTTCTCCATTTCCCACAATGTTTTCTACCCTTTCCAATACCAATTTCAGTTTTTTGAGTCAAATTTATGTTGTTGTCTGCAATTACTTTCAATTTAAAATTTTGTCGTTTGGTAGAGAGTTAAAAGGATATCTTAGGCATAAAAGCTGAATTTTTCTTCATACAATTTGCAAGGACATAGTAAACAAGCTTTATTCATAAAGTTAAAAGAAATTGCATCAAGATTACTGATGCGTGAAACATGCATTTTGTGCATGGGCTATGATTAAACTTTGAATCTTTATGTAAACATCCAAAACATCTCCATGTTACAGAAAAAAAATGTACTCCACAAGTAGTTATTTTTATGCCCTTAAACTGCGAAAAAATTCCCAAGTCTTTCGCCTCTCTCTTTATGCCATCAAAGGGAGCAATGCCGAGCCCCAGTAGCTCAGTCAGTAGCATACAGGAGGTTGCTGATTCAATCCACGGCTCGGCCAATTTCTTTTCAAGGATTAATGATAGTCATTGAGGCAGGATTCATTTCTCTCTCACTGCTTGCCATTTTCCAACTATGGGCAAGGAGCCAGTGGCTTGAAAAGAATATTGTGCAGAGTACTGGTTAAAGAAACTCCAGGAAAGCATGGATAGGTGCACTGTCTACCATGATATAACTGACATAATGTTGAAAACAGCAATAAACACAATCAGTCAATCCGATTTTTATAATCTCATTATCTTACCAAACTTAATAAATGATTTCTCATTGAATTAGGTAAGCCGATAGCTCGAAAATCATCAGTACAGAAAGAAAGACAAATTTAGAAAAAATGTATTTCGCAAAAGTATTTTCTGAATAGGCTACTTTGTCACTATAGGTATTTTTAGATTACACGCCAGACTTACTGGAATGTCGCATGATCAGTAACATGCATCTATTACAGGGATTTGTGTTCATATCAGTAACAGAGTTCCAGATAGAGGGAGTGATTTTGATTTCGAAATTGAAAGTATTAGTTATCCTCAACTAAACTCTATGTGATGGGTACATCCTCCACTAAACCCTGTGTTATAGGTACTCATAAAAATCGTCTCACCGGGACGATTCTAAAGAGTACACACAACATAGGGTTTGGACGAGAAATAATGGATTTAGAATACCATCACTCCCTCTTGTCTGCAGCTCTGAGTAAGATGACGCCATATCTGATATTTATAGAAGACACTCCTCAAAATTATATGATTGCCAACAAAAATATATCTAGTGGTATTTATTGATTCTTTACAAGAAATTTTGAATTACAGCACAAAACCTAAATATATGTAGTCTTTCTAACCCTTTAACCCTTTACAACATGGAAAAATTTTGAACTTGTCTATATTAAAGGAATTTACTGAAGACAATTAGAATGTTTTCTTAAATGATAGTCTTAAGACTTGAATAGGAAGAAAACATTGTGGGGAAAGGAGAAAATGCTGGTTACCAGCATTTTCTCTTTTTCCCAAAATGTTTTCAAAAGGCTTCTTTCCCAGGGTTGTTAAAAGTTGTGATTGTGTATTAAAGGGTTAACAACTTTGAAGAAGAAGATTTTTTGGAAAAGGAATAAAAGCTAGTAATCAGCATTTTGTTCTTTTTCCCACAATGTTTTCAACCCTTCCAGAGACAAATTCTAAAACTTGAACTACATGTTGTCTGGTAATCAGCATTGTCTCCATTTTTCACAATATTTTCCAATGGCCTTCTCCTTCAGGTAAAAAATTTATCCATTTCTGATGCAAATTCTTGTATAAGGTCATATTGATTGATTAATTTTTGTTTCAGATTGTTCCAGATAGTAAAGCAGATGGAAATGGGCAACTTCAGGTGGGAGATTATATCCTTATGGTCAATGATGTTAAGTGTACATCAGCTACTGAGGCTGTGCAGCTTATAGAGAGTGCCTTCCGCACCCTGACTCTCCAGGTTTGGAGGTAAGTTTATCTAGACTTGAACTTAGAGGAAGAGATTCCTAGTGGTCAATGATGTTATCCCTTAAAACATCTTTCACTACTATAGTTGCCATGGCTGCAAGTGTAGATTAACATCAGACTGCACAAAAGTAGATTGCAATTATATAGTACTGTAAAGGGAAGTAACAAGCATAGTAATAGCTGTTTTGTAGAGACAGTTTTACCTACCTTTCATGATTTACATTCACTCTTGAGTGAGAAAATTGATTTTGGTTTTTTGTTTGTATCATGTTTAATGCTGTTTTCAACATTATTTTGGTTATATCATGGCAGCCAGCTCACCTATCCATATTTTCTGCGAGTTTCTTTTACCAGTACTTTTCACAATATTCTCCCAAGCCACCGCCTGCTTTCCCATATGAACATCACTGAAGCAATGACCAGCATCAAGAGGGATCGAATCCTGTCGCATTGACTATCATAAATCTTAGGAAAGAAATCGGCTGAGCTGGTGATTTAGCCAGCAACTTCCCTGGTCTTATTAGTCCTGTACACTACCAACTATGCTACCATTGAAGCTTGGCTAGAGAAAATTGATGCATGTAGTGAATTGAGTTAGTTATTAGCTCAGGGTAACTGTGAAGGCTGACAACAGGGTATGATCCATAACAGGAGAGTCAGCATGTTGAGATTTTATGACCAAACTGCCACCTGCTGACAATTTATGAACACTTTGTTGCAAAAAAAGACATTTCTTGTTATGAGTATTCGACAAATTAATTGTCACAAGTAGTTTTGGGTTGGACCAAATTCAAAGTATTTGGAGATGACATTTGAGTTGTTGTTAAAATGATGATTTCTGTCTTTGATAGGGTAGAAAACACTGTGGGAAATGGAGAAAATGCTGGTTACCAGCATTTTCTCCTTTTCCCACAGTTTTTTCAAAATTCCTCTCATTCAGAATCGTTGAACTCAGGATTATGTGGTAAAGGGTTAACTGAGAAATCTGCTTTATTCTGTGAACCTATTTTGGTATAGACTGTCTTTGGAACTGTTTGGTTTACTGTTACTGTTGTTCCAATATCCTGTTTGACCTTGGTAGAAACACATCAACTGGTCTTCACAGAAACGGGCAAAGAATGTTCAGTAATGTAATTTGTCTCAATTGAATAATGACCCACTATAATGTTGAAAACAAAATATCAGGCAAAATTCATTACATGAGACTGAAAGTAAGGGAAATAATTACCATCAGTTGCAGCAGTATTGTAGAGACGCAGTTACCTACCTTTCAGTGGAAGTTCCATGCTTCAATTTTGATTACTGCTCAGTGCTCAGTGTTAATAAGATTATGATTGTATGGTGTTTAACGCCGTTTTCAACATTATTTCAGTTATATCGCAGCGGCCAGTGCACCTATCCATGCTTTCCTGGAGTTTCTTTTACCAGTACTTCGCTTAATATTCTTTCCAAGCCACTGGCTGCTTTCCCACATAGCCATTGTCGAAACAGTGGTCAGCGGTGAGAGAGGAATGAATCCTGTCGCACTGGCTATCGTCAATCCTCGGAAAAAAATTGGCCGAGCTGGGGATCGAACCAGCAACCTTCTCAAGTCCTGTACACTACCGACTGAGCTACGGGGCTCACTCAGTGTTAAAGGCCCATTACAGGTGTTAAAGTGCATTTGAATTTAAATCATACCACTTAAAAAAATGGAAAATATTGTGAAGATGACAATCTGTTATTGTGTGGTCGGTCCAAGTGTTAGTTGCCGGCAGAACAATGGATTTCAAAATCAGGCAAAAAGTAAACAAAAGATAGAGTGACCTGGCAGCATTTAACCTGATTTGAAATTAATTTCACTGCCTGCAACTAACACTTGAACCGACCGCAAAATAACAGATTGTCATCGTCACAACAATTTCCATACTTTTAAATGCTATGATTTAAATTTACATGCATTTTAATGCCTGTTTTGCTTACTTTAACTCTTTACCACACAATCCCGACTTTTAACGACCCTGTGAAAGAAGTCCTTTCCTGTGAAAGAAGTCCTGGAAACCAGCATTTTCTCCTTTTCCCACAATGTTTTCTATCCTACCCAAAACAATTTTCAATTTTTCAATTACATTTATTTTGTCGTCTGCAAATGCTTTCAATTTGGACCAGTCTAAATTTTTGTCGTTTGGTAAAGAGTTAAGCAGCTATTGTTATTTTAAGTATTTTTAACATAATACAGCAACCTATCCTGGAAGTTTTCATTTTGGAACTTTTGACTTTTGAAGAGATTCTGTAACACTTCATTCTTGGAATTAATCCTATACCAAACAGTCCTGAGTTCTAATGACCCCAAGTAAGATTAGTGCTTTTCCTTTTCCCACAAAATTTTCTACCCTACCAAGGGCAAATCCCATCATTGGACCACATTTTATTTGTTGTCTGCTCATGCTTTCAATTTGGACAAGTCTAAAAATTCTGCTGTGTGGACTAATGAGTTAAATTGCTAAATGAATTAATCCTATGACAAACAGTCCTAAGTTCTAATGACCCCAAGTAACATTAGTGCTTTTCCATTTCCCACAAAATTTTCTACCCTACCAAGGGCAAATCCCATCATTGGACCACATTTTATTTGTTGTCTGCTCATGCTTTCAATTCGGACAAGTCAGAAAATTCTGCCGTGTGGACTAATGAGTTCAATTGCTAAATAAATTTAATTCCAGTCAATTATAAAGAAAAAATGAAAATAGTTGTTTTAAAACTGTTTTTGCTGAAAGAAATTTCATTTCTCGCAGTGTAGATCTAAGATCAGAGTGCATGTTGTTTGCTGCCTTACCATGACCTGTTAAGTCCTCAAGTAGCACCCAGAGTTGCCCTGAAGAGCCTGAAGGTTGGACTTTGTCACAAAAAAGTTTTGCAGTTTTGTAAAGGGTGAACTCTTTACCAGATGACAACATTATAACCTTGTCCAAATTGAAAGCTCTTGCAGACGACAAATAAAATGTTACTCAAAACACAAAATTTGACTTTCATAAGGTAGGAAACATTGTTGGAAAAGGAGAAAATGCTGGTTTTCACCATTTTCTCCTTTTCCCACAATGTTTTCAAAAGTCTTCCTTCTCAAGGTGGTAAAGGGTTAATAAATTGATAAATTTGAAAACTGAATTTGAGATGGAAAAAGTGTTAATAACAACCAGTTTCTCCTTCATGACAATTTTCTAAAGACTGAAAACTCACATGTTGGAGGCAGTGTGTTCAAGAAGGTTCAACCAAAAGAGGACTGTTTCTGTAAAAGTCATTTAAAGTTGTGTGTATGTAAGTTTAACAACATTGTGACTAATATGTTGAATTGCCAGTCAGTATGATTATAATGATATAATGAAGGTAATTTAAAAGCAAAAAATCAATTATTTGTCATCAAACGACTCATTTTGCATACCAAGCCATAATCAAAGTACGGAAAGTACAGACAGACCAGCGAATGTGGAATAAGTGGCATTTGTAAAGGTAAAACTTGGTTAGTCCATACAAGATTGAAGAAAAAACGATCCAATCTGGTTTTTAAGTCTGAACTGGTCCAATGTGGTTATTAAGTCTAATCTGACTCAACCCAGTCTGATGCGGTTAAAAAGGGTACCAGTGATCCAGTTCACTGAGGTGACATTAACCACTGCTCATAGCCATTTTCATCTACTTGTCATGAAAGGGAATGCCGTGAAAAATTCTGTTTGCTGATCTTTAATTGAACTAGCAAATGAAGAAGATATCAATTTGATGATTTGGCATTTGAATACTTTCTAGAGTTCTTTTTAGATGAACTTTCCATGCATCGTTACTTTTTTACCAGCTGGACAAACTTATAGCTAGACCAGACCTACAACAACAGTGGAAAACATGAGGATGAAAAAAGTTGCATTGGGATAAGTAAAGATGAGCCTGATTTGTATAGGTCTCTGACTTAATTTACGTTTAAGCAAACATCTTATACCGTTACTGATGACATCTTGTTCAGTCTATGACCTTGTAAGTAGACATCAGTTAAATTGGTGTTGTATTGATTTTGTATTTCATGTCAGTATTGTCATATTCAACCAAATAACGATTTGTAACAGAAAGAATTATTTTATGTGGGGAAGTATATGGCAACTGTGGGGTTTTGTTTATATTTGAATTTGGGTCCCTCTTGATGGCAAAAGACCACAGATTGCTAATCTAAAAATATTCAGAAGACCATAGAAGATTAATGTTTACAGGACCTAATGGTAGAATTTTTTTGACAGCATGATGAGGAAAGGAGAAAATTCTGATTGCCAGCAATTTTTCCTTGACTCACCTTATTTTCTACTCTGTAGAAGGCAGTTTTCATCATTCAAGTCACCTTTAGTTTGTCGACCAGAAATGCTGTAAATCATGGACAGGTCTAACAGTTTGTTGTCTGCTAAGGGGTTACAAAAAGTTGGGTTGATATTGAAGTAACTTATCTGCCTTTATTACTATAGAAGTTTCTTGGCTGTAAAATATGTTTGACTTGTTTTTTAGAGTAGAAAGATCTGAGAAATTTAGTTTCAACTATAAGGGCCATAATTATCGGCATACATTATCTTCATGTCTTTTGTACAGCCAGCCCTTTATTGTGAATCTTTTGTGTGAAAGTTTCTATTCAGCCTTACACACATGGTTTGTCTGTAAATTTTGCTCAGCCCTTTACTGTACAATTATATTTTTTATAACACAGAGGAAGAGGCCTATTAAAACATTGTGGGGAAAAGAGAAAATGCTGGTAACCAGAGTTGTCCCTTTTTCCACAGTGTTTTCTACTCTTTCATATACAAATCCATCACTTTAGCTGCCTGAAAATTTGTTGTCTGCAAATGCTTTCAATATGGACAAGTCTAAGATTTTATCTGGTAAAGAGTTTGCCCATGTGCAAGGATCTCGGAATCTGAAATATACATTTTCAGGTTGGTCGAAATACTCAAATACGCAATTTTAAGGCTGTGTTTGACAAAAGATCTAGCAAAGTGTTGGTTGATGCAAACCCAAAAATTCACTGCATGTGTTTTGGCAGCCTTGTCTGGATGTACAGTATCAATGAAATCAACTGAAGATAAAATTTTCCTCCTGAAGTTGGCTAAAGGATAAAGAGAAAAATTTGTTAAAAATTGTTTCAACTTTTTTCACATGGATATGTTAATCTGTCGGGAGTCAGGTTTTTATTTTTCTTCAGTTTAATCGAGCATATGATCGTTGTTACAAGTCAAAGAATTTTTTTCAGCTTGGTGATCTTTTTGTTTGCCCATTGTCCAAAGGTCCGTGTAAATTTTTAGAGGTGGACTGAGGTGTTTGGTTACAGGGCATGCTGATAGAGTCAAGAGATAGCAAACAGCGTCTATTTTTAACTCAAATTTATTTCTTTTAATATTAAAAAAAATTGACAGATTAATAATTGACAAGCAGAATTGAAAGATTTAAAATTACCCATGCTTTAGTCCTGTGATCTTGGCTATTTTGAGATCATATCGTGATTAGAAATGATTTAAAAATTGAATTTTTGTGATTCCTTTCTTATTCCAGCTATTTGAAAATGTGTGTGAAATTACTTTGGAAGTGTGAAGTACTTATTTTATGTGTTTTGAAGGACTTTTTAGGAGTTAATAAGGTTTGACTGTACAGTGCAAAGCTGTTAACCCTTTACCAAACAATCTGTTTTAATGACTTTAAAGGAGAAAGGCTTTTGAAAATGTTGTGAGAAAAGAAGAAAATATTGGTTACAAGTATTTTCTTTTTTCTCCACGATATTTTATATCCTCTGCAGATTTCAGTATTTATGTGTTTTTTCCTAGACTGAAAGCGTTATTTATTTAGCAGTGCAGGATTAGCAAGTTAGAGGAAGCTATAGACATGTAAATTGCCCATGCTCTGTAAAAAGGGGTTTAGTGCATCTGCAAAAAGCATCGACCCAGGTAATTTATAATGGACATTCTGCACAGGCCGACCTGGACTGAAACATTTTCCTACTGGTTAGTTTTCTGCTTGTAAAAAGACCTGATTCAGTCAATCAGTGGACAAAATGGACTTTATGGATCCATAATTATATTATGAATTGCTTGGTATCATGCACCATCGAGAAGCATTAAACCCCTTTTTGCTAGAGCATGGCTCAGATCTTCATGTCTTTTTAGGTATCTTCCATTCTTTTGTTTTCCAAAAATCATTGTGACTAATCATCCGTAGCATCACCTCTATCCTTGCATTTTCATGCCTATTTTTGATATAGATTTTTAAAAATGGTTGAAGTTTATACATGACTGGTGGGTGTTTTCAGAGATTTAACTCTATATCCCATAATGACATGTTTTGATGACCCCGAGAAAAGAGCGCTTTGAAAGCTTTGTTGGAAAAGGAAAAAATGCTGATTACCAGCATTTTCTCCTTTTTCAACAAAGTTGTCAGTTTTCTACCCTGTTTCATACAAATCCTGCCCTATAAGCTACAATATATATTTGATTTGATATCTGCAAATGATTTCAATATGGACAAGTCAAAAATTTTGTTTTTTGGTAAAGAGTCAACTCTTAAACAAAACAAGAAAATTCTAGACTTATGCAGATTGAAAGCATTTTGAAGATGGCAAAATGTAAGTGGCCTAAATGATGATTTTTCTCTTTGAAACAGTAGAATACATTGTGGGAACAGGAGCAAAATACTGGTTACCAGCATTTTCTCCTTTTTTCCACATAATGTTTTCAGAAGGCTGCTTTGACAGCGTCCTAAAAATTCTAGCTCGTTTTGAGTAAAGGATTAAAGGTAAGTTATGTTCTATACTTTGTTACTTAAAGATACATCTATACTGGTTTTCAGCCAGTGTCTAACCCATTTCATCTTTATTTTATGAAACTACAATCACTCACATATCGTCATGCCTGATTTTGCCCCTGACGGTTGCAAGATTGCAAAGATTACAACCGATAGAAAATGGATTTCATTTTCTGTAGGCCTTCAAAGAAATTACTGTTGACGTTTCCGGTTTGAAATCGAAGACAAATTCCTTGAGTTTCTTTATCCCTTACACCATATGATATTGGTGATATATCTATACATGTATTTACACAGCTGACTAAATTCTTTGCCATTCTATACACTATCAGGTTTAAACAGCATTTTTTTTCTCTATCTGGTTGTAAGGATGTATCTTTAAACCATACACATTTATTATAATTACTGTATATTCCACTATTCTTGGAAGGTTCCAGATATTAGATGTGCATCCTGGCATCCCAGAGAAAAGCAAGTATCTCACAATATGTGGAAATAACTGACATTTGATTGATCATCTATTTATTACTGCACTTCTTCTCTCCATTAGAATTCAAAAATATTGCAGAAGGAAACTGCTTACTGATTTATTTATCAATTAACCTAATTGATAATTTCTGAAGAGAATTGAGATTATAAACATTTGAGTAAAAAAAACAAACGTGCATAATACCTGGATTAACCTGGAGATATACTTTTTCAAATAAGTATGGATGTCAGATTCATGTAGCAAATGGAAGTGATACACCTATGGTCAACCATGTACATGTAAGGGAAGAATTACCAACCTTCTGGTCTCAAAAGATAAGAATTTAAGCTTTGATATTTGATCTAAACATCTAATAGGCCTCTATCAGGTTTCTTTTTCTCAAATGAATTAGCCCCAAGATCAATACTGGTTCCACCCCTGGGGTCACATGATTGTTTTACATTTAGGACTTTGGACATTGAATATTAGATGCTGATTCAAATCTTGGACAAGAAATTTTTAAGATCCATGACACATCTCGTCCTTTTGTCACAGTGCAGATATAGACCCATGGCCTGGTGGTTGTGAGTTCAGTACCCGGTTAAGGCAAATTTCTTTCAGGTAATTTTCACATCTCACCTCTGATTCATGTGGGAAAAGTAGTCAGTGACTTGGAAAGAAAGTTGTATCAGTAGTGGTGTGAGAAAGCCAGGAAACACATGCGTAGGTGCACTGACCGCCGTGATATTACCCTGGGAAATCTGTTTAAATGGTGTTAAAAACCAATACAAATCAATTGCAGTTAGAGAAATGGGGGAACTGGAATTTTGCTTATGTAGTATATTCTAGAATTCCAAATAGTACCTTATTATTTCCTATAATTGCATTTTCAAGGTATAAATTTTATATGAGCCATGCTTTGTGAATATGGAGCTTAATGTATCTTCGTGATGCATGATACTAAGCAAGCAATCACATAATTATGGATCCATAATAGCCATATTTTTTCAACAACTAACTGAATTATGAGGTAGAATGGTCCTTTGGCATGTAGAAAATTGACCAATAATGAAAAGTTTTGGCCCAGTTCAGCCTGCGCGGACCGCGCAGGCTGACCTGGATCGATACTTTTGACAGGTGCACTAAGCCCCCTTTTCACAGAGCATGGCTCATATACATGTACACGTATACAACCAGAAGTAAAGGTAATGGAGGAATATTTTGGGGTTCAAAGAATAATATCACCTTAGCTCTTCACTAAAACCTTTGTTGTGGATACTCATTAAAATTGTCTGACCCAGACAATTCCAACAAGTACCCACAACGTAGGTTTTATTTAAGAAATGATGATTCTAAGATTGAATAGCCCAGAGGCCTCCCTCCCTCCCCCACTTATGTAGACTTTTGATAGGATGTTTTATGATTGATGGCCATTTTGCCATAGATCACCTTTCACTTAATCTGTATTTTATGGCTATTAAACTCCACTTGAAATCTGTTTAACTCTTTACCAAATGACAAAATTTTGGACTAGACCAAATTGAAAGCATTTGCAGACGACAAAATGAATGTAGGTCAAGTGATGATTTCTGTCTCTGATAGGGTTGAAAACATTGTGGGAAAAGGAGAAAATGCTGGTTACCAGCATTTTCTCCTTTTCCCACAATGTTTTCAAAAGGCTTTGTCCTCAAGGTCGTTAAAAGTCGAGATTGTGTGGTAAAGGGTTAATGGTCAAAATCCTTTTGTATCAAGATGAGTCTTTTTATGTTCAACATTTCACCTCATGAAAACAAATTGCTGCAAATCCCCAGGCACTAACTGTGTAAGCATGATGGTGATTGGCAAAGTTGAGCAGAAGTAAATTTAAATTTTTTGTAGAGTTTGAATGGTCACTGATTCACTTAGATATATATTATTCTTTTTTTTTTCAAATGATTCCATCTTGAAAGTGCTGGCTGTAAAATGTTTTATTTGGACATAAGAAAGATGGGATTTAAATTGATGTCATTGAACTTTTCTACAAGATATCATTTATTCAACTCTCACTGTGATTGATGAATCAATGCAATGGTCTAAGTTTTCTGTGTTGGTGAGAAGGACACAAATAATTATTATGCCTTTCACAGCTATAGTTGCTTTTGGGTCAAACACTTTAACCCTTTACCACACAATCCGGACTTTTAACGACCCTGAAGAAAAAGGCTTTTGAAAACATAGTGGGACAAGGAGAAAATGCTGGTAACCAGCATTTTCTCCTTGTACCACAATCTTTTCTACCCTTCCCTAATCAAATTTCAATTTTTGAGCAACATGTGAGTTGTCATCTGCAAATGCTTCCAATTTGGACCAGTCCAAAATTTTGTTGTTTGGTAAAGGGTTAATAATAATTATATGATTAGTGAATATTATGATAAGTCTAAATATTTTGCTGTCTCGTAAAGCATTTAACTCGGTTTGTTTATTAAGAGATTAGTGTTTTACATAAGCGAAAGAAAGAAGGCAAAGATAACATGATTTTCAACATGGTTGACATTTTTTCGTGATGCAGTGAATTGTAAATAATACGGATCTCTTGACAGTTGACCAGGGTGGACAATAGATATTATTGTGGTCAGTGCAGTTGACCATGGGTCCGTGCCTTATGAATGAACGGTCATTTGTTTGTCACTGTTTGTGTAAAAAGTCAATAGTCAATACATGACCAGCACAGTCAGTTTGATATTGATGGAATAATGAGGTATTTGTGGAAAAAAGTGTTTGTGGATAGGAATAATGTAAGTTTACTTAACCCTTTCCAAAACGACAAATTTTGGACTGGTCCAAATTGAAAGAGTTTGCAGACGACAGTTTTAAATTTGATGAAAATGGCAGAAAGTTAACTAAGAGGGTAGAAAACACTGTGGGAAAAGGAGAAATTGCTCGTTACGAGCAATTTCTCCTTTTCCCACAGTGTTTTCAAAAGACTTGTACTGCAGACACATGAAAACCAGGGCTTGTTTAGGAAAGGGTTAAATGCCATTCACCTAAATAATTTAACTCTTTACCAAATGACAAAATTTTAGACAGGTCCAAATTGAAAGTGTTTGCAGACAACAAATTAAACCTGACTCAAATGAATTGGATTTAGTTCTGAAAGGTAAGAAAAGATTATGGGAAAAGGAGAAAATGCTGGTTACTAGCATTTTCTCCTTTTCCCATCATGTTTTCAAAAGTCTAAATTCGGAGGGTTGTCAAAACTCGGGATTGTGTGGTAATGGGTTAACTCTGTACCAAATGACAAAATTTAACTGTTTACCAAATGACAAAATTTCAGACCAGTCCAAATTGAAAGCATTTGCAGACGACAAATTAAATGTGCCTCAAAAATTGAAATTTGTTTTGGGAAGAGTTGAAAACACTGTGGGAAAAGGAGAAAATGCTAGTTTCCAGCATTTTCTCCTTTTCCCACAATGTTTTCAAAAGGCTTCTTCTTCAGGGTCGTTAAAAGTCGGGATTGTGTGGTAAAGGGTTAAGACAGGACCAAAGTGAAAGCGCTTGCAGATGACAAATTAAGTGTAGCTCATTATAAATATGGTGGGATATGTCTTTGAAAAGAGTACTAAGAGAACGTTGTTACCAACATTTTCTCCATTTCCCACAAACCTATCAGAAGCCTTCTTTTTCAGGGTCATGATTTTAGTCTTGTGTTTTAATGACCCTGACAAAGAGAACTATTGAAAATATTGTTGAAAAGGAGAAAGTGCTGGCATTTTCTCCCTTTCCAAAAATATTTTCTACCTTTTCACAACCAAACAGCATAATTTCAGCCACATTTAAATTGTCAACTGAAAATGCTTTTAAGTTTGACAACTCCAGCTTTTTATTTTTTGGTAAGGAGTTTACAATCATTATATATTTGGAGCTGAACTAATGAATCTGGAAAAATATTGCTGTAACAAGTTTTTTTTTATTTTATCAAAATATGTGACAAAGTAGTGGACAGTTTGGACCCAATATCATACTGCATGTTCTGTAGGAAACACTGTGGTGTATCAGTGGAGCACCTGAGTGCCTCTCACACCAAAGGTTCGGAGTTCCAACTACCCACATCATGCCACAAGTATTGGTTGTGGTTTCCAGGAAGAAATCATAGAATGATTAATATAAGTTGTAAGAATGCCTTTCAAAATCAATGTAAGATAATAAGGTTTAACCCTTTACCACACAATCCTGTATTTTAACAAACCTGACAAAGAAAGCTTTTGAAAACATTGTTGGAAAAGGAGGAAATGCTGTTAACCAGCTTTTCCTTTTTTCCTTCTGTACTTTCTACCCTACCGTTCTAAAAATGAAATCTCTTCATTTGAAACAAATCTACATTTTCATCCACAGATCTCTTCAATTTGGCCAAGTCTAAAATTTTGTTGTTTGGTAAGGATTAAGGCTCATAACTGAAACCAGTTCCAGCCCTGGTTTTCATAGCTGAGGATAACTTGAGCTGCTCTCTTGGTCACAAGTGCAGCCTGATCTTGAACCTAAACTGTCCAATAAGTTGAATGTGTGTTAAGCCAAAACTGAATTGAAATTTGCAATATCCAGGTCTTTATAGACGAAAAACGCCCATTTCAATTATTTTGGACTTATCTCTTTACCAAACAACAAAATTTTAGACTAGTCCAAATTACAAGCATTTTCAGACAACAGATTAAATGTGTTTAAAAAGATGAGATTTATCTTTGAATAGTTAGAAAACATGATTGGAAAAGGAGAAAATGCTGGTTACCAGCATTTTTTCCTTCTGCCATAATGTTTTCAAAAACACTACCTCAGGGTTGATTTAATTACAAAAGTTTTGGTAAGGGATTAACCCTTTACCAAACAACAAAATTTTAGACTTGGCCAAATTGAAAGCATTTGCAGACGACAAATTAAGTGTAGCTTGAATAGTAATTTATGTATTGGATAGAGCAGAAAACATTGTAGGAAAAGGAGAAAATGCTGGTTACCAGCATTTTCTCCTTTTCCCACAATGTTTTCAAAAGGCTTCTTTCTCAGGGTCGTTAAAAGTTGGGATTGTGTGGTAATGGGTTAAAAGGGTTCAAGTTGTCAATAGCTTATTGATGGATTGTGTGTGACTAGTGTTGGGCCTTTCATAGAAATGGATACAGTTTTGAAAGCAGTTATGTTTTTCAAAGATGTTTTAGTTAAATCTAAACTGTTGGGACTTAATTATCCTTCATTTTATGTAAATATGAATTTGCAAAGTAATTATGGCAATCGATTCAAACATCCTGCCAGAATAATAACAAATTGTATATCAAACATTTCAGTTTTTCAATGACCCTGAAGAAGAAGGCTTCTGAAAACATTATGAGAAAAGAAGAAGTTGATAAGCAGCATTTTTTTCCTTTTCCAAAAATGTTTTCTCTAACCTTTTCACAGGCAAATTCCATGACTTGAGAGACATCTAATTTGTCGTCTGGAAACGCTTTGAATATGGACTGGTCTAAAAATTTTTTGTTTGGTAAAGGGTTAACTTTCACTTTGATGATTTGACTCTGTTCTGTATTATAACTTTTCTTCCCAGGTCATTGATTTCTCACAAAATAATGGCACAAGTTTTATTAAGTTAGATATACATTCAGACTGCAACATTTTCTTTCTGTGGTCATAGAAAAGCTAAGCAGGGGTAAACTGTAACCCTTTGATATGTGAAATTTGAATGAAAATCTGGATTTTTATTCGCTCGTGTCATGTGATGCTTCACTGAGCTGGATTTAGAAATTTTAAAAAGGATTTCATGCTTTCATCTTTTGACTTGTATTGTTGATATACTGTGTTTGGCTTTTCACAGTTCTGTTGCAATTTCATTTTAAGTCCATGGGAGCGAAACAAATAAACAAAAGTGGATATCATGATGTTACCATCAAGAGATTAACATAAGTTTTAAGAACTTGTTCACAAATGATGAAAAATATGTTTTCAACCCTTTATCAGATGGCAAAGTTTTAGACTTGTCCGAATTTAAAGCATTTACAGCAGACAAATTAGATGTTACTTATAACATGAAATTTGTGATTCAACGGGTAGAAAACATTATGAGAAAAGGAGAAAATGTTGGTAACCAGCATTTTCTCCTTTTCGCACATGATTTTTAAGAGTTTTTTCCATTAGATTGTTGGAAGTCGAGATTGTGTGGTTTAACTCTTTACCACACAACAAAATTTTAGACCAGTCCAAATTGAAAGCATATGATTGCAGACGACAAATAAAGTGGGCACGAATGACAGTATCTGTCTTTGAGATCACTGAAAACATTGTGGAAAAAGGAGAAAATGCTGGTTACCAGCATTTTTCTCCTTTTCCCACTATGTTTTCAAAGTGTTTCTTTTTCAGGGTCGTTAAAACTCGGTATTGTGTGGTAAAGGGTTAACCAAGTGGCAGACTGTAAAGACAGACTGGAAGGGAGCTGTTGCACTTTGGTAGCAAACTGACTCATTTTGAGGATTATTATAAAGTTTTCATTGTACTCTTTCCTGTTATGGAAATGGCAGATCATTTTATCAGCTCAGCTGCTTTTGAAGAAAACAACTAGATAGCAATGTGGTTGTCTGCATTGTCTGTGACTGCGCCATTGTTGTTATGGTGCAAAACCTTTGACATTGTACAAAATCTCTGTCATTACTGAGGATATTTACTTCAAACTTGGGCTAGTTTTAACAATCAAGTAGGAAACCCATAAATTGGGCAGATAATCATAATTTTTGACACAGTTGTTCCCCTTTATCAGCTAAGTTATTTCACTGAGAATGAATCTATACCTAAAAGCAACTGCGCCTGAGGATTGGCACCGGCATGCAGGGCTCCTGTTATTCTTTAAAAATCATGTTTATTTGAACAATCTAAGGGTATATACTAAGAAAATGCTTCTGTCATATAAATGAAAAAATTCATCTGCCAAAATCGGAGCTAACCCTTTACCATTTTAGAATCCTGTGATAAAAAAATCATGAGGAAGACGCCTTTTGAAATTATTGTGGGAGAAGGAGAAAATGCCAGTAACTAGCATTTTTACCTTTTCCGGCAATGTTTCTACCCTTTCAATGGCAAAGCGTATGATTTGAGCCATACCTTACCTTATCTTTATCTGCAAATGCTTTCAATATGCTATGTCTAAAGATTTCTTGTTTGATGAAGACTAAAACAATCTTGCAGAGAACCATTGAAAGTCAGCATAGGCTAGCATTAAAACCTACTTATTATGGAGCTCTGTAACATTGAACTTTGTTCTTATCATGCTGAATCAATATTCATTTAAACCCTTTCCCAAACGATAAATTTTAGACTGGTCCAAATTGAAAGAGTTTGCAGACGACAATTTTAAATTTGATAAACATGGCAGAAAGTTATCAAAAAGGGTAGAAAACACTGTGGGAAAAGGAGAAATTGCTCGTTATGAGCAATTTCTCCTTTTCCCACAGTGTTTTCAAAAGACTTGTACTGCAGACATGTGGAATTACCAGGGCTTGTTTGGGAAAGGGTTAACTGTTCAGACTTCACTAGTTTTATCCCTTTAACTCTTTACCAAACGACAAAATTTTAGACCAGTCCAAACTGAAAGCTTTTGCAGACGACAAAAAAATGTGAATCAGAAATTGAAGTTTGTTTTTGGAAGGGTAGAGAACATTGTGGGAAAAGGACAAAATGCTGGTTACCAGCATTTTCTCCTTTTCCCCAAATGTTTTCAAAAGGCTTCTTTCTTAGGGTCATTAAAAGTCGGAATTGTGTGGTATAGGGTTAATAAATGAAAACATGCTTAACTCTTCACCACATGACAAAATTTTTTACTTGGCCAAATTAAAAGCAATTATGCAGACAACGAATCAAGGGTGGCTCAAATGATGAAACTGACATGAAAATTTTATTCTTATCCAAATCAAAGGCATTTTCAAATGACAAAGTAAATGTGGCTGAACTGATAGGATTTGTCTTTGAACAGTCAAAGAACATTGTGGAAAAAGGACAAAATGCTGGTTACCAGCATTTTCTCCATTTCCCACAATGTTTTCATAGGTTTTCTTCTTCAGGGTTGTTAAAACTTGGGAATGTGTGGTAAAGGGTTCATTGATCTTTAATAAATTTTGCCCTCAAACAAATGGTAAGATCAATCTGTGATCTGTTATGGAATTCACAAATTGTAACCTGTTTTTTAAGCTCAGCTGCTTTCAAAGAAAACATCAAGGTATTGTAGCTCGATCTGGCATTAAATCATTTAACACTTTACCAAACGACAAATTTTGGACTGGTCCAAATTGAAAGAGTTTGCAGACGACAATTTTAAATTTGATGAAAATGGCAGGAAGTTCTCAAAAAGGGTAGAAAACACTGTGGGAAAAGGTGAAATTGCTCGTAACGAGCAATTTCTCCTTTTCCCACAGTGTTTTCAAAAGACTTGTACTGCAGACACGTGAAAACCAGGGCTTGTTTGGGAAAGGGTTAACACTTTACCACACAATCCCATGTTTTAACAACCTGGAAGAGAAATGCAGTTGAAAACATTGTGGGAAAAGGTGAAACCAGCATTTTTGCCTTTTTCCATGATGTTTTCTTTCCTTTCTCATGATTCCATCATTTTTGCCACATTTTTGTGCAAAAACTTGACGTTTTATAATATCTCTGTTATTACTGAAGATAATTGCTTCAAACTTGGACAAGTTTTAAATTATCGAAAGGGGCACCTATAGGTTACAACAAGAGCAGTAATAATCAAAGTATTTGGACAGAGTAATGCTCCTTTTCAACTTAAAACTTCAAAGAAAACTGACATTTATAATATCTCTGTTACAGCTGAAGATGTTTGTTGTTTCAAACATGGACAAATTGTTAATTATCAAAAGGAGAACCAATACAACAAGGGCAGGTAACCATGAAAGTATTTTTGACAAAGTTATGCCCCTTTTTGTGTTAGAATTTTCACTGACCTCTGCAGCTGAGCGTTGGCACCAGCATGCTGTGTTCTTGTTGTATTATGTCATGGTAAAGCCTCTTTCAGGGTTGGATTATGACTGATTACAAAAATTTCAGCAGGCTTATTTACATAAAAAAGCACCTTTAGCAATGGATTGCAAAAGAAACTTTACAAAAGCAACAGAAATCTTTCATCAAGAGCAAGGGGGAACATGCAACAGTTGCAAGATAAAGACAAATAAGTCTGTTGATGTTCAAGTGATCTTACATGTATGTCTCTGTCAGATCTGTCTCTGTCACTGCCCTTGTGGCCAGTGTAGATAAAGGTCAGACTGCACAAAGCAACTGCAGTCTGATCTTTCATCTTAGTAACACTGTCTGCTTTGCTGAAACAGTTTAGACAAAAAGCAACCTTGAAATTGAACTTTGTAAGGTCTTTTTACTAGATTAACTCTTTGTCACACAGTCCCGACTTATAACAACCCTGAGAAAGAAGCCTTTTGAAAACATTATGGGAAAAGGAAAAAATGCTGGTAACCAGCATTTTCTCCTTTTCCCACAACGTTTTGTACCATTCCAAAAACAAACTTCAATTTCTGATTCACATGTTTTCTACCTTTCCCAAAACAAATTTCAATTTTTGTATCACATTTGTTGTCTGCAATGCTTTCAATTTGGACCAGTCTAAAAGTTGGTCATTTTGTAGAGTTAAAAATGTCTGATGGGTTCATTTGGCACTGAAGGATTAACCCTTTGCCACTCATTCAAAGCTTTAATGATCCTGGGCAATGACACTTCTGAAAAAAATGTGGGAAAGGGAGAAATAGCTGGTAGCCAGCATTTTCTTCTTTTTCCACAATGTTTTCTACCCTACCATTTGAGCCACCTTTGTCATCTGCTAGTCCTTTCTATTTGCACCAGTATAAAATTTTGTCATCTGCTAAAGAGTCAATGAAACATTCCTAATATCATAAACTGAAACTAAGTGATCATAAAGCTAATCAGGGAGAATGAGGTTTCCTCATCTATCAATAAGTACCCATGCAACGGTCAATATACCACATTCTGAATTTGCCCATTTTAAAAATAGCAGAGGAAAATATTGCAGAAAGAATAGGACAAAATGAATAACAGATAGCATGAAAAAGAAATCGTTTGCATTGAACATTTTTTCCATTCACCTTTTCTTTTTTTGCAAAAGCCCTTGAAATTATACATGTAAGAAACTTGAATACAGTCATGTGCTTTACAAAGGAAAGGGTAACTCTCTTTATAAGCCACCCATTACATACTGAATGATTTATAATGATGAAATTCTTGAAATATTTTCTATTTCTAATTGAGACATGTATTTTTAATAGTTTTAAAACTACTTCCCCTGTGTGCAAGTATTGATCAAGTGCCCTTACAGCAAACCGTATCCCTTGTACCTAGTCTATATTATAACCAAACAAAATTACCTTATCCTCTTGGGCCAAGCACAGCTGCTGCATTTCAAGACAGTGTAGATCAAGATCAGACTACACAGAATGTCACATTATATTTCTAGCAATATTGTGCATTCTTGCTGGCATTATCTGTTCACATTTGGCTCACAGGGGTAGACTCTACAGTATGTCCCTCTAAAGTCTATTGACATAACCTTTTGCAAAGCAAGTTTAAATGACTCTAGGATAGAAAGCTTTTGGAAAAATTGTGGGAAAAGGAAGAGGCAGGTAACTAGCATTTTCTCCTTTTCCCACAATATTTTCTGTTCTTTCTTTACAAGTTTAAAATATTGCCATTTGGTAAAGAGTTACTGAGGCAAGTCACGGTGATGCTCAGGAGAGCATTCAGTGGAACTGTATGTTGCTGGACCAATATGACTGGACCATTATTCCAAGTTTATTGGGGAAAGAGTGAATCAATAACACAGGATTTGAAAAATGTTTTAACTCTTTACCACACAATCCCGAATTTTAATGACCCTGAGATAGAAGCCTTTTGAAAACATTGTTGGAAAAGGAGAAAATGCTGGTAACCAGCATTTTCTCCTTTTCACACAATGTTTTCTACCCTTCCCAAAACAAATTTCAATTTTTGAGTCACATTTATTTTGTCGTCTGCAAATGCTTTCAATTTGGACCGGTCAAAAATTTTGTCGCTTGGTAAAGAGTTAATTGATTATCATTATGTTTCTCTGCAGTCTAATTGCCTTTACTTACAGAAGTTATCTTTGATCAAGAAAAATGGATTATTAAATCATTTAGGGATCTTGTGTAGTTTGTTGTGTAGGCTTGTGGAAAATTGTGTTTCTGAACATGATGGTGCTGATTTCCTTCATTGTCCGCAATGTTTCATGGGGAAACAGCAGATGATCTTCTAGAGAAAATTTGAAGATAATATATAAAATTCTTACAGATATATGGTAGGATCTGACATAATTAAGGTATTTGAGATAAAATGTTATTAAAAGAGTACAGAAAAATATTATGCTGTGAGCTTTTCTAGAACTTGTTTATAATGCTTTTTTTTTTCCTTGGCAAGTTTAACGCTTTACGTACTACACTATCCCGACTTTTAAATAACACTGAGGAAGAATCCTTTTAAAAACATTGTGTGAGAAGGAGAAAATGCTGGTAACCAGCATTTTCTCCTTTTCCCACAATGTTTTCTACTCTTCCCAAAACAAATTTCAATTTTTTGAATCACATTTATTTTGTCATCTGCAAAAGGTTTCAATTTGGACTAGTCTAAGATTTTGTCATTTGGTTAAGAGCTCATCTTTAATGCCAAGCAATGTCAGATTCTTGTATCCGACATAACTGTATGTCTACATTGTATACAGTGTATGTGCTGATTCGATCTGTAGTGTGAAACCTTAATGTTCATGAATGGGACCAAGTCACTACTTGCAATATTAATTGTTATAATGTTTGCGAAAAAATAATACCTTTGAAGCTGATACGATTATTACTTTAAATGACCCATGCTCTCACAAAAGGGGGTTTAATGCATCTCTGTGATGCATTATACCAAAAAAGTTGTCTCGTAATTATGGATTCATGAAAACCATTTTGTCTAACAACTGACTGGGTCATGAGATAGTGTGTTCTGTAGACATGCAGAAAATTTACAAATAGCAAATTACAGGAAAAAGTTTTGACCCATGACAGTCTATGCAGACAGGCAGATAATGAGTCGTTACTTTTTGCAAATGCATTAAACCCTGTTTTAACAGAGCATGGCACATGATTTTGAATCTAATATTAAAAACAAACCTTAGCTTTAGCACAAGCAATCAGTCCTGATAGATGAAATGACAATTTTGGAAGTGAAGTATTTAGGAAATCACAGGTAGGAATGCAATGCTTAACTATTTACCACACTACCACCAGTTTTAACAACCTGAAAAAAAAAAAGCCTTTTGAAAACGTTGTGGGAGAAGGAGAAAATGCTGATAACCAGCATTTTTTCCTTTTACGGCTATGTTTTTTACCCTTCCCAAAACACGTTTGAATTTTGGAGTCGCATTTATTTTGCTTTCAATTTGGACCATTCGGAGCTTTTTTCATTTGGTAAAGAGCTAACTCTTTACCAAACAATAACATTTTGGATGTTTCCAAATTGAAAGCATTTGCAGACAACGAAATAAATGTGACTCAAAAACTGAAATTTGTTTTGGGAAAGGTAGAAAACATTGTGGGAAAAGGAGAAAATGCTTGTTACCAGCATTTTCACCTTTTCCCGCAATGTTTTCGAAAGGTTTCTTCCCCAGGGTCGTTAAAAGTCAGGATTGTGTGGTAAAGAGTTTAACCAATGATGTCATACAATGATCCTATGATGACACAAAATCTTACCTCAAACCTGTTTTAAAATAGGAAAATTAGTAATGGCATTATATAACACTGAAACCGAAGGAGGTAATGTGATACATAAAAGAAATAGAAAGTGTCCTGGATTAGCCTTAAAAAAATAATCCATAGGCATGATGAACAATCTGGCAAATGAATGCCAGGATATTTGAGTTACTGCTGTTAATGTTGCATAGTGAAATCTGTTGTATGTTTCAGCTTGTCGAAATTATATTGAAAATCTATCTGGACCCTTTAACCCTTTACCACACAATCCCGACTTTCAATGACCCGGAGAAAGAAACCTTTTGAAAACATTGTGGGAAAAGGAGAAAATGCTGGTAACCAGCATTTTCTCCTTTTCCCACAATGTTTTCTACCCGATCCAACACAAATATTAATTTTTGGGTCAGATTTATTTTGTCATCTGCAGATCCTTTCAATTTGGACTGGTCTAAAATTTTATTGTTTGGTAAAGAGTTAATAAACACTACCGAGTTTTAGCCACCTTGACGAAGAAGGCCTTTCAGAAAATATCCTGGCAAAAAGGAGAAAATGCTTGTATGTACCAGCATTGTCTCCTTTTTCCAAAATCTTTTTTACCCTTTCAAAGACAAATCCCATCAATGGAGAGACATTTGATTTTCTTTTCTGCAAACCCTGTCAATCTGGTCTTGTCTAAAATTTCCTTGTTTGCTAAAGAGTTAATAATTTAATGCTTTACCACACAATCCCATGTTTTAATGACCCTGAAGAGAAGTGCAGTTGAAACCAGCATTTTCTCCTTTTTCCACAGTGTTTTCTAATATGATTCCATTATTTTTGCCTCATTGAATTTGTAGTATGCAGAAGCTTTAAATTTAGATTCTGCCAAGATTTCGTCATTAAGTAAAGGGTTAATCTTTGAAATAGATCTAATGAGTGATAGTGCAAAACATTAACAATGAAAGGATTATATGGAAGCACAAAAACAGGACTTCTCGACCTTGTAGAAAAAAAAATCATATCATTGTGTGAGAACCTAGAGACCTTCGTATTGAAAGTGTCGACTGTGCTCAAGGATTGAACATGGATTTACGATCTAGTAGGAATAGACGCTCTTGGAATCATAGCTTTAAAAACTTGACAATCCAGACGTATCTAGCAAGGGCCCGCGCAAGCTGGTCTGATCTAAGGTAAGGAACGTTTTAAAATTGTTCTAGATTTGGTTAGTTATTTCATGTCTTGGTATTTTTCTTAATGATTACCAATGAAATAGGAATTACCATGTGTAGTAGTCAGTCTTTGAAAGGACTGTGGGAAAGGGAGCAATTGCTTGCAATAAGAAATTGCTTTCTTTTTTTCCAAAATTTTTTGGCATAGCTTTTGACATAATTCTTGGTATTAATTAAAAAATGAAAAGATGGTAATTTACGATTGGTCAAAATTATGAACATGCTTATTTGGTTGGCATATTTGCTCACGCATTTATGAAGCCACTATTTACAAGCGCTCAGCTACTGCTAATCAATACCTCTGGGCCTTGATTCATGCCATAGCAAATTAATGTAATAGAGAACGGTCCTTTTTTTGTTCTTTCTGGGAGTTTAATATTTCATACGTGTATCCCAATAACCCAATAAGTACTAGCTCCTTTTCAACAAAGTGAAAAACAGTGAGGAAAAAGAGGCAATTTCCCATGAAATTAATATTCATTATTTTACTTCATATTGAGCCATAAAATAGTTTCAATATTCATATTCCAGTTTGTTTCAGCTGCCAAGCTTTTTTAACTCTTCACCACACAATAATGACTTTTAACAACCCTAAGACAGAAGCCTTTTGAAAACATTGTAGAAAAAGGAGAAAATGCTGGTAACCAGTATTTTCTCCTTTTCCCACAATGTTTTCTACTATTTCATAGACAATTTTTTCCATTTTAGCCACATTGAAATCGTCATCTGCAAATGCTTTCAATATGAACCAGTCTAGTATTTTGTCGTTTGGTAAAGGGTTAAAGATATGTCTTGTTTCCAAAGAATTCAAGTTCCCTGTCACTGGATTTTTGTCCATTATATGCCAAAGGGTCCTGTAATGTCCAGGTGTCCATCTGTCTACTAGCAGTTTCTTCAGCAGCTCCTCCTAGAGTACTATTTTCACTTGATTATCTTCAAACTTTCGGCCTTGTATCTCAATCACATGTAGCTGTGCCCATCATGTGTTTTATCCTGGGTCCATATTCACCAACCATTCTTGAGAACATTCTTAGTCTTATTATCCAGAAATTTCTAAATTTGAATGTAACACAACCCTTGATTGGCTAAACCAAATATTGGCCAAACCATTTAGTTTAGCCAGTCAGAAGTTGTGTTACTTTCAAATGTGTATATGGTTGGTGAATACGTATCCTGGTCATCAAAAGTTTTTCAGATGCCCTTGAACGTACAGAGAAGTGGTTTCTGGTGGTAGCTTCAGAATGCAAAAACATTTTTTAACCTTTTAATACATGAAAAAACTTGTCCAGATTGAAAGCATTTGCTGACAACAGATTAAATGTTGTGCAAATGATTAATTTTTCTCCGAAAGGGTAGAAAACATTATAGGAAAAGGAGAAAATTCTGGCTTCGAAAGCTTTCTTTCTCAGGGTCATTAAAACTCGGGATAATGTGGGAAAGGGTTGAATGCCATCGTTTTGTAGGCATAATGAAGTTGTCATGTGCAATTGCTTTCAATTTGGGCAAGTCAAAAAATTTGTCGTCAGATAAAGTGTTGATGTGTAGAAGCAAGATCTTTTGCTCTTTGGGGTTGTTCGGTTCATTAGAGTGTTAAAAATTCCATAATGGATAAAAGGATTATCTGAAAAGAAAAACAAGATGATAGGTGAATAACACCTTTCCTTAACCCTTTACAAAATGATAATATTTTAGACTGGTCCAAATTCAAAGCATTTGCAGATGACAAATCAAACATGGCTCAAATGATGGGATTCATTTCTGAAAGGTTAGATTGTGGGAAAAAGTGAAAATGCTGGTTACCAGCATTTTTTCCTTTTCCCACTATGTTTTCAAAAGTCTGATTTCCCAGAGACGTTAAAACTCATCAGTGTGTGATAAAGAGCTAAACAGATTAATCCTGTCTTTATTGCATGAAGGATTTTGTTAAGTATTAATCCTATAGAAAAACAGCTTCCAAAGTCACTTCATCTTGGTTGTTAAACCTGTTTGATTGGCCCCTTTAGCCTGGCACTTAGGCCCTGCATTTGAGTCATTCTAACAAACAAGGTATACAATCATAATGCCTATAGAAATAATTATGTGTTATTTGCCCATATCCAAAATACAGAGGTTTATTCTAATATTGATTGTTTGTTTCATGAAAATGCTCTATTTAATGATTGATACTAGTCTGTGGCTCCCTCTGTGAATTCTATTCCGGTTTTCTGCTGGTAAAATATACAGGCAAAAAGGAGGTCAGGGTGTACTAGCTAAAACTGAAAGTAGAATGAATAGAGGACAGGGGTGTATGGCAGTATTTGGTTCTGGTCAAACCAATAACAGACTAGCTATTCAAAACTTAGAGTGAGTGTGCATGTGTCCTTACGCATGATGTATTTGGTTCCAGCCAGTTCGATCTCAGTGAGTGGATCTGCTATTCAAATCTGCTAAAAAGGGGAGGAAACAGTTAGAAAAGGAGAAAATGCTGATTAACACTATAATTTATTTCTTCTTTTTCCGTGGTGTTTTCAGAAGCTTCCATCCTCAGGTTCAGTAGAAGATGGGATTGTTTGGTAGAGGATTAACCCTTTACCGTATGACAAAATTTTAGCGTTGTCCAAATTGAAAGCATTTGCAGACGACAATTTCAGTGTGGCTCAAATGGTGCATTAAGTTTTCTTTGACAAGGTAGAAAACATTGTTGGAAAAGGAGAAAATGCTGGTTACCAGCATTTTCTCCTTTTCCCACAATGTTTTCAAAAGCCTTCTTCCTTGGGTCATTAAAAGTCGGGATTGTGTGGTAAAGGATTAACCTATTTCTGTATTGCTGTAATCCTATTGATTCTTGTTCAAGTTGATGGACTACCTGACATTCTTCAGCAAATATTAAGTGGTATCAGCTGCAGTTTATGTGGGATGTTTGTAAACCTTGGAAAATAAGATGATATACAGCTACATAATTTAACCCCTTTACCAAATGACAAAATGGACTCAACCAAATTGAAAGCATTTGCAGACGACAAAATAAATGTTGCACAAATTATGAAATTTGTCATTGAAAGGGTAGAAAACATTGTGTGAAAAGGAGAAAATGCTGGTTACCGGTATTTTCTCTTTTTCCCACGATGTTTTCAAAAGTCCTTTCCTTTGGGGGTTGTTAAAACTCGGGTTTGTGTGGTAAAGGGTTAACAATTTACCAAACAATCCCAACTGGTAATAAAAGAAGGCTTTTGAAAACATTGTGGGAGAAGGAGATATTGTAAGTAACCAGCAAGTAAATCCCATCATTTGAGTATCATTTTATTTGTTGTCTGCAAAATTGCTTTGAACTCGGACCTGTCTAAATTTTTTTTTGTTTTGTAGAGAGTTAATAACGTTGAGGAAGAATGCTATTGGTACCCAGCATTTTCTTGATTTTCCACAATGTTTTCCATTCTTTTGAAGACAAATAACGTCATTTGAGCCAATATGTGGATTTAATGGTGAAATTTATCTCTGAAAGGGTACAAAAAATGTGTAAGAAGGAAAAGATTCACAGCATTTTTCTCTTTTCACGCTATGTTTTCAAAAGACTTCTCCCTCGTGAGTCGTTAAAATTCGGGATTGTGTAGTAAAGTGTTAAAGTGGCATGAGGACACTGTACTTTTTGTTGTCTCTTTACTACACAACTAAAAAAAAAAGACTTGTCCAAATTCAAAGCGTTTGCAGACGACAATTTAGATATGGCTCAAATGATGGAATTTGTCTTTGACATGGTAGAAAACATTGAGGGAAAAGGAGAAAATGCCTTTGGTATGGTAGAAAACATTGTGGGAAAAGGAGAAAATGCTGGTTACCAGCATTTTCTCCTTTTCCCACAATATTTTCAAAAGGCTTCTTTCTCAGGGCTGCTAAAACTCAAGATCGTGTGTTAAAGGATTAATTGTCAAAGTAGTTTTTGTATACATCTGTCATGATGTTTCCTTTCACAATTTTTCAATGACAACTTTATCTTCTCTGTTCTTTTCTTCAGATGTCAAGAGTTTTGAAGAAATTTAAAACATTCCATACAGGGTATTGGTTTCAAAGGCTTGAGTCCTTTGTTTTGGGAAAAATAAAAAAGAGCCTTTAAAAACATAGACATAATCACTTTTAACAAAAAGAAAACCAAACATTTTTTCTTTCAGCATACCAATATTGAAAAGATTATGACAAAGCAACAAATGTTGACCAGTTTCTCCTTCTACCACAATGTCCTTCTAAGACCCTGATAAAGAAAAATCTCATTATTGAGCCATGTTTAACCCTTTACCAGATGACAAAAATTTAGCCTTATCCAAATTGAAAGCATTTGCAGACAACAATTTAAATGTTGCTCAAATGATAGGGTTTTTCTTTGATAGGGTAGAAAACATGGTGGGAAAAGGAGATGGTTACCAGCATTTTCTCCTTTTCCCACAATGTTTCCAAAGGCCTTCTTTTCTTGTGTGGTAAAGGGTTAATTAGTTGATTTCAAATTCTTTGTTTGAACAATTCCAAAATTTGTTCTGGTATTAGGCTTACCCTTATCCTGCTGAACTTCAGTTGTTGACCATAACAAACTTTTGCTTAATTAACCCTTTACTGCACAATGATGCCTTTTGACGCCCCAGGGAAAGAAGCTTTTTGAAAACATTGTGGGAAAAGGAGAAAATGCTGGTAACTAGCATTTTCTCCTTTTCCCACAATGTTTTCTACCCTATCAAAGAAAAGTTGCACCAATTGAGCCACATTGAAATTGTCGTCTGCAAATGCTTTCAATTTGGACAAGGGTAAAATTTTGTCGTTTGGTAATGGGTTAACCTATTACAACACAATCTTGAGTTTTAATGACCCTGGGTGCACTTAGACTTTTGAAAACATTGTGGGACTGGTGACCAGCATTTTCTCTTTTTTCCACAATGTGTTCTAACCTTTCAGAAACAAATCCTATCATTTGAGCCACATTTAATTTTTCGTCTGCAAATTCTTTGAATTTGAACCAGTCTAAAATTGTGTCTTCTGGTGCAGAGTTAAGCCACCAAAAAAAAAAACAATTCAAACAATAGACAGTATTTTTTCACTGGCTCTAACACAGATAACATCTGAGTGACTTGTCATAAATCCTTTTGCCTGGTTGTTTTGATCAAGTATGGCAGACTTTGGTCTATACCAAGTTTTCTCTATTGTATCAAACCAAAGAATCAGTGTCAGTCAAATGTTCACTTTTCAATAAGTGACAAAATTTAATGCATCAACTTTTTACCAAACGTCAAATACGTAGACTGGTCCAAATTGAAAGAATTTGCAGACAAAAATTTAAATGTGGCTCAAATGGAAAAGGAGAAAATGCTGGTTACCAGGATTTTCTCCTTTGCCTACAATGTTTTCAAAAGCTTTCTTTCTCGGGTCATTAAAAATAAGGATTGTGTGGTGTTAAGAGTTAACTCTTTACCAAACATCAAAATTTCAGGCTTCTCAAAATTGAAAGTATTTGCAGATGCCAAATCAAAGGTGGTGCAAATAATGGAATTTGTCATCTACAGGATAGAAAACACTGTAGAGGAAAAGAAGAAAATGCTGGTTGTCATTTTTCTTTTCTTTCCCACAGTATTTTCAAAAGTTTTCTCTGTTAAGGGTCGTTAAAACTCAGGATTGTGTGACTTAAAAGCACTTGCAGAAAACAAACTTGACCTAGCATTTACCATCAAACCTGAGCCTGAATAAGAGGGCTTTTGAAAACATTGTGGGAAAAGGTAGCCTGCATTTTTTCGTATTCCAAACAGGCCAACACGTATCCAAACTTTTTTGTTTCTCGTAAATTTTCTGCATTTTCAAGGACCATTCTATCTCATGATTAAGTCTGTATGTAGACAAAATGAATTATAGGGATCCATAATTATGTGACGACTTGCTTTTGGGGTAATGCGTCACGAAGATACATTAAGCCCCTTTTCCCAGGGCACTACATGTTTATTATACTCTAGAACTGTAGTACACAGCTCTGCAGAACTCAAGTTTTTAGGGTCCTGAGTTGGATCCCCAGTAAAATTATTTTCAGTTGTAGTGTGATTTGGCTCTTTTGTTTTCCTCTACCCCTTTATCTTCCGCTCATAGAGTAAATAGTCACATCAAAAATCAAATCACCATCTGGAAAAGCTGGGCATAACACCCAAAAGTTGCATTATTTTGGCTGTTTTTCCTATGTAACTGCAGAGCCCCGTAGCTAAGTCGGTAGCCTACAGGACTTGAGAACAGGAGGTCACTGGTTCGATTCCCGGCTCGGCCAATTTCTTTCTGAGGATTGATGATAGTCATTGTGACAGGATTCATTCCTCTCCCACCACTGACCATTGTTTCGACAATGGCTATGTGGGAAAGCAGCCAGTGGCTTGGAAAGAATATTGTGCGGAGTACTGGTAAAAGAAATTCCAGGAAAGCATGGATAGGTGCACTGGCCGCCCCAGTATAACTGAAATAATGTTGAAAACGGCATTAAACACCATACAATTAATCAATCAATCCCATTTAACTCTTTACCAATCAACAAAATTTTAGACCTGTCCAACTTCAGAGCATTTGCAGAACACAAAATAAATGAGACTCAAAAAAATTGCAATTTGTTTTGGGAAGGGTGGACAACATTGTGGAAAAAGGAGAAAATGCTGGTAACTAACATTTTCTCCTTTTCCCACAATGTTTTTAAAAGTATTCTTTCTCATTGTCGTGAAAAATCATGATTATGTGTAAAGGGGTTAAAAAAGGTCAAATGCATCAATGCCAAGCTCTATATCTTAATTATTTACCACATGAGGTTTTAATGACCCTGAAGAAAAAGGCTTTCGAAAACATTGTGGGAAAAGGAGAAAATCCTGGTAACCAGCATTTTCTTCTTTTCCCACAATGTTTTCAACAATCTCAAAGACAGATACTGTCATTTGTACCCTATTTAATTTGTTGTCTGCAAACGCTTTCAATTTGGACTGGTCTAAAATTTTGTTGTGTGGTAGAGAGTTAAGTTTTGAAGATGGTAAAGCTGCAACAGTTGGACAGTAACCCTTTACAACACAATCCTAAGTTTTTTACAACCCTGAGGAGGAATGCTTTTGAAAACATTGTGAGAAAGGAGAAAATGCTGTAACCAGCATTTTCTCTTTTTCTTACATTGTTTTCTGTCTCTCAAAGACAAATCCCATAATTTGAGGTACATGTAATCATCCTCTGTAAATGGTTTGAATTTCGATGAGTCCAAAATTTTGCTGACTGGTAAAAAGTTAACCCTTTACCACTGAATCTCCAGTTTAAACAACCTTGATGAAGAAGGCTTTGGAAAACATTCTGGGAAAAGGAGAAAATGCTGGTAACCAGCATTTTTCTCATTTTCCCACATTGTTTTTACCCTACAAAAAGTGAATTAATTTTTAGTGCGATTTTAAAATGTCATCTGCAAATGCTTTCAATTTGGGCAGGTCTAAAATTTTGTCATGAAATTTTGATAAAGAGTTCAACCTTTTGTAATGCATGAAATTGTTTTCCCTATCTTTGAATTCTTCACCTTTCTCTCAAGACAAACACATGTTATGTTAGTGAGATGGAAGTGAGATTGGACAAGTAAATGCCTAGAAATTTACATGAATCACAAGTGGATTTTGAAGTATTTGAACTGTAGCCTCTAACCTTCATGTTTATTGTATTTATATGGTATAAAAAGAGTTCTTTGAAGCGGTGACTTTTGCCACTTGACCTGTGTATTAGGGATATTAACTGACCAGTGTCAATATTGACATAGCTTTCTAAGTTGAGAGTTATAAGAAAGACAACTGCTACTGTATTAAAGCTTGAGTAGGCTCCCTTTGACTCATTGTAGAGAGACTGTTGAATTGGGTATGTTGTACTCTTAATTAACCCTTTAACAAACAATCCCGGGTTTTAATGACCCCCAAGTAAAAAGGCTTTTGAAAACATTGTTGGAAAAGGAGAAAATGCTGGTAACCAGCATTTTCTCCTTTTTCCACAATGTTTTTTACCCTTTCAAAGACAGATCTCACTATTGAAATCAAATTCAATTAATCCCCCATAAATGCTTTTGTTTTGGACCAGCTTTAAATTTTGTTGTGTGGGAAAGAAATAGTACAAATGACACATGGGAGAAATAATTGAAGGCAAAGAAAATGTAGCCATTGGCTTGTTAAGAATTTTGTTTGTAGTTTTGTTAAGAAGCTCAAGATTGATTGATAGGTTGATTGATTATATGTGTTTAATGCCATTTTCAACATTATTTCAGTTATATTGCAGTGGCCAGTAGACCTATCCATGCTTTCCTGGAGTTTCTTTTATCAGTACTCTGCACAATATCCTTTTAAGCCACTGGCTGCTTTCTCACATAACCATCATCAAAATAGTGGTCAGTTGTGAGAGAGTAATGAATCCTGTTGCAATGACTATCATCAATCCTTGGAAAGCAATTGCCTGAGCAAGGGATCAAACCAGTGACCCCCTCTTTTCAAGGCCTTTATGCTACCGACTGAGCTACCAAGGCTCGGTAGGAAGCTCAAGAAATGCATAGATGTTATGGTGTCCATTTAACTCTGTACCAAACAACAAAATTTTAGACTGGTCCAAATTGAAAGCATTTGCAGACGACAAAATAAATGTGACTGAAAAAATGAAACTTGTACCAAGCAAGTCATCATATAATTATGGATCCATAAAATCCATTTTGTGTTATAATCGACTAAATCATGAGGTAGACTGGTCCTTTGACATGCAGAAATAGTCTAGTAGCAAAACATTTCTACCCAAGTCAGCTTGTGCAGGCCTATACCTTTTGCAAATGCTTTAGACACCCTTTCCACAGAGCATTGCTTATTTGTAAATGACTAAAATAGAAAGTGTAGATGCAATGCTTGTTTTGGAAGGGTAGAAAACATTGTGGGAAAAGGAGAAAATGCTGGTTTCCAGCATTTTCTCCTTTTCCCACAATGTTTTCAAAAGGTTTCCTTTACAGGGTCGTTAAAAGTCGGTATTGTGTGGTAAAGGGTTAATGTAATATGCATGTTGAAAACAATGATTACTTTTTCACTGCCATCATCATTAACATTGAGTGCCTTTGGAAACAACATAGATCAAGATCAGAAAAAAAGTGCAGTCTCATTTTGGATCTACGCTGTCTGCTTCCTCACCCTTAACAGTTTTACTGTGAACCAAAAAGTCTCTTCATATGAACTGCATGTGTATATTCTAGATGTTGAAAAAGTTAAGTCCAATTTGTAAGTATTGGCTGTGAAGGATTCAACCCTTTAACAAACAATGACAAGTGTTTCTGACCTTTACAAAGAACATGTTTGAATATGAGGGTCAGTCAAAAATAAGTGAGCACTGCCTAATAACTTTTTAAAACTACGTGGTAAACAAATTACGTGCTTATAATCCCTCAAAGTAATCTCCCCTGGACTGGATGACAGAATTCCATCTCTTTGGCAACGCTTGGATGCCGGTTGCTAGGCTACCAAAGTCGATTCGTCGTACCTCCCTGTTCACGGCACACTCAAGTTCATCCAAACTCTCGTAGCGTATTCCCCGTAAGGGCTCCTTAAGTTTTGGGAACAAATCAAAGTCAGGGGGGCTCAAGTCAGGGGAGTAGGGGGGATGATCAAGAACTTCCCACTGGTATGACTCCAGCAGCTCCTTGACAACGTTGTCTTTATGGGGTGACGCGTTATCGTGTAAAATTAGCGGCGTGCGGTCAATCATCTCTTGGCGCTTTCGGCGTATTGCTGGATGAAGTATTGTTCTAATATACATCTTATAGTACTCTTTTTTCACAGTCTCACCAATTGGTACCCTATGTGCCGTCAATACTCCACGAAAATCATACACAAAGATCATCAACATTTTGGCAGAGTTCTAACTTCGACGGAATTTTACGGGTCTTGGGGAGTTTTTTGTATGCCATTCACTGCTTTGGCGCTTTAATTTGGGTTCAAAAGACCGAATCCATGTCTCATCAATTGCAACGATTTGTTGTAACATTTCGTCGCCATCTTCACCATATCTTTTTAGAAGTTTACGGGCAATGTTTACATGTTGGTGTTTTTCACTTTCCGACAGCATGTGGGGCACCCATCGGGCCGCGATCTTTCTCATTTGAAGACGTTCCGTTAAAATTTGATGAACTGACCCGTGACTTATGTCCAACTCATGAGCAATTTCATCACATGAATATCTTCTGTCATCGTTCAGCAGTTTTGCAACATTTTCCACATTTTTACCGGTCGTTGCTGACAAAGACCTTCCGCACAGGTGCTTGTTGCTAACTGTATTTCACCCGTTGTTGAATTGTCTTACCCATCGGGTGATAGAACTATATGGAAGTACAAACTCTGAACCTGCTTCCTCGAGCGCTTTCTGAATTTCTATCGCGCTTTTACCCTGCCTAGCCTCAATCTTAATATATGTTACTTGTTCGTCGCGCGTCGGCGTGAACACACCGTCCGCCATGACAGTTTTGTAAATGACGTCATATTTATGTGACATCATGTAAAGTTATTTTTTCCCGCACAAATTTTGCACGAGACATTAATGAACAATCGTGCCAAGTTTTGTTAGCCTACGTAAAAAAATAAAAAAGTTATGAGGCAGTGCCCACTTATTTTTGACTGACCCTCGTACATTGTGGAAAAAGGAGAAAATGCTGGTTACAAGCATTTTCTCCATTTCCTGCAGTGTTTTTTATACCCTATCAAAGACCACATCTATAACTCGAACTATATTCAATTAGTTGTCTGCAAATGCTTCCAACTTGGTTAAACCTTTACGACATAATCCCGACTCTGGGAAGAAGCCTAATTTTGAAAACATCATGGGAAAAGGATAAAATGCTGGTGACCAGCATTTTCTCCTATTTCCACAATGTTTTCTATCCATTTAGAGTCAGGTTTGAGCAATTGGACCACATTTAATTGGACATCTGCAACAGCTTTGAATATGGACAAGTGTAAAATTTTTTCGTTTGGTAAAGAGTTAAGTATGCGTATGGAATTTTTTTATGTGGTAAAGGGTTAGAAAACAAAACATAATAAAGCCAAAACAGGAGAGGCTATGATAAGGAGGTAAAGATAGAGAAAATCTTTAATCCTTTACCAAACGACAAAATTTTAGACTAGTCCAAATTCAAAGCACTTGCAGACGACAAAATAAATGTGACTCAAAAATAGAAAATTGTTTTGGGATGGGTAGAAAACATTGGGGGAAATGGAGAAAATCCTGGTTACCAGCATTTTCTCCTTTTCCCACAATGTTTTCAAAAGGCTTTTTCTACTGGGTCGTTAAAAGTCAGGATTACCTGGTAAAGGGTTAAGGTCTCTCTTTTTTATAGCATCTTTTGTCATCTGTTCACTAACAACAGCTTTTAAGATGAAAGATTTTTGGCTTAGGTTACAATTTGGTTTGTACAGTAAACAAATAGATTTCAGCCATGCTCTGGCAAAAGGGAGTTTAATGCATCTCTGTTATGCATGGCACCAAGCAAGTCATCATATAATTATGGATCCATAAAATCCATTTTGTGTTAAAACTGACTAAATCATGAGGTAGACTGGTCCTTTGACATGCATAAAATAGTTTAGTAGCAAAATGTTTCTACCCAAGTCAGCTTGTGCAGACTGTCTTGGGTCCATACTTTTTGCAAATGCATTAGACACCCTTTTCACAGAGTACTGCTTATTTGTAAATGACTAATAGACAGTGTTGATGCAATGCTGCATTTTTTGCAAGTTTTATCTTTTAGGATATATTTTAAGATGTATAGAGGGAAAGAATTTTTTCATTGTGCTGCGTTCCATAATGGTACCCATAGCCTATTCAGGTTATTTTCAGATTTTGGCCCCAGAGTTTCATAGATGCTCCTTGGGATGTCACATGATTGTTGATATGCATTGATCATGTGGCACATGTATTGTATTCAAATTGTGATGTCGTATTTGATTTCATAAAAGGAGATGGAGTTATGAATTGCAAAAGGACAATCTCATTATATTAACAGGGAAATTTAACATCTTTATTGAATATTGAGTTTTGTTATGCTTTTTTTATGAAATAAATTTTGTAGGTTTTATCAGTTTTACAAAACATTTTGATTTGTTGCAGAAAAACCCCTCAAAATAGGCTCTTTTTTTTTACGTGTATGAATGGGGTAGGGAATGCTTGTTTCTGGAATTTCCTCATCTTCCTCTAATGTTTTCTACCCTTTTAGCCATGAATCGCATCATTTGAAACATATTTACATTGTTTTCTACATGTGCCTTCCACAAGGACGACATATTTACGTTGTTTTCTGCATGTGCCTTCAACAAGGACAGTTTACGATTACTGAAAAGGGCTCAAATGATATGGGTTAAGCAGAACATTATATGAATATCTTATAAAGAGTTTTGTTTATTGAGATGTTAATGTACTCAGACCTTTTAGCTATACAAGATCAACAGAGCACAGTGGTGAGTATGATATCATCTTTATACCCCAACTCACAACCTGTACAGAAAAAACAATCACTTCAAGTGGGGTCATAATGGGTAATTATTGCAAACCCTTGTTAACAGATTAAGAGCCCAAACAATCTTTGTATTTTTAGGGTGGGTTGGGGTGGGGTGATGGTTACCTAGCAACAATAAGAAATTTTGTTTACCGCTTCACCAGACAATGGTGAGTTTTAACAAAGCTGAAAAAGGTGGCTTTCGAAAACATTGTGAAAAAGGAGATATTCCTTTTCCATAATGTTAACTACCCTGCAAAGACAGACAAATCTAATCTTTTGAGCCATATTTTAATTGTTCTCTGCAAATGCTTTTATTCAGGTAGAAGTCTAGAATTTTCCAGTCTGATAAAGAGAATATCTTTTCCATTGCATGAACTTAGGTACTTGAAATTTGAAAATCTTTTGTTCTGTCATGTATGGAGGAAGTACTAGAAATTCATCCATTTGCTATATTATTTCCTTGATACATGGCATTGTAAGTTCTCCTATTTGCTTTGCATTGCAATCAGATTTGAAAATGCATTTATAAATGAATTTTTTTGTCTTTCAGCAGACTGATCTTGAAAACAGTGTCTTAAAGTGTACCAAAATGTGTGACTTCTCCTTTTGCCACAATGTTTTCGCATGAACCCTCGTGATACCTTAGTTAATTTTGCCTATCCATACATTACAAGATAGTATCCAAACATATTTGCTTCAGATTTGGTATTTCAAGTGCCGTAGTTAGTGCCATGAGTGCACAGATTCATTTCTTGATCTGAAAATACTTGTTTTATTGAATAGAATTTTATGCCAGTATCAAGAGGGGTACCCATTAACCCTTTACCAAACAGTCCTGACTTTTAGCGACCCTGAGTAAGAAGCCTTTTGAAAACATTGTTGGAAAAGGAGAAAATGCTGGTAACCAGCATTTTCTCCATTTCCAACGATGTTTTCTAACCTATTATAGACAAATCCCCACATTTTTAGTCACATTTGATTTGTCGTCTGTAAATGCTTTCAATTTGGACAGGTCTAAAATATTGTCGTGTGGTAAAGAGTTAAGAATATTTCAGTCAGTCATGGAGACACGTCTCTCCTGTTTTGACAAACCCTCAGCCAGAGCTTGGTCTCTACAGTGCGTTTCTCAAGTACATTATTGGCTAACAAGGACTACAATGAAGAATTTCCTGACCCTGTAGAAATTATGCATTAGGAGATACATAGACCTGAGCCATGCTCTGGCAAATGGGTGTTTATTGCATCTACATGATGCATGTTACCAAGGATTTAGTCATCACGTAATTATGGATCCATAAAATCTTTATTGTCTGACAACCAACTGAAGCATGAGCTAGACTGGTTGTTTGACTGGCAGAAAAGTTTTGACCCAGATCAGCCTGTCATTGATACGTTTTGCAGATACATTAGACCCGCTTTTCACAGAGCACAGCTTCATATGTTGTATTGAATGGAATTTTATGCCACTGTCAGTAGTATCTTGGTCAAATCATGGAGACACATCTTTTCTGTCTTTCACCTACCCCAGCCAGGTCTTGGTCTCTGTAGCAGGGAAAAATACTAGCACTTGCCCACTCGCCCATGAAGATCAGAAATTCGGCTGGGTGAGCCGAAAATGCCTGTCGGGGGGGCCCATGTGGTGATACCAAATAATAGGACAAGTTTTCATGTTTGTTAACCCTTTCCCAAACAAGCCTTGGTTTTCATGTGTCTGCAGTACAAGTCTTTTGAAAACACTGTGGGAAAAGGAGAAATTGCTCTTAACGAGCAATTTCTCCTTTTCCCACAGTGTTTTCTACCCTTTTTGAGACCTTTCTGCCATTTTCATCAAATTTAAAATTGTCATCTGCAGACTCTTTCAATTTGGACCAGTCCAAAATTTGTCATTTGGGAAAGGGTTAAATTTTCAGACAGAATAGTGACCAAGTCAGGTTTCTGTCTAGTGTATAATTCAAGTCTGACCAGATTCACATATTTCTGTGCCTAACATTGTGTCCTTTACAGTATTCCAACCATTCCGACTGTCCTTTTCTCTCCCAAATGTTTACTGGCATTTGGCTTGTTCTTGATAATTGCGCCGGCTGGTGAGAATTTTGATACATTTCACACCTTTCGACTCACCTATTGCCAACCCATTCTCGCTTTAATAAGCTGGGCCCCTAGATTTTGGGCTGGGCCCCTGGATTTTTTAAGTTGGGGCCCCAGTTGGCCCCGAAAGGAAAAAAGTTAGTCTTTTTCCCTGTGTTACAAGTAAGTGTCTTAATCAAGTACACTCCAGGCAACTGCTGTTAATGAATATCCGGTGTTTGTAGAAATTTTGCAGAAGGATTTAACTTTAGAGACATCTGATCTTTCTGTAAAGGATTCATTCATACACAAATACATTTTAGACCCTTCAAAATGCAAAACATCATCTGAAAAATTTGAAATTAACCCTTTACCCTACAATCCCAAGTTTTAGTGACCCAGGAGAAAGAAGCCTTTTGAAAGCATTGTGGGAAAAGAAGAAAATGCTGGTAACCAGCACTTTCTCCTTTTCCCACAATGCTTTCCACCCTGTCCAAGAAAGAAATCATTATTTGCACTACAGACAGTTTGTCATCTGCAAATACTTTCAATTTGGCAGAGTCCAAAATTTTGCTGTTTGGTTAAGGGTTAATACCAACGAGCTGAAGTTCCTGGTTGGCTGAAAACATTGAAGTAAAGAAGTAACTGCTTGCTCCAAGCAATGTCACCTTTTCCCACAATGTTTTCAAAAGCCTGCTTTCCTAAGGTTACAAGAAAAATGTGACCATGAGGTGAAGGACTATACATTATTGAAATCTATGGATAGATTTTGGGATATCAATTTGGGTATTGGGGATAATGCATAAATCCTTTTGTGATGTAGTATAAAGGGTTGAAGGGGGAAAAAAGACATCTTCTACTGTAAAAGGACTCCTTTTCGACCCCTACTCAAAGGATTGTCATTGTCTGGGATATTTTTGGACATAATTTGCAGCGGGTTGAAAATTTACAATCGGTTAGGTTCATTTAAATGATTTATCTGCTGTGAGGGGATGTCATTTATAGAGAAATCAACAAAATGATTTGTGGTGTTATTCTGTGCTTCTGTGATTTGTTTATGTGTCAGTTAGTATGGGAAAGAAATAGATAATTTTTTTCTGCATCCTGTGAATTATGAGGAGTTTGTAGAAGGCTGATTCATGGAGTAATTTTTTTGTTTATGTATCAGTTAGTATGGGAAAGAAATAGATAATTTTTTTCTGCATCCTGTGAATTATGAGGAGTTTGTAGAAGGCTGATTCATGGAGTAATTTTTTTGGTAATCAAATGTCAGGCAGGTTATTGTTACAATGACTTAACTCTTTACCAAACGACAAAATTTTAGACTGGTCAGAATTGAAAGCAATTGCAGACGACAAATTACATGTGAATGAAAAATTGAAATTTGTTTTGGGAAATGTAGAAAACATTGTGGGAAAAGGAGAAAATGCTGGTTACCAGCATTTTCTCCTTTTCCCACAATGTTTTCAAAAGGCTTCTTTCTCAGGGTCGTTGAAAGTCGGGATTGTGTGGTAAAGAGTTAAACCCATTACCACACAATCCTGACTTTTAATAAACCTGAAGAAAAAAACCTTTAGAAAACATTGTGGGAAATGTTCCCATAATGTTTTCTATCCTTCCTACAACAAATTTCAATTTTTCAGTCATATTTATTTTGCCGTCTGCAAATGCTTTCGATTTGGAGTAGTCTTAAATTTTGTCATTTGGTAAAAGGTTAAACAAGTGACAGCAATTAACTGTCTACGAGACCACAAAATTTTAAGATGTTATAAGATGCATTGCGATTGAAAGCGTTTTGCATTCTACAAATAAAATGTAACTCAACATTGTGTCTTTCAATAGGTACGAAAGCATTGTGGGAATTTGAGGAAATGCTAGTAACCAGCATTTTCTCCTTTTCCCACAATGTTTTAAAAAACTCTGCTCCTTAGGATCGTTGAAAGTCAAGATTACTTGGTAACAGGCTAACTCTTCACCAAACTGCAAAATTTTAAACTGGTCCAAAGTTAAGAGCATTTACAGAAGATAACTCTTTACCACAAAATCCTGAGTTTTAATGACCCTGAAGAAGAAGGCTTTTGAAAGCATTGTGGGAAAAGAAGAAAATGCTGGTAACCAGCATTTTCTTCTTTTCCCACAATGTTTTCAATGATCTTGTGGACAGATACTATCATTTGTGCCCCATTTTATTTGTCGTTTGCAAACGCTTTCAATGTGGACGGGTCTAGAATTTTGTTGTTTGGTAAAAAGATAAATATTGATTTGGTGGTAAGATTTGTTTATGATAGAATAGAAAACAGTGTGAAACCAGCATTTTTTCCTTTCCCCACAATGTTTTCTAAAGCCTTTTTCCTCTGGTCAATTAAAGGTGGAATTGTTTGGTAACAGGTTAACTCAGTTTACTTACAACAGACAACTTTTTCTCTTGCAGCAAACCACTCTCATAAGGAGCAAATTTTGTTCTTTTGCAACAGTGTTTTCTTTTGTATTGATGCACTATTAACCCTTTACCACACAATCCCGTGTTTTAACGACCCTGAGGAAGACGACTATTGAAAACATTCTGGGAAAAGGAGAAAATGCTGGTAACCAGCATTTTCCCCATTTCCCACAATGCTTTCTACCCTTCCCACAACAAATTTAAATTTTTGAGCCACATTTTTATCGTCTGCAAATGCTTTCAAATTGGACTAGGATGAAATTTTGTCATTGGTAAAGGGTTAACTCTTTCCTGATGTTGAATATCCTTGTTTTACAAGGTTGTAGATATAATTGGGGGAGAAAAAAATGTCGTGGAGAAATACATACAAAACACTGGGAAGAGAAGCGATTGCATGTTAGGTGCAATCCTGTAACTTTTCTGGCAGTGTTTTGAGAAGCAATCTTCTGGTTTGCTTGAAAAGGTGATAGACGACTCCTTCTTTGGATTCATGTGATAATGATGATTAATACAGATTCTTGTTAATTTTCTAAATTTTATAACAAAACATCCTTAATTCTTTACCAAACAACAAAATTTTAGACTTGTCCATGTTGAAAGCAATTGCAGACGACAAAATAAATGTGACCCAAAAAATGAAATTTGTTTAAGGAAGGGTAGAAAACATTGTGGGAAAAGGTGAAAATGCTGGTCACCAGCATTTACTCCTTTTCCCACTATGTTGTCAAAAGCCTTTCTGCTCAGGGTTGTTAAAACTCGTAATTATGTGGCAGAGTCAACCCTTAGGGTGCCAAATAAGCCCAGTGGGCATTTTCATTCCAGAGGTTAGACACTAAGCAGAGAAATTTCAAGATAGCCCTTGTCCAGAATGTCTCAGAAAAGTGGACAGTGTAGATCAAAGATCAGACTGCATGTTTTGTGGAGTTTGATCTTGATCTACACTGGCTTTAAAGGCAACTTAAATAGTGAAACTGGTGCCTCAACTATTTACCACACAGTCCCAATGTTTAATGACCCTGAAGAAGAAGCTTTTAGAAAACATTGTGGAAAAAGGAGAAAATGCTGCTTATCAGCATTTTCTTCTTTTCCCAAAAGGTTTTCTATCCTTTCTGATACAATTCCCATGATTTGAGTATCTGATTTTATTTGCCGTCTGCAAATGCTTTTGAATTTCGACAAGTCTAAGATTTTATTGTTTGGTAACGAGTAAAGATTAATCCATTACTGCAGAATGCAGCCAAATTAACGCCCCTGGAAAAGAAGCCTTTTGAAAACATTGTGGGAAAAGGAGAAAATACTCGTAGCATTTTCTCCTTTTCCCTGAATGTTTTCTACCCTATCAAAAAAAAATTGCACCAGTTGAGCCACACTGAAATTGTTGTCGGCAAATGCTTTCAATTTGGACAAGGCTAAAATTTTGTTGTCTGGTAAAGGGTTAAAAGTGGTCTGTTTCAACTAAGATAATGAGTTAGTTCTACTTTGCTGATCAGTCTATAGAGGAATATGTGCAAAATGTGACTTATGGTTGAAAGGTCACTTGAAAAACAGCAAAAATTAACCCTTTCCCAAACGACAAATTTTGGACTGGTCCAAATTGACAGAGTTTGCAGACGACAATTTTAAATTTGATGAAGATGGCAGAAAGGTCTCAAAAAGGGTAGAAAACACTGTGGGAAAAGGAGAAATTGCTCGTTACGAGCAATTTCTCCTTTTCCCACAGTGTTTTCAAAAGACTTGTATTGCAGACACGTGAAAACCAGGGCTTGTTTGGGAAAGGGTTAATTGAAGATTAGTATTTCTGTTGATTGAAAATTTATGTATAAAGCCGGAAAGCTATGATGTGGTAATTAATCAAATTGTGTTTACTCTTTTACCTGTCAACAAAATTTTAGTTTTGTCCGAATTGAAAGCAGTAGCAGACAACAATTTATATATATGTATGTGATGTGGCAAATGATAGAATTCGCTTTTGAAAGAGTATTTAATATTGTGGAAAAGGAAAAAAGATGCTGGCTCACCAACATTTTCTCCTTTTCCTACAATGTTTTTTAAAAGCTGTCTTCTTTCGGGCTGCTAAAATGTGGGATTTATTTTGGTTAAGGGTTGAATGATTTATTGTAATTATTTAATACACATGTACATGATAATACACTTATAATTCATATCTGACTGATGCTGTTTAACCCTTTACCAGACGACAAAAATTTTAGCCTTGCCCAAATTGAAAGCATTTGCAGACGACAATTTCATTGTAGCTGAAATGGTGCAATTTTTCTTTGATGGGGTAGAAAACATCGTGGAAAAAGGAGAAAATGCTGGTTACCAACATTTTCTCCTTTTTCCACAATGTTTTCAAATGGCTTCTTTTCCAGGGTTGTTGAGTGGTAAAGGGTTAACCCTGTAAACAACAAGTTAACCCCTAACCGCACAGTACCAAGTTTTAATGACCCGGAAAAAGAAAGTTTTTAAACACTTACTGAAAAGGAGAAAATAATAATAATTTGTCATCTGAAAATGCTTTGAAATTGGACAGATCATATTTGTTGCATCCTAACCCTTTATCATACAATCCCGAGGTTTAATGACCCTGAAAAAGAGGCCTTTTGAAAACATTGTGGGAAAAGGAGAAAATGCTGGTAACCAGCATTTTCTCCTTTTCCCACAATGTTTTCTGGCCATTTGCAGACAAATCTCGCCATATGAGCCATACCTAATTTGCCGTCTGCAAGTACTTTCAATTTGGATAGATGCACTGGTTGCTAAGTATACTGAAATAATGTTGAAAACTATGCTAAACACCATACAAATAAGGAAATAACCCTGTAGGAGAAGTTGCTCCTTTCAAACAATTTCTCCTTTTGCTACAATGTTTTTCAATGGTGATCTGTGCCAAGATGGAAAATAAATTAACAGCAGATTGTAAAGTTGTATTGACCCTGAGATTTAAAGAAGGTTTTTGAAAATGTTGTGGAAAAAAGAGAAAATATAGGTAATCAGCAATTCCTCCTTTTCCTTCCAGGATTTTTACTTTCTCACAGAAAATCCCTTCATCTGAGCCAGAAATCATTAAATTTTTTGACCTGCAAATCATTGAAATGCATTAAAAAACTGCAAGTCTAACGTTTTGTTCTCTTGTAAAGAGTTAAAAGGAGAAACCACTGTAATTTGCTGGAGGGGGAAAATTGAATTACCAGTAAATTCTCAAACATTTATTAATGGTCAAATCTCTAATTTTATAGAAATAAATATCACATTGTGTGCAGATTTACCAGTACTGTATAGTAAGTACCGTAATGTCCCATATTGATGCTCTCCCTTTAGTTAATGCTCCCCCCCAGCTGTTTTCGAAGTAAAAATGGGCTTACAAGACGGCCAATCCATCGATAAAGTTAAAATGAATCGGCAGAAATAAACTTATGGCATCAACCTAATCCTAATTACTTTACAAAATAATGTCATTAACACCTGACTATCTGAATATACGTACACCTCTGATTACATTATAAGCTTCTGGCTTCACAAAATTTGTCAAGTAACTTGGAAAATCTTTAAGAAAATGAAGGAATTGAAGATCAGTGTCCAATGTTAACCAATTATTGATCCCTTGCTTCTTTTAGTGATCCTTTGCTTCACAATTGGCACTCAAACTATGACCCCGACAGTGTTATTGTCATCATCAGAAAATTCTATGTCGTTTTATCTCTATTAATTGCCCCCCTTTTAGAAAACGAAATTCACTTGGGGGCATTAAAAAGAGACAGTATGGTATTAAGACCTACCCCCGCCCCCCCCCCCCCCCCCCCCCATTTTGCTCCTATGTGAGACAGCTTTGCAAACTATTGCAAGAGAATGGGCTATTTTTCCTACAGTAATATAATTAAAAAAGACCTGAACATCTCCTTTAAATGTCTTTTTCATTTTGGGTTAATTGTATGAGATTGCAACTTGTTTATTTAATAGCTTTAAATCTTTACCACACAATCCTGAGTTTTAATGACCCTGAAGGAGAATTAAGGCTTTTGATAACATAATTGAAAAAGGAGAAAATGCTGGTAAACAGTATTTTCACTAAATTTTCCCACAATGTTTTCTATGCTGTCAAAGAGCTTTTGCTTATTTGCATCACTTTTAATTTTGTCATCTGCAGAAGCTTTCATTTTGGAAGAATCTAAAATTTGTTTGGTAAAGAGCTATACGGGCCTTGGTGTTTCTTACTGTTCTTCAAGAAAGGGTATCAGGTGAGCGATAAAGGATCTTGTGGTCCTCCTATTATGTTAGAGGCAACAGGTTGAATAATAAGAAATGAAAGGCAAAGTAGGGAACCATGGAAAGGTGAGAGATAAAAATCAAACTTTTAACAAAGAGTTTGACCAAATGAATGGACTTTTGTCAGATCTTGAAAAATCACTACTTGAATGCTGACAGTTGGCTTAACTCTTTACCAAATGACGAAATTTTAGACCGGTCCAAATTGAAAGCATTTGCAGACGACAAATTACAGGTGGCCCAAATGATGAAATTTGTCATTAATAGATTAGAAAACATTGTGGGAAAAGGAGAAAATGCTGGTTACCAGCTTAACTCTTTACCAAATGACAAAATTTTAGACCGGTCCAAATTGAAAGCATTTGCAGACGACAAATTACAGGTGGCCCAAATGATGAAATTTGTCATTAATAGATTAGAAAACATTGTGGGAAAAGGAGAAAATGCTGGTTACCAGCATTTTCTCCTTTTCCCACAATGTTTTCAATATGCCTTTTTCTCAGGGTCTTCAAAAGTCGGGATTGTGTGGTAAAGGGTTAACTCCTCTTTGCTACACTATCCCATTTTTAATGACCTTCAAAAAAAGGCTTGTGAAAACAATGTGGGCAAAGGAGGAAATGCTGGGAATGTTTTCTACCCTGCCAAATACAAATTCCATTATTTCGGCCATATTTCATTTGCAAATGCTTTCAATTTCAACTAGTCTAAATTTTTTTCATTTGGTAAAGAGTATAAATTCACCCATAATGTGTGTCACAATAGCAAGCATTGTTTTGATGGTAAAATTTTGTCTTTTTGTGATACAAAGTCTTTTTGATGCTTCTATAACAATATGTAATAGATCGACTTTGCAGGGAAAAAAAAACAGTTTGAATGATTTGAAAAAGTTGAATAGAACCCATTTCTCAGTATATTAATAGCCGTTTTCACATTACTTACTTTGTTGTCAAAGATTGTCCACTGTCGTGGTCTAAAAATTATGTTATTCCATGGCAGATAATAGTGGGGGTGGGGGGGGGGGGTTTGTGCAGTTTTGAGTTACAATATTTACATTAAGTTTTGGATAGTTGCATAATTATCATCTATTGAATACTGAAGGTTACAATTAGGCCTGATCTTGATCCACACTGTCCATACTTTGTTAACCCTTTCCCAAATGACTGATTTTAGACCCTTCGAAATTGAAAGCGTCTGCAGACACCAAATTTGAAAGTGGTACAAATAAACCTATGTTTTTTGACAGAGTAGAAAACATTGTGGGAAAACGTTACCAGCATTTTCTCCTTTTCCCACAGTGTTTTCAGAAGGCCTCCTCCTCAGGGTCATGAAAACCTAGGATTGTTTGGTAAAGGGTTAACCCTTAAAGTGCCGTTCACAACAATAGTTGCCTTTGCAACCAGTGTAGATTAAGATCAGACTGCATAAAACATGCAGTCTGATCTTTGATCTACACTGTCCACTTAGATGAAACATTCTGAAGAAGAACAACATCTGAATTGTAATTAACCCTATACCACACCATCCCAACTTTTAACGACCCTGAGAGAGAAAGCCTTTGAAAACATAGTCGAAAAAGGAGAAAATGCTGGTAACTAGCATTTTCACCTTTTTTCACAATGTTTTCTACCCTTCCCAAAACAAATCTAAATTTTTGAGTCACATTTACTTTGTAGTCTGCAAATGCTTTAAATTTGGTCAATCCTAAAATGTTATCGTGTGGTAAAGAGTTAATATGGATCTAATTTCTAGACTGAAAGTATTCCTTGGGTTTCTTCAGGGGTTTAAGGGTTAAGTCTGAACAGACTTTATCAGACATGGAAATTTTAGATTGTTCAAAATAAAAGTGCTGAGCACGGGTAGCACAGTCGGTTGTGCACAGGGCTTTAGAATATGGGGTCACTGGTTTGAATCCCCAGCTCGGCCAATTTCTTTACGAGGATTGATGATAATCATTTCAGCATGATTCATTCCTCTGTCACTGCTGATCATTTCTCCCTCACCACAAATCATTTCTCTCTCACTGCTGATCATTGTTTCGATGATGGTTAAGTGTGAAAGCAGCCTGTGGCTAATGAGAAGAATGTTATTTTGCCCATGACAGAAGTCGAACCGTGAGCCTGTAGTATGAGAGACTAAAGTGCTTACTCTGCTGTCCCACAAAAGCTTTGTATGTTGCCCATGGCAATGAAAAGGTTGAAGATGAAGGTGTTTGGATGGGTAATCAAAGTTCTAGAAATTGAAAAGGGAGTCAATCAAGCTAGGAACCAATGAGCATCCCATGGATGTCACCTAACTGTGCCGTGAGATACGAATTAACTCTTTACCACACAATGCCAACTTTTAACGACCCTGAGGAAGAAGCCTTTTTAAAACATTGTGGGAAAAGGAGAAAATGCTGGTAACCAGCATTTTCTCCTTTTTCCCACAATGTTGTCTACCTTAACAGAGAAAAATCACATGGTTCGAGCTACCTTGAAATTGTTGTCTGCAAATACTTTCAATTTGGACCGGTCTAAAATTTTGTTGTGTGGTAAAGGGTTAAGTTGCATTTGCTCACAGTCCAGGTGACATTAGACAGTGCAGAACATGCTGTTTTATGTTGGGTCTATACTGTTAGATATTGTAAAAGATGTTTAAGGAAAACATGACTTTTATATTGCCATATTGGGATCTTTCTCCTGGACTTCGACTGTCTGATTTCATGCACCTGTATTTTGCTCTTAATATCAAGGGTCAGTTGTTAACCCTTTACCAGACAACAAAATTTTAGCTTTGTCCAAATTGAAAGCATTTGCAGATGACAATTTCAATGTGGCTCAAATGGTGCAATTTTCTTTTGACAGGGTAGGAAACATTGTGGGAAAAGGAGAAAATGCTGGTTACCAGCATTTTCTCCTTTTCCCACAATGTTTTCAAAAGGCCTCTTTCCCAGGGGCGTTAAAAGGCGGCATTGTGTGGTAAAGGGTTAATCCATCTGTAACACAAAAGGGGCTTAGTTCATTAGAGCTCAGTATAGATGATAAAAAGAAGCCCTAAATTCATGTTTCATATTCTCATTTAAGTTCAAATCCGCTTTTTCTCATGGTTTAACACACTTTTTTAGCTCAGCTGTTTTTGAGGAAAAAGGCGAGGTATTGTAACAGCCCTGTTGTTGCTTGCATTGTCTGCATCATTATGCAAAAACTTAGATATTTTGTAATATCTCATTATGTCATTATTTAAGATACTTACTTCAAACTTGGACTATTGTTAACTATCAAAAACAAGGATAGGCATCTGTCAAAATATTTTTTAATAAGTAATGCCCCTTTTTGACTGAAAACTTTCACTGAAAGTCATTTTATTTCTAAAAGCAACTGTAGCCAAGCATCAGCACCCTGCACGCGATTTTCTTGTTTTTTCTTGCAGCAGATAAGTTTTGAAAACTTTCAAAATCTTCTTGTGGACAAGACCTGTAATTGTTTGGTGTTTAGCTCCATCTAGTGAATCTTCTACGAGGATTTAACTAATAGCCCTTGGTTCAGAAGTTCTCCAGTCCTTGAGTCACACTTTCATACGGGCTTTTAGAGAAAACCTTGAAAATCTCGTTGTTTCAAACCATTTGGCCTAGAATTGTAGTGTTTGGTATGTAGCATGACATAGGGAGACCTCTAACAAGATTGTTCAGTTATTGCCCTGTGTTCAAAATTTTGACCCAGCTGGGGAAGGAGTTGTTAAAAATTGTTCTTTGTAGAACCATTAAGGGCCATCGTATTGTGGCCCTCTTGTTGGAAATCTTCCTTTAAGTATTTTTGTTAGAGGTCATTGATATTTGGTAAGAACAATTTTCAGTTACACCTGCTTGTGCTCAATAACATCATTTTGGCATGTGAAAAAGATATCACTTCTTTGAGGAATGGGGGTTAGGCTAATTTTGTCTTTGAAATTTTATTGCAATACAGATTTCTTAAAGTTTAATGACAGTAGGACTGCCAATTACATATACATGTATAGGGCATTTAATTTATTGGGAAGTAGAGTGATATAAGACCATCACAGCCCTCTTGTTTGATGGATTGATAAATTTCGAAGTCACAGGTCCACCCATGGATAATTCAATCTGTACGGCAGAGAAATACAGCCATTTAGTATGGTTCAAGGAATTCTGAAGACATGTATCATCAGAATGTAAAAGGTGATAGAAACTTGTTGGTCAATTTGCTGCTGAAATAAACTCTATACCAGATTACAAAATCGAATGTGGCTCAAATTATAATATTTTTCTTTGAATTAGAAAAATACTGTGGGAAAAAGAGGAAATACTGGTTAGTGTGTGGTCAAATTTTCAGATAAAAAATAAATGAATGTTTGAATGACATGAAAAACAAAACCTGGGAAAGGAGTAGTTGCTTGAGACGAGCAATCACCTTTTTTCCACATCGTTTTCAGAAGCTATAGGGGCTTGAAATTTCATATCGTCGTTACTGGGTAAAGGGGCATGTTAGAGTAGATTTCTGACAACAATAGTTTGTTTTGTATGAAGTAAAGTCAACCTGGATAGATGTATCATTGGAGAATTAGAATGGGTTTGGGTAACCCAAGACCCGAGGACCCAATTAAATCCAGTAATTGTATTCAGAAATTTGTAACAACAGATTTTGGGGTGACAGAGTTAAGAGAAGGAATTGTGTCTATACATAATTCTTTTTCTAGAGATTATTTTAAGTTTATTTAGATATGGGCCACACTCTGTGAAAAGTGGGCTTAATGCATTTGCAAAAAGTTTTGACCCATGTCAGCCTGCACAGTCTGTACAGGCTGACATGAGTCAAATTTTTTTGCTCTTTGTAAGTTTTCTGCATGTCCAAGGACCACTCTACTTCATGATTCAGTCAGTTGTTAAACAAAAGGGATTTTAGGGCCAGGGGTTTTAGGGATTCACAATTATGTGATGACTTGCTTGGTATATTGCATCATGGAGATGCATTAAGCCCCCTTTTGCCAGAGCATGGCTCATATAATTTGGCCTGTCTACCATGAGATTGTTTGGTAAAATATCCTTGCAAATAAAAAGATTCAGCTTAGGATAAGCAACTTCTTTGGATGTGACAGTGTTCTGTTACTTAACCCTTTACCACACGATACAGACTTTTAATGACCCTTGGAAAGAAGCCTTTTGAAAACATTGTGGGAAAAGGAGAAAATGCTGGTAACCAGCATTTTCTCCATTTCCCACAATGTTTTCTACCCTTCCCAAAACAAATTTCAGTTTCTGAGTCACTTTTATTTTGTCATCTGCAAATTCTTTCACTTTGGACTAGTCTAAATTTTCATTGTTTGGCAAAGAGTTAAGTCATATCTAAATTTTTTTCGTTCATTTTTCCTCCAGGCTTGAATAGTGTATGATATCATATGAAGAAAAGGGCAAAGATTTTGTTTATTATTCCAAGGATTAATAATGGAATAATTGATTGTACTTGTGCAGATAGATACTTGTGTTTACCTTTAGTGATGTCTGTTAATCCTGAAGTTTTGTCTCTGTTTGGAGAAGCTTACTGTAAACAGCAGGTAACATTGTCATGACAGCTGATAGTGCTTCTTTGATTTCTGGATTGAATATAGTGTACACATGGGTCTTGCATCTAGTGAACTCGGGAATGGATATCTGTGTTCAGTAGAAAATCCCTCTTTGTGGGATTTCAGGGAAGTTTTAGGTAAAATAGACTTGAGAGACTGTCCTCTTGAAAGGTGCTTCAGAGCTGCAGCCTATTGTTTTGATGACAGTCGTGAAACAAATGAAAGTGTGAACTGTTGATGTAATATGACTGAAATAATGTCAAGAGCTGCATAAATTACAATTCAAATAGTCATCAAAGACCACTGAGCAAAGTGGTTTGGTCGCTGAGCATGCTTACATCTTTGCACCCTGTGGAATCTTGTTGGTGGATTGACTGATTGATTGATTGATTAATCAATTGGTTGATTGACTTGACAGTGTTTTGTGCCATGAAAAGGGTAAAAATCAGTGAAAGCTCAATTCAAGAAAAATTATAAGTAGCTGCTTTGAGACAGAAGGTCAATGAAATTGTACTAACATTTAATTAAATCTCTTTTGTTTGCTTAAAGTCCCAATAAAGTCCAAAATTAGAATTTTTTTATGCTTGAAAAAAGGCATGAATCTGTTAGATTTACTCTTATTTGTCGCCAAGGGGATAGGGGCGTTCATAGCAGCATCGGTTCATGTCACAGAACCATACAAAAATCCTAATTTTTTTTATCAATTCTCCCAACTGACGTTACCACGCACTATTCGGAATCATTCTGGTGTCCTATTTGTAGACACCATGTGACCGATGACGTATTACACAGACGATGTGCTTTCTCTCCTTAGAAAACGTTGCGAAACTTCGGTAAGTCTTTAATTTTCGTTAAATTACCTTCGCTCATCGTATCTAATTTATTTGTATGCATTTGATTGGTAAATCGGAGTTGTGTTATATTTATTTCGATCATGATATGCCTATTTCTTCTTGTCAAGAGTCGTCCAAACATCGAATGACATCTCGGCCTATAACACTTTCGGCCTATTACAATTTCGACTAGTAAGAAATTCGGCGCATACAAAATCGAATGTCTACACAAGGTATAAAGGTTTGTAATATGAGCCATGGGGAATAAGTCAAACAAAATGCGGACGTTTTATAATGAAGATCAGACTTTACATTATGTGCGATCTGATCTTGATCTTCGTAGGTAATGAAAAAGTTAAGAATTTTGTGGGTTTTTTTTTTCGGGTCTGTAATTACTAGCGAATTTTGACCTGAGTTTAGCATCAGGTGGTGGACGTTTTATATCAAAGGTCAGACTTCTTACTAGGTGCAATCTGATCTCGATCTATGCTGTCAACAAAGGATATTTCTCAACTTTCAAGAGTTTAGTAAAACACATTGCTTATTGATATTTTCACTGCTAGTTTTTGAAGACAGAGTTGATGTTACTTCATCAATCAAGTTATTGCATGCAGATGAACCATACTTTTCAAAATTATAGATACATATTCCAAAGCTGATAAATACATGTACTTCAAGTTGTTGGAGTGCAAGACAATTGAAGACAAAAGTAGAAGTTTACTAGTACTCAAGTAATATTTATCTACCACATTGTGATTAAGAAAAATAATTTTTTATGTCATTTTTTAGTGATCTCTTTTCTTTCCAATCTAAAAACAGTGTATTTTTTTAGGGTGTGATACAGAGAGACCAAGATGTTTGTTAACCGCCAAATAGATATCCCAGTCTGGTGTTATATCTCTGCTGTACGACAATTTTTTTTTCACAGATTTTAGCACAGTCCATGTCAACAGGTATTTGAATGATATTTAGATCTACATCTATTACACATTAATGTTAGAACTTTGAAGTCTATTATATTTCAAGCTTAGAAAGGATCAGCTGCTGAAGGGATAATTGATCAAATACAACTTTTTTACACCCTTGCCATAAATTTTTGAAAGGAGCAATTGTTTGCTACAAGCAACTGCTCCTTTCTCACATTCCTCCATTTAGTTGATTTTTTTTTTTGTGAACATTCCCCAGTTGTCGGTTGTTTAACGCCATTTTCAACATTATTTCAGTTGTATCACGGCAGCCAGTGCACCTGTCCATGCTTATCAAGAGTTTCTGTTTCCAGTACTTTGCATAATTTCCCACTGGCTGCTTTTCCACGTAATCATTGTCAATACAATGATTAGCATTGAGAGAGGAATGTATCCTGTTGCAATGACTATCATCAGTCCTGGGAAAGAAATTGGCTGAGCTAGGGATTTGAAGCAGCAATCCCCCAATCTCAAGCCCTGTATGCAACTAGCTGCACCACTAGGGCTTTGCAGTAGTATTTCGTAAAAGTAATGTACTCTTGAGAGAGAAAAAGGCATGCCTTGGGGCTAAAACAAATTAAAGTCCAACTTTTAGTAAGCAAGCACAAAAGGTACACTCAAAAGCTGCTTTGTATTAAGCCAGCACCAAAGAGACTCTCAAATTGTGGTTTTTTTTTTTACCTTGAAAAAGGAGGCTTTTGAAACATAATGAAAAAAGGTGAAAACCAACATTTTCTATTTCCAAAAGTGATTTTAGCTTTTTAAACAAGTTCCGTCATTTGAGCCACGTTCAATTTGTTGTCTACAAATGCTTTCAATTTGGACAAGTTAGAAATTTTATCAGCTTGAAAAGAATTAGTATAAAGGTGGCCACAAGGGCAGGGTTTACTGTATAAAGAAATGAGCATATCTTGTAAAATAGTTCTAGAGATACAATCTGAGACTAGTAGATTAAAAATACATGTGTTTTTCAATCTAAATTTACTTGATTGATTGAATGGTGTTTAATGCGGCATTCAACATTATATCAGTCATTTCATTGCCTCAGTTTGCTTATTCATGTATACCCTGGGTTTTAATGGTACAAGGCTATGGCTCTGTAGTGTCATGCCCAAGAACACTCTTATGAAAAACCCATTGCTTCCAGTGAGGCTCAAAGCTCAGACCTCCAGGTTATGAGTGCTACACTTTACCACTGAGCCAGGGAGACCTTAAATAAATTTGTATTTCAGACTCAAAATGCGAATGCAGTCTCAATGGCAGTGTAAGATACAAGGACATAGTTGTTAAATGGCCACTTTAGGATTTCATTTAACTCTACCAAACAACAAAGTTTTGGACTAGTCCAAATTCAAAGTATTTGCAGCCAAAAATTTAACTGTGGCTCAAATGATGGAATTTGTTTTTAATAGGGTAGAAAACATAGTGTGGAATCAAGAAAATGCTGGTTACCTGCATTTTCTCCTTTTCTCATAAAGTTTTCAAAACACCTGGAGATGCTTTAAGCCCGCTTTTGCCAGAGTGTGGCCCATACATACTTTGCATTATTTAACTCTTTACCAAACGACAAAATTTTAGACTGAACCAAATTGAAAGCATTAATTTTGCAGACGACAAATTAAGTGTTGCTAAACTGATGATTTCTCTTTTTGATAGGGTAGTAAACATTGTGGGAAAAGGAGAAAATGCTGGTTACCAGCATTTTCTCCTTTTCCCACAATGTTTTCAAAAGCCTTTTCTTTCAGGGTTGTTAAAAGTAGGGATTGTGTGGTAAAGAGTTAAAAAGAAATTTATGTTCTTGTCATTTCAGTGTCTCATTTTGAACAGAGTGATGTGACATTTGAACAGTGTGGACAGGGAAAAAATCACTCTCAGTTTATAGACAAATATGGACAATATTAGTGCATCTACTAACTTAACAGTATACCAGTAACATCGGAATGGACTTCTGCAGTGATTGGTGATCGTAATATTAGAAATTTTGGATCAAAATTGTGGATTTTGGAGGTTTCTTTTGGATATCAGTCAAGGACTTGAGAACAGGGGGTCAGTGGTTTGATTCCTGGCTTTTCCAATTTCTTAGAATTGATGATATTCATTGTGACATGTGGGAAAGCAGCCAGTGGCTTGGAAAGATTATTGTGTGAGGTACTTTAAAAAGGGTTTTTGTCGGTTTAACCCTTTACTAAACAATCTTGAGTTTTCACGACCCTAGAGATGAAGACTTTTGAAAATATTGTTGAAATTCTCTGGTTACCAGCACTTTTTTTCATTTTCCCATATTTTCTACCCTTCCAAAAACAAATTTCAATACTTGGGTCCCTTTTATCATCTGCAAATACTTTCAAGTCTAAAATTTTGTTGTCTGTCAAGAGTTAAAAACTATGTGCAGAAATGGGTTAACCGTTTACCAGATGACAGATTTTGGACAAGTCCAAATTCGAAGTGTTTTTTGACAACTATTGTAATTCAGTGTGGCGTAAAGGATTAGATTTGTCTTTGAAATGGTAGAAATCATTGAGGGAATAGAAGAAAATGCTGGTTACTAACATTTTCTCCTTCACCCACGAAGTTTCTAAAGCTATCTCCCTGGGGGTCATTAAAAGACGAGATTGTTTGCTAAAGGACCATTGTATACTTGATTTAAAAGCTTGAAAATATGTAGATAGTGAAAACAATTGCAGTTTGCTCAAATGTACTTTTTATTGGTCTCGAACTTTGTAAGATATGGTTTTGTTTTAAAATTCATAAACATGAATTAAAACTGTAACCCTTTACCAAATGACAAAATTTTATGCTAGTCCATATTGAAAGCATTTGCAGTTGACAAAATAATTGTGACTCAAAAGTTAAGATTCTATTTGGGAAGGGAAGAAAACACTGTAGGAAAAGAAGAAAATGCTGGTTACCAGCATTTTCTCCTTTTCCTACAATGTTTTCAAAGGGCTTCTCTCTCAGGGCTGTTAAAAGCCGTGAGTGTGTGGTAAAGGCTTAAACTGGAAATAGAGTTTAGTATCTTTCAATAATTTTCCTTTTAGTAATAAAAAACAATGGTCACAAAAATATCACACTCAACTCTTTACCACACAATCCCTGGTTTTAATGACCCCTGAAGAAGAGAGCTTTTGAAAACATTGTGGGAAAAGGAGAAAATGCTGGTAACCAGCATTTTCTCCTTTTCCCACAATGTTTTCTATCCTTCCCAAAACAAATTTGAATTTTTCAATCATATTTATTTTGTCGTCTGCGAGTGCCTTCAATTTGGACCAGTCTAAAATTTTGTCTTTTGGTAAAGAGTTAATCATATTGGTAATCTTAATTCAATATTCTTCATGACTGTTGTAAAAACTTATACATGTACTGGCTATCTGTATCTTGGGTAAAAATACTGTTCACGTAAAACTTTCCATCACAGAGCACCTAAGGTAGGAAGAGAAACAGAAACAAGTAAATGTATTTGACTGATATATGTCACAATGCAATAAATCTATTTTCAACAGCATTTCAACTGTATAGCAGTAGCTGTACACTTACTCATGTTCACTGGGTCAATAACTGATATCCCTTTACCACACAGTCCCGACTTTTAACGACCCTGAGAAAGAAGCCTTTTGAAAACATTGTGGGAAAAGGAGGAAATGGTGATAACCAGCATTTTCTCCTTTTCCCACAGTGTTTTCTACCCTTCCCAAAACAAATTTCAATTTTTCAGTCACATTTATTTTGTTGTCTGCAACTGCTTTCAATTTGGACCAGTCTGTTTTGTTGTTTGGTAAAGAGATATTACTGGCAATAAAGCTGGGGGAGGTTACTTTTTGTAGGAAACTACCTATCAAGCTCCAGCTACAGTTGAATTTTGAACACATGTTTTACAAATCATATCAACCAAAAGGCCATGGTGGGCTTGCAAGCATCTTCACGTCCTTGTTTATTAACCCTTAACCACACAATTCCGGGTTTAAACGAACCTATGGAAGATGCCTTCTGAAAACATTCCGGGAAAAGGAGAAAATGCTCGTTACCAGCATTTTCTCCTTTTCCCACTGTCTTTTCTACCCTACCAGAAACAAATTTAAATTTTGAGTCACATTTATTTTGTTGTCTGTAAATGCTTTTAATCTGGACCAGTCTAAAATAGTGCTGTGTGGTAAAGAGTTAAGTGTCACTGCAACTGGATTTGATCCTCTCAAACTCCTGAACATGATTTGGGTTTGCTCATGGGGGAAACAGCCAGTGAATTTTAGAGAATTTGCTGAGAATTACTAGTATATGAAATAGAGGTAAAAGGCGCATTATTAAATTTAAACCTTTTTCAAACAATCCAAGTTTTAACAACTCTTAGTAAGACAGCCTCTCCAAATATTGTGGGATAAAGAGAAAATTTTGGTACAATATAGCCTGTAGAAAAAGCAGAAAATATTGGTAGCCTGCATTTTTTTCTTTTTTCCCCCCCACACTGTTTTCTACCCTTCCAGAGAGACATTTATTGTGTTGAGTTATATGTACTTTTTCATCTGCAAATAGTTTCAATTTAGACGAGACTAAAATGTTCTTCTCTTGTAAAGATTGGGTGTTTATTTGTTGGAGCATTTTGCACCACTTTAAACATTATTTCAGATTTTTATTCATGTCAGTGTGACAACTCATTACTGTCTTTTCTGTATTTTACCAGCACAAAGCTGGGGCTCTGCAATGTCTTGCCTAAGGACATTCCTTAACCCTTAAAGCCCTGGATTGATTGATTCTATGGTGTTTAATGCCATTTTCAACATTATTTCAGTTATATCGTGGCGGCCAGTGCACCTATCCATGCTTTCCTAGCGTTTCTTTTAGCAGTGCTTTGCACAGTATTCTTTCCAAGCCACTGGCTGCTTTTCCCACATAGCCATTGTCAAAACAATGGTCAGCGTTGAGGGAGGAAAGAAATTGGCCAAGCCAGGGTTTGAACCAGCGACCTCCTGTTCTCAAGTCCCTTACGCTACAGACTGAGCTACAGGGTGCAGCTTAAAGCCCTGGAACCAACTTAAGTTGTTTTTGCAGACAAAAGTTGTTTTTGCAGACAGTGTAGATAAAGATCAGACTGCACATAATATGTAGTCTGATTTTAGATCTATACTGTTTGCTACTATGAAACAAGTTTTGTCAAAATAAAGCAAGACGGCTACCATTTTCTTACTTTCCAAGCAGGTGCGTAACTCTTTACCAGTTGGTAAAATTTTAGTTCAATTGTTCAAACTGGAAACAATTGCAGATGAAAAATTGGACGTATGAGCTCAAATGAAAAGATTTGCTTCAAGAAGAATAGTATTATGGAGGAAAAAATACCGGTAACCAGCAATTCTGCTATTTCCATAATGTTTCAAAAGCATTTTTCTTTGTTAAAGTGATTAAATAGTGCTTTATATAATAACTTGGATGTTTTGGTTAACCCTTTACCACACAATCCCAACTTTTAAAGACCCTGGGAAAGAAGCCTTTTGAAAACATTGTGGGAAAAGGAGAAAATGCTGGTAACCAGCATTTTCTCCTTTTCCCACAATGTTTTCTACCTTTCCCAAAACAAATTTTTGCAAATGCTTTCATTTTGGAAATGTCCAAAATATTGTTGTTTGGTAAAGAGTTAAGGGTTGAGGGAAAGCAGTAGCTTCTAACATTGCTCTGTATGTATGAATATATTTTTTTATTTTTTGTCCACAAATTCTTCTTGTAAGACTATTGTGATGTACATGTATTTAAAATAATAAAATAATATTACATTATATTGCCTTGATTGTTGCATGAAACATATCTGTCTTTGTAAGAGCTGTGATCTGAACCAGCCAGTTTTATATCGTAGTACTGAAGGCCAAGTATTCACATGCTACATATTCTTCAGCAACACCACAGAATATGTCTTTGGAAATCTGATTATTCTGCTGTATATCTGAAAAATAAAAAAAAGACGTATTCTCTTTTTTAATTTATCTAAATCTGAAACTGTAAAAAAAACAAAGACAGCAGTATAGTAATAGGTGTAGGTTTACTCCAACTTCATTCCATTTGATAACAGAATTGATTGCAGCATTTGTCCAGCATGTGGTTGAACTTAAATAATGTTGAAAACTGTACATGTATGAAGTCATAACTGTACAAATACAGCTTTTAACAAACCTGTTTCGAAACAGCATTGGTAATTACTTATCATTTGTTGGGAAGAAAACATGTGTTCCATCTTCCACAATGTTACTTTTCCATATGGATCAAAATTGACTGCTGCTGCATTTCCAACCTTTTACTAATTTTCTTCACATGTTCTTTACTCTAGTATGGCATATGTCTCAAAGCCCGAATAATAGCAAAAAGTACACAAAAAGTAGGTCTGCAGTTGCTATGCTGCTCTATCTTTTGTTAACTTTTTACTTGATTTCAATTTTCTTTTTGCCATTGACTTACACTTGGATCGACTGTACAACAACAGATTATCATCTTCCCAACAATTTCGTACTTTCAAAGGGTATGACTTAAAATGCATTTTAACACCCACTTTGTTTACTTTTGGTGGCTGCTGGGCCTTTAAACAGTAGCACATACAATCATGGGTATGGGCTATACATCAAACAAATGAATGTAGTTTTTAGCCTTCAAATTTCTGACAATCATTCTGTTTACATGTATGATACATGTAAATTCTAGAACAGTGTAATGCAGTATCTTTTACTCAATAATCAGCACTTTTGCAAATGAAGCCTAGTTTGATTGACTGAGTGATACATACATGTAGCTTTCAACATTATATCAGTCATACCATTTTGATAGATCGTTAATTCATATGTTTCCTGAGTTTTAACAATATCTGAAGTAACTTGCCCATGGACATCCCAACAAAACCCAGTGAGAATTGAATCTGAGTCATGGATTACTTATATTATGCATTTACCACTGAGACAGAAATAATCCTTGAGCCCTTTACATCTGTTCAGTTGAATAAAACTTGTGGCATTACTAGGTCAGCTCAAGTAATATAGGAGAACTGTGAAGCCCTAAGTGACAAAACAAAATTCAGTCGCATAAGCACAGTAGTAGCTTAATCAGCGGTCTACCGGTATTTTGTCCAACAGCATATTTTCAAGAATTCTGCTCCATTTTCATCCTGGCCTATAATAAGGGTTTCATTTAAGATCTAGCAAAATGAGACAGCAAAAACTTCTTGCAGTATACCAGTAATCTTGAATCTACACTGCTTCTTTAAAGGTATAGCCCATGTGGTGGGTTGAGGTGAATCCCTGAAACTGCAATACATTGTTTTGAATTTTCATTACTTTACCAGTCATGTAAATTTTGTGAATTTGGCTATTGAAAATAAAATTTGTTTTATCTGATTGAGACACATGTACCTGAAAAGTGGTTGCCAAATTCTGAATCTACTGGAATGGAATCACAATCATGACAGAGTCAGAAACCAAGGCTCATCTGCATCTGCACAGTCAGTATAATTCAGTATGTGTATCACCATGTAGGAGGATCCATTCACATTGGCCAGAGATGTGTAAAGTAACTATCTCCATACTCTGGAATATCATTTACATATCATTTAACATTCTGTGCTAGAAATTTAATGGTGTTTTACTCCGCTTTCAACAGTATTTCAGTCATATCATGGCAGCATCACACAAATTCATGTATTTCCTGGGATTCACCAGTACTAGGCTAGGGCTCTGAAGTGTCTTGCCCAAAGACACTCCCATGAAAAAACCAGCAGATCGAACCCCATACCTAATAATGTGCAAATTCATCTTTTACTCTTTACCAAACGACAAAAATTTAGACCTGTCGAAATTGAAAGCATTTGCAGACGACAATTTAATGTGGGCCAAACGATAGAATATGTCTTTGATAGGGGAGAAAATATTGTGGGAAAAGGAGAAAATGCTGGTTACCAACATTTTCTCCTTTTCCTACAATGTTTTCAAAAGGCTTATTTCTCAGGGTCGTAAAATCTCGAGATTGTGTAGTAAAGGGTTAACATACAATCCAGTGCTGTAATGACCCAGAGGCATAAACCTTTTCAGAACATTGTAGGAAAAGGAGAAAATGCTGCTGGTGACTAGTATTTACCTTTAATTCAACAATTGTTTCTCCTGTTTCAAATATGAATCATGTAGATCCAATACAAGCTATGTCGTCAACAAATGTTTCCAATCTAGACAAGTCCAAAATTTTGTCATCTGCTAAAAAAAAAAAACACCAAGATTCCATTGATATGTGCACTGACCAGATTAGGGAAAGATAATTGGGTTCTACGTTCAAATTTGTGTCACCCAAGAAATTCAGCCAATTTTTTTTAAAAAATGGTGCAGATTTAATTCAACACATTGAGTTTCAATTGCATTTCTAAAGTGTTATACACCACCCCCCCCCCCACAAATACTTAGCCTTGTCCAACACTAAGGCATTTGCGGAAAAACAAATATTTCTCAAATAATGAAATTTGTCTGTGATACAAGAAAAATATTGTGGAAATAGGAGAAAATGTCGGCTACCAACTTTTTCTCATATTTCCACCATGTTTTCAAAAGCATTTTTTCAATATTGTAAAAACTAGGGATTGCTAGGTAAATGGCCAATCTCCGAATAAATATGCGTCGCGTATATCCGAGGTTCAGACTACATTCATGCACATTTAATCATTATCTGCATTCTCTGCGAAGAAAATGGGTCAGTCGGGTGCTGCGCAAAAATGAAAGATCACTTTCATCTCACAGGTGCCCGGCGAGCGACAGTATAATTCATGTATTACACACTAAGTAATAGTAAAGTAGTGTGTAATATATGAATTATACTGTCGCTCGCCGTTCACCTGTGTTTCATATTACTAGCCGATATTCATTAATCAGAAAGTGCTTACGTATCCTGATCCAACAGTAAATGCGGAAATCAATACAGATATAGCGATAAATCTGTTTTTAACACAATAAATATAAGATGAACGTAAGGCGACTTACTGACTCGAGAATGCGAACTGAAATCCGCATCAGTTTTCAGACATTTCGCTCATTCTGTATGTTTACACGGAGCCCGTTTGTTCTTTCTGTGTCGCTCTTCGGCAAATTCGGTAAACGAACTTGGTTTTCTGTCGAATATGATTCTCACGACCGTCACACCGTCCTCCATTTTGTTTTTCGTTTACCTTAGCTCCAAGGTATCACGTGGTGTAACTACGTCATCGTTATTGATGTAAACAAAAGTTAGAGATACCTGGTAGTATTTCTTGTAGTTTTGAAAGTAATTCTTCTGCCAGCGAATGGAACTTTGACCAATCGCACATTAAGAGTGTGTCATCGTTATATTAATTTACATAGTTTTAAATGGTATGATTAAAATTTAACTTCATTTTTTACCCCGCATTGTTTACATTTGGACTTTATTGGGACTTTAAATGAGTGTTCAACTTTAGTGAACAAAATGCCTGAAACAAAATTGCTGCCAGTTTCAAACATGCACAACTTTAAATAAATTATATAATGTTCATTTAATTTAGTTTTTACATGATAGGATTAACCAGGATCTTACAACATTTTAATGATCCAGAAGAAGAGGGCTTTTGGTAACTAGCATTTTCTCCTTTTCCCACATTATTTACTATTGATCCCAAAATAAATTCCGTCGAAAAAAGCCATATTATTTAATTTGTCTTCTGCAAAATGCTTTCAGTTTGGACCAGTCTAGATTTTTGTCCATAATGGTAAAGAGTTTCTGGCTGACTTAACCCTCTTTAAAAAGTAAATTATCCGGACTTTTAACAACCTTGATGAAAAAGGCATTTGAAAACCTTGTGGGAAAAGGAGAAAATGCTTGTACTTTTCATAGACAAATTTTATCGTTTGAGCTACTTGTTCATTTGTCATCTGCAAATGCTTACATGTCTAATTTTTTTTCAGTTTGGTAAAGAGTTAAGATCAGAAGCCACTGATCTCTACTAATGTCATTTACTGCCCAATACAAATCAATAACAATCAGACTTTTTGAAACTCACTGATAGCTTGATCAGTGCAAAACAACAGTGAAGGTCGTAAACCTGTCCAAATGCATGTGTCACATGATTGACAAGGATCCGATTGGCTTCTGAACTTGGACAGGCCCAAAAAATGAGAAAAGATACTTGATAACCTTTTTGCATGTAAATGTTATTAGAGGTTAATTGATTTTGACACATTGAGTGACGTCTAATGATTTCACTTGTATATGGGTCTTGCTCTCTGTCAAATGGTAAATGTTAAAGTTCGAAATGGACACTGAGTATAAACAATTGGATCAGTGGTAATAAACCTGCTAATTTGTTCTAATCCACTTAGCAGTATAATTTGGGGTTCGAAGACAGTTATTGTGCTGAGATAATGAGAAATTAAGTGAACAATTCACAGAAAATTTTGATGGAAAATTGTGTATGTAAAAAAAGGGAACTTATAACGTTGATATTTTATCAAAATTTTAGAATAAAAAGTTTTTAATATCGATCACATTTGCATTTGACATCAAAATTTTGCTATATGTAGACATTTTTTTTTTTTTCAACTTGCCAAAGACAAGGATTAAGCATTGTGGCAACAAACATATGAACCATGCTCTGTGAAAAGGGGATTTAATGCATCTGCAAATAGTATTGACTTGGGTCAGACTGAGCTGTGAGTGCAGGCTGACCTGGGCTTTTGGTAAATTTTCTGTGATGTCCAAGGACGCTTCTAGCCCAGGATTCAGCTGGTTATTAGACAAAATGGATTTTATGGATCCTCAATCATTCATGTGATGTCTTGCTTGGTATAATGGGTCAATAACTCATCTTGTAATTTTCATTTGCATGCAAAAATGGCTTTAACCCTTTCCCAAACGACAAATTTTGGACTAGTCCAAATTGAAAGAGTTTGCAGACGACAATTTTAAATTTGATGAAAATGGTAGAAAGGTCTCAAAACAGGTAGAAAACACTGTGGGAAAAGGAGAAATTGCTCGTTACGAGCAATTTCTCCTTTTCCCACAGTGTTTTCAAAAGACTTGTACTGCAGACATGTGAAAACCAGGGCTTGTTTGGGAAGACTAAAAAATAGATAGAAATACATTTAGAAAACACAACAAATTATCCAATTTTTTGGTGTAAAATTTCTTAATCCTTTAGTTACTAGCGTGATAGCTTTTATTGCAAAACAAGAGATAAATATTATTTCAAGCACTTCTAGTATAATAGTTGTCTGGATAACTGACAGTTGGTAAAGTCATTTATTATTTTTAAGAACTTTGGTTTGAATCCCAGCTGATATTTTTGTATTACACAACTGTTTTTTTTTTTTTCAAATATCAACATCCCTACCCCCTATAAATTTTTTGGGAGGTAAAAATCTAGCTATATGCTCTTTTAACCCTTTACCACACAATCCCGACTTTTAACAACCCTGAGGAAAAAGCATTTTGAAAGCATTGCTGGTTAACCCAGCATTTTTTCCTTTTCCCACAATGTTTTCTACTCTTCCCAAAACAAATTTCAATTTTTGAGTAACATTTATTTTGTTGTCTGCAAAAGCTTTGAATTTGGACTAGTCTAAAATTTTGTTGTTTGGTAAAGAGTTAAGTATAATGTGTAGATTTCTAAACTTTTTTTCAGTAATTATAGGACGTTAGCTTGGTCCAAAGATGAATTTGACACATTTATCTCTTGAAATAATCAATTAATGGAAAATGAGGCTATTGCCCTACATTTGCAAATTAAGACATCCTTTTCGGTGGATGAAAATCTGCACTAAAATTCAACTCCCCAACAAACTAAGACTCGGTCCAAACAGAAACCAATTGCAAACAACCGACCAAGTATGGCTCAAAGGATAGAATTTGCTTAAGAAAGAGTAGAAAACATTGTGGGAAAAGAATATATTATTTGTTACAACCATTTTCTCCTTTTCCTGCAATATTTTCAAAAGCCTTCCTTCATGGGCTTGTTAAAACACAGGTTTGTTTGGAAAAGAGTTTAACAGTATTGTTAGCAGTCCCTCAGTGAAATACAAGCTAAAAGTTGGGTTTGTTTATGAGCACTAAGTATTACCTTGTAGGGTGCCTGTAACAGTTAAATCTAAAATTATAAAAATTGAACCTTTTCATGCCATTTCAGCTAGCTATCATTTTAGCACTATGAATTTAAAGTGGGTCAACCTAATTGTAAAGAAAGTGAATTTAGTAACTTTTACTTGCTGTTAAATACATCTTAGAGGCAGGAATGAGGTTTCTGTCAGACTAATATTTAATGCAAAGAAGATGAGTTGTTTTTCAGCCTTTTAACCCTTAACACAATCCCAACTTTTAACAACTCTGAGAAAGAAGCCTTTTGAAAACATGGTGGTTAAAGGGGAAAATGCTGGTAACCAGCATTTTCTCCTTTTCCCATAATGCTTTCTACCCCGTCCCAAAACAAATTCCAATTTATCAGTCACATTATTTTTGTCGGCTGTATTAATGCTTTCAATTTGGAAAAATTTTCACATTTGGTACAGAGTTAACAAACGATCTTGTGGATAAAAACTTTTGAAAACAATGTTGGAAGAGGAGAAAATGCTGATTACCAACATTTTCTCGATTTCAGTGCAATTTTTTAGGTCTAGCTCAATGTGCTGGCCTTTGATCTCCTTTTTAATACTGATAAAAAATGAATAAACAGAAAATTGTGATTGGTCAAAAATGTAGACATGTTTATTTTAAGGGCCCCTGCCTTTTCGGGCAAATGTAAGTCCTCAATGAGCACTGAGACAAAGTGGCCTGCAACATGCAAAATGAGACCTCAGAAAATTTGCGTAAAGTGTCATCCCGGATTAGCCTGCACAGTCTGAGACAGCTTTTTACGTCTACATAAGATTTTTTCATACTGGAGACTTTCGTGAAACAGAAAATCGCATAAACACGGGAAGTGTTGTCTCGGATTAGTCACAGACTGCACAGGCTGATCTGGGATGACACATATTTACACATTATGTCCGAAGGCTTCTTTTCGTGTGTAAATGCACGCCAAGTATTTTTTTCTCTACCTGCAAATCTGTGATGGACAGGATTATAAGGATTTAACTCTTTCCCAAACAAGCCCTGGTTTTCACGTGTCTGCATCACAAGTCTTTTGAAAACACTGTGGGCAAAGGAGAAATTGCTCGTAACGAGCAATTTCTCCTTTTCCCTCAGTGTTTTCTACCCTTATTGAGAACTTTCTGCCATTTTCATCAAATTTAATATTGTCGTCTGCAAACTCTTTCAAATTGGACCAGTCCAAATTTTGTTGTTTGGGAAAGGGTTAAGTCACAAGTCAGATACACTAACCAGTGAGCTTAATCCAGCCAAGCTCATAAAGATTCACACTAACTCTTTACCAAACGGTAAAATTTTAGACTAGTACAAATTGAAAGCAGCTGCAGATGACAAAATAAATGTGACTGAAAAATTGAAATTTGTTTAGGAAAGGTTAGAAAACATTGTGGGAAAAGGAGAAAATGCTGGTTACCAGCATTTTCTCCATTTCCCACAATGTTTTCAAAAGGCTTCTTTCTCAGGGTCATTAAAAGTCGGGATTGTGTGATAAAAACAGAATATCAATATAGTACAACATAGAGGCTGCCAAAGAGAGCACCGAGACAGAGTATGAAACTGTTCAATTTGTCACAAACTGCAAGTCTGTGACGGCCGGGATCATAAGGATTGGAGACATGCGTTAGCAGGTATAGACTAAACAAAACAAAATGGCTTATTCAATCATCAGCTCAAGTGTTAAAATTCTATTGAAAGAATTAATTGCTAAAATGAATTCAATAAAGAATCCCCCGCCATTATTGAAAATCACTGGACAGTCAACAATACGCCGAGTATTGATGAAAACTCTGTTTGGGCTTCAATTTACAGATTCTTTTTTACCCTTTTTTGTAAAGAAACTTGAACAGAGCCATGCTGATTAAGTTAACCCTTTACCACACAGCCCCGTTTTTATGATCTTCGAGAAAAGGGTTTAGAAAACATTGCGGGAAAAGGAGAAAATGCACATAACCAGCAATTTCTCCTTTTCCCACAATATTTCTATCCACTTAACGACACAAGTCATCATTCTAGCACCATTTGATTTTGTCATCTGCAAATGCCGTGAATTTGGTTGAGTCCAAAATTTTATCGTTAGGTGAAAAGTTAAGGAATAGCCTGTATGAAAGTTACAGGTCTGCAGGACATCATAAGAGACAGTTACGATGTTTTTCCTTTGTGTTCAGATGCTGTTCTATGAATTAGCTTCTGAAATAACCTATGCTCTGGCAAAAGGGGGCTTAATGCATCTCCGTGATACATTATACCAATTAAGCCATCCCATTATTATGGATCCATAATAACTACTTTGATTAACCCTTTCCCAAATGACAAATTTTGGACTGGTCCAAATTGAAAGAGTTTGCAGACGACAATTTTAAATTTGATGGAAATGGCAGAAAGGTCTCAGAAAGGGTAGAAAACACTGTGGGAAAAGGAGAAATTGCTCGTTACGAGCAATTTCTCCTTTTCCCACAGTGTTTTCAAAAGACTTGTACTGCAGACACATGAAAACCAGGGTTTGTTTGGGAAAGGGTTAACAACTGACTCAGTCATTAGGTAGAATGGTCCTTGTACATACAGAGAATCAACTAATAGTGAAAAGTTTCAATGACTGCACAGGCTGACCTAGGTTGATACTTTTCACAGGTGCATTAAGCCCCCTTTTTCACAGAGCGCGGCTGAAAAACAAGTTTACAGTGGAAAGCTTTACGAAAAATCTTTCTAATCATATCATGTTGGCCATTAACATGAATAATAAATGAATATATAGTGAGTTTTGTAAAGAAAATTTATTGCAAAAAAATAGAAATTGCTGCAAGCTTCAAAAAATAATCTACTTTGTTACTGAAAATTTACTAAATGCTAGTAGACATGTAGATCTTAAAGTTTCTCACAATTTTTGAATTTTGTAAAACATTATCTTTTGTCTGTATTTAAATCGAAGATAGCTAGTGTCTTGAAGTCTTTAACTCTTAACCACACGACAAATTTTGGACTGGACCAAACTGTTACATAATAACTTCAGCATTTTCGTCTTTTCCCATGTTTTCAGAAACCATTTTCAGAGGGGTCGTTAAAACTCGAGATTAAGGTATAAAAATACATGATACTGAAAAAGAGTTTGCTGTAGAGATGACCATGAGGATTTGATTCTATTCTGTTGGATGCCATGTTTTTAAAAGCCTTGTATTCTGTGTGCACCATTATGTGTTTATGGATTAGCAAAAGATGTAAATTGTTTTGATTTATTCACTGACACATGACTTAAAGCCAAAGATCCAGGAAAAAATTGCTTTTAATTTAAGCTTTTACCACACAATCCCAGGTTTTCAGGACACTTTTGACAATGGCTTTTGAAAACTTTGTGGGAAAAAGAGGAAAATGCTGGGAACCGGCATTTTCTCCTTTCCCACAATGTTTCCTACCCTTTCAACCAAAAATTGCATCATTTCTACCACATTTAATTTGTCATCTGCAAATGCCCTCAATTTTGTTGTTAGGCAAAGAGTTCATTTTTCATACAAAGCATGTGGTCAAGTTAGAAGATGAAGTGAGAAAATGATAAGTGATATTGGTGTTTCACTTTGTGATTTTTAAATCTTATGAATTTAAGATGGTTAATTTATTAGAGGAAAGATTATGAGAATTTAGGATGGAATTAGAAAATACCATTGTTACCACAGGAGAGCACAATTCATCTACTTCAATTGCAGTATTTGACTAGTCTGTTTCTTGTTTGAACTGGTCTACATTGGTTTTAGGCATTATACCCAAAGGTAACAGTTTGGCTCAGTGGTAAAATGTAGTTTTTGATCTGGAGACCTAAAATTTGTTTTGAGCCTCACTGGAAGCACCGGGCTTTTCATGGGAATGTTCCTGGACAAGACACCTCAGAGCCCTAAGCCTAGAACTGGTGAAATCCAGAAAATACATATAATTATATGTGCACAGTTGCCTTGATATGACCGAAATAATGTTGAAATTGGCATAAAACACCATTCAGCCAATTAATGAAAAGGTTTGAAAAGGTGTAAAAAGAATATTCGTATAGATCTTACTGTGTGATACAAAAAAATGAAACAACTGAAGAATCTGTCACCATCGATTCGAAATAGTCAAAATTTTTGGCTGTTCTTTCTTGAAAAATTTATAGAAAATATCGTGAGAGGACTCATTTTCTTAATAAATTTTGTGTTTAAGCAGCCAAGAAAACCCTTTGTTGATTAAAAACAGAAATACAAATACTTTTGTATTTTAACCCTTTACACTCAGTCCTGACTTTTAATATTGTTAAAAGAAAATGGAGAACCAGCATTTTCTTCTTTTCACACAATATTTGAGATGCTTTTTTAAAGACAAATCTCATTTCAGCTTAAGTGGTAAGACTTGTAACCTGGAAGTCCCGGGTTCGATCCATACTCTAAGTATGTATACTGGGTCTTTGGTAGGAATGTCTTTCGGCGAGAGACTTCAGAACCTGGGACATTTGTAAATGTTTGAGCCGTCGCTAATACTTGACTGAAATAATGTTGAAACTGGTGTAGAAAACCATTCAATCAGTTAACCCTTTACCACACAATCCCGACTTTTAACAACCGTGAGAAAGAGGCCTTTGGAAAACATTGTGGGAAAAGGAGAAAATGCTGGTAACCAGCATTTTCTCCTTTTCCCACAATGTTTTCTACCCTATCAATGATAATTGCCTTCATTTGAGTAACATTTAAATTGTCATCTGCAAATGGTTTCAATTTGGAAAAGTCTACATTTTTGTCGTTTGGTAAAGAGTTAACTGATTGTTTTCAAAAAGTTTTATTACAGAAATCTCAGCAAGAGGTACATATAATATGTTAGATAAGGTCCTTGATGCATTGTATAGCTTTGAGGAAAATAATCCATAGCCATGCAATTTATCAAATGCATGAGAACTGATGCAGATATTTTTCAATGTATCAAGTGTTTCTTGGAGATTAACTTTTTTCCAGATAAAATTTTAGACTGATCCAAATTGAATTTAAAGGTGACATTTCAAATACAGTAATTGGAGTTGTTTATAAAAGTGTAGAAAACATTGTGAGAATAGAAGAAAATGCTGGTTCCCAGCTTTTTCTCCTTTTTCCAGTTTTCAAAGGTTGTCCAAGCAGGTGATAGTTTTGTAAGGGGTTAATGGACAAATGAAACATGCAAGCGTGTGCAGAGATGCAATTGATTAAAGTAAGGTAGTTTATGACACATAATGAATTGAAGCTCATGACAAATTTATAGAAATTGGATTCAAGCTTTGTTGTTGCAAACAGAGAGACAGTTTGTAAATTTTTAACTCTTTACCTAACGACAAAAATGTTGACTCGTCCAAATTGAAAGCATTTTGCAGACAAAAAATTAGATGTGACTCAGCGGGTAGAAAACATGGTGGGAAAAGAAGAAAATGCTGGTTACCTGCATTTTCTTCTTTTCCCTCAAGGTTTTAAAAAGGCTTCTTTCTCAGAGTCGTTAAAACTTGGAATTGAGTGGTATTTAAGGACTAACCAAATGATATTCAAACTTTGTAGTTGGAAATTGACAGATGGAACTTGTAAAATGAAATTACTCTTTCAATAATGTGATTTATGTATTGACAAGCACTTAATTGAAGATGTGAGTGACAAATTTTATTAATTTGATTATGATTCTGATGTTTATAACGTGATGTAAAAAAGGGAACCAATAAAAAAATGTGGATCTATTTGTGCGAGACAGAGGGACAGACCAAAGTCAGGTGAGTTATTTGTGAGTTTTTGTCTTTGCAAAATCTGTTAGATACAGTCAAGATTGACCTTTTGACCTTTTAGATTGTCAATGACAATCCTTTGAAAGTCTTGAGTTTAATGAAATTTAAAATTTTATTGTTCAAATAATAACATTGTATTAGATCTATATGACTTAGAGCATTGATTGATTGAGTTTTGTTTAAACCTTTAACTCTTTACCAAATAACAAAAATGTTGACTTCTCCGAATTGAAAATATTTGCAGATGACAATTTCAGTGTTGCTCGAATGATGGAATTTGTCTTTGATTAGGGTAGGAAACATTGATGGAAAAGGAGAAAATGCTGGTTGCCACTATTTTCTTCTTTTCCTACAATGTTTTCGAAAGGTTCCTTGTTCAGGGTCGTTAAAACTCGGGGCTGTGTGGTAAAGAGTTAACAAACATCATACTTTCGGACTTGAACAAATTGAAAGCATTTGCAGATGACAAAATAAATGTGGGTAAAATGATTTGTCTTTCATACCTGGTAGAAAACATTTTTGGAAAAGAAGAAAATGCTGGTTATCAGCATTTTCTTCTTTTCCCACAATGTTTTCAAATGCCCTTTGTTTCAGGGTTGTTAAAACTGGGGATTGTGCAGTAAAGGATTACTGTGGTTTTCAGTCAAATTACATCACATTTGAGTCATATTGAATTTGTCACCTGCACAGACTGTGCAAAGGCTTTCCATATGGAAGAAAGCTTTTGAAAACATTGTGGGAAAGGGAGAAAATGCTGTTGACGAGCATTATCTCCTTTTCCTACAATGCCTTTTCAAAGACAACCCACATCATTCATTACCTGAACTCTTTACCAAGTGACAAAATTTCAGACTGGTCCAAATTCAAAGCATTTGCAGACGACAAATCAGATGTGATTCAAATGATGGGATTTGTCTCAGAAAGGGTAGAAAACATAGTTACCAGCATTTTCTCCTTTTCCAACAATGTTTTCAAAAGCCTTCTTCCTCAAGCTTGCAAAAACTCAGGATTGTGTGGTAAAGGGTTAAGTTGTTGTCTACAGATCTTTTCAATTTGGATAAGTCTAAAATTTTCTTTGGTTAAAAATACAGGTATACCCACCATTGCAATCATGATAGGTTTATGTACATGTTGCTACAGGGCCAACTTGTCTGTGCATCACAAAGCTTGCCTTTACTACCATAATGAATATCAAAGAAAAGACTCTAATCCCTCACAAATGGAGGGACTTGGGGCATATTCAAGATTGGAGTTTTATTTTAGGTTTATTTGCAATCAGACCCTCTATAAACATTTAAAACTTGAATTGTCATGCTCATGTGAATCTGCCTTGATTTATTGACAGAGATCATCCGTATTGTCTTTTTTTCATGTCCGCTTAAAGAATCAAAGTGCTGAAGGTACTAAGAAAAATCATTCCCATTCCCCCTTTCTCTTCCCCTCCCCCCACACACACTCAGACATAGAACATAATCAAGCATAACTGCTAAAAAGTTGCTTGTCAATGATGCAATATATTTTGAGGATGGTAATTGTGAACAGGTACATATTAAAATGCATCTGCCTAGATAAACAGAAAAGGTTGAAAAAGGAAACAATCACTTCCAGAAACAATTACTGTTATGTTATATATAATTCATGTAGTCAGTGTATGAATTTATGCAATGGAATTATGTATGGGGGAGATAAAATAGGACCAAAATGGTGTATTTTAAATCATTTCATGTATTTTTCAAATCAATATTGATCGAGCAAGAATTTGATATATTTGATTACGTGCTGGGTTATCTTTTGATCTGCCAGCAACAATAATAGCATGAAACTTTATACTCAAACTTCTACAGATTAACTGTTTACCAAACGACAAAGATTTTGGACTGGTCCAAACTGAAAGCGTTTCCAGACAAATTAGATATTGCTCATATGGTAAGATTTGTCTATGGAAGGATAGAAAACATTGTGGGAAAAGGAGAAAATGCTGGTTACCAGTATTTTCTCTTTCCCACAATGTTTTCAAGAGTCTTTTTTTCCAGGGTTGTTTAAAGTCGGGATTCTTTGGTAAAGGGTTAAACGCTTTACCAATAATAAAATTTTAGACTGGTTCAAATTGAAAGCAAATTTTGAATATTCTAATTGACTACCAAATGATGGAATTTGTCTTAGATTAAAAAACAACGTGAGAAAAGAAGAAAATGCTGGTAAGCAACATTTTCTCCTTTTCTCACATTGTTTTCAAAAGCCATTTTTCTCAGAGTGGGTAACATACAGTGGTTTGGTAAAGGGTTAATCTAACCTTTTACAGTACAAAACAAGTCTGGATCTCTGCAGCAGTTCAGCCTTTGAAGGCATTGTGGGAAAAGGATTTCACCTTTCCCCAACATGTTTTGCCTATCATTGAAAAACTCTTCCGTATGTTAAATATTTCTCATGTGCTATTTATACTAAGTTACTGTATGTCCAAAATAAGTCTGTATGGTAATTAGTTAACCGTTTACGAAACAATCCCATGTTTAATGACACTGAGGAGGACTTAGTGAAAACATGGTGGGAAAAGTAAAAAATGCTGGTAAACAGCACTCTCATAAATAATTTCCATCATTTGAGGCACATTTAAATTGTTGTCCACAAGTGCTTTCATCTTGTATTAAATCTTTGCTCCATGTACAATGTTTGGTCTGTGAAAATGCATCAATTTCTTTTATTTAAGCAGATGCATGACAGAACTGTAAATTGAAAAAAAAAAGATAAAAGTATGTAAGCTACAAATATGAGGGCTGTTTGATAAATTCGTGGAATTTGGTTGTAAAAATAAAACTAGGAGACCAAATAAGATCATGTCTAGCATACAGTCATATAAAACAATCTATACCTGAAACATCCTCCAAATTTTGTACAGAAATACATTTCCAACAGAGATTTTCAAAACACATGTAAACGTACATTGCAGGGCTCCGGATTAGAGAAAATAACGTCAGTGTCATAACAATCAAGAGATCGGTGTACTTTTTCTGTATAATCTCCTCCAAAACCCAGCATTTGCTCAATTTAGACATTTCTAGGTCTTGTGTAAGGAAATACTTGTATTGTGGAACAAGACACACCTAAGTCGTCCAATATGAGACACACTTTAACCCCCCTGTCATTATTCACCTTGGCATGCGCAGTTACCAAAATTTGAACTGTGTTACGCTAATCGGCCGTCCTTCACGAGGATCATCTGTAAGCAGTGTTCTGAATCATTCTTTAATCGCTCATGCCACTTTTAGACAAATAAAATACTACAAGAATTTGAAAATGTTGACTCCTAACTCTATTCTGTAGTCTGTTTTGGTATTTTGCAGAGTCCAACACAAAATTACTGCGTGAAATTCAACTTTCACTGAAGACGCCACTGCGTCAAAAATTACCTTGCACTGATAAGACTAAAACTATGTTATTACAGTAACATGAAGTTCCACGTCTATGAAGTTTACAGAAATGCCGTTATGATGCTATTTGACCATTTCCATCCTGAATGTAAATTTTATACAAAATTACGCCTTTCGAATCAGGAGAAAATTTGAGTCCGGCAATGTGCACTACATGGATTACTATGGTTACCAATATTTTGGGTTTGAAATATTTTAAAACTGCAAAAGTTCTGTATCAATTTTTAGCTCACCTTAGCACAACGTGCTAAAGGTGAGCTATTGTGATCGCCCTATGTCCGGCGTCCGGCGTCCGTCAACAATTTCTTTAAACATCTTCTCCTAAACCACTGGGCCAATCTTGATGAAACTTGGCAGGGATGTTCTTTGGGTGAAGTTCTACCAAACTTGTTCAAAGAATTGAATTCCACCCACAACTCTGGTTGCCATGGCAACAAAAAGGAAAAAAAAGCAAAATCTTTGAAAATCTTCTTCTCTGAAACTAGAAGGCACAGAGCTTTGATATTTGGTATGTAGCATCTCCTAGTGGACCTCTACCAAATTTGTTCATTTGATGCCCCTGGGGCCAGTTATGCCCCTGGGGTCAAAACTGGCCCGCCCCAGGGGTCACAAGTTTGAGCATAGTCATAAAGAAGGAAAACTTTAAAAATCTTCTTCTCTAAAACTTGAAGGTGTAGAGCTTTGATATTTGGCATGTAGCATCTCCTAGTGGACCTCTACCAAGTTTGTTCATATGATGCCCTTGGGGCCAAAACTGGCCCTGCCCCGGGGGTCACAAGTTCGAACACAGGAACAAAGAGGGGAAACTTTAAAAATCATCTTCTCTGAAACTGGAAGGCATAGAGCTTTGATATTTGGTATGTAGCATTGCCTAGTGGACCTTTACCAAGTTTGTTCATATGATGCCCTTGGGGTCAAAACTGGCCCTGCCCCGGGGGTCACAAGTTCGAACATAGAGGGGAAACTTTAAAAATCATCTTCTCTGAAACTGGAAGGCGTAGAGCTTTGATATTTGGTATGTTGCATTGCCTAGTGGACCTCTACCAAGTTTGTTCATATGATGCCCCTGGGGTCAAAACTGGCCCCGCCCCCGGGGTCACAAGTTTGAGCATAGTAACAAAGAAGGAAAACTTTAAAAATCTTCTTCTCTGAAACTTGAAGGCGTAGAGCTTTGATATTTGGCATGTAGCATCTCCTAGTGGACCTCTACCAAGTTTGTTCATATGATGTCCCTGGGGTCAAAACTGGCCCTGCCCCGGGGGTCACAATTTCCAACATAGGAACAAAGAAGGAAAACTTTAAAAATCTTCTTCTCTGAAACAGGAAGGCATGGATCTTTGATATTTGGTATGTAGCATCTTCTAGTGGATCTCTACCAAGTTTGTGCATATGATGCCCTTGGGGTCAAAATTGGCCCTGCCCCGGGGGTCACAAGTTCAAACATAGGAACAAAAAAGGAAATTTTTTTTTTCTCTTAAATGGGAAGGCATAGAGCTTTGATATTTGGTATGTAGCATCTCCTAGTGGACTTCTACCAAGTTTGTTCCAAGGATGCTGCTTGGGTCAAAACTGGCCCAGCCCCTGGGGTCACAAGTTCGAACATAGGAACAAAGAAGGAAAACTTTAAAATTCTTCTTTTCTGAAACTGAAAGGTGTGGAGCTTTGATATTTGGTATGTTGCATCTCCTAGTGGACCTCTACCAAATTTGTTCATATGATGCCCCTGGGTCAAAACTGGCCCCACCCCGGGGGTCACAAGTTTGAAGATAGGAACAAAGAAGGAAAACTTAAAATTTCTTTTTCTCTTAAACGGGAAGCTGTTGAGCTTTGATATTTGGTATGTAGCATTTCCTAGTTGACCTCTACCAAGTTTGTTCATATGATGCCCCTGGGTCAAAACTGGCCCCGCCCCGGGGGTCGCAAGTTCGAACATAGGAACAAAGAAGGAAAACTTTAAAATTCTTCTTTAAAACTGGAAGGCGTAGAGCTTTGATATTTGGTATGTAGTGATTCTCTTCTAAGTTTGTTTGCCCATCGAAGCGCAACAAGTTCATTGAGTTCAAAATTGGGTCATCTTGGGTCATAAACTAGGTCACTAGGTCAAATTAAAGAAATACCTTGTTGGCACTCTCGAGGCCACATTATTTGCTCAATTGCCTTGAAAATTAGTTAGAAAGTTTGTCTTTATAAAGTCTCACATAAGATTAATTTGGGTCAACTTGGGTCATAAACTAGTTCACTGGGTCAAATTAAAGAAATACCTTGTTTGCACTCTGGAGGCCACATTTATTGCTCAAATGACATGAAATTTGGCCAGAATGTTTGTCTTGATGAAATACCAGATGAGTTTGGATTTGGGTCACCTGGAACCATAAACTAGGTCACTAGATGTTTGTCTTTGTAAAATCTCACATGAGTCTGAATTTGGGTCAACTGGGGTCATAAACTAGTTCACTTGGTCAAATTAAAGAAATAGCTAGTGGGCACTCTAGAGGCCACATTTATGATTCATTTGATTTGAAAATTGGTTAAAATGTTTCTTTTGATATAGTCAAAGACCAGTTCAAATTTGGGTCACCTGGGGTCATAATCTAGGTCACTAGGTCAAATTAAAGAAATATCTTAAGGGCACTCGAGGCCACATTTTTTGCTCAATTGACTTGAAAATTTGTCAGAATGTTTGTCTTCATGAAATATGAGTTTGAAATTGGGTCACCTGCGGTCAAAAACTAGGTCACATGGTCAAATCAAAGAAAAACCTTTAAGGCACTCTACTAAGGTGAGCGACCCAGGGCCATCATGGCCCTCTTGTTTGATATGTTCATGCTATTATTGCCAAATTTTTAGCTTAAAATATCAAGAAACTTGGTTTTAACAACAAAGTTCCACAAATTTATCGAACATCCCTCGTAAAATATTATGACATGTGAAGAAAATGCTCATGGAGGCACACATTGTATGCTACCCTGTTAAGAATATGTTCATGAGCTATTATGATAAGTGAATGAATGTTTGTGAATTGTTCGTGGAGGTTCATGAATGGCTCACCTGTGTGACATCAGCAGGTACATAAAAGTAGTTCGTCTATGTTACAAAGTTCATGAACAGGAGTAGATGTGTCTATCATGAATTATCAAATCAAAATTCATCTTTAAGAAAAAAAAAATCACGAACTCCTTGTCATCATTATCATTGTGATCATTAAAATCAGCAGTAATATAGAAATGAACAAATAAATGATTGAAACCCTTCTCTGGCAAAACTCAAAGTAGTTTATATGCTAACATCAACATGTAAAATACACAATGTAAAAGTATAATGTACTCTTAACCTATTGTGTCGTGACCTGTACCCAGTTTTAATGGCCCTGAAATAGGAGACTTTTGAAAAGATTGTCAGAAAAGGAGAAAATGCTGGTAACCAGCATTTTCTCCTTTTCCCACAATGTTTTCTACCGTATCAAATGCAGAAATCGTCATTTGAGCACCATTAAATTTGTTATCTGCAAATGCTGTCAATTTAGCCTAGTCTAAAATTTCATTGTTTGGTAAAGAATGAAGTGTATAAGTTGAAGGAAGACAGTTGGAAAATACTCAACCAGCAGTTGAAAAACATTGTTTAAAAATATTGGGGTAACTCTTCTTTTATTATTGAGTTAGGTATATTGCCAAGTTCAATTTTATTTTGGTAGTATCAGGCAGACTGTTTACCTTAGTAATTACGTCTGTCATAAGCTTCAATGATACTAAGTTGGGACTTCGCAGTTTAGAAAAATTCATTAATTTGGGAGACTTTAAAATCTCTTCGTTTAACTAAACATGTTATTTACTGAAGCAAAATCCACCATCAAACAAAAAATAGTTCTGCAAAATATTTAACCCTTTGCAACAGTCAATCCCAAGTTTTAACAACCATGAAAAAGAAACTTGTGAAAACATTGTGGGAAAAGGGAGAAAATGCTGTAACGAGCATTTTCTCCTTTTCTCATAGTGTTTTCCAACCTATCAAAGACAAAAATCATCATTTGAGCTTAATTTATTTTGTTCTCTGCAAAATGCTTTCTGTTTGGTTGAGTCCAAACTTTTGTCATTTGATAAAGAATTAAAGCTGCCAACTCCAAAAACGCTTGATTCATTGTATGGTGTTTAACGCCGTTTTCAACATTATTTCAGTTATATCACGGCGGCCAGTGCACCTATCCATGCTTTCCAAGCCACTGGCTGCTTTCCCACATAACCATCATTGAAACAATGGTCAGCAGTGAGAGAGGAATGAATCCTGTTGCAATGACTATCATCAGTCCTGGGAGCACAATTGGCCAAGCTAGGGATCGAACCAGCGACCTCCCGTTCTCAAGTCCTGTACGCTGTAACCGACTGAGCTACGGCCCAGGGCTTCAAACAATTCAAAAAACGAATAAAAAATTGGTTTGAATCTGTGTGAGAAAGGTTTTATACCACAATTTTCTGACCATAGTTTCACAATGGACTTCACATGTACACTCAAAAAGATTTTCACTTCATTTTAGTTTGTAATACTTCAACAACTACAATGAATTCAAAAGGTCAGCTATAATTTGTAAAACCTGCAAGCTTTTTGTACAAAGAGGTATATTGTCAACCAATTTTACAGTTACTGCATTTTAAAAATGATATTAAAATACAAACAGAAAATACTGATGCATAGTATCAATGCTGCTGCAAATCGTAAAGCCAAAAAATTCAAGGCCATATCATGAATAATTTGCCCTTATGATGTGCAACCCCTGCCACACTAGAGTGGGGATCCCATGACATCCTAGAAACACAGAGCTACACAGAGGGCTGAGTGTAAACACAGTAGTTGTCGGTGGCCCTTGCATGGAGATTGTATGACATTTTCTTAAATGTCACTGCGTCTCAACTGTGCTTATATAGCAGGTCAGTGGCAATTACACAGAGTGTTATTTATTTTACTGCACCCTTGCAAAGACTGTTCAGAACTGCCATGGTGATCATTGTGCTTCCAAGGCTTCCAAGGCACTTCTACCGCATACATCGGTCTTTGCCTGACAAAAACAAATGTGTATCAGACGTAGTATGCAAATAAACAATCATTTTACCATGGCTGATGTACTCCAGCAAGCCAGGCTAGTGCTGCTTGAGGTGATGGTGGTTAACTTGCTTCTGTTCAGGAGGTTACTACAGAATATTTTGTCATGCTTTTTTCCCCTTTCTTTTTGGGGAAATAGTCTTATTCTTTATTGACTTTTCAGCAGCATAGCAAAATTTGGGTTTGTACTATTGGCTTAACTCTTTACCAAACGACAAAATTTTAGACTTGCCCAGATTGAAAGCATTTGCAGACGACAAAGTAAATGTGGCTCAAAAATTGAAATTTGTTTTCAGAAGGGTAGAAAACATTGTGGGAAAAAGGAGAAAATGATGGTTACCAGCATTTTCTCCTTTTCCCACATTGGTTTCAAAAGCTTTCTTTCTCGGGGTTGTTAAAAGTCAGGATTGTGTGGTAAAGGGTTAAATGTTCCATTTGACTTATTTAGTAGGATAAAGGTTAGAAAAAATAAAACACATCACTTGCTTCATTTATAACTATCTACCATCAAACAGTCTTGTTCACCTGGATCAGATTGACTTACTATATTGCTAGGATAACTAAAAACAGAAAGTTGGGAATATTACACACTTTGGCTATCTAATTTTTAGCGAATTTGTATAGCAAATCTGCTTACTGTGATCATTCTAACCAGAACCACATACAATATGTGTAATGACGCATGCGTGCTCACACAGTGCTGAGATACCAGTTTCACCTGAACAAATATATGCGGTCATTCAGGTTTGTGCCCACTCTACTTTCAGTTATAGCTAATACACCTCAGTCTCGCATTTTCACGACCGTATAAACTGTTCAAGACGTGTACACATATTTCTTCCGAAATCTAATACCTTCAAAACACTGCATAAGATTGACGGATCAAATTACCAATCCTGAAACAGTAATAGAATTACAGTTACAGCATGGTCAGCTGGACAGAACAACTTGGACTTTCTCTACCCCTGATAACTCCAATTCAAAATGATTGCACATGTGTTGCATGTGATGTTATTTTTTTATTACAACACATTACAGTTTTATGCTACACCACAAGTCCACTTTCCAGGACTTTGAGTCCTTTGAATTTGACCTCTAGTTGTGTATAAATTTGTTTAGCTCTTTACCACACAACAAAATTTTACACTTCTCCGAATTGAAAGCATTTGCAGACATCAAAATAAATGTGACTTGAAAATTGAAATAGATATGTAAGCACTTCAAACCTGCCTTGCTGTTGAGCTGCAGTGCGGCTTGGTGTAATTCTCTCTGTGGAAGTTGAGTAGCATGCATTAGGTAAGTGCCTCAACGGGTGACCAGGTTGTTGCATATTACATTTTTCAGTGAAAATTGTAAGTCAAAAAAGGGGTAAAACTGTCAAAAATATTTTGATACTTATCTGCCCTTGTTGTATAGGTTCCCCTTTTGATCATTAACAATTTGTCCCAAAGTTTGAAGCAAATATCTTCAGTAATAACAGAGATATCATAAAATGACAAAGTTTTCGCACAACACACTAACGCCAGGACTGGTCCAACTTGAAAGCATTTGCAGACCACAAATGATGGAATTTGTTTGTGAAACAGTAGAAAACATTGTGGGAAAAAGGAGGCAATGCTGGTAGCCAGCGTTTTCTCCAAAAATTTTCCCATGTTTTCAAACCTCCTCTTTCTCAGGGTTGTTGAAACTCAGGGTTGTGTGGTAAGGGTTACAAGTAGTATTGGGAGTATTAGTGTTAAACCTTATTACCATGTTACTGCATTTTCAAGGTTGCTTTTGTCTATAGTATTTCAGCAAAGCGCACAGTGTAGATGAAAGATCAGACTGCATGTTTTGTGCCGTCTGATCTTGATGTATACTGGCAACGAAGGGAACTTTGTTTGTGAAAGGCACTTTCTGTGTTTAATTTTTTCCACATTGTTAAGTCTTTCACAATGATTATACTCACTGAATTTTTAAAGTACAGCTGCTTCAAAATTTAACCAGTTACTTGTACTGTTAACTCTTTACCACACAGAGAAAATGTAGACCTGACCAAATTGAAAGCGTTTGCATAATTATGACAATTTAACCTTTTACAAAACGATCCTGTGTTTTCACGTCCCTGAGGAAGAGGCCATTTGAAACATTGTGCTAAAAGGAGAAAATGCTGGTAATCAGCATTTTCTCCTTCTCCCACAAGGTTTTCTACCCTGTCAAAAAATGTTAAGTTCATTCGTACCACTTTCTTTACCACACAATCCTGACTTTCAACACCCTTGAGAAAGAAGCCTTTTGAAAACAGTGTGGGAAAAGGAGAAAATGCTGGTAACCAGCATTTTCTCCTTTCCCACAATGTTTTGTACCATATCAAACAAAAATCACATAATTTGAACCACACTGAAATTGTCGTCTGCAAATGCTTTCAATTTGGACTGGTATAAATTTTTGTTGTGTGGGAAAGGGTTAAATGTTACTCAAATGATGGGGTTTCGTTTTGTCTTTGATATGGTACAAAACATTGTGGGAAAAGGAGAAAATGCTGGTTACCAGCATTTTCTCCTTTTCCCACAATGTTTTCAAAAGGCTCCTCTCTCAGGGTTGTTAAAAGGCAGCATGGTGTGCTAATGGGTTAATCCTTTCCCAAACGATAAATTTTGGACTGGTCCAAATTGAAGAGCTTGCCGACGACAATTTTAAATTTTATGAAAATGGCAGAAAGTTCTCAAAAAGGGTAGAAAACATTGTGGGATAAGGAAAAATTGCTCATTACGATCAATTTCTCCTTTTCCCACAGTGTTTTCAAAAGACTTGTACTGCAGACACAAGAAACCCAGGGCTAGTTTGGGAAAGGGTTAATTAGAACATTTGAATTTGTACATTTTCAAATGATCAAGGTTTCAAGAACAACGAAATTACAATACTTGGTAAAGATAGATCTAAATAACTGTGACTTATCACCTGCAAGACACAAATTAGAGAGATAGCGTAAAATTCCCAGGATGCACCTTCAACTTTTTGTTATGCAGTATATTTGATTTGGTTTTTACCTTTGATTGGCTCATGGCCCTTTACCAAGATCTCGAGTTTTAATCCTTGAAATCAGCATTTTCTCCTTTTCCCACAATGTTTTCTACTCTTACAGACAAATTCCATCATTTTAAGTAGCCACTTTTTATTTGTCACCTACAGATGCTTTCACTGTGGACTAGGCGAACCCTGGTAGCTCACTCTGTAGGGTACAGAACTTGAGAACAGGAGGTCGCCGGTTAGATCCCTAAGCTCAGCCAATTTCTTTCTGAGGACTGATGCTAGTCATTGCAACAGGATTCATTCCTCTCTCACAGCTGACCATTGTTTCAATGATGGTTATGTGGGAAGAAACCAGTAGCGTGGAAAGAATATTATGCAGAGTACTGGTAAAAGAAACTCCAGGAAAACACGGATAGGTGCACTGGTGGCAGAGATATAACTGAAATAATGTTAAAAATGGCGTTGAGCACCATACAATCAATGGACTTAGACTAGACTAAAATTTTGTTGTTTGGTAAGGCCTTAAGTGCTAAGCTGAGTTATTGTTGCTTTTTAACCGTTTACCACACAATACCGAATTTGAACGACCCTGATAGAAAAGGCCTTTGAAAACATTGTACAGAAAGGAGAAAATACATGTGACCAGGGTTTTTTTTCCTTTTCCCACCGTGTTTTCTATCCAGTCAAAGACAGAAAGAATTGATTTAGCAACAGTTTATTTGTCATTTGCAAATGCTTTCAATTTAGTCCAGTCCAAAGCTTTGTTATTTGGTAAAGCGTTAATCCTATACCAAACAGTTCTGTGTTTTAAGTTGTTTTAAAACCTTTTTTGGAAAAGGAGAAAACGCTGACCAGTAACCTATGCATTTTCCTCTTTTCCCAAAACATTTTCCAAAATTTCTACTCTTTCCAAGATGAATCATTATCTGAGTCATGTTTAATCCTCTACCAAACAACAAAATTTTAGACCTGTCCAGTTTGAAAGCATTTGCAGATGACAATTTCAGTGTGGCTCAAATAATGTGATTTTTCTTTGATAAGGTACAGAATATTGTTGGAAAAGGAGAAAATGCTGGTTACCAGCATTTTCTCCTTTCCCCACAATGTTTTCAAAAGGCCTCTGCCTCAGGGTCATTTAAAGTCGGCATTGTGTGGTAAAGGGTTAATCTATCTTCTGCTGCACTTCAACTACATTCAAATTGGACAAGTCTAAAATTTTGCCGTTTGGTAAAGAGTTAAAATGATAAAGGTCAGGATGAAATGGCCTTGAGCGGACAGTATAGATCTAGATCAGACTTAACTCTGAAAGAGACTATTTTCTTTATATTGCGGTTTTCTAAGGTTTTGAATTATTATCCCCCGCCAAAGGAATATAGTGTTTGTTTTGTCAGTTTATCTGTTTGTTGGTCTGTCCATCTGGACAGATATCTTTGACAAAAATTTGTGAACTTCATTCATGTGTTCCTTATGATAGTCTGCCGATATATTTAATGCCATGTCATGGAAGAAGGGGGCTTTTTTCAGCAGGGGATATCATTTCTATGAAAGAGATTGTTCCTTTCCTTTCAACATGGGCGAGTCTAGAATTTTGTCTACTAGTAGAGTTAACCCTCTCCCTCACAATCTTGAGTTTTAAGTGTCTTGAGGAAGCAGGCTTTTGAAAATATCGCAGGAAAAGGAGAAAATGTTGGTAACCAGCATTTTCGCCTTCTTCCACAATGTTTTGTACCCTTCCAAACACAAGTTTCAAATTCAAGGTGGTATTTATCCTTTTGCCTGCAAAATCCTTTCAGTTTGGACAAGTCTATAAGTCTGTCATTTGGTAGAGAGCTAAGTTTAGAACAAAGAGGGGAAACAAGTATGTACAAAATGACTTAATGGGTAAGAGTAGTCTCCCTGTATTTTTGGTGTCCTCTATGTACAAGTACATGTTTCTCTAGGTCTGAACATCATTGTACACCTCTTCTTTTGTGAAACAGATTGCAGCAGTTTTGGTCTTTAATATTTTTTTCAAGACTTTCAAGGTTGTCTGCCGTTTAGAGATGAACCTGACTTCTGAAACTCGTATTCATGTTGTTATGGGTGAGGCAATGAATAATATATTTTTAATGAAAATACCTTTTTGATACAAACATTCGTGATAAAATTCATCATTGTTTGCTTTATTCAAGTATTTGAATTTAACTGATATTCAACATTTCTCTCTTCTTCCCTCCATCCCCCCACCATCCCATCCACTTCTTAATAGTATAGGAAAGTCAGCCATACTCCTGGCCAGTGTACTTGACTTTACTTATACACTAACTGTTGTTTTTTCATAATGTTGCCCCCAGAAAAGGCCCAAAATAATGATAAAATTTAAACAATTCTAAAGGCTAGTATTTTGATATTTAAGTTTAAGATTACTGTTCTGCTACTGAACTCTTGATCTAGCAGTCTAAACATGCCCTTCATGACCTTTATTGACCTCCAGTCATGGTTGATTTACCCAGGTGTGTACACAACATCTGATGACATCACTGATAAAATACACAGGTAGAAATTGTAGCATGATCAGTTGACAAGATAATATGTAATTTTAGTGTGTTTACCGACAGTGTGTAATAATAAGAACATAACAGTGTATTTTATGTGCCGTGATTGATTATTGATCGGCTATTACCCTATTGGATTGAATTGTTATGCTCTCTAGTTACAAGGTATGTTAATGTCAGCTCTGTTGTTTTTAGGCATTCTTCTGTAACACCGTCTGACTGATTAATTTAAACCTTGCCCTCATGAAGACTGGTTTTAACTCTACCAAATGACAAAAATATAGACTTGTCCAAATTGAAAGAAGTTACAGATTACAATTTAAATATGGCACAAATGACAGAATTTGTCTTTGATAGGTTAAAAAACATTGTGGGAAAAGGAGAAAACGCTGGTAACCACGATTTTCTCTTTTTCCGGCAGTGTTTTCAAAAGCCCTCTTCTACCAGGTCGGTAAAAGTCTGGTTTGCACGGTAAACAGTTAAGTTATTAAAACATTGTAAGAGATGGAGAAACTGAACACCCTGAGCAATTTCTTGTGGGATCTTGGCACTGGTGTTATTTTTTTGTCAGAATAGCAGACATTCCGTGCAATTTGATCTTGATATACACTGTCTGAGAAAGCAACCAAAGCTATTAGAGCACTTGGTTTGCAAACCAACATTTACTCCTTTTTTTACCACAGTTTGTTTCTTCTGTTCAAAAACTAGTTCCATTATTTTAGCCCTATTTTTCTTTTCAGCAAGAGAAAATTTTAGAGTTGTTAACCCTTTCCCAAATGACAAATTTTGGACTGGTCCAAATTGAAAGAGTTTGCAGATGACAATTTCAAATTTGATGAAAATGGCAGAAAGCTATCAAAAAGGGTAGAACACACTGTGGGAAAAGGAGAAATTGCTCGTTACGAGCAATTTCTCCTTTTCCCACAGTGTTTTCAAAAGACTTGTACTGCAGACACATGAAAACCAGGGCTTCTTTGGGAAAGGGTTAAATTTGGAAAGCATTTGCAAACAACAAAATAAATGAGATTCAAAAAGTCAAAATTTGTTTGGGCAATGAAGAAAACATTGCGGAAACAGAAAACGCTGGTTACCTGTATTTTCTCCTTTTCTCACTATGTTTTCAAAAGCTATCTTTCTTAACCCTTTACTGCACAATGACGCCTTTTGACGCCCCTGGAAAAGAAGCCTTTAGAAAACATTGTGGGAAAAGGAGAAAATGCTGGTAACCAGCATTTTCTTCTTTTCCCACAATGTTTTTTACCCTATCAAAGAAAAGGTGCACGATTTGAGCCACATTGAAATTGTTGTCTGCAAATGCTTTCAATTTGGACAAGGCTAAAATTTTGTCGTCTGGTAAAGGGTTAAGGTTGTTAAAACCCTGGATTGTGTGGTAAAAGATTGATTTCTTATGTGCAAAGTGCTAAGTATTTGGGCAAGTCTGAAATTTTGTCACCTGGTGGAAAGATATTGGGTTTTGAAAGTTTCAAACATCTGGGGCTAGACTTCAATCCTGTCAGGGCCAT